>CAWVOJ010000004.1:0-639573 GCA_963930925.1 Coccomyxa viridis | reverse complement strand
CACCAAGGTAATGCGCAATCGTCTGCCATATTGCATAAGAAGCGTCAGGACCCACGTACTCCTCGGTCATCACCATGTTAAGACCTTGCCTAGCAGATGTATGGTGATATTGTGACAGGCCTACAATGCAGGCATCCAGGTGTGATGTGGATGAGGATATGCACGTGCCAGGCACGTGCACACGATGTCTTGCTGCTCTATCCCACAGGTGGACTGCAGGCATATGATCTACGAGCGTGATTTTGGTAAGACGCCGTTCTTACTCTCATGTTACGTGCTGACGAAATTGAATCTAAATGTCAGCGCAGCAGCAAATGATGCTGCAACCCTTTTTGACGCTGTGAAATTCGAGTGTGTGCGGCGGAGTGTGTGCGCCCTGATTTATGAGTCGCCACAATCACAAACAAATGCCAAAAGCTCAATGGAACCATGCCATTGCGCGCACTCCTTTGCTCCGCGTGTTGACTTTGCAGTGATGCTGCATGCCCCAGTGCCCCAACTTTTGCTCGAGCAACTTTTGCTCCTACACAGGGCAACCTTTGAGTCATCAACTACTAGCGCTTGGGGCCGGTCGGGAGCACCGATGGCTGCACACATCTTTTTAAAGTTCCAGAAGTAGCCATATACCAGCTTTCTGCAGCGATCTTTGCTGATGACCAGCTAACCCTCCACACCGATGCACAAGGGCCCTGGCAACCTTGAGGGTTCTCACAAAGCCTTTGAGCGTTTGCTACCATAGCTCCCCTTCATATATGCTTCCATTTTCATGGGAGGCTCCCAACGTTTCCGCCAGAGCATGAAGCGGACATATTGCGTTCGCATCCCAAGCGCTGTGCCCACTCATCAGCTAGGGTATTTTGTCTCCCTCAATCCTCTCACATTACTTGGCATCCCATTTGCTGCAATCGACCTGATCTTGAGCTGTGCCCCAGACTGTATACACCCTGTACTTCCCTGTCACAGATTTTTACCTAACTAGTGTTCATTCGACACGGATTTACGAGATACGTACGCTCCTGCCATCGCTGCATCACGTCCCACTCAAGCATCGATGGGGGACAAGCTCGTCCCACTGCTCAATCTTGTGGGATCAGTAGGTATCATCAACATTATACCAGCAGCGCTGCCTCCGTTAAGCACTACGATTGTTTCTGCTGGCATTGCCTCGTCATATATTTGGAACTTCTAAAACACATACTCGAACACCCATTTCTTCATATTTAGGTACCGTGCAGGTCATCAGCCGTGGAATGGCTATGGAATATATCTATGAATGGATGCTGGCAAGACTTGCAAAGCTAAGGCATGCTTTTGTTCGACCACAGGCCATCAGACGAGTCGGCAGACATGAAACATTGCTTGCCACAATCGTCGGATCACAAGTGTTGCACAGACCTGCCAATTTTCAATTCGGAATTTGTCCAGGTCCTGGTTCGAGGTCTGGCCTTCCCTGACCTGCAATAAAAACCCTACACTGAGAGATCCCGAACCCTTGCGACCTCAGGTCTAGGTTCGGGCAGGTCTGGTGTCCGTGCAACGCAGCATATCAATGCTTGAAGAGGCTGCATCCAATTTTGAGGGACAGCTACTGGTTGTTTATCTTCGCTGAGTCGGCTTGCATGCTGTGCGTACAGACGCTCTGTGGCTCAGTCACTTGACGAATCTTTCTGTGACAGGACATGGACATCAGTTTGCACTCCCTGTTATCACGTAGCTCTGATGAGAAAAATTACAGGCATAGTGCCCACAATATATTCACTAAAACCCAAACTTTGAAACCATAAGCTTCTGGCTCTGCCTATGGGCTTCCAATTGGTATTGCATGAAGGGACAATCAAGTTGCGCGAGCATGCAATGCATCCTTGCATCTCACTGCTGGCCATGTCTGACACTTTTCCCAGACCGCCTTTCGTCTGTAAAGGACATCGCAGCTGATGCCAATGTCAAACACATTGCTGAAACTTCCCCCATTCCTTTGAACCCGCTCATATACACTTTTAGTTTCCACCCATGGCAGAGATTCACAGCTAAACGATACAGCACCTATATTTGCAATTGCAGACGCGATTCACAGCCATGTCAGATACGCGTGTTGAACGAAATACACTATATACACAACAGTACATTTTAGGCTGACACTGGCTTCTACAGGCTTGCCAGATATGGCCAGCCATGTCGTGCAACTATATAGTGGTCTCAGGTTGAGGTCCTTCCATTCCTTTGCAGCAGTCAAGGATGCTTTGCCTCAAGGGTGACATAAAGCCACGAAGAAGCCCTACAGTCCAACAATCTCCCAAGTGGGCTCTGTTGAGAACCTAGTAGATAAGCTCGAAAGAGCAGTTGCATTAAAGATGCAACCGTCCCCATAAAAGGGGATGAAAGGTCTTGCACCATATGTCTGCTTTTACATGCATTTAAATGCCTGCAAGCAGAGGTACCCATTTCTTGCAAAGTCAAATGCGATAAACTAGATACATTGACATGCGAGCTTCATATCCAGGCAAGCCAAAGCCAAAGACCAGCCATGAATAACCCACAGCACATCCTGGAGTGTGGCTATGCTGCTGTAGCATCGCCAAAATCAAGGCCTGGCTTGAACACGAGGCTAACAGACTGCGCCAGCTCTGGTTGTGAGCTTTTTGGATTCATGATAAGGAAAGGGACAAGGGGAATGAGGCTTAAATCCCCCTACATTGACACCATTTGAAAGGCTCCCCTCGCCACTGCCATGCTGCCGACAGTAGTCCAGACATTTGTGGCTGGGTGAAATCGCTCTGAAGAAGAAATGGGTTCATCGTTGCTATCGAACCCACCAGCGACCAGGACACTGCCATCTGCCAGCAGAAGCATTTGAAATATTGCTCTGGCCACTGACATGCTGCCTGCAGCAGTCCACGAATCCGAGCTGGCTTCATACAGCTCTGCAGATTTTAAGGCATTGTGGCTCGCGTCCAGACCACCGGCTGCCAACACACTGCCAGATTGCAGACTGATCATCTGAAAGCCGTTCCTGCCGGCCGCCATGCTCCCCACAGATGACCAGGCATCAACTGCAGGGTCATACAGGTGTGCAGACGTCAAGGCGGAGCTGTGAATGTCGCCTCCACCAGCTGTCAAGACTCTCCCAGACAACATGCACACTGCCTGAAAATCTCTCTTGGCGCTCTGCAGCCTGCCAGCAGCAGACCAGCAGGCAGTCGCAACATTGTACAGCTCCTCTGATGGTAAGATGTCTCCTCTGTTCATCCCGGATGCAGCCAGCAAGTTGCCATCACGCAACTTCGTCAACTGAAAGCAATCTCTGGCACTGGCCATTTCAGCCGCAGTTGACCAGACATTCGTGGATGAGCTGAACAGCTCTGCAGAGCTCAAGACCTTGCTATCACTGTCAACACCGCCAACCAGCATAGCATTGCCATCCAAGAGACACACCATCTGTGCAAAGCCCCGGCCTGATTCCAGAATACCAACACCAGACCAGATGTGTGTGATGGAATTAAACAGCTCTGCAG
This sequence comes from Coccomyxa viridis, assembly GCA_963930925.1. Lineage (NCBI taxonomy): Eukaryota > Viridiplantae > Chlorophyta > Trebouxiophyceae > Coccomyxaceae > Coccomyxa > Coccomyxa viridis. The sequence goes on along the minus strand of CAWVOJ010000004.1, from coordinate 636,061 downwards.
TGGCTATGGCCGCCTCATCGTTGATACCACTAGCTGCCAGTACATTTCCGCAGGGAAGACGGACCATCTGGAAAGAACTCCTGCCTGTGGCAAGGTTGCCTGTTGAAGCCCAGGTGTTCGTCCTTGGATTGAACAGCTCTGTGGAGACCAGAGGCCCATGATCGCCTTCGCCACCAGCTGCCAATACCAAAGCGCATTTCGTGCCTGATTTTACAACGTCCTGGCTGTGCCCTCCCTGTTCAACACGCTAATGTTCATCTTGGCAATTGCACAGTCAGCAAATAGACTGCACCCCTTTATTCATGCCATAAGTACAAGGAATGATGCTAAGCTATCCAGAACATCGGAATGGAAAGAATAGTTCCTTCATTACAAAAACTGACATATACAGCTCTGGACAAAGCAGAGCTTGTAAGCCCAAAAACAGGATGATGATGGTGACAATGCAATGCTGAGTAGGCACTTCAACATCATGGACTCACCATCAGGGGAGGCAGGGAGGACCAGTGCAGCGCATTATGTCAACGTGTAGCAGGTTTTGATCTCAAGAAGTGATCTGCATATGAATAGACGCGTTGCATAAAGAGGTCGCGAGTGGAGTGTGGCAACCTTCGGACGCAGCATCGCCAGCGATCACTGCTCACACACGCGCATCTTGTGGTGAGTCTGGCTCTGTCAGGTCTCGGTCCCCCGACTTTGATGCCAGCGTGCGTCCTGACCTCTCAGTTTGCCAAAACCGGCTGCTTATCATAAGGGTTGGTGCTGTATATAGGAGGACCTAAGCTTGACATAGGCTTTGCAAGCTCAAACACAAGTCTCTGTGCGCTTGAAAGACACACGCGGTCTCACAGTTTGCAGTCGTGAGCACAGAAATGCCCTGCTTACCCGGTCGTGCAGCTGAAGGGCTGAACTGCTCTCAATGATTGTATCCACAGTCTGAGGTCAATGATCAGGTCAATGAGTGTCATTGGAGAAGCGTTTACGCCCTCAGCATATCACTCAATTGTAGGGCTGGCATCAAAGGCGCCGAGTATACATCCAAGCGGCTGTCCAGATACGCGCCCGATGACAAAGTTCCCTCAGGCTGACAATTTCACCTGCACCGCACCATGTGCTTGCAGGGTGGCAATCCAGTTTATCCCAGTGTGAGGTCACTCGTCCATTTCTAGCGTAGACTTTGGTGCACTATTCTTGTCACATGCCCTGCATCTAGGTCAAAGGGCGTGGGATTGAGATGGGGCGATGTCGTTGTCGAACCGGGTTCAAATCCTGGTGTGCAGCCCTTACGTACATATATGTGGCCACACTGTGAAGTTGCAGACTGCGTAATGAATTTAAGGTGGTCTGAGGTATCAAAGAACGTGCAATGTCGCGTCCTGTTGTGACTCAAAGCTTGTGAGGCTCACTGTACCCTCAGCAGCGGCTTGTGTGCAAATGGTGCAGACTTCTGGCCATATGTGATGCCTCTGGACGCATTTCTGGTGTTGGTACACGGGGAATATTTCTGAGCAGACTCGGTCGAACATATGGCGAGGAAGACTGTCGTCTTGTACACAGGCTGTACATACACAGGCTTGCCTGACCACCGAAGTGGTGTGATGTGTAGACATTGCTACCGTGAATGTACGGATTATTGGAAGCAAAAAAGGCAAATGGCGCTTGCAAGTGGGGTCAAACAATCAAAGTGCTGGCCACCAAGCTGCCTTTTGCTCATGAGAAGTAGTCGCTCGCCCTGCCTATTTCGGCTGAGACACAGCACAGATATTGCAGCTATAGTGTTCGAACAGTAGAAATGTACTCAGCCAGGAACATTCTATAGACCTGAAGGCTCCAGCCATGGTTCTTGGAGCATTACACGCAGTGGGCTGCGAAATCTTCCCCTACTTGTACAGAAGAGCAGACGTTGGTGATCAGCTGTGCCGACAGTGGCCGGAGATTCTCTGGTAGGGCACATTGAGCACTTCCTGACTCTAGCAGTTATTGCTGTTGAAACGGAAACGTTCAAGCAACAAGGAATCCTCAATGTTGCCGACATGTGTGAATTAGCTTTTCTTTATAGTGGCAGGCTGGAACCAGAAAGAAGCACTGTGACACACACAAGCAGCTTTATTGACACAGGAACTCAGCACCCAGAAGCCTCAGAGTTCAGTCCATGCAGAAAGAGAGAGAGGAGAGAAACATTACACCTCTTCCAGCCACCTAGGGCTGATCAGATGCCTGACCCTTTCTGGGAATATATTTGCCCAGACATTCCGTGATAAACCTTGCAACCCCATACAGATCTGCTTGCCACATGAAGCGAGCCCTTGTTCCATGTTCACACAATCCAGAGTATCTGTCTCGGATGTGATGCAAGCCCTGACATCAAACACCGGATGGTACTCGTCACCAGGTCGGGCAACATGGCAGATGGTACAGAATCTCTGTGACCTAGGCACTACAGTACGAATACCCACATCCTTAGTCAGGTTGTGACAGTCCAGCCTGATCTGAGTGAAGCTTGCACACACTTGTTTGACAGAGCTAGCCTGAGAGTATTCTTGCGATGCGTGGTGGCAGGCCTAGCAACCAAGCATTATATGTCAGATCAGATCAGATTACATCTCTTCCAGCCACACCCCTAAAAGGTCTTATGCAAGCAAGCATTGATAAATCTGGCAACACCAATTAAGTCCTCCTGCCACATGAACGCCTGCATCGTCTGTAGCCCCTCAAAACAAGTGAGACCATTGCTCCCTGAGGCACAAAAGTTCTGGACACTCAAATGTGCACAACCTAGGCATGTTATCCCCTGGGCAAGTCCTTGGACTCACAGAAAGGCCCTGCCAGGTGGGTAGTAGCCCTTGCCAGTCAGCATCACGCATGTCAGGCAGATCGCATAAAGTTGTGTCCTAAGCAGATGCGATAACTCCCTGTGCGAGGGAGTTGCAGACTTATTACGTGGCGATCTAGCTGGCCCCGGTGGTGAAGCTGCCAGCAGGATTTTGCAGGATACCACATGTATGCCCTATGACCCTAGATTATGGGTTGCCAACCTTGTGATGATAGCATGACCCCTAGGCTGCGAGTTGGCACACCGTTCATGATTGCTATGCTTGAAGCACAGACGCCAGTCCTTACTGGCACATTGGCAGCACTCTTGAAACATTCCTTCCAACTCATGCTTGCTGAAACATCATCAGATGCTTTACACAATGCGTTAATGTTATCAGCAGCATCAGCAAACTCACTGTACTGAGGGAATCGCACAAATTGGTCTTGAAGGAAGGGTCACGTCTGGCGAATTTCATGGATACGGGCAGTATGTCCCAGCACTTTCAAATAGGGGCTAGTTCCTTGTGTCAATCTGTTTAACGTTATGTCTGCGATGCATCGGCAACCAAATCTTGCCCACAGAGAAAATTGCGGCTGCTGTGTTGCCACGTCGAATAGTCTGCTTGAATGCCTGACACGTGTAACAGCATCCTCGTGGCGCACATTGCCAGATCTGAACCAGGATACGATCTCTATCCTCTTCCGGGAGCAGGCATTAGCTCGTAAGACTGGTGATCACCATGGTCATAAGCCGAATCCCTGGATATGAATGGGGAAAGGACGTCTCACCATCAAGCCTGTGGTCAGGATGAGGGCGGGCGTGAGACAGGCGTGGGGGGGGCGAAAGATGGTGGGACTAACGACTACATCCCGCTCATTTTGCAAGGTTAAGCCAAAAGCTGCTCGTCATCATCTGCTATACACGTGTGTGATGGGGTCAACTGCAGGGCATGCGCCACCCCAGACCACTACTGCAGCACAACGCGAGACGCGCCCAAAGAGAAGCACCGAAGAAAGAAACGTCTGTCAAACACCTTGCTCCCTCATTTCTCCAGGTTTAAGCGACTGTGTCGTGTGTGAGCATCAAGATGCTGCTACAAAGGCATCAATCTACGAGCTAAGCTGTCTGTTGCAGAGTTCATGGCTTTTGGCATCTTCAATAAGAAATATGTATGCCTCTGCAGGGACCAGACTCAAGGGCAGGCAGGCAAGTTTTCTGCCTAAAGTTTGACGTTGGAATTACCTCAACGCCTACTCATGTCGCCAGTAAGGCATACAATTGCCCGTCGCATTACCGATAGGCAGTCGGCAGAACAGGTGCGTGTTGGGCAGCCTCTGAGATGCTCTTGGCAATCCCAGAATGCACATCGTCCGCAAATGTGACAATCTTATCCCTCAGAACTCCACGATCATGCCTCACAGCCCATGATCTTGTCCCATATCCCCCACTGTGTACATTCCTAGAAGACAGTGACTATCATGCTGCTTATGTCGACTAGTCAAATTGGGGATCTGTGAGGATGGATGTGAATGACTGTGTAATGGAGACTAATCCCTCTTGATCGTGCTGCAGATGCAAAGGCTCCATCATGGGGCAAGCGGCAGATCTCTTCTTGGGGGCGCTGAGAAACTTGAGCTCAGGCAGCGTTCTGTGAGTGATGAGCCCTGTTTGATTGCAGACAAAGCTGCTCCTTCTTGCAGCAGGGATCTATTGAAAGATCCCACCAGTGATTCTTTGAAAGTGACCGAAGTAACTAAGGGCACTTCCGTGCTCAGAAGCGATGAGCTAGAGGCACTGCCAGTGTCCACAAGAGGCAGCACAGACGTCTGGATTATGGATAAGACTCTTGTCGAGGCCATCAAAGCAGGTCCTTCTTGCAGCCACGCCCGTCACCTTGACGAGATGCCTGTGAAGTGTGAAAGAAGCCTTCCCTTCCATGACTTTACGGAAATCATGTGTGTGAGTCCATGACTTGCTATGAATTGCATAATGTATCCGACGGTCCTCATGCTCACAGTATGGCAATGGCTAGAGGTCTTGAGGAGGATTAGACATCTTGATGTGCAGGTATCTCAAAATCTGGAGGCTTGAAGCTTTCAGTACGTGGACCAGGCTCTACTGGGTACCGAATTGAAGCTGTGTCGGTGGAGGAGCTGCAAGACATAGAGCACCCACTGGAGTGCAGTGGCAATGATCAGGTCTGCATTCTGAAAATGTTTTACTCCGAGAAGGCATCATAAGATTACAGGGCGTCTTCTCTGCAAACTGGCTTGGCAACCTCTGGGAACAGCACAGCATGCCCGGCTTTTGAGGAAGCCTCAGAACCCTACAATTAACACTTGAGGCAACTCAAAGTGTATCACATGAGTACTGCCTCAGGCCTGCTTGTGCCCTCTTAGGCGTATACAAATGGAGGGTCAAGAGTGGCTGTACTCTACATCAAAGCCATCCTCTTGTATGCCATCAGCTGTGCATGTCTTATGTGCTTGTATGCACTCTGTGGCTGGCAATCGCTGTTTGGCTCTGCCACATATGGGCTGCATCAAGTTTTAGATTCACACTGGATTCTTGGTGCCATGTGCTTAACGCACATAATAAGAGGCGCAATGCAGCATGAGGATGCGGGTCGCAATCCTGATAGCCCGTTGCACAAAAGGCAGCGCCATGTGTGGACTTCAGAGGCGCATCACGAGTTTTGCAATATTGTGAAGGCGCTGGGAGATAGTAAGTAGGCCTGCCAACCTCTCGATTTGATCAAGAAGAATTCGTATTTCAATACTCCTGTCAGTGGTGTTGTCTGGAGAGATGTAGTACCTTCTATATGGAAACAAGTCAGAGTAAAGCTTAAAATGTCTTACTGTGGCAAGGAATTCGATGCCGCATGCAGGGGCGGCTCCCATGCGCATTCTGCAGCTGATGCATGTGAATGGGCTCACCAGGGAGCAGGTAGCAAGCCATTTACAGGTGATTCATGCTCTCGCTATTTATGCTCTGTCCATGGCCCAAGGGTGCGTTGCAGTCCACAATGCATCTGCGAGTATGTGTTTGCACCTCAAAATTGTTCCTGAACCATGCCAACACAGTCTCTTGTGGGGTCTACACCTTTTTCAGCGCCTCTATCAGAAAGCTCATTGGCATCCAGCATGTGAAGCTTACTTTTAGCAATGAAAGTTACTGCCTGGCGCAGAAATATCGAGCACATGCCAAAGAGCAAATTCAGAAATTAAGCTACGAGGATGTGCTTGCGCAAGCAAGTCGAGTGTTAGGCGAGGCTGGCATGGAAATCATGCTGCGCAAATTGGGGAATGTGGGCTTACAGGCTATGCTCACAGCGCGTGAGATGGCAAATGGTACCTCTACTGCACCAGATGAGCAGGTGAGGGCAGATTTCTTTGCTGGCTCGTTCTTAGGACTTTGAGCTGTTGATGTAATTTGAAATGCAGTGGTTAGCTTGCAGCATGCGCTGTTCAATTTCCATCTAAGATGTCTAGCACGCTGTGTTATAGCCATTACTCAAACAGTCTAATGTATGCAGAGTGTATTGCACTGAAGTGCATATGTCTGGCATTCTGACACCTCTCCCGCATAGGAAGTGACATTGTCTGATTGGGCTATTGCGTCTCTTGTCAGAGTGAGAGATAAAGCGCTGAGTGACTGACAGGGGTGTTCCAGTGCACAGCTTGCAAGAGCAGAGACTGTGCAGGCTCACATGCGCATAGCTTGGGCAAAGCCAGATGCTGGCAGCACGTCATCTCAACCCACCCTGGCATCTGAGTGCCCGTCTCGGCAAACGCCAAGATGTGAGGACAGGCAATACTTGCTAGGCCAAGGTTTGGCATCTCTGGCACATATAGCTGAGGCTCACACTATTGCGAGAAGGCCAGGCTGAGTGTGCTGTTCCAACTTTGTACCATAGTGCGTGAATGCTCCAATGGCAGACAAATTGAAGTCTTTTCCATCAGAGACTTTGGTGGCAAGTTCCTATCAACACTATCAGCTGCAGCAGAAGTCATTGCCTATGCTGGCATGACTTTCATACCTTTCAGATTTAACCCTTACCCATCAGTGGATTTGTATACGCACACCACAACCTTCTACAATCTATATGATAATCAGTAGTGTGCCTGTGCCTGCAGGAAGTCGAATGGACTCCATCAATACATGTTCTGATCAGTCGGCTATTTCGACACAGCCTGGCCCATGCATGCAGCCAGACTTGGTGAGCAGGCTATGTGACTAATCCTTGCATCAAGTAGTACTTTACAAGTGTGTGCTGGTCTGGGATAGCAGCAATCTAACATGGAGCTCATCTTCATGTGCCCATATTTCCAATAGACCTACAAAGCTTAAATGGGCCATATTGCCATGAGTATGCTCGTCTGAAGGCTGTGTGCAATCATGCTTGCCACAAGTTCTCTGGGACATGTTTCATTGAATCGAGTTCCAAGCGGTTTGTGATATCAGGCAAGGGCTAACATCTGGTTGCAGGCGGAGATTGCTGCAGTTATGGATCAGGATCCCAGCAGGGACGAGTGGAGTGACAGCATGGGACATCAAGGACTGGACGACTTCTTAAAGTCGTTCACTCAGCCGTAAGAGCCGCTGATGTGCGCGCCATATCTAGTCTGACTTTGCACTTGACATTACACTGCAGCAAGGCTGACATTGCTCATCTGATGAGAGGGTTGCGGAAGATATTGACTGGTAGGCAATCTCTGCCTGGTGCGTTGGTACAAGTGCATGCGGTGTTTGGCCTGCACTTGTACGGAGAATAACTAAAGCTGTTGTCCTTTCCACACTCATTTCACCAGTGAAAACGTACTTGGTATTGGGATGGCTTTGTGCCGTAATTTTGCCGTCAAATACAAGCGTACATTCCAGCAACTCCGTAAGTGGCAGATACCACCTCAAGACTGCTCGGGGCTAGTCAAATTCACTTAATTGGGAATCTCAATTGCAGTTTAGGATAAGTGGGCAAAAGAGGAGGCCTAGCCCTGCAACAAACATCTGACTATATTGTTTGAGCAGTCTAGAATGATTTGACTGGGACTGCTGTGCGCCTTCTTGTCGACTAGGATGTTCATGTAGTCAGAATTGTGCAGATACGTGGCATTTTTCCCTGTGATATCTGGTCTAAAAGGGCTCAGAAGGACGTCCGAAGCATTTGAAGCTTCCCTCAACTCCAGCTCCGGCAAAACAGGAGATCACGTCGACTTGAATATGCGGCAGTGTACCACTTGGAGTTTTTCAGAGCACTCGCAATACAGCGTGACACTCTCCTCTCTAGTCAAAAGACTCCGCGAGGCTGCAGAGTCCTGCGCAAGTGTTGTGTATTCGAGTCTTTCCGAGCTGAAGTGCTATATGCAGGCGCGAGTAACTGAGCCCCGATTTTAGTGTACCATAATCAGGGTTCTTGCGGCTGCTGTATCCAGAAGGCGCGCCCTCGGCATGCTGTCAGCAGCGTACTCGAGACCGCATGAGAAACACGTCAAGGTGGCCCTCAAAGAAATCAGCATCTGTGCAGGTCGCATAGACAACTTGGGAGAAGGACAATCTTTGGTGACATTTGGCTCAAGCTTACGGCTTCGATCATACCGGATCCAGCTGCGATGCACGTGATATACAATAAGGTATCTTAGATATCAACCACCTCAAACAAAGGTCTGGAAGATCTTCTGCACGTGCGCTGGCGCTTTGTGGTCTGCAAGAGTGCCAGATCAGCATCAGCATATCGCCTGCTGTCTCCCCGCCTTGACGATTGACAGAACAGACTCACCGACGATCAAGACACTGCAATCTGCAAAAGGAATAAAAGAGTTATGGACCCAACCAACGGGCATCTCGAAGAGGAAGTGGTACCTGGTGAAACCATCTCCATATGAACATGGCGTCACGACATCGATGTCTAACAACAGGACGCAGCTCTGACCAAGAAAGGAAGTGGGCTGAGTGACAAACCAGCCAGTCGAGCATTCAACATTTAGCTTGAAGCGTAATGTGATGTGACCACTTGCAGGGTGCGCGCTGCCCCATTTAGACAGTATAGCAGAGCACGATGCGTCCTTAGACAAAAGGAGCGTTCCAAATACTCCCAGCTCAGCCCGCCCTTCTACGTCTCTATCGACAGCCCTTCCTATCCCGTCCAAAGATGATGGTGCTGCCAACAAGGTTCGCAGACCATCGGCACATAGTGGTCGAATGAGCAAGCAATTGTTGGTGCATCTCACAAATTATCTTCATATGCAGGGACCCAGATTAGGCAGGAAAGTTGGGCGCCCAATCCTGTACACTGGAGATCCCAATGCCCCTGGTCTCACATCAGTGGAGAGGCAAACTATAGCCCGTCGCAACGCCAACAGACATTCGGCAAAGAGGGTTCGTCTTCGCCGGCAAGATGAACTCGAGCAACTTCAGGATAAGGTGAACATGTCTGCCTGTTCCAAACGAGCCCAAGCAGAGATAATGTGATGCGATACCATAGGTACAAGGTGGTGCTTTCTGTGCCTCATGCACCTGGTGCTCTGCTTGTCAAACAATCTGGAGAATGTGCATGAATGCTCCTCTCAGAACGATAAGCCAGGCAGGTCAAACAACATTGCCACCGTAGTTCCTCATCAGAGCTTTGGACTGTTGCTGACTAGGTGAGATATCTTCAAGAGGCCAACACGGCCCTTCGTGTACAGAACCAACGTTTGCGTGACGACAGAGACAGCAGGGGCAGTGACGGTGTTGTGGTGAGATTGCTAACTCTTGGTCAGCATATCGTGTTGCTGTGTGATTGCACCGTCTGCTCGCTGTCTTGTCCTGCGGTATGATATCACAACTGCCAAGCCCAATCTAAGTATTCACAGAGTCTCGGCAAGGGAGAGGGAACATTGTTCTGTCAAAATAAAGCAAGACTTATGTTGTTCAGGTGCCAAGAGATATGCTCACACCGATCTCAGCCACACAAGAGGGTGTGGGCGCCCACAATGCATATTTGAAGAAGAGTGTAAATAGGGAGACCTTGTCAGGGGTAGTTCCTTGTTCCAGTGTATCTCGATGGGATGGATGCTTCGACCTAATTCCAGCCGGCTTTCTTGGCCTTGACAGGCCTTTGTGATCTTCTATCAAGCACATGGATACCTGGACATTGCAGCCTTAAACGCCTTAGATGAAATGGTACCTCCAAGCGCGCCAGCTTTTGTGCATGCAATCCTTTACCAAAATTTGCCTGTAATTTATCTCTACAACAGTCGCAACTGTGGCTGTGATGATCATTGTGTAATCGTTATGATGTCACACACCTCTTCCTTGGGCACTGCTTGATGATCAGGGAGTCATTGCCCAGTCACGACATGATTTCATGGGAGGAGCAGAGGAGGCAGCTAACTCAGTATATATGTGTTTGTACCCTGACATCACCTTTAGGAAGCATTGCGTGGAGCAGTCTGGGGAGTGACTGAGAGTTGACAGAAGACCTTTTTGCCTGTCTGTGACTGCCTTGCCTGATCATGCTGCCGCTTCACAGAGAGGAGGGCCTCTCACCTAGAAAAGATACCATGCCACAGGCTACGTGTCGCATTGCTGTGGGGCTAGAGTGTCATACCGTGTGTATGGTGCGGCACCATTGGTGCCACTTGGTGCCTCAGTGAGGGGCCACTGACACATTTAGGCTCGGGCGTGCCTTGAACTCATGCACTGTATGAGCAATCAACACTGATCAACTGTGCTGCAGAATGATGCGTGGGTATTGTGCTGGTCCCAGTGGTGAGGCTGCCAGACTCCTGCGTGTACGCCCTACGGCCCTAGGCTATGGGTTGCCAAAATTGTAGCAGATAGTGATTGTGCTGGCCCACTGTAGTGAGGCTGCAGACTCCTGCGTTCATGTCCTGTGCACATTCCCTGCAGATCCACTCCTCAAAGTCTGCGTTATGAGCAGGTGCGTGTCTCAGGCTGAGACGACTGCATCTCGCACTGTCTTTGTCCATCAACGCAACGATATGTTTGGCAGGCTACTGGCAGCGTTACTGCAGAACCCAGTCGCATTAGTGAATACTGCCCCTTCGGAGTGACGCATCGATTACACACTGAGGAGAGCGTCGCCAGGTTGTCCAATCGCCAGGTTGCTGGACAACCTGGCGATTTCTAAACCCTACACTGTCAGCAGGTATCTGTCGTATCTTGCAGATCACATTCGCTGTTTCATTAGTAGCTTTTGACGTGCTTCGCTGGCATCCAGGGAAACATTATGAGGAGCTTGTTGCATCACGCTGCTGCTTTGGGCCATGTTGCAGAAGTGGAAGCGCTGCTAAGATTGGGAAGATCCATTGAGTCAAGCGATCACTCTCAGAGGACACCCCTTCACTTTGCTGCGAAGAATGGGCGTCTTGGTGTCGTAGAAGCTTTGCTAAAAGCTGGAGCGAATGCAGAAGCCGCTGATGACTCTGGACGTGTTCCGCTGCACATCGCTGCAGAGCATGGTCACACACCTGTTGTGAAGCTCTTGATTGATATGGGGGCCAGTGTGGACACATTAGATGCCCTACATAGAACAGCCATCTCTTTAGCAGCCCAGAGCGGGTATGAAGCCACCGTTGCAGCACTGCTTGCAGCTGGTGCCTGTACAGAGTCTTCTACCCACAGCCAGCAGAATCCACTGTCTGTCGCAATATGGGATGGTCACGCAGACATGGTACGCCCTGTGCGGGTTTCTGTCCTCCGAAGCAATGCTGTTGCTCTGATGCTGCCACCAAATCGGTTACCTTGTGGCAATCGCACGGAAGCACACTCTTAAGCAACGAGGAAACCATAGCAAAGGAGTGGTCCCTGCAGGTCACAGCACTGTTGGCAGCTGGAGCGTTAGTAAACATTGTCGATGTGTATGGGTGGTCGCTTCTTCATATGGCTGCAGCAAGAGGCCACCAGGCAATTCTGGAAGCCCTCATCCTGGCTGGGGCAAGGATTGAGGCAGTGGACGCCTCAGGCAGGACAGTGCTGCACGAGGCAGCAGATCAGGGACACGAAAATGTTGCGCAGGTCTTACTAGCAGCTGGGGTGGACAAGGAGAAGACTGATCAGATGGGAAGGACAGCCCTTCACGGAGCTGAGGCCTGTGATGTGAGGGCCTGTTGGGCACATTCCTGTCATCATCACCAATTTGCCATTGCATCGGTCCCCAACATTACAAGTCCTTCTATCGAACGAGTCGTCCCCATTCTTGGCCGAGACCGATCCCTTGACAGTCTCCATTCGCGATTTTCTGGACGACCTTCACTTTCTAGCCATATCTAATGCAGGTATGGCTTGTCCCTGTGCGTTCAAAGGTGGCTGCATTTATTGTGGACATCAATAAGCAACATGCCGGTCAAGTCTGTACGTCTTCTACCGCCTCAACGACAGGATGCCCCCATCTATAACCAGCATTGCTCTGCAGGCTATTTGCATGACTACGCTCTCTTCAAGCACCTGCTAACTCGGAAGCACCAGAAGATTGTAAGTCCAGTCCAATATTGGAGCAGACATGGTGAAACTGGCTTCTTGACTCCACTCATCGTCTGGAAGTCTGTAGCAGAGGCCTCAGACCCCTTGGTACAACCGAGGACCCCAGTGAGATGTGCACTTATCCGCTAATGCCTGGCGCACATGGCTGCCAAACAGTCCCAGCAACCTAGTCCAAGGGGCTTCTGCCTTCACCACCTTGGTATTTCATACCAGCACGCGTCACCCTCCACTTGCCCTTGCCCAGATTTTCTATCAGACCACGCTTCTTGCATTCGTACGCTGTACGCCCATTGTCCCACTTGTCATCATGCATCCACCCCTGGTAGCTGGCATCCTCATGCAGGACAGCCATGACCCTCTTGCGAGTGATAATCCTCGAGTGTGCCACTTTGGCTGCCCTCTTGATGGCTCGCATCAGCTGGCAGCGCCTTTTCTCCATAGACACTGCAAGAGAATATATGATATGCGACCCCTTCTGCCTATGTATTCCAGAGCACTCATAAGTTGATCTGAAAAGAGCTCACCCATCGGGCGGTTGGCAGGTGTTGAACCCTCAGCCCTGTCCTTATTGACCACCTCGCCATTGGGGATTGCTTCGGGGGCGTCTTCCTCTCCACCAGAGATCTCCTCCTCTGCACACGGTCCCTGTGTGAGCATCTCATGCCTCCCAAAACATCATGCATCTTGGGCAAACAAGTGTAAGGGGTAGATACTCACTCACCACCACCCTGGTCAGACACCCTTTTTGACAGCGTCTCGCTGTGGTCCGAAGACTCTTGAGCCCTGCTGTCTGTGCCTGCTCCCTCTCCCATTGCACAGTCCCCATCAGGAGCCACACTCACCAGAGCCTCCAAATCCACTGCGCCGCACATCACTGGTAACCAGAGCAATCATAAAACGACTGCCATGATCCAACACACCAGAAGAGTGGAAACGTACATGGCTGTAGGCCTGGAGTTGTTTTTCAGTCTTCTTCTGGGCTGCACGGGATTTGGCGGCTGCATCGCGTGCCTCTTTCAACTGAGCCTCATATCGAACGATGTCCAGACGGAGCTTGTCCAGGGCCTGCAAATGACAACTTCCTTAGGTTGACCAATTTGCCGCGCGTGAATTCGAGAGCAACGGAAAGGTGGCCTGTCAGGATACTCACCTTCTTGAGCTCTTTGTATTTCGCCTGTGACACCCCACCGAAACAGGAGCGCTTAAGGTCTGCGACAAATGCGTCGTGATCTGGCTCTGTAAGCCAGACCTGCATGCCAGGTAGAGCCACTTTCAGATGGAGGGAACCCGGGGTTTTGAGTTGTGATCAGAACATGGGGAGAACATCTCACATGTTGGGGCCCTTTACAGGGTTGCTCTGAGATCTGCAGAAGGTTGGCGACTGCCGACGCGGTCGGAGAGACTGCAGAATCGCTGTTGGCCGAGCAAGAGGTTTGAAGCCTCTTGTGGGACTCACTCCGAGGTCTTTCCTGCAGAGTTCACAGCCGCAGGTGAAACCCTGTGCCGAACAACAGACTGTGACACGATGAGGCAAAGGCGAAGCCAAGAGTGAGAAGGATGCTCACCTCGTTCTTGGCTGCACCAGAACATTTAATTCTGAGACTCTCTCTAGCAGCAGGTCCGTGCTCGGCAGTCGCAGGGAGTGCCACGTCTGGTCGCCTCATCGCAGGACATGGCATCAGGCAGTTGCTTGACTCTGGTCTGCCTGACAAAGTCACCGCAGGGCGAAGCTTGACCAGCAGACCTGGGAGCCACGTGGCAGGGAGGCCACAATCCTGAGTCAGAGAGGCGCGTGGCTAGACTTGTTCAGTGGTCTCTGTAGCACCTCGAAGATGCACTTGTCCGACTCGGACAAAGGTGGACTTGGGTTTCTGGTGATAGATGGCAGGTGACACAACGAGAGCTGATGCCGAGCCTTCAGAGATGTTGAGAGTGCCTCTGACACCGAATGGAGTATTGCGTGGGTCCTGCACCCTCATCCAGACGAACGCCAGGCAGAGGCGCATTCCTGGAGGGGCGCCCCTCCAGGTGGGTCTTCGTATTTTTGGGACACCCATCTGTGTCGGATGGGCCCTGACGATCTGCATCCACGCAGAATTCCCAGGTAGCTCAGCTGTGTGCGAGACTCAGGGAAGACTCCAGGGACTTCGAGGCCGATGGGCGTGTGCTGCGCCTGAAGCAGTACGTGCCCTCCGATCTGCTGCCAGGCCACATGGATGCCATATTGGACGCGCTGGCAGCGAACACTCGCGTGGAGGTCCTGTACATCCAGAACTTCGAATGGGTGAGAAGGCCTCTGCGAATCAGTTCTGTGCTCTGTAGCTCAGGCGACCATTCGATGCTGATGTTGACAGCATTAACGGCGCAGGGCATGCTCGATGCTCAGCTGCGGCACCTGGGCGAGGTGCTGGGCAACAAGCGGATATGGGCCTTGAACGTTGGTGAGAACTTTCAGATCACCAACCAGGCCTGGGAGCGCTTCACTCTCGCCCTCGAGGACACCGCAGTGGCCTACCTGTACGTCAGCGAGCAACACCTCCGGAACACGGATCTGAAGGTCAGGATGCGGGATGCTGTGAGATTACATCGCAGGTGCGATCTGCCCCCGACTCGGACCTTTCCAAGACACCAAGACACCACTGTTGCTCAGCCCCACAGTCCCGTGTGCATCATGCAGGGCCGGCCCGGCCAGGGATCCGGAGGTGGTGGACAAGGTGGGAAACATGTGGTGGAACCCCAAGACCTCCAAGAAACGGAGGCTGACATCGACAGAGTTCGACCGTATGATGGCGGCCATGAAGCGACGATGCGTTCGGCACTTGGTGCTGCAGACGCAATTCGACGACCTTGCAAAGGTGGGAAATTTCTCGGCCCGTCCTGAGCTGCTGCTGTCACATTTTTGGTGTTCTTGAACAGAGTGAATGGTGCAGGAACATGAGACCGCGCTACGACTTGCACGAGATCTCTCACGGGAGTGTACAGCAGCGCAGATAGAGGCTGCAGAGAGCAGGGAGGCAGAGGAGGCGGCCAGAGAGAGGCTGAGGTCCTACATCGAGCGTCTGCAGAAGATCGATGCGTAGAACGGCTCTCGAGGACCGTTGTCTCTTGGAAGGTCCGATGTCTCGCATCTCTTCTGTGCAAATTTGATGCTTATTTTCGACACGACCCAAGGTTTGAAGTAAAAGCCCAATGTCAGACCAACTCGCTTTTGACAACGGATCAAGCTTAGAAGAAGAAAGTGCGATGTCAAAGTATTTCGAAGCCCAACTCGGACTTTCTGTCTCAGACACTGTCACTGCTGTGATAGGCAACCGTGGTCTAAACAAATCTTCTCTCTGCAACCGTCTGCGAAACGTTGTCGATCATCCAGCGGATGGACATGAAGATGCCGACATCGTCACACATGGAACCCGGATTTACAGTCTCAATAACAGCGAAGACCACAAGATCATGGATCTTCCTGATTACGGCTCAGCTGAATGGTATGACGTTGAGGTTCCGATCGATGCAGCTATGAGCCACCTGCATGCGGCCGACTGCGTGCTATTGGTCATATCTAGGAGCTTCCCTGAAGCTTGGTTCGAGGACTTGTTGTCGTTGTGCCTGGATCTCGGAAAGCCTTTTGTTCTTGTCCAGGCTGGAATTCACGACATCATCACACAGATCATGCAAGAAGAGTGTCTTTGCCGCCGCAAAGCTCTGGAACTCTACAAAGAAGGGGTACTGAAAAAGTGTGAGGATGTCACCAATTCACGACTCCTCATTTTCTGCATCGACGACGCGCAGTGGCAGAATGCAATCAAAGCATACAAAGCAGGGGAGTATGATGCAGCAAAACTCCACTATGATGAGGGCAAGCTACTCAAGTTTGTGACGGGGCTAGGTCTCGCCAAGTCTTTACCGAGAAGTTCATCAGATTTCTTGGAACGGCTGTTCGAAACAGAATCGAAGAGAGAGACTACTCCTGAGGAGACGCAGCTGGAGACAGTCCTACAAGATGTCCACTATATCAACCGAAATGGTGAGCCCTGTTCAAGACGCAGACAAGACGCAAACCTCACCTCTCGCGAACTTTTCCGATATCTTCGAATTCCAGATCTGCCCGAACACTAGATACCTCTGTTTCTTATTCTTTTTCATTTCTTCCTTGACCATGTGGACGCCACAGGTTGACTTTTTATTTTCTTGCGCACCCGGAAATGGTTTGACCTTTCGACAGTCTCAGTCTGGGGACATTGACATGTGAC
The DNA here is from genome assembly GCA_963930925.1 of Coccomyxa viridis. Lineage (NCBI taxonomy): Eukaryota > Viridiplantae > Chlorophyta > Trebouxiophyceae > Coccomyxaceae > Coccomyxa > Coccomyxa viridis. Next base: position 619,516 of record CAWVOJ010000004.1, on the reverse strand, counting down.
GCACTGGTGATAACGCAGAGTTTTCTGGTCATACAGAGGCAGCTGCCTGCGGTGGGCACTCTCGCGTGCTCATGATAAGAAATAGAAAAAGCGATGCCGAGCGGGATCGCTATCAGGTGCAGTCGTCGTTGTTGCGCTGGCACCACTCGCTCACGTGTTCGTGGTAGGTGGCGTTGCATGGGGTGTAGCAGAGACCTCGCAGGTATTCTCGTGTCGGTGGGCAGCCCATGGGCTTGGAACCTGGGTAGCACAGAGCGCCGATTCTCATCAGGCCGTCACCACAGTGGTCGACCGGTGTGCCGATGCCTCTGAAGTACAGAGCGGGACACAGATCGGTGGGCACTATCTTCCCGGATGGAGAGGGAACGGGTGTGTTGTTCGTGGTGTTGATGGGTACCTGCGGAGTCACCGGCGAGGGAGATGGGGACTGTCCTGCGGGGATGATCAGGGGTCCAGTAGGGGTTGCCGTTGAGGGGGACGGGGACTGTCATGTGGGGATGATCAGGGGTGCATTGGGAGTCGCCGGTGTAGGAGAGGGTGATTGCCCTGCGGGGATGATCAGGGGAGGGTTGCTCTGTGCTTGTGGGGTCTGAGCTGTTGCCTGGTTGGTGGTAGCACCGCTGTTGCAGACACTGTTGAAGGTCAGCTGTCGACCGACGGGCATCAGGCCGCTGTTGGGATCTCCGAGAGCCTTCACACATGTCTGTCCGTCGGTGTAGGATGGGTTGTTTTCGAGGCAGACAGAGGTCGAGACGGTGTCCCAGCTGGTGGCCTGGCCAACGCGTTGCCAGATGGAGTACAAGGTGTCACCGCTGACCACTGTGTAGGGCGGGATGCATGAGTTTTGGCAAAGCACGGAAGGGGCGGCGAGGCAGACGAGCAGAGTCGTGGAGGTTTTTGCGTACATCGGGTGTGAGTGAGTGTTTATCACTGAAGTCTACCAGACGTGAAATTAGGGCTTCGAATTTGCATTGGAAACCTGTCACGGCTTTGAGCGTGACAGGTGTTCTTCTAGGAGAGCTACTGGTGATCGAGGCGATAGACCGCGATGGCCGAGTAGGCAACACAGCCCGCACTCGTCCAGGCGGCCGTGAGCGCTAAGAAGCCGATGGCGAACAGCCTGAAGGCCACTACGGATGCCTTGAGGGCAGCGGCGATGATGGTCGCCACATGAATTCCCATGCTGGTCATCGAGAACTCCACAACTAATTTGAAGCACGTCTGCGCGAGTCTGACAGCGCCACGGCGCTTGGCATCATCAGGGGCGATGAGGTCTTGATCTGGGCTGTAGCTGGAGGTGTCGCTTCTGCACAGGGTGAATGCCGTGAAGTTGCCCCGTGGGGACGAGGAGGCACAACGGAGCCAGGCCCGTGTGGTCGGGTACCTGCTGAAGGCCTCGAACTCCGATTTGGTCATCTCGCACTGCTCCACGAGCAGGTGATGGAAGGCCTCTCGGTCCCCCTTGGACAGGCTCGATGAGAAGTTCTTGACGGCGGGGCTGTTCAGGGCACCAACCCAGGAAGAGTTGTGGACGTACTGGATGTCGGCGAAGGTGTTGAAGGCTGTCTCGAACTGGGCACGGCTGTAGTTGCTATTGAGCAGTGCGGTGTCGTTGAGGGTGGGGCTGTGGTGTCTATAGGCGGTCGGCACATCGGTGAGTGTGGATCGTGCGGTTGACAGCAGAGTCTTGTTCTGCAGTTCGTCATAAGTGGCATCGGCAGCTTTGGTGATCTCTGCAGATCTGTTGTGGAAGAGGGACTCGCGCAGGGTGGTGTTGTAAACTCGAGGCTTCGCGATGACATGGGAGGCACAGGCTACGATGACGAGAAGGAGGGAGGGCTGCATCACGACTTTTGTTTTGTGGCTGATGCATACTGTGTCGGCAAATCCGGCATCGAATTTGCACTGAATCAGACAAGTCCGCTACGATCTGCTACGGGAGCGCACAGACCTCTTCCCGGTCTTTGTGCGGCTCCGGCTTCTCGATGTCCTGCTGGACCTGCGGCGGTGACCAAGCCTCTCGTTCATGAGGTGCAGCTTCAGCTGTTCTTGATCTAGCAGGAGCCGGTGGTAGCGCTTGAGATGATCGAGATGCGCGAGCTTCTTGGCTTGGACGGTCTGTGCCTTCTTGCGTTCGAACTTGTGTTTGTCGGCCTTGGCGATCGCGTCGATGCTCTTCATAAGCTCTTTGAAGTCCTCGAAGGGCATGGACTTCCGCAGGTTTTGGAGGAGGGAGTGACGCTTGACGACCTCATTCCAGACGTAGAGACAGATCTTGTCAAAGTCAGTCGCGCCCTGGTAGCTCGTCCAGCGGTTCTTGTCCTTGCCATCGGAGAGAAGCTCGTGCACGGCGAGCGTGAGCTGCTTGAGCGCCTCGTGCTTCTCTGCGACGAGAGAGGTGTGTTTGAGGTATCCCCATCGCATGAGCTCGCGCTGTATCTGACCGCAAACCTCGCATGTCTTCTCAGCGATCTTGAGGGGTGCCTCGTGATTGACGGTGGGATCCCCCTTCTTCTTGTGATGCGCCATGGCGAATCGCCGCTTGACAGCGCACCTGCATGCGCGTTGTCGCGATTGGATGAGTTTGGTGAGTTCCGGACGTGTGGCCTTGTTGAATTCGCTGAAGTGATTATAATCAGTGAAGCGACAGAAGATGCCGTTCCTGACCAGGCTCTCCTCAAATGTGGATGTCAGATCACCCTCTGCACGGGCGTCGGGGCCGCAGGCATCATGGTTGTGGTACTCGAGGACCCTCTGGTCGTTGATGCCATCAAGTTCCTCCAGGTCCTCGAAGCGTGTGAGGGGGTCTGGCATGTTGGTCTCGTCGAAGAAGTTCTCGTACTCCACAGGCCCCAGAGGATCGAAGAGCGGGCCATAGCTGTGTTGACGAACTTGGTTGAAATTGGGATTCTGAAACTGAATGCGCTGCTGCTGCTGCTGCTGCTGTTGATCGGTATCAAAGCTACGGGGAGCTCCCCATGGTGGCTGCTGGACGGGCATGGCTGCCGGTGGCAGTCCTGGAAAGGGGTTGTAACGGGCTGGATCCGCCATGAGGCGTTCGGTACTATTACAAATGAAAATGTTGCACTCCAATAGATGTTTCCCGGGCTGGCAGCGAACATGCCCAGGGTCCTCAAGCCCAGGCTGTTCTACGACGAGGATCTTCCCGACAGCGACATAACGGACACGGGCAAGAACTGGCAGAAGAGACGACGCACGTACAGGTCGGCATCCTACCTGCTGAGTGGGATCGGCACGGCTCAGAGCCCGTCCTATGAGCCCAAGGTGACCGATGTCATCGACATGAACGGCGCTCGGGTGAACAGGATAGCGATCGACAAGGAGGGCAAGCCTGTGCTGCCTCCGAGACCGGTCGGCATGCCGGACTCGGAGTACCAGTCCTGGCTGTCTGCACTGCTGGCCGAACAGGCAAAGTACACACGTGAGGGGGCGGACTTCATACCCGGGTTCCGCATGCCGATCGTCGTGAAGCGGGTGAATCTGGTCCCACCCCAGCCCAACAAACTCCTGAACCTATTCAGGGGTTTTCGGAACTGCTGCTCGGTGCGTTCGGTGGAGTACTACCAGGCCCCGGAGATGCTCCGCCTGCTCGTCAACGTGCTGCCGCAACTCCAGGCAGCGGCCACGCATCCGGACAGGGCTACGTCCAGGTGGGTGACGATGACAAGACTGGAGGAGCGGAGGCTGGCCGAGACCATCCAGGCACGCGCCAGCAGGGGGCAGCCGGTGGAGGAGGTGCTCCTGCTCATGAAGCAGTACTGGGAGATCGAGAACCTGTTGCAGGGCCTGCGTGGTCACGTCGAACACAGGCGCCTCGAGGGCCAGCTGGCGACGGTGCACCAGTTCCTGGAGAGGTACCGACCGGAGACGGGTGGGGGTGCGCTGTCCACAGTCCAGGCGCTGATCTTCCTGGCGGGCGAGAGGATCCCCTCGGACAACGACAGCATCCCCGCAAACATGAAGAACGCCGTCCTCGTCCTGAAGCTCTTGGCGGCGCTGCGGGCCCGGCTGGAGTTCTACAGGCTCGGTTTCGACAGGAACCTGCCGGCGACGCAGGCGGGGGTCACCACCTTGCTCGACATCGAGGCTGCCAGCCGTAGGTTCGATGTGGTTTGGCTGCCGAGGCCCCCACGGCCCGGCAAGCTCGTCCTGGATCCGGTGAAGAAGACGCGGAGCTACGAGTGGACAGTGCCCGTGCCGATGGCCATGGTCGACCTCCTGAGCATCGCACGCATTCTGGACAGCGAGTACTGCAGGACGCTCACGGGAAGGTCACAGGTCGATGACATGTACAGACCCCTGAGGCGACAGAGCGACGGGACCTTCAGGGAGATGCCGAGCGTCCGGATCGTCATCGATGGCCTCCCTGGTGGCCAGAAGGGCAGCCCGTACGAGGGAGTCCGTGTCGGTTTCGCGATGCCGGACTCGCACGCGCAGGGAATGGTGCTGAAGAGCCTCAGCAGGTTGCCGTACACGAACACGCAGATGAGCGTGGGCAGTCAGCTGACGCTGAACAGTCTGGTCAACAGTCTTTTTCAGGAGCTGTCACACCTGACACATCACGACCTGTCGCAGCTCACGTACCACGACCCGAACGCGTCTCAGGACAGGGATCTCGGGCAGCGCCTCGGACTGATTGCGGACACAGGGGGCAGCAGAGACACGGGCGACCAGGCGATTGTGGCCAGGTCGTTGCAGATCGTCCAGGACTCCTTCCTGAATTACAACATCGAACCATCGAGCCAGGGTGTGCAGATGTACAACGAGCTGACAGGGCCGATGCAGAAACAGCCTGGAGCACGACAGTCGACGCGCTGGCGGTTTCTGGAGGACATGCAGCACGTGCTCATGGACTGCTGGTTTCGTCTGCCGGCGCGGGCAGGCTCCGTGGACCCCCTGTTCACGCCGGCGATCACGAGGAGGCTGCCCGAGCACCACGTCTTCTTTCTGCCGATACCACAACTCACGGGCTCGGACGTGTTCGATGAGGTGACCGACGATCTGTGCCCGAACGACTCCATGCCGAGCACGAGCAAGAGCCTCGTGACGGTGATAATAGACGTGCGTGGTGGACGCATGGTCATATTTGATCCCATAATGAGGTCCACAGGCACTCCCGGGTCCACATTGACGGTGTGGAAGGTCCTCGCATGTCTGCTGAGCCTGGGAGTCCGCCTGAGGAGGTCCAGCAGCATCATGCGCGAGGGCAGGGTGGCCTACTCGTCGGCAGCATTCCACATGGTAGGAACGTCCACCGCACACAGAAGGAGGGACGATGTCCGGCGGGCCGCGCTGGCCGCTTACGAGGATTACAAGGGTAAGGGCATCGTTTTTGTAAACAGCAGGCCTGCCATAGCGAAGAGTGTCGTGCTGGCTTTCGGCAAGGACGACCTCGAGCCAGAGAAGAAGGACGACAAGGATGGTGACAAGCGGGACAAGGATGGTGACAAGCGGGAAGACAGGAGAGACAGGGATGACAATGCATCGCAGGGGACACGTCCCTCAAAGGGCGGGGGCCGCAGGCGACAGGTCGGCTCTGGACCTGTCACGGACACAAGCACGGAGCAGTACTCGGTCGGTGACCTCAACCCACACCTGTGCCTGCTGTTCGCTATGAACTTCCTGGGCACAAAGAGGCCCGGCATGTACGATGACCCCTTCAGCCCTGCCCTGCCCGACCCCTTCATCCGCAGCCTAGAGACGCAGCAGCCGGCCACCGTCACGTCCGGGATCGACATCATGGACAACGTCATCAACGAGAAACTGCGGGGCATGTACGACATGTTCTTCTCGTCGACGCCCTGGCGGACACGGCCACCAAAGGCCAAGGACAGCTCTTCGTCGACCGACAAAGAGGGACGGGCGAAGGCGTCTGATTCCGACAAAAAGGACCTCAACACAGGACAGAATGGGTGACTTCCAGGCAGCCTACAGAAGGCTCCTGGACCTGCTGACGAGGGACCGGACGAATGCCCCCCCTGGTGCTGCGTCGCACGTCGGAGGCGCTGGTGGGGACCTTGTCTCTCACGAGTCCTCAACGTGCCCTTCTGCTGAACCTGTCGGGAACCTGTCATGCTCTGCTGGGACAGGTGTCTGAGGCAATAGACGACTTCGAGGCCGCCTTGCGGAGCGATGCGTCAGGCACGGTCAATCTCTTGAATTGTGCAAACCTTCATCGAAGGGCAGGAAGGACCGACCAGGCCCTCACGTGTTTCCGCAGGGCTCGCCAGGTCTGTCCGGACGGCACCGAGGCGGCAGTCGGGGCAGCGGGACTCCTCATCGATGAGAAGAGGGACTACGTGAGCGCTCATGCCATCCTGTCGACAGTGAGGTCGCGCCTCGAGACGGACGACACGGCAGAGAGCCGGCAGGGGTTGAGGCTGCTTTGCGTTCTTGCACACGCCCTCGGACACAGCGACGAGGCAGGCGACCTGGTGAGGATCGTGTCGGGCTCTTCGGCAGCGCCGCTGCTGCTCCCGGAGTTTTATAGGGACACGAAGGCCATCGACAAGGCGCGCGCACATTTTCTGACGGCTCTGCGGGCCGATGCGCCCTGTCCGTTCCTCGACCTGTTGAAGATAGGTCTGCCCCTGTCGTACCAGGGCCGGCAGAACCTCCCTGCGCTGCGGGAGGTCGAGCGGTATTACCGCTACGCGTTCGGGGTGCCACCGAGGGAGGATCCCCAGGAGATTGTGCCTGGGAGGGAGAGGTGCCCGCACAGACTGAGGGTGGCGTTCCTGTCGGCCAACCTGGGCAATCATTCGGTGACCAAGGATCGCCGGGGCATCATCGAGAGGCTCGATCGATCCCGGTTCGAGGTGATCGTCCTGACTCTGGAGGCGGTCAGGGACGCGATGGGCGGAGTGGTGTGCGGTGCAGCCGATCGCCACATCGTCCTTGACAAGAGACCCGGGGACAACGTGGGCACCATCCTGCACTTGAACCTGGATGTTCTGGTGTACCCGGACATCGGGCTGGAGAACAGGACGTACTGGTATGCGCTGCACAGGCTGGCGCCCGTGCAAGTGACGACGTGGGGCCACTCCGAGACGTCTGGCCTGGAGACGATCGATTACTTCGTCTCGTCGGCGCTGTTCGAACCACCATCGGCACAGGAGAACTACTGCGAGAGGCTGATCACGATGCGATCGCTCTCGACGTACTATCACCGCCCGCCACCCATCCATGGCAGGGCTCGATGGCAGTATGGCCTGCCGACTGCCGGGCACATGTACCTGGTGCCGGCGACGATGATAAAGCTCCACCCCGATTTCGACAGGTACATCCTCGATGTGTTGCGGGGTGACGAGGAGGGTTTCGTGGTGCTGATCACGGACAGGAAGCCAGGCCTGGTCCGGGGGGTGCGTGGACGGCTGGACGAGGCCCTGGGTCCCACCATGGCGGCTCGGCTGCACCTGGTCCCGTACCAGGATGCCTTCGGTGACTTTCTGGGGCTGCTCAGCGTCGCCGACGTCATCATGGACTCCCATCCCTTCGGCAGCTGCAACACGAGCTTCGAGGCGTTTGCGTGCGGTGTCCCGGTCGTCACGCATCCCTCACGATTCCTGAACGGTCGGTTCACTGCCGGGCTCTACAGGAGGATGGGGTTCACGGACCTCGTTGTGGACAGCAGGTCCGAGTACACAAAGACGTGTGTTCGGTTGGCCACCGACGATGCCTTCGCCAGCAGGATGCGCACCCTGCTGAACGAGCGTGCGGGTCTGCTGTTCGGCGAGGACGCCAGTGTCACCGAATGGGGCGATGTCCTGGAACGCATCGCGAAACGCCGCCTCGTCGATCCGACACCCCTTGATTTCACGCCCGGTCCAATGGACGTCGTCGTCATCGGCAACGGTCCCTCGGCGGTGCGTCATTCGCTGGGTGCAGTGATCGACCGATTCAAACGGGTGGTCAGGCTGAACGGGTACCGGACGAAGGGCTACGAGCTGTTCGTCGGCGCCAAGACGACGACGTGGGCGGTGTCCGACAAGATAGGAATGAACCGGGAACGTTACGAGTCTGTGGCCGAAGTCCAGCTGGTCTGCCTGACGGCGAAGCGGGATGCCTGGGGGCGCACGAGAAGCCCGTACGAGGGACTCGACAAGTGTGAGCTCCTGGGCGAGGACATCGAGCGCGCTGTCATGGAGGCGGGAGCCGGGGCGGTCGGTCCGGCCAGCAGGTGGCCCTCGACGGGACTGTGCGTTCTGTACCACCTCGCGAAGGGGGACTCCGATAGGTGCTACGTGGTGGGCTTCGATGCCTTCGAGAGCGACGGCGACAGCCTGCACTACTACGAGGAGCACGACGTTTGTGATCACGATCGAGATGTCGAGAGAAAGGCGCTCCGTGCGCTAGAGGAGGGTGGAAAGGTGATCGACCTGGCCACAGCATGTGGTGCGCAGTGTTCCGATGTGGGAACGAAAATTCTCGCCAAACAGTAATGAAGTCGCGACGCGGTGGCTCATGGGCAGACTCGCTGCAGAACATGATCGGCATGAACGGGACGTGGAAGCCCGTCAGAGATGATGGTGCCATGGACAAGACGACGAAGGGGGGTCGGCGCACGCATCGGAATCGCATGGGAACAAAGAGTGTGAAGGGCAGGAAAGTCGGCACCCGGTCTAAGAGAGGGCGCGTGACTGCCAAGAAGGGGTCCAAGAAAATGCGCGGGGGGCAGCATCACTGGTACACGAAGCTGGGTGTGGGCGTGCACAAGTTCTCGGATCCAGCAGGGTATATGGTGGAGACCGACCAGATCCCAGAGTACAACGTGGGTCTCCCCGACGCCCTGACAATGGGTAGGCTCCAGTCCTGAGCACGAATATCTCAGTGTGTGACAGATGTCCACACAGGTGTTTGACAATGTGAGGGTGGACGATGTCTTCTACTCCACGATCGCGCAGGCGAGGGATGCGACTGGCATAACGGTGCAGGACGCTTCAGGAACGGCCCTGCTGCAGGTCAGCACAGGCACGGTGCTGCTCTTCGGGGACCAGAGGCAGGAGAACAACGGCATCCAGAAACAGGTCTACCTGAACCAGCGCAACGTCGGCAGCTCGGCCGGGACCTTCACGGTGCCGGTGATAAACGTCACCCTGCCCCCAGGGGCGTACTCAGGCTTCAAGGTCTTCGTGACGATCACCAATGCAGCCGGCTCGCTGGTGAAGTTCGACGAGTACATAGGCAACGCGACGTGGACAGCAGGGGGAGGAGTCGCGAACGTGTGGCAACTTGCGAGCACACCGGCCAGCTGCTTGGCCGCCTCGGTGGCGTGCGTCGCCGATGCGACCAGTGCATCCCTCGGTGCTGCGAGCGTGAGCGGTGGCTCAGCGACCTACACTCTGAGTCTTGCACTGACCGTGTCTGGATCCTCTCCCGTCAGTGTTACAGCGAACGTCTACTGCGAACACTATGGCTCGAAGCAGGTAACCCTGTCGGCGCCTCCGTGATGATACCGAGAAAATTGATGCCGGTCGTGAGAATCGGTGTGGTCTTGCAGTAAAGCCACCACGAACGAACCCATGTGATCAGTGCCCTCCCACAACTCGAGCGCAGAGATGATCTCCATCGACATGATGCCTGTCATCAATCCCACACCACGACCGATCAAGAGCGCGAGGCGCCTTACCGAGTCCGAATGGATGAAGCTTGACGCCCCTGCGTTGGCGCTTGCATGCTTCGAGCTGACGAGGCTGACGCCGTCGGAGGTCAGACAACTCGACGGCATGCAAAGTCATGAGATCTACAGGTGGCTGTGCAGCGAGTGTTCGCTGACGAGGACCATGAACATAAAAAAAGCAGCTCGGGGAAACATCACAGCTCTCCGCAAGGAGGCTGCCTCTGAGGCGCGCCTGCACTACGCAGAGATCGACGTGCTCAGCAAGAGAGACATGGTGACGTATCTGAGATGGATCCGTCCGGGGCTCGTGACAGACGAGACTGATGGGATCACAACTCTCTTACAGACCGCAGTAGACAAGGCTAAAACGGTTGCCACACGCACGAACTCTGCGGTCAAGAGTCTATACATCACGTACATTGCTCAATGTGTGTGATGCTTCAATCACTCAATGACTGCTGCCTGAGCGCGCACGATGCATCAACCTGTGCGCTGTATGTGGAGTGCATCTCTTCTAGCCTATCCTGAATCTCTACGAAGGTCGGCCTGCTTTCGCACTCCTGCCAACAGGAGCTGATGAGTGCCGACACATCCTCTGGTGTGGTGTCTGACAGTGATGGGCTCCAATCCATCTGGCACTTGTTGAACCAGAGCTGGGCATCCTTCATGGTCTCCTCGAAGCTGTTTGGGGTGACGAGGTGCCAAGCGATCATGCCGAAACCGTACACATCGCTGCGAAGATGGATCTTGCCTGTCATGAGACACTCTGGGGCCGCATAGAGTATGGACCCGGGCTCCTCGGTCAAGACCTCTCCCCGCTGTTCGTCGAGACACCTCGAGAGCCCGAAGTCTGCGACCTTGCACATGAAGCCCCGGGCATCACTCCTGGACGACTTGCAGAGGATGTTCTGGCATTTGAGGTCACCGTGGACGACGCCCACCGAGTGCATGAATCTCAGGCCTGCTGCGATGTCGATGAGGCATCGAATGACGTGCAGGATGCCCTTTACCGGGGATTTCCTCTGTTGCTCCCACAGCCTGGGCGCCTGTCTGTCCAAGGTGTCGCGGTCGCAGAGCTCCATGAGGATCAGAGTCTGTCGCCTATTTGACTCTCCGCATCGGGTCATAACACGGAAACAGGTGACGACGTTCGGGTGGCTGGTCGCTGCGCTGATCATCGCCTCTCGTTCTATGCATCCAGTGGATGTCTGGCTGCCGGGCTCGTGGTCTATGACCTTGACAGCGATGTTGACGCCCAGCCATCTCGCCCGAAACACACTTCCGAAGGATCCGGATCCCAGCAGGCGGCCGATCTCTAGACTGCCGAGACTGTCTCTATCGGCTACCTGGATCTCTCTCGCCAGTCGGTCTCGTTCGTTCGTCCAGGTCCAGGGTCTGCGCCAGCGCCAGAGGTGGTACAGGGCGGCCCCCACTCCGCCCGCGATCAAGAGGCCCAGGAGCTGCATGTGGAAATACGATCGCATGGGGAACCTTCCCTTATAAGACTTAAGTTAGGGTGTAGAGGGGCATGAAATAGGGCACGGTCGGAAGGTTGCCTGCCGAGTCGAGGACAGTCACCTGGACGTACGCGCCGATCTTGGCGTTCGTGACGTTGGAGTCGTTCATGACGATGTTGGTGGTGGTGTTGCTGAGGATGCTTTTGCCCGTCATCTTGAAGATGGGGGCCTGTGTGCTGGCCTGGTGCTTGCTGACGACGGGCACCGAGGACGCTGTACCAGCCTGTGAAACACTCAACTGGGCATCAGATAGGGTGCCGCAGGCTGACACAGGGCCTCCGGACGGGTTGAGCTGCAGGTGTTTTGTACCGGTGTAGTTGAGGGTGTCGATGCTCGCATCGCCGGTGTTCAGCGTGGTGAACCTCACACCATCAGCAGGGGCGGCACTGGCGCTGGCGTTGGCCACGACGATTCCAGGAACGGTCTGGTCGTGCTGGCTGGCCCGGATGACGACGTTGGATGACGTGGTGCCGACGTCGAGGGAGGCCAGCGGGGAGGCTGTGGCGATGCCGACCTGTTCCTGCACGATCGCGCCATTGCTTGGAGGAGATGCAGACGCGAATGCAGAGCCTACAGACAGGCCCCCACCGAGGTTGAGCTGGCTCGCCTGAATGGTCAAGGGGTAGGGTGTGCTGGTCGCATTGTTACCGGAGGCGATCAGACCCTGATTGCTGGCCGTATTGAACCTCATGTAGAGGCCCATCCCGGTGTAGGTGTTGGCAGGGTCGTCACTGCCCTGCAGGAAGAGGTCATGGTCGACGTGCAGCGAGGCCACCGCGCTGTTGACGTTGATGCCCACGTTCCCGGTCGGCTGCAGGAGGATGTCGGAGTCCTGACCGAGCCCGGACGTGACGAGGAGGGAGCCGTTGGCATCGACGCGCAATGTCGCGTAGTCGTTCTGGGTGTAGCGCAGTTCGAGGTGCGGCAGATTTGCGGCCTCGCCATTGACCTTGGCGATCGAGAGCTTGGCGAGGGGCGTGTTCGTTCCGATGGCCACCTGCGTGGTGTCGATGGGCTGGTACTACGTGGCGACGCTCGCGGAGGCTTGTCCCAGTTCCCACTGTCCGTAGGATGCCCCGGAGGAGCTCTGTGTTGCGCTGGTCGTCTGGATGGAACCATCTGGGTACCGCACCCCCCCGCTGGCGTACACATAGCCATACACCGCCAGTTTTATGGGGATGTTGTTCGGGTCGTAGACATCGCTCGAGTTCCCGACGGCCACCTTGCGCAGGGGCCCTGCCGGAACGAGGTTAATGTCACCGTAGTCCACAGCATCCTGGGCGTAGTTTTGGATGGTGAAGCCATGGGTGTTGGTGGTGAGCGCGGTGTAGTTGTTGCTGTCGTAGCTGAGGAGGAACTGCTCGTTCTCGGTCCCCATGACATCGAGCAAGGACGCCAGGACCCGGTCCTGGGCACCGCCTATGCCGAAGTTGCCAGACTGGTCGATCTTGAACCTCAGGCCGCTGATGACGGTGTCGTTGACGATCTGGGCGTTGGTGTAGAAACGAATCTCATCCAGGCTCGTCCCTGTGGTGGGGTCGTAGACCGTGATGAAGGTCGTGTCTGTATCGTTGGTCACATTGGTCATGCTGACCCAACTGTCGAGGCCCATGCTCGGGGTGCCGACCAACCGCATCCCCTCGAAATTGCGTCGGTCTGCGTTGTACCGTATCATACCCTCCTGGCTCGTCGCATTCGGTCTCTGTGCGGACGTACCGGTCGGCAGGAGAACGGCGTCGGTGCTTGTGAGATGCAGCTGACAGACTGGGCTGGGGGTCCCGAGGCCTAGATTGCCTGAGGGATCCATGACGGCCACCTGAGAGCCGTTTGTGAAGTAGCGGATGGAGTGCGTGTCGGTGCTGCGGTCATCCGACAGCACGGTGGCGTATGTTGTGCCCTCGATGTCGCGCAGACCGTCCAGAACGATCCAGACATTGCCATCACGATACCCCTCGTAGCTGTGTAGGTCGGTGTTGTACCTGATCATGCCGGTCTCCACGATGGCGGAGTTGGGGCGCTGGGCGGTGGAGCCCACTGGGATGTGGATGGCGTCGGTGTCCTGGATGTCCAGGCGCACAGCGGGTGTGGTGGTCCCCAGTCCGAGCTTGCCCGTGGGGGCTGTACAGCCTGGTGGAGGCATCCTGAACATGTTTCTGGGCATCGTCGAACCACGACTGTGTCTCGGCGTCCATGTCGTCGATGGAGTTCTGTCTGTTCCGTGTGTCTTGCCTGCGTGGCGTGTACGTCACACACTCCGGGGTCTCTGCATACCGCGCACTGAGCTGCTGGATGCAGAAGGATCTGTGGCGGATGATCTGATCGGCGATGGCCCGACTGGTGGTGACCTCGACGCTCATGCTCACTGTCTCGAAGACCGAGAAGTGGCCGTGTTTCAGGCAATACTCCAGGAGCTTGGGAGCGGTGTCGAAGTTCTCCTGATTTTTGGGGTTGGACACCCGGGCGGCGTATGCGATGACATCCTCGGCGGAGCGGCCCTGCAAGCTGCCGACCCCCCTGCTGATGGCGATGAGCTTGACGGAGTTCTCCATGGTGGACGAGGATACACCTTGGACGTCCACCTCTATGTCGATTGCTGCGTTGGCTCGGTCCACGTTCGGGGAGTGTCCTCGGTGCCGACGTCACCTTGGGCTCTCTTGCGTTTCTGCCCGCGGGGCTGTGCATCGGCAGTGAAGGTGTCGCGTGCCAGCAGGTAGCCCGGCATGCCGGGGGCGAACCAGCACTGATCTAGCCTGAGGGATTCCTCGTGTGCCGACTGCTTCATGGCATCTACGTCGGCCTGCAGCTTCTCGACCTGGTTCTGCAGGCATTTGTTCCTCTTCTTGAGGTCATCCACAGTCTCGCCCGTGAGGGGCCCGCCGATGTCGACGCGTCCATTGAATATGGAATCTCCGGAGACGATGAAACCGAATCCGTCATGCTGGTCACCTCCGTCGAGCCCGAACACCTCCCTCAACAGATCGACCATGCGTGAGTGCCATGTGGCACGCCTCCCTATGTCACTTCCATGTGCGACCTCATAAAGTCGTGTGGAGCGGTCACAATCTCAGATCGACCATGGATCCCGATGACTTCGAGTACCTCACATTCGAGGGGACGCTGAACGCCTTCTTCAGGGACCAGCCCGGGGTGCTCATCGCCCACCAGATCGACAGCTACAACGATGCCATCGAGACGGTCATCCCCACCATCATTGCATCCAAGGAGAACAATCCGCTCGTCATCAAGGCGGACTTCCGCAAGGATGGCAACAACCTCAGTCAGCACACCAAGGAGTACGAGCTGCACTGGGGGAAGGTATCTGTCGGTCGCCCGGTCGTGCAGGAGAACACAGGGGTCACGAGGCCCCTGACGCCCCAGGAGGCACGCATCAAGAACATCACGTATCAGCTAAACATGTACGTCGATGTCATGCACCGCCTGAGGTACAGGGACGATTCCGGTAACTTCGGGGAGTGGGACACAGAGGAGGTCCCCCGCGTCCTGCTCTGTCGCATCCCGCTCATGCTGGGCAGCAAGTTCTGCATCCTCGGGGACGTCGGTCCCTCGACGCGAGCAGAGCTCGGCGAATGCAAGTGAGACTCCTCCTCTCAATCACTTAGTGCAGAGGCTACTTTAGCCTCGATGTCAGAGTCTCTATAGGAGAAAAGATACGCATTGCACCAGAGGTCAGCGCCTCGGTCGGAGCCATCTGGATACACACAGATGGTCTGCTTTCCTGGGGCGCTTTCGGATTTTAGAATTTCACGACATTCCAGTTCCTTTGAACTGATGAGGTAGAACCTTTCTAGGTCGGGCAAGTTCACCCACAGGAACTCGAAGTCGCCCACCTCGTATGGGCCCTTCTTACCCTGGCCGAGGTGCTTGTGCACGTTGAACTGCAGAGACAGGCGTCCTGAGACGGAGGCTGTCTTGTCCTGCACACCTCGACCATTGATGTAGATGTCCACGGTTTCGGCCTCGCGCTCGGTGCTCTTGTAGACGAGGCCGGGGAGCAGCTGTGCCCTGAGCATGCAGAACTGCTGCTCCTTCTGTTTGATCGCCATTGTAGGGGTGTTTATGGTAACCCTGCTCTGGAGGGTAAGAGTCGATATGTCGACTAATTCTCCGGAGGGCCACGTCAGAGTTTCTTCGGCTCTTGCCACAGCTTGGAACAGGGCCCTGAGGAATTCCATCAGTCGATCGTCGGGGACCAAATACATGCTGAATTTACCCTTCCATGTCCCACAGACCCCTTTTGCCGGGAGCAGGGCACCCGGGGACACGAAGGTGCCTTTATCAGCCATGACGTGCCTCAGCATAACGAGCATGGTCGGGTACAGCTTCTTGCAGCTGAAAGCGAAGTCACCACAAGTCGGAGAGCGGGCGGAGGCCTTGAGTTGAATGGGCAACACCTCTTGATTGCCATCCCTCGAAAGCCAACCATCACACAGACATCCCTCGAAACTCTTGGTGAACCCTCCAGCTGAGTGTTGAGTGAGCCAATTGGTGAAACGGGCCTCGATGGCATGTGAGCCCTGGCCCCTGTTGTAGCTCAGGTCGTTGGCAAGATCTTCTGGTCTCGCGAGCAGGGCGGTGTTGTCGAGCAGGCCGTTAAGGCCCTGAGCGAGCTGGGACACTGTTTGGGTCTCCAAGCCGTCCCTTTGAACACAGCTCAATGCCACCTTTTTAAGCTGAGTCGGAGCCTGAATCAGAACTATTTTTTCCAGGCCGAACCAGCAGACGATGACACCCTGCTGCACGCTGTCCAGATACTTACACCTGACTCGGCTCGATTCTGGAGTCCTGAGTGTGATGGGCAGAACGAGATCCTGATCATTTCGGCTAAGCGTGTAGTGAAAGCGCGCTGCGGGGGGCAGGCACTGCAGAGTCAGCCCCTCGTGCTGACGCAGGCACTCCTCAAAAGCACAACGTTGAGCGAGATTCTTTTTGTGTCGCCCTGCCATTGTTACAGTTCCTCCGAGTATTTATACTTCATTCGAAACGCACTGACATTCTTTTGACTGCACACAGGCACGACCCGGGTGGTTACCATCTGATAAACGGTAAATTACGCTTCCTGAGCCTTTCCATCCCAGTCAATTTGCTTCATCAAATATAACACATGTCAACAGGGACAGGAGACCTCGTTCGCATGACGTCAGCAGATCCACTGTGCTGACGCAGGAGCCGAAAAAGTGCTGGTCTCGATCGAGAGGATGGCGGATAACCGCGCGTTGGTGTTCGACACACCGAACGAGACCAAGTGGAGCGACGTCGTCGAGATCCGTTCGGCGCTAGACGTGAGGCAACAGATCGCCTACACGACAAAGGTCAAGCTGTACCGGACGAGCCCGGGAGGTGTTCAGTTGGGTCGGACCATAAGGGTCAGGTACCACAACATCAACTCGGACATCCCGATGTTCATCCTGTTCCGAGCGCTCGGGGTGGACTCGGACAAGGAGATCGTCAGGCTGGTCGTGTACGACATGGACGACACGGAGATGATCGAGATGCTCAAGCCCAGCCTGGAGGAGGGCCTGATGGCGATCGATCAGCCGGCCGCTTTGGACTACATCAGGGAGGAGCTCACCATCACCAACATGAACACGCAGGCCTCCGAGGAGGCGCAGATCGCCTACAAGCTTCGGCTCGTGCGCGATTGGCTCCTGAAGTACTTCCTTCCACACGTCGGGGAGGACATGAGCGCGAAGGCGCTCTTCCTCGGTCACATGATCAACAAGCTGCTGCAGAGCGTGCTGGGCCGGAGGAGCTACGACGACCGCGACCACTTTGCCAACAAGCGAATCAACTCTCCGGGGGCCCTCATCTCCTTCCTCTTTTCACAAAATTTCTCTAAAAGTACGCCATCTCAGACCCTCTCCTAGTCCTAATTCAGATGACCATGATACACTGAGAATTCACATGCAGGAAGAGGCGCAGTGAGACGGCAATAATTGACATTTCTGTGATGCATGCAGAGCTCTTGAAATCTCTCGAAAAGGATATGCGCAAGAACCTGATCAACTACAATGATTCGGTGGCGAACCTGAAGATGGCGAACCTGAAGATCGACAACGTGATCAAGCCGACGGTGCTGGACACGGGCATAAAGTGGGCCTTCGCCACGGGAACGTGGGGACTGAAGAGTTCTGGCACCAGCAATCCGGTGGGCGTGGCGCAGCAGCTCTCGCGGATCAACCACACCGCCACCACATCCTACAAGCGCCGCGTGATCAGCCAGATCGACAAGAGCGGCAAGAGCGTCGTGCCGCCGAGGAAGCTGCACATGACGCAGTGGGGGGTGATGTGCCCCTCGGAGACGCCCGACGGTGAGGGCATCGGCATCCAGAAAAACCTGGCCCTGACTGCCTACATCACGATCAGCACCGACATCCTGCCGGTCATGACTGCCCTGAAGGGGGAGCTGGGCATGCGCGCGCTCTCGGGTTTGCCGACGGAGGAGATCAAGAACTCGACGCGTGTGTTCGTGAACGGGGACTGGGTCGGCATCCACTACGACCCGCCGACCCTCAAGCTCCGCGAGATGCGGAGGGACGGCATCCTGCACATCCACACGGGCATCGTGTGGAACATAGCCGCCTCCGAGATAGCCATCCAGACGGACGGCGGGCGTGTCATCAGGCCGTTGTACATCGTGGAGAACAACGAGCTCAAGATCACCAAGGACATCATGGAGAGGCTCGCCAGGGGCGAGCTGCACTGGAACGACATGCTGGGAATCGGCACCGAGACCACACAGAGCGAGGGCATCAAGGGCGCCCTCATCGAGTACCTGGACGTCGCCGAAGCGGAGACCAGCATGATCGCCCTGACACCAGGCGACCTGACGAACAACAGCCCGAAGAACCCGGTCTACATGAACTACACCCACTGCGAGATCCACCCGTCCGTCATCTTCGGCGCCGTCATATCCGAAGTGCCGTTCCTGGGGCACAATCAGGTCGGTCAAGCCTCCCCTCTCACTCCTCTAATTCGGCATCCTCTGTCAATTCATGCGGCTAAGAATTACCTGTTCTTGCGCAGGCTCCGAGGGTTATTTACTACGGACAGGTGACTCAAATTGACTCATCTCCTGGTGATCTGGTGTAGTGGTTTTGATTTGTGAGTGTTTGGAGACAAAGACTTTCTGACTGTGTGTGTCGGCGAGTAGATGGGCAAGCAGGGACTCGGGGTGTACGCGACGTCCTATAGACAGCGCATGGACACCGTGGCGCACGTGCTGCACTACCCGCAGCGGCCGCTGGTGACGACGAAGACCGCGGAGCTCATCGGCAGAGACCTGCCCAATGGACAGAACGCCATGGTGGCCATCATGTGCCATACCGGTTACAATCAGGGCGCGATTTTAACCCATCACCCTGCTTTGATCTTGTGTTATTTGTTGTGCGCGTTTCTTGGGCAACTGCCGTCCCTTCAGCAAGCTGAGTGCGGCTTTTATAGCTTTACCCTCTCCGGCTTTCATACCAAGTATCAGTTCGGCCCGCTTTCTCTTTTCGATGAGGTATGGGGCGATTCCGATCAAGAACTCTTTTGCCTGAGAGCAGATGTTCCACTGGAAAACGCATGTGGTAGGGTTGCGCCATATGCTGCCACCATACTCTCTTTTCAGGGCCTCGCATATCGCAATGTATTTTTGGCTGACGGCGTGGCATTGCGCGCTTGAGCCTGAGGCCCCCAGGTGCCCGTCGCCATCGACAAAGCCAGCGATGTAGGGCTTGGGGAGCTCGATGTCGATCGGTAGGTGCTCGACGTGTTTCATGGCCGACAGCTCGATTTCGAGTCTCTTCCGTCGCGCGCGGGCCTCATCTTCCTTGACAGGGTTCTCGATGCACTGCCATGTGCAGTTTCCGACGCTCTTTATCCTGTTCTTGCCACGGATACAGTTGCAGATGTTCGGGTGTGAAACACACATCTCTCTTGCGGCGTGATGGGGTCCAGCGAAGACTCGCACCACTCCAGTACTCCTGTTCGTGGCAGCCACAGGTTTCATCTGAACCATCCAGAGCTCCCCGAAAACGAATTCGCATCCCTTGATCAGCTGGGGTTTCTTCAGGAAGCAGTAGTCCTTGATGACCCTACAGAAGTTCAGGGCGGCCTGTCCCCTGAGACACCACTCCCGCATCGCCTGCTCGGTCTCGTTCTCGGGAGTGCTGTCATAGATGGCGCCCTTCAGCAGCTTCTTCAGCCAGACCAGGCAGTGCCAGCCGTTCTCAGCCTTGCCAATACGGACCATGAGGCCGTTCACAGGGCACATGCGCACGCAGCCGTCAGCGTCCATGTGTCCCCCGATCCACCAGCGCAGATCATCATTGACTCCGGCCCAGTCGATGATGTCTTTGTCCCTGACGTAGACGCCTGCTCGCATCTGCTCGTAAGAGATGGTTGGTATGGACACAGCCGATCCAGCCATAGGGGGTAGAAATATTGTCCCATCTGAATCCTGTGTGCTTTACGCAGAGGACTCGGTGATCATCAACAAGGCCGCGCTGGACCGGGGAATGTTCACGACGACGGCATTCAAGACCACCAAGGAAGATGAGTCCCTCTCCCTGATCCCTTTTAAGACATGTGTCTATTCATCGAGACGGGCGAGTCTTACGGGATCCCTGTTGGCTGCACAGGAGCGCAAGAATCAGACCGAGCTGCAGACGGAGAGGTTCATGAAGCCCAACGCGCACACGGTGACGGACCCGAGCAAGGCCAACTTCGATGCCATCGGGGACGACGGCATGCCCATCAGGGGCAAGCGGGTCAAGCAGGGCGACGTGTTGATCGGCAAGTCCATCACTCTGAACATCGGGGCGGACAGGGTCGCGAAGTTCAACGACGTCTCGCACAAGGTGGAGCTGGGGGGTGCTGGTGTGGTGGACGACGTCCGGGTGGCCATCAACGGGGACGGCTTCAAGTTCTGCAAGGTCCGGGTCAGATCCACCAGGGTGCCCGAGATCGGCGACAAGGTTCAGAGCCGGCACGCGCAGAAGGGGTGCGTGTTTTCTGATTGGATTTATCTGAGAGCAATACAAATATGACAGCCTCTGACAGCTCTGTGTACGATTAGGATCATCGGTATGATTTTACCCACCGAGGACATGCCGGTGAACGCCGATGGGCTGTCGCCGGACATCATCATCAACCCGCACGCGCTGCCGTCCCGGATGACGATAGGGCAGTTCCTGGAGAGCATCATGGGGAAGGTGTGCTGCGTCAAGGGGTTCGAGGGGGACGCGACGCCCTTCGCGAACACGAACGTGGACGACCTCTGCAGACTCCTGGGCACGCCCGTCGACCAGGGCGGCTGCGGCTTCACGGAGATGCAGAAGCCGGACGGCACCTACCTGGGCTTCGGGAACGTGTACAACGGCACCACCGGAGAGCGCCTGGCTGCGAAAGTGTTCTTCGGGCCGGTCCTGTATATGCGCTCAAAGCACATGGTTTCTGATAAATTCCATGTACGCATTAACGCCTCCTCATGCCTTCACCTTGTCTCAAATTTCGTTTGGCAATCTTCTGTTTTTCTCCAAAATGCGCATGACTTTCGCATATGCTTTGTCGGACAGCGCTCTGACACCGTCTGGTGGTTTTGGAACATCGTTCAGCTCAGTTCTCGGGCTTAGGATGAGAGCAGCCTCGTTGTATGCCTGTGCTGCCTGCACAACACTTCTGTAGTCTCCCAGGCTGAGGCAGGCCTCAGCAGTGAAAAGCAGGGCTCCACAGCAGTTTTTCCTCCGGGGATGCAACCCCTTAAACTTCTTAGCCAGAGCGACATCTTCAGGCTCTGGTTTAGCTTTTCTTAGAGACGCCGCAGTCCGTCTGAGGCTCTCAGTGGTGACCCCTTCTGGCAGGTCAGGAACGTCGTTCAGCTTGGGCTTGTCGTAGATCATCAGAACACACTCGTTGTATGCCTGTGCTGCGTCAACTTCTTCGTCAAAGACCCCGAGGTGTTTCAGTTTCCCGTTAACGTTTGTCCTAGCAATGAACATACCGTTTTTCTCGCGGGTGACCCCAAGGTATTGTGAGCTGGCAGTTGACGGAACAGCTTTATTCTGAGCGTTTCCAGCAAAGCCTAACATTCGGAGATTTGATCTCCTGTTGTCGAGTCCGTTACCGTTGATATGATCAATGAATTTGGCTTTCATGATGTGGATGTGCATCCGAGTTTTCTTTCCGTCAATGTGAGCAGCGCAGTAACACTTTCTAGTCAGACTCCAGGAATAACAGCGCAGCTCATGCCAGTCCTGGTCGTCCACGAGGCATCTCTCGATGATGCTTCCAGCTTTGTTTTTCAGCTCGATGACAGCGATTCCGTCAGCATTTCTTGTTATGGATTTTTCTGAGACTGATAGAGACTTGGTCACTTTGCGCTCCTGCGATCGTTTTTCGTATGCCAGCGATGCCTCCTGTGCGCTTTTGTAAGTGCACTCGCTGAAGCCTCTTGCCTTGAAATTACCATCCTTGGCGTACACTCCTCTAGGCAGGAAGGACGTCGGGCCTCGCTCGAATATCTCTAGCTTTTCTGTTTCGGTCAGCAGATTGTTTGTCTGAGCATGGATTCCAAACATCTCGACGGCGAGCTTGTCGTAGCTCAGGGCAGCATCTCGCTTCTCGGAGGTCACTGGAAGTGATCTCCCACCACAAACAGCCACCCATTTCTTTCCGGCTTTCACAACACCGATGTAGCTATTACTATTGGCAGGAAGTCTGTTCTGACTGTTCTGCCCCGGGGTTGCAAACCTTAGGTTGCACTTGCGGTTGTCCAAGGAATTTCCATTAATGTGGTCGATGACCGTACCAGGTGGTCTTGGGCCCATCACAAGCGCATGCATCTGACAGTTCTGCGTAGGCCGCATGGCAGAATCTGTCGCGTTTGTGCGTACCATTTGGGGTGTTTAGTATGGGCTCTGTAGCCGGACCATCGACGCTTCGAGAATTCGGCGAATTTGTCCTCGTCGACGATGGCATGAGCTATGATGTGACCACCACGTTTTCTGATGGGGATCTGTGGCATGTTTGTGATTGGTGAGAGAGGAATAGATTGACATTCTCAGAATTTTACGCGCAGAGCCGAGCGACCGGGCCGACCCAGTCCCTGACCAGGCAGCCCCCCGAGGGCCGCGCCAGGCACGGCAGCAGCAGGATCGGCGAGATGGAGAGGGACGTCCAGATCGCCCACGGCAACACCCGCTTCCTCAAGCAGAAGTTCTACGACGACTCCGACCACTACATCGTCAACATCGATCGGGACACCGGCCTGCTCGCCATAGGGGACCCGGACAATCTGACGCTACGGGACAGCCAGCGGGACGTGAAGAAGGCGGCTATGCCCTTCAGCATGAAGCTTCTTACGCAGGAGCTGGCCTCTATGGGGATCGGCGTGCGATATGAACTCGGCTGATCAATCCCTGCGACAAGCGCGCAGAGCAAAATGGACATAAAGAGAGCGCATTTCACACGATGCAAAACAGGATGGCCGAGCGGCAGCTCCCGCGGGGAGTCCACTTCGAGTATGGGAAGTACAAAGCCAGGATTCGTATCGGCGAGAAACGCATAGTTCTCGGAGCTTTCGAAAATGCAGCTGCTGCCTCTCAATGCTACGAAGAATACAAGAAACAAGATAAGATCAACAAGGTCCAAGAGCGTACGAGACAAGAGGACGAACGTGTAAAGAATGGCATTGAACCTCCTGCACGCATCTCATTGAACCTACCACCAGGAGTCTCATATCGCAAGGACAATGTGAAGAGGCCGTATATGGCCATTGTACAAATAAACAGGACTTCAACAAGCTTGGGATCATTCAGCACACCTGAGGAGGCGGCAGCTGTGGCCGCAAAGAAGCGGCAGGAGCTTGAGGCGGCGAAGGTGGCGCAGCAGCTCGAGGACGAGATCCGAGCTGGAGGCGGGCCTGGGAAGATCCCGCTCAGGGACCGGTTCGGCAAGATCCGGGCCTTCGCACTCGTCTCTCCGGAGGACGAGGCACCAGTCCGGCAGCACAAGTGGCACCTCGCCGAGCACCCCGAAACCGCCAAGGTGTATGCGCAGACAAATATCGAAGTGGGAATGACCATGAAGATGCAGCTCTTTATTGTCGGCAAGCCAGTAGACAAGGGCCGTGTGTACCACATCAATGGTGACGGCCTGGACAACAGGCGTGAGAATCTGCGTCACGCAGTCAGGACGAGTGGCGACGTCAAGCAGCTGGCCGAGATCGTCAAGTACAGAGCTACTCTGTGTTGCGATGATGACATTGTCAGAAACAATGACGGCGTCGCTGTCATCGTCCTGAGATGTGGCAGTGAGGTGCTGGTCGACGATGGGATGTGGCGCCTTCTCAGCCGGTGCTCGTGGTCTTTGGAGGGCTGGGGATATGCGGCGACGCGTTTGGACGGAATTGGTATTGTGATGCAGAATCTCATCTGGACACTGATGCATGGGCCGGTTCCGGATGGGCTCGTAGTGGACCACATCGCCAACGGCAGAGGGAACAGACTGGACAATCGCATCGCCAACCTCCGTCTGAACACCAGGGGCGGGAACATGCACAACAAGGCCAAGGCCGCCAACGCCAGCAGCCGATACTACGGAGTGTCATTTGTGGGCGACAGGTGGCAGGCCTCGATAATGTTCGAGGGCAAACCACATATGTTGGGATATTTCCATCGTGAGGAGAACGCTGCGAGGGCATACAACACAGCCGCTGTCCGTTTCTACGGAGACAGGGCGAACCTCAACAAGCTGGACGAAGCGGTGTGAGGTACAACAAAATTTGTAAATACGAAGTATCAGCATGACCAAGTCGTCGGTCACTCGCCGCACCACTAAAAGCCGTAAAATGACTCGGGCAAGGCCGAAAAAGACACCAGCCCGTCACAGGAAGACCCAGCGTGCGAGTCACGGTGGGTCTCATAGAGGCAGACGCAACTCCCTCCGCGACAAGGAGGCCATGAAGGAGACGAGGGAGACGAACGACCTGTCGAATGCTTACACAGCAGCATACTTTGACGGCGAGGACACATACACTCTCGGCGACTCATTCATCGCTTGACAGTACACCCCGACCTCGTCGAGAGCCATGGACGGCGGGTGGAAGTACTACGACTTCGACGCGAATTGGCCTGAGGTGTACAGGCTGTGGCAGTCGGAAGAGGTCCAGGATGCACTCGAACCCAACATGCAGTCGTGGTGTGAGACAGAGCTCAACAACAGAATGAGCTGGAACAGGGGAGACAGCCTGTGGGGATACAGTCGGACGGACCATCACTACCAGAGAATCATGGACAGAATGAGTGAGCACATCAGGCAGCACCATCTCCTGAGAAGATTCAAAGCGACTCTTGCGCGGGCCGGTACCCCCTTACCACGCGACGATGAGCTCGTCTGGCATGCGTTCCAGCCAGTATTCGATGAGCTGGAGCACGACTTCGAGCCGAAGGTTGGCACCCTAGAATCGATGGTCCTGGTGGCGGGTGCGAATCACTTGTCGGACGCTCTGCTGCTCATAGCGAGCCAGCTCTTTCCCGAAGCACAGTGCGTGACGCTTTGTGACGGCAAGGACGAGTTCGTCCTGGTACTGCAACACATGCTCCTGTTTGACTTCCAGCGTTACTATTTCTGGCAGGACGGCTGCAAGTCCCTGGAACCAAACGATCTCGTGGGACATCTCTGGCCGCTGTATCTGGATGAAGACGAAGACGACTACGGAGACGACTCGGGTCACGAAGAAGAGGGGTCGATGCTGTCCGATGGGTCGGTGCCCGATGCATGATGGGAACGTGGCACGCCTCGATCACTATTCGGACACCTTCGTGAGGAGAACGCCGCGGCAGAGTGACAAATATCGAGAACTATAGTACATATGAAGAGTCGCAGATCTGCATCGATCACACGTCGAACCAAGTCGAGGAAGACTCGGGCCAAGCCGAAGAGGGCGACGCATCGTAGGAGAACCCAGCGTGCGAGCCACGGTGGGTCTCAGGGAGGCAGAAAGCGCGACCCCCGCGACAAGGAGGCCATGGAGGACATGAAGGCATCGAACTACCTCTCGAACGCCTACCCGGCAGCGTACTTTGACGGCGAGGACAAGTTCAGTCTCGGCGACTCATTCATAGCCTGATTTATCGAGTCGCGTTGTAAAGATCGTGCTCTATCTGACGAGGTCTCAGTGCTGCAGAGCGAGCTTGAACTTGCGGTTCCTCCAGTCCGGCTTGCCCTCCTGCACCCACTGCAGATACCTCTTGTAGAGCTCCGACATGACGGCGTAGTCAAAGTCCTTGTCCTGCAGCTTCCGGCGTGGAAACCTGAGATCGCGCTGCCCAAGTGCCATCTCGGTGAGGGCCTCGCTCGGCCCCTGCCAGTCCCACTCGATGCTGGACACCTCGCGGGAGCTCGGCTCGGTGCCATGGTCGCCGCCGAGCACAGCATCCGCGCTTCCGAAACACGAGCAGTGATAGTAACGCTTGACGCCCACCATGTCGGTGGGCCTGTCGTACGCGACCATGGCAGCCGTGGTCTCGTACTCGTCGAACACTCCGACACGGAACAGGGCGTGTTTTCCGAAGCTGAAACGCATCGCTCTCTCCTACTGAATGTTGTCAAAAGATCAGTACGACATGTCGAAGACATACTGTGCGAGGGTCGTGCCGCCGAAGGGCCGCGACCAGAGCATGTTGCGGTTGGCGTCCAGGCCGTGCAAAATGGCATAGTTGATGCGGTTCTGGCAGCAGTCCAACCTGTTCTTGACGACGATCGAGCTGATGGCGTACTCCGCGCCGAGATCTATTTCCAGGACAGAGGGATTGCTCAGACACGCACCCAGATTGGTGCCGACGCCATCGACTATGTTGGACGGCGGCAACCCGTTCCAGGGACCTACGTCGCAGGACGCGGGCTTCTTCAGCGCGACATTCGTGCCGTCCTGTGTGTAGACGGAGATCTGTGCGAGGTTGATGAGATCGACGTTGTTGGCGATCCGAACGAAGCGCGTCATCGGTCTGAACTGGAAGGCTGAGGTGATCACTGGGGTGAACCAGGCGGTGCCGGCGGTGGGCAGTGCCGACATCGGTGTGACCTCGGCGACCGCGACGGTGTCGTTGGGCGTGAATCCTGTCAGCGTCCAGACACTCGGGATACCGAAGGCCTGGTCGGGGCCGAGCTGCAGGAACAGGTCGTAGGTGTTGCTGAGGGTGTTGCTCGGGTCCTGCGTCTGACGGACCCTCGCGGATATGATGGACGCTGTGCCGTCCCGGGTCAGGTTGTTCGTCTTCAGGAGAAAGACAGGAGGCCCGTCCGGCCCGGCGCTGGCATTGCTGGCCATGAGGTAGAGACTGTGGGCCGAGCTGCCCATTCTGCGGTCCCTGGGGCTGACGTTGAGGGTCAGTGCGTGGCCCTGAGAGGCCGCTGTGTTGGAGAATGTGGCCACCTGGATCCACTGATTCGCTGCGCCTGTCTGGGAGGTAGACCCCAGGGAGGCGTTGCGGGTATCGACAACGCCCCCGACCACATTGAATCCCTCCCGTGTATAAACCCGCATGGCCTGGGCACAGGCCGCCAGAATGGCGACTCATTCATAGCCTGATTTATCGAGTCGCGTTGTAAAGATCGTGCTCTATCTGACGAGGTCTCAGTGCTGCAGAGCGAGCTTGAACTTGCGGTTCCTCCAGTCCGGCTTGCCCTCCTGCACCCACTGCAGATACCTCTTGTAGAGCTCCGACATGACGGCGTAGTCAAAGTCCTTGTCCTGCAGCTTCCGGCGTGGAAACCTGAGATCGCGCTGCCCAAGTGCCATCTCGGTGAGGGCCTCGCTCGGCCCCTGCCAGTCCCACTCGATGCTGGACACCTCGCGGGAGCTCGGCTCGGTGCCATGGTCGCCGCCGAGCACAGCATCCGCGCTTCCGAAACACGAGCAGTGATAGTAACGCTTGACGCCCACCATGTCGGTGGGCCTGTCGTACGCGACCATGGCAGCCGTGGTCTCGTACTCGTCGAACACTCCGACACGGAACAGGGCGTGTTTTCCGAAGCTGAAACGCATCGCTCTCTCCTACTGAATGTTGTCAAAAGATCAGTACGACATGTCGAAGACATACTGTGCGAGGGTCGTGCCGCCGAAGGGCCGCGACCAGAGCATGTTGCGGTTGGCGTCCAGGCCGTGCAAAATGGCATAGTTGATGCGGTTCTGGCAGCAGTCCAACCTGTTCTTGACGACGATCGAGCTGATGGCGTACTCCGCGCCGAGATCTATTTCCAGGACAGAGGGATTGCTCAGACACGCACCCAGATTGGTGCCGACGCCATCGACTATGTTGGACGGCGGCAACCCGTTCCAGGGACCTACGTCGCAGGACGCAGGCTTCTTCAGCGCGACATTCGTGCCGTCCTGTGTGTAGACGGAGATCTGTGCGAGGTTGATGAGATCGACNNGTTGTTGGCGATCCGAACGAAGCGCGTCATCGGTCTGAACTGGAAGGCTGAGGTGATCACTGGGGTGAACCAGGCGGTGCCGGCGGTGGGCAGTGCCGACATCGGTGTGACCTCGGCGACCGCGACGGTGTCGTTGGGCGTGAATCCTGTCAGCGTCCAGACACTCGGGATACCGAAGGCCTGGTCGGGGCCGAGCTGCAGGAACAGGTCGTAGGTGTTGCTGAGGGTGTTGCTCGGGTCCTGCGTCTGACGGACCCTCGCGGATATGATGGACGCTGTGCCGTCCCGGGTCAGGTTGTTCGTCTTCAGGAGAAAGACAGGAGGCCCGTCCGGCCCGGCGCTGGCATTGCTGGCCATGAGGTAGAGACTGTGGGCCGAGCTGCCCATTCTGCGGTCCCTGGGGCTGACGTTGAGGGTCAGTGCGTGGCCCTGAGAGGCCGCTGTGTTGGAGAATGTGGCCACCTGGATCCACTGATTCGCTGCGCCTGTCTGGGAGGTAGACCCCAGGGAGGCGTTGCGGGTATCGACAACGCCCCCGACCACATTGAATCCCTCCCGTGTATAAACCCGCATGGCCTGGGCACAGGCCGCCAGAACGACGATGAGAATCGCGACTCTAAGGGCAGGAGTGTTCATGCTACTAGATGTGTCGGTTTTGTGACGACCTCAATCATCGATGCACTTGCACGCCTCCAAAACAGAATCAGTAGGACATGTCGAAGACGTACTGGGCGAGGGTCGTGCCGCCGAAGGGCCGCGACCAGAGCATGTTGCGGTTGGCGTCCAGGCCGTGCAAAATGGCATAGTTGATGCGGTTCTGGCAGCAGTCCAACCTGTTCTTGACGACGATCGAGCTGATGGCGTACTCCGCGCCGAGATCTATTTCCAGGACAGAGGGATTGCTCAGACACGCACCCAGATTGGTGCCGACGCCATCGACCAGGTTGGACGGCGGCAACCCGTTCCAGGGACCTACGTCGCAGGACGCAGGCTTCTTCAGCGCGACGTTTGTGCCGTCCTGCGTGTAGACCGAGACCTGTGCGAGATTCAGGAGATCGACGTTGTTGGCGATGCGGACGAAGCGCGTCATGGGTCTGAAGTCGAATGCAGAGGTGACCACAGGAGTGTACCAGGCGGTGCCGGCGGTGGGCAGCGCCGCCATCGGCGTGACCTCGGCGACCGCGACGGTGTCGTTGGTGGTGAATCCCGTCAGGGTCCACACACCTGGTATTCCGAAGGCCTGGTCTGGACCGAGCTGCAGGAGCAGGTCGTAGGTGTTGCTGAGGGTGTTGCTCGGGTCCTGGGTCTGTCGGACCCTCGCCGATATGATTGAGGCGGTTCCGTCCCGGGTCAGGTTGTTCGTCCTCACGAGGAACACAGGGGGTCCATCGGGGCCGGTGCTGGCGTTGCTGGCCAGGAGATAGATGGTGTGGGCCGAGTCGCCCATCCTGCGGTCCCTGGGGCTGATGGCGAGTGTCAGCGCGTGCCCCTGGGAGGCTGCCGTGTTGGAGAATGTCGCCACCTGGATCCACTGGTTGGCTGCGCCGGTTTTGGAGGTGGAGCCCAGAGAGGCGAGGCGTGTGTCGATGGTGCCCCCGACAACGTTGAAGCCCTCCCTCGTGAAGGTCCGTATAGCCTGAGCACAGGCCGCGAAGACCAGTACTAAAATGGCAACCTTCAGAGAGAAAGTGTCCATGCTACTAGATATGGCGATTTTCTGAGATGACGCACGCTTCGATGAAGGTTGCGATCGGGGTTAGTCACGGGGATAGTCAATACAGGCAACCTGAGTTTGCCTGTACAATACAGCGAGACACCACTTCAAAGTGAAAATGTGAACGACGATGGCCGACAGAGAGCTTCGGCTGCTGCACATGACCCTCCAGTCACACGACGAGGAGCTGCTGCTGCCCCTGACGGAGGTGCACCTGGAGCGCGAGGACGTGAAGGCGTGTCTTCTGGGACTGGTGAATCCTATTGTCGTCTTTGCGAGCGAGCACTCACCCCCGGAGCACGTCAGGGGCGAGGCGCTGGTGACCATCGGTCTGGCCTTGCGAGAGTGCCTGGACGCCTGGACACGGGGCGACGACCTCAGGGCTCACATCGGGACCCTGCTGAGGATGGCCAGGCTGACACGGGAGGCGGAGAGCACGTTCGAGATTGTCGTGGCGTGCCAGGCACGAGTAGTCGATGCCAGGAAGAAGGCCGAGCGATCACAGTCGAGCCCGACAGCCTGTCAGGCGGTGCTCCTCCTGTTTCTGCGATACTACCAGAACAAGGCGCTGCGGGTGTGGGAGCTCAGGCCGGAACGATCGCGTCCCCTGTACGAAATCGTCGAGCAGGCCCTGGCACTGGATCGCAGCATCGCAGAAGAGACATTCGCGAGCGAAGACGAGTACATTGTTGGGATGGCCCTCGTGGCCGTGGACAACGTCCGGAGGCTCTTGCTGCGGCAGCTCGATGCTATCGCCTGAATGTTCGTGATCGCGATGTGCCGCGTCGCCCTGGCGTGTTTTTGGAAGGGGCAGAAAGGCCACCCCCGGTTTTGGATTTCTTGAAAGGATGAGCGACGCCTAGCTGCAGCTTCAACTTGGTTTTGTTGGACCCGAATTTAGCCAGGCCTTCGTTCACTGCCAGCATGTCCAGGGCTTCCAGCTGTTCTCCAGCTGTGTTTAATACCCTGTTCAGCGCTTTCACGTCTGCCTCTGAGAGTTTGCCACCTGCATCCTCCAGGAATTGCTTGCCAGAGGCCACGAAGTCCATGATGCCCTCCATGTCCGTGGCGGAAACCTGCTTCTTGACGTCACTCAGCAGCGACTGTCCTGTCGCAGCCAACTTCTTCATTTTTTTCCTCTCGAACCCCCTCAGGGTGTCACTCGCGCTCCAGGCGACTGTGGAGAACCCTCGCAATGCCGCATTGATGTTCGTGATGGTGTTCGTCAGTCGCCGACTGAGCGAGGGCAACACCTTCCTGCGCAGACTGTCCATCGTTCCCTCGTGCCGGTGCCAAGCGGAGGCTGCGCGCCGGGAGTGGTGTGCGAGGCATCGTCGCAGCCCCCTTCTGGCCGACCAACGGCCAAAAGAGGCCCGGGCTTTGGCCCAGCGGCCCGAGGATGATGCGTGCACCCTTTTCCACTTCTCCTCCTCGCTGTCCCTGTTCTGGATCTGCTTCCAGCACGCCGCCTCCAGCGGCGATGAGACCTGCTTCTTCTCGTCCTTGTATTCCTCCCGCATCTCGTGGCGCACCTTCTCCAGGTCGTTCTCGTACGCATCAGAATCATATTCCCTTCTTACTGGCACGACCACGGGCTTCATCCCGCCTCTGTGACTTGGCCTATGCCTCGGCATCGCCTCTGCATATGTATTGCACCGAACAATATCTGTCTCTGTTGTGGCAGAGGGTACATTTTGGATGTGGTCTGCTGGACAAAGCATTACATCTCTGTTCTGTGCCGACTGCGGCCGCTTGCAAGGTCTGTGTTGTCATCACAAGGTCTGAGCCTTCACAAGGTCCGTCCATCTTCGCAGGCATCTACGACAACCTCGAGAGCATTCGTCTGCCATTGTTGTTGTTGTTCACGATCGATCCGCCTTCCCCGCTCTGGCAAGATCCATAGCCTGGTTGACAGCCGGCGCCACAGTGGTCCTGGGTGATGCCACAGAAGCCACTGGACGAACAGCACTCGACGCTGCCTCCGTAGGAGGGGCACATAGCGACACCGGGACCACACTGTCCACCTGTAGCAGGATGACCTGTCAATTTCTGTGTGAGAACAAGTCTGGGCGGTGGATCGATGAGACTGGAACACACCTGCAGCGGCATACGGCTGGGATTGCGCTACACAGGAGACCAGGAGGACGAACAGCAGGGCTGCCAGAATTCGCTTGTTCATCTCGATCAAGATCTCTGATGGCTAGGAAGGCTTGTATGGGTTGTCGGCATTGTGCGCGTGTGCATGATATTGTTCTGGTGAAGAGCCAAGATAGGAAACAGCCGGTTGTCCCGAAGACACGTGGCCCTGCCGATGTGACAGCAAGGTGGTGATAGGACACAGCCGGCCACCTGGATGTGCCGAAGACACGTGGCACCACCACTCGGGGCTAACTCTCTGCAGTCCCGCCGGAATTCACAGGACATTCTGATCCCTTCGGCACACCGTGCCAGTGTGCCGACGGTGCGCTGTCATCTTTCAGGAGCCTTGGCGCAGTCGGCAAGGGGGCTTTCGGCGGGGTCGGGATATACCCCGACGATGTGTACAAGAGGCGCCAGAGAATGTGCTGAAGACCATGGTGCAAAGTGCCATCAGACATTCCGACCCTCGGCTGGTGATATTCTTGTCAACGCTCAGAACCACTCCGAGCGTTGTTTCGACGTATGTTTGACTATTCGTCGACTCTGATCGCGTGCCATTCGGACAGATCGCAGTCAGCTGAAACGATGCAGCTGCTCTGTGGAGTGAACCGTAATTCCTCGGCATTCTGGGCCTCAGCAGGTGCTATCGGCTCAGGTGCTGGTGTAGGCGTGAGTGGGGACGTGGGGACACGGGCTCTCTTTGCTTTGTACATCTTCACGAGGCGTGTGAGGTACAGCGCGACCATCCACAACAACCCGATGCCAAGGAGAGCGGCAGATATGAGGGCACATACGATGACGAGGATGAAGAGGAGGCACCCGATCTCCTTGAGGAAAGTGAATCCATCGAGGCCACCGTTGGAACACACGCTGTCACCTAACCCAGCACACAACCCGCAATTTTGAAAGATGTTCATTCCTTGTGATTTGACCGCCTCCTGAGATGTCAGATGTCTGTGCTTCAATTTTCCTGTTCGGGCAGCACCACGACATGCTGTCAGCACAACTTGACGTTTGACATCGAAGATCGAGTCCGGGGATTCGCCCTGTTGAATTTGCTGGCTTGCCCAGGAACAGTATCGGTTCCACCTGTATGCTTCTGATATGCCCATGTGCAAGGCCTACAACTGCACGGAGGACGCGACGCCCTCGTGCAAGACCCACTGCGCGACACATGGCGGCCTTCTCGGCTTCCTGGATGCCACTGTGGATCACGCAGCGCCATCTAGGAAGTGGTGGAGTTGGTGGGTGCTGTCGCTGGCGAGGAATCCCGCTCGCGAGAGGAAGTTTCGAGTGTGACTATCCGAGAGTACGTGAGGACCTCAGAGTCCGTTCGAGAAGAGCGTGGTGTAGATGTACTGGTTGATGAATATGAAGGACAGGAAGATCTGGAGGGTTGTCGTCAGCATGGAGAGGCACCCGACGGGGAACTGGGAGCCGAAGCCGACCGATGACTGCGTGACGACGGAGAAGAAGATCGCCTTCATGCCGAGCAGAGGCAGACAGGTGTCGTGGTGCACGCCATGGAAGCCGACCAGGGAGTAGGCGAGGCGGCTGTACTGTGATGCGAGCATCATGCCAGCGTTCACCAGCGTGAAGCAGTTGACCAGCATGATCTGCTGGAGGAAGAACTGATGGAACGTGGGACCGGTGTGGAACTCGATGCCCATGATGCGGAGGATCCCATCGGCGGGCGCGGTGAGAAAGACCCACATGAGGTACCCCCAGAAGGCGAGCACGGCTGCCAGACTGATCCATTCGACAGCCTGTGCGATGTTCCTGTCACGCTTGCTGTCGAGGTCCTCGTGAATGCAGGAGTGTCGCCTCTTCCTCTGCAGCGTCGACGCCTGCAGGTCCTGCATGATGCGACATCGCCCGGTCAGCACCTCTCTATGACGGTGTTCACGATCACATTGAGACATCCGGCAGCCCGGCAGAAAAAATGGACTCCTTACAAGAGGGCCCCATGGTAGGGGACCGCATCCTGATCGGCCTGACGGGTGCCAAATACAGTGGGAAAGACACGCTTGCGGACCACGTCTGCCATTCCCATGGGTTCATCAAGTATGCCCTTGCCGACCCCCTCAAAGGGGTGTGCAAGAGCCTGTCGGCCTGCGAGACGAGCAGCTTTGGGGCGACCTGAAAGAGGAGAAGGATGTCCGGTACGGCAAGACTCCGCGGCAGCTGCTGCAGATACTGGGCACAGACTGCATCCGCCAGAAGGTCCAGGATGACTTCTGGGTGGCGCAATGGCAGGCCTGGCTGAACAACACACCACACCGCCGGGTGGTGGTATCAGATGTGCGCTTCGAGAACGAGGTCAGGGCCATTCATGACAACGGGGGAGTCGTGCTGCGCATCGAGCGGCCCTGCCTGATCAGATGCGATGCGCACAGCAGCGAGCAGACGCACACGCTGGGTGGCATCGATCACACGATCATCAATGATCGTGCACCTGCAGACATGCACCGGAGATTCGACGCGCTCTTCCCGAGGATCGTGTCAGATGTGACACACGATGAGGCGGCGGCTTGAGCCGTTCGCCTCATAGAAACTCGTGGAAAGTGGCCGCTGCACATGCCGGGAAACATCAGGCTCATCATCGGGCCCATGTTCTCGCAGAAGACGACGTGTCTCACAGGGTACATACACCGCTACAGATCGATAGGGAGAACCGTCTTGGTGGTCAACCATGCGAGCGACGTGCGGTACGGCAGAAATTCCTTGTGCACACATGACGGAACCAGCGTCCCTTGTCGGATGAGGCACGATCTGCAGGGGCTGCGGAACGAGCCGGACTATGCTGATGCCTCATCGATATTCATTGAGGAGGGGCAGTTCTTTGATGATCTGGCGCCGTTCTGCAAGGATGCTGCCGGACTGGACGGCAAGGAGGTGATCGTCGCGGCGCTCGTCGCGACATTCGATCGCAAGATGTTTCCCTCTGTGGCCGAGCTGATACCTTACGCCGATCACATCGAGCACCGCACCGCACTGTGCTGTGTGTGTCGCGACGGGACCCCGGCACCATTCACCAAGAGGACTGCTGCGATCGAGGGCTGTCTGGTCGGCGGAAGCGAGTCTTACGCAGCTGTCTGCGGGCTTCACCACGGATCCCCACATAGAGACTGACGGGCGCTTATGTGGCATCTGCATGATCCATGCCGTCCAGGACGTCATATGGCAGAGGTACTTCACACGGCACGTGTTGCCCCACATCCCCACCATCGGAGATCGCGTTCGGACGCGGAGCGCGACTGCGAAGTCCCTGTACGTGCAGACGGAGCACTTTCCGTATGCGTCCCTGTTGTCTCGGTCCCACTCGAAGGTACTCGCGATCGGCATCGAGGCCGATGGCCTGTTGAGGGAGCTCGTGTGCAGTGCGGCGTTCGATGAACGTGTCCTGGTCGTCACGGAGAGCCAGGCAGAGGCACCTCGTGGGACAGAGAGGTGCGCCCCAGAGGCAGCACGGCCTCGAACGCTAGCAGAGCGATTTGACATCGTCTTCACGGATGACGCAAGGTGTGATCTCGCGCCAGGCGTTCGACACGTCGAGATCGTCTCTGACACTCGCCATCGGACCGGCGATGACACAGAGGTGGACTTTGTGTTCGCCACCGGTCCGGCCATCAAATTCCCCATGTGCAGTGACATACGTCGTCGTTTCATGCCACGCCTGGTGTCTGCCGGGATCTTCACACCCCTCTTCAGGCTTCTCGTGATGTCGGATCCCCAGTGCATGGTAGTGCTCGACATCACTGCCAACGCATTAGAATCGGGGAGGATATGTGACAGAATTTTCCGAACTCGCTTGCGAGAGGTCGTGTAAGGAGAATTGGACCTCGGAGATCGGCGCCGAATTAATGTGTAGTTAGACCTGTAGATGGATGCCTTGCGACCCCTCCTTGAACGATACATAGAGCATCCCGACGCCAGGATAGATCTGTACGCCTCTCGGCCGACCCTCCGACCCCTGTTCGATTTCTTCAACGTGAGGACGGCCAAGGGCTATAGCATGGTGGACACCGGATGCATACCGCCGGGTGCATCTCTGATGATGTTCGACAGCATACCCGATGCTCGTCATGGGGTCATAATCGCACAGGACAGGGTGGCATGCGTGGCGCTCGAACACGACGTGGGAAGGGACAGGCTGCGGTGCAGGCTTGTGAACGGTGACGTGGTTACAGTGTCGATGAAGAATCGGGTCATATTCGTGAAAGAGACCGAGGATATGTCCCGGGAAGCGATCGATGCACTCATCGAGAGGCTGTACGCATCCAGGGCTGCTGACCCAGCTGCTTGAGGAGCGAGTTGAGGGTGACCACTGTGCAGCCACCGATGCCCTTGCAGAGCTGGCTCTTCGACATGCTGCACCCCTCGGCAGAGACAGCGCACCAGATGGCGACACTGGAAAGGGATCCTGTCGACTTCCCCTGCAGGAGTTTTCTGGCCTCGATATCGGAGACGATGTCGATCGCGAGCCTCTTTATCCTCCTGTCCCGAGTCTGGTCGAGTTGGAGCTTGTTCACGCTACGACTCACGAGATCTTGTGCGTTCGCGACCTCGAAAAGGTCCCGAAAGAATCGAGTGCCTTGCAGAGCCTCCTTGACAACCTTGTCTGCCCGTGTGAACAGACTCTCGGGGATGCCGAACGCCTCGGCGACCTCCGTGACATTGCGAGCTGTGCCTGGCTGCTTCTGCAGAATGCAGGCATAGTACACTGCGCACGCCTGGATCCCTACCAGAATCTGTCCCCTGGAGGTACGGGCCTCGAGGACCCTCGCGTACAGGCATTTTGCCTCGTCTAGAATGCTGGTCGGGAGTCTCATAAGGTGGCTGCAGACCTCCTCCATTTCCGCTGTCTGAAACTGCCTGCCTCTATCTATCTGAGCCTGGACAATCTGTAGCCTGCGCACTGCCGGCCTCCGTACCGAGGTGTGGGACGATGGTGCTGCGATCCTGAGGGCATTGCCTGAGCTCCCGATGCCGCTCGAGTCTGGGACTGCCGGAGAGACCCTGTCCCTGTCTGCGAAAGAGCAGAGCTCGGTGAGGATGCGCGATTCCAGCACCAGACCGCAGCCACGGCAGACGACATCTCCCTCGGAGTGAATGGTGACGAGGTCATCCCCGCCACACTCATGGCACTGATGAGCCATCTGACTTCGATATGAATTTTGCAGTCTCTATGGCACTTGGCAGCGGCCTGAACAGGCGCCTTGTCAGAAGAGGCAAGCCTGATCCTCATAGAGAGACACCTCTTATGAGACTGAGCACGACTCGCAGCATGGAGGAGAAGGCGGAGACCATGCGAAGCTCGGTGGCCCGCCTCAGCAGGGGTGCAGAGGACCACAATTCATCGATGGGCAGGTGCAACCCGAGCGAGATGAGCGTCGTTATGATGACGATCACGGCACATCCCAACGCTGCGGTGCCCATTAAGAGAGCGGCCCTCACGGAGCACCTGGACGGGAAGCAGTTCGAGGGGCTGCGTCTCAAGCCGGTGAAGGAGTCGAAGAGGACGGGCGTCAGGAAGAGGGGCAGCTTCTACAACTCCGTGTCCCTGCAGTACGTCAACGGAGTCGGGAACAACAAGTGCATAAAGGTGTTCACGAACTCGAAGCTGCACGTCACCGGGTGCAAGACTGTGGACGAGTTCATCGAGACCTCGCAGAGGGTGTGCTTCATGCTCAGCGATGTGACGCTGAAGCCCCTGCACGTCATCGATTTCGATGTCAACATGATCGTCGTTCAGTTCTACATCAACGCGGCCCTGGACATCGGGGACCTGTGCAGCATACTCAAGGGCGAGAAGTACTCGCGTGAGGTCCTCTCGGCGTGTTACAACCCCGACAGGAACAATGGTCTCGTCATCAAGCATCGCTTCGAAGAGCCTGCGGGCATCGAATTTCATTCCGCCACCGAAATGAAATCCGGAAAAGTCAGCGATGCAGGCAAGGAACGCGCGATCACCATCATCGTGTACAGGAAGGGCTGCGTCAGGCTGTGCGGTCTCAAGACCCACATGGAGGCGCTGCCATCTTATCGGTTCATCACAGGAGTGATCGAGTCGGTCTGGTCGAGCATCGCGACAGCCAAGTAGAGCGTGCGTTAGAATCTTCTGTAAATTTCACTGTTCATCAAGTACATGTCATCCCTCTGCTGTGTGACTGCCTTCGTAGACATCGACCGCTCGGATTGGGACGACTTCGCTCGTCCCACCTCGGAATATCTGCAGAGGTTCAGAAGGTTGCTGCAGCAACCGCAGGATCTCGTCGTGTTCATCGACGCACGCCTGCTCGAGCCAGTCATCGAGATGGCGAAGGCCAGGCTCGAGACTGGCAACAGCTCGGCGACCCAGGTCGTCCCGGTGGACCCCGACTTCCTGCTCGAGCATGTCCATGCCTTCTCGAAGGTGGAGGCCGACGCCGCGGTCATGCGGTCCGATGCATACAGGGCACGCACCCGGCACAGATCACATCATCCCGAGCACTGCAACCCCCTCTACACAGCTGTGAACCATGCGAAGATCGACTTTGTTGCATTCGCAGCCTCGATGTTCGGTGACAAGTACAGCCACTTCGCATGGGTGGACTTCGGCCTCGCCGCCGATGACACAGTCTGCACCGGCAGACCGCTTGACATCGCCAAGCTCGATGCCGACAGGGTCAATTACGTGTGCATCAACGAACCCGAGCCACAGGATGCAGACCCCCTGCGCACCCTGACCTCGGCGCGCGAGGTCATAGCCGGGGGTTTCTTCTGCATCCCGAAGGGAATGATCGAGGAGCACCAGTCCGAGTACCATCGGACGTGTGACAAGCTGCGTGCCGTCGGCATCGCAGACGACGATCAAGCCATCGTGGTCAACATGCACGCTCGGATGCCCGAGAGGTTCGCTTTACATCCGGGCGGATACAGCACAGCCCTCGCGCAGTTCTCGTGAAAAATCGTTCCTTTAATATATGCCTAAGGCACGGGCATACCACTCGGAGGGCCAGTGTGATTGGATGCCGTGCGACTCGTGTCGCCTCCTCCCAGCGAACAAGTCGGCCGCGAAGACGAAGGGCGTCAACAAGAGGAAGCGGGCCCTCCGGGAGCATCTCTCACGGGACGACAGCACGATGAGTCTCGACAGACACTTCTCGGCCGATACAGACGACGGAGGGCATTTCGAGGCGTGGTTTTCCGACGCATTGAGGCCCGGGGAGCGGGACGAGTGTGGAATTTGCTACGAGTCGCATGCCTCGTATCGCCGAGTGCACCCCTGCCAACATTACTTCGGGACTGCGTGCATCCTGACATGGCTGGAACACCACAAGACCTGCCCGTTCTGCAGGGCCGACGTACGCTAGTCATCGGCCAGACTCTCCTCGAGCTCCTGAGCAAGGTCGGCCTCCTCGCAGGCCTCTCTCCACAGACGCGCCTGGACCTGTTGCGTCAGGACCCCGAAGCTCTTGTGTCGTCGGACCATCTTGATGCACCTGGTGCCATAGATCTTGGTCTGCGCGGGCAAACATACGATTGTGAGTCGGAGAGACGTGGTGGGGTTCTTGTTCGCGACAGGAGACAGCACCAGGGTAAGGCTAGGTCAGGAACGCTGTCAGACCTCCTCGTTGAGCTGCTGGCCCTGCGACCACCTAGGGTCTTCTCTCATGGCCTCGATGTCCTCGGCCGTGAGCTCGATCGGGGTGATGACACCCC
This sequence comes from Coccomyxa viridis, assembly GCA_963930925.1. Taxonomy (NCBI): domain Eukaryota; kingdom Viridiplantae; phylum Chlorophyta; class Trebouxiophyceae; family Coccomyxaceae; genus Coccomyxa; species Coccomyxa viridis. Next base: position 580,365 of record CAWVOJ010000004.1, on the reverse strand, counting down.
TGCAGTTGGGGTTCACGCCATCCTCGCACAAGCCCTCGAGGTCTACTCTGTCCCAGAACCGCTTTGCAGGCTCCGGATAGAGGCTCAGGCTCATGTCCCTGAAGTGCTCTAGGAGGGCAGTCACGCGTTCATCGCCGACGTATTTGTACCATACGTTGACGAATTCCATCTTGTACCACTTGCAGGAGAAGAACACGTTCAGATCCGCGTCGAGCGCGACCGTGACGATGCTTTCGATGGGCATCTGCAGCTTGTCCCATTTTCCCTTGTAGCGACCTATCTCTTTCTGCGTCAGGTCGGGGCAGTCGTCCCTCATCTTGTCTCGAGCATTCGACTCCGCTGTGAAAGTCTGACCAGACTCTATGTGGGTATCGTCGAGCTCTGTCGAGCCACACACGCGCCACGTCAGCAGACACACAAAGCAAAAAATCCTCACAAAGCCTCGAGTGTCTGCCTCGATGCCATGGACCTGCGACGCCCGGCACTGCTTGTGGCAGGCCTCTTCCTGGCCTGCTTTCTGACAGCATATGCTCTCTGTGTGTTCGAGTCCAGACAGATGATCCAGAGAGAAGATCTGTTCCTCGTGACGGGGTTGGCTCTGCTATGCTGTCCGGCAGTGGCTCTGTTCGGGGCGCTCCTCGGACATGGACTGGGGAGATGGCGAGGAAGCCGTGTAGAGTGTCAGCTGCTCGTCCTGTAGTCGTCTTGGCGCCAGTGCAAATTCGAAGGGCAGATTCGAGAAGGCTACAGGAGACCTGGTAAAGTACAAATGCTCAAGCAAGTCCTCATCATCGCCTTTTCGGTCCTCATCTGCACTGCCAGCACAGCTGGCCAGCCCGACAGCATCCTCCGAGACGAAGTGCAAGAGGATTTCGACTACTTGAGTGTGAAGATCGATCGCGACCTTCCTGAAACTCTGAGCGAGGAACAACGCTTTTCCCTCCACCAAACGGTGGCCATGGCCCGATCCAGACAATGTAAGATTACGCGATGTCGCCATCGAATGCTGCAAAACCTGCTTGACGCCTACCCCCACTTGCTGGAGTCGAATCAGGTTCCCGTCGCTGAACACTCCCCCGCTGAGAATTTCCCCGCAGAGCAGTTCCCCGAACATTCAGAGGATCTCTCTACCTACACCCATGACGAACTCTGAGCTCTCTCTATCTCTCTATCCCTCCCTGCAGCTGCACGAGCTGCGGGGAACTTCTTCTTACTGCAGGATGACCAGTGAGAAAATGCTTGCCAAGTATATACCAAAATGCCGCGAGTCTTCAGGCGCCAATCGACCCGGACACCCACACGTAAGTCTGCTAGAAAGTCGGCCCGCAAACAGAGGAAAACTCTGACGAAACGCATACGGGGTGGGATGACCAACGTCGAATTCTGGAAGCCGTTCGAGAGCAACGGCGCGCGACACTTTCGAAAATACGTGGACAACGTCCCGACTGTCTGGTGCAAGAACTACAGCGGAGGGGTATACAAATGCTGAGGCAGAGTGCGAACAATCTCGGAGACTATATCACGATACCTCACAGATGCCCGCACCAAAGCGGGCAGTGTACCTGTTCCATCGAGACCTTCGCATTGTAGACTCGACAGGCCTGATAGCCCTCGCGAAGAGGGGACTGACCATCATCCCGGTCTTCATTCTAGCCCCGGAGCAGATCGACGAAAAGCGCAACAAGTACTTCAGCGACGCTGCGGTGCAGGTCATGGCGGATGCCCTCGTCGACCTCGACGCCTCCCTGCGTGCGCTCAAGTCCTGCCTGCGCCTCTTCCACGGGGATGTTGTCGAGGTGCTGCAGACCCTGCATGGACGCACAGAATTCCATGAACTCCACTCCGGGGACGATGTCACCCCCTACTCAAAGGCACGGGACAACAAGATAGAGCAATGGTGCAGGAGTGCAGGCGTAGCGTTCGACATACACCAGGATGTGGATCTCTTGGGCATGAGTGACGGGCTCCTGCAGGACGGCCGACCCTACACCGTGTTCTCGGCGTTCTACAAGAGGGTGTTGAGGGACTGCCAAATCCGCAAAGTCGATACGCGTGCCTTGAAGCCATCCGAGCTCCTACCAGGTAAGACCCGTGTCCGGGACTCCCTGCCGGTGCAGAGTATAAGGCAGATGTACGAGCACAAACCCGGGCTCGCGATCACCGGGGGGAGGAGGGCAGCTCTGCGAAGGATGAAGGTGCTGGACGAGATGCGGGACTACGAGAGCCACCGAGACTTTCCGGCACTGCACAATGGCACGAGCATGATGTCGGCACACATCAAGTTCGGGGCGGTGTCCATCAGGGAGGTGTATTGGCGGCTGGTCAAGCGCTGGGGCGTGAAGCACAGCCTGGTGCGGGAGCTCTGGTTCCGCAGCTTCTACTACCACATCACCAATCTGTTTCCGCACACCCTGCAGGGACGACCGCTGCGCCTGAAGTACGAGAGGATCCCATGGAGGGACGATCCCGCGAGCCTCGAGAGGTGGTCGGAGGGAACGACGGGCATTCCCCTATGTGATGCCGGTGCGAGGTGCCTGAGACAGACGGGGTACGTGCACAACCGCGTCCGAATGGTGATGGCGTCGGTGCTGTGCAAGAACCTCCTCATCTCGTGGGTGGTCGGCGAGAGGCTGCTCGCCCGCCAGCTTGCGGACTACGACCCGACGTCGAACAACCACGGCTGGCAGTTCATCGCTGGAAGCGGTCCGGACGCGAGGTGGGACCGGACCATGAATCCCATGACTCAGGCTGCGAAGTATGACCCGGATGCAGAGTACATCAAGAGGTGGCTTCCGGAGCTGAGGGACGTGCCGGCTGCCGACATCCACAGATGGGACGAGCGACACACGCGACATGGGGACACCGGCTATCCGGCACCCATCGTCGATCTCAAAAAGTCCCGAACGAGAGCCATGCAGGTGTACGCCAAAGCACTGCGATGAGTGCAGCCCACAACCAAATGTGGGCTATGTGTAGATGAGATCGGAGAAGCGTTCGAGGAGGTCGAAGGCGAGGAGGTCGAAGGCGCGGAAGAAGGTAGCGACGCTGGGACAGACCGGGGCGGGCTGGTTCTCGAGACTCTGGTCAAGGACACGGGAACCCGAGCGCAACATTCGAAGCTCAGAGTATGAGAGGTATCTCCGGCGAGTCAAACGGGAAAACCCTTCGAAGTATGAAGATCTCCGAGAGAGGGAGGTCGATGCTCGAGTGAACATCAATACCGACACAGGGGAGTCATGGCAGTTCATCGGCGACAAGAGGGTGCCTCGATATCGTAGCGAAGCCGAGAGGCGGAAAGCAGAAAAGGGTCAAGAGAAGCTCCAGAAGCCATCACGTAGGTACACGATCAGACTGTCCAGATAGGATTTCCCCTAGAGACACCAGAATATGAAGCTTGCAGATGACATCTGTACGATCCTGACGCTGTTCGTCAGGATCATTCCAAGACCCCTGGTTCGGGGGGAGTGGGATAGGGAGACATTGGCTCGTCGTGGAAATACAACAGATGCCACAGGACATGCAGGTCATCGTCAGTGTCGAGCTGGCACCCGAACGGGCACCCGACACCTGGATCAGTGACATCCAATGGGGCTCGGGGTGCACGGCGCCGCAGCTCAGTCTGGACTGCGCTGAGCAGGTCTTCGAAGGGCTGGCCTGTCATCGGGACAGCTACCCCGAAGAGCACACACGTGGGAAGGACGCGCCCGGCCTGGCTCTCAGGTGAGTAACGCAGGTCTGTGCTGTGTGTGCTACGACAATGTTGATTAATCTTGTCAGTGTGAGGGCTCTTGAAGCCGCAGAGAGGAAAGGGGCACAGGTACTGGGGGGCGCCAGGTGAAGAGAGCTGCAGGAGGAACGGGGAAGTGATGAAACCGGACATCTGTTAGTTTTTATATGAGTGTTGAAGCACAACATATGTCGCGATATCGGACGTCGAATTTGCACTGAAGGCGTGAGAGTAGCTGAAAAAACCGCCACAGTATGCAGGGATGTCATCGCTGATAGATTTCTTTACGGATGACCGGGATGTCATCATCAGCTACAAATGGGCATGGGTGTACATCATCGCCGGCCTGCTCGTTGCGCTCACGATTCTGATGCTCCAGTGGCTCACCACGCCCTCGATTGCAGAGGACAATTCGACCGATGTTCCTCCTTCGGGTGATTCCGGAGGAACATGTCAGGTAGTGCGGTGAGCCGCAAAAATCGCTGAAGAAAAATCCGCCGAGGGCCATATGGGCTGCGACGAAATCCTGTCGGGACTGCAGGAGATCCTGCAGTGAGTGAAGCAAAGCATGACGGGACTGGTGTTCGAGGAGGAGCCCGAGAGACATGAGCGTACCGAGGACAGCGATGACGACTGGCACCACTTCGATGCAAATCCCTCACGCGTCGAACACTGGGAGTGACGGTGGGTGACACACTGAAGCCGGTCCTGTGGGCAATGCTCAGAGAAAAGAGGGAAATGACAGAATGAGAGCAGCTCATTCTGTCGTCTTCTGTAGGGTGCCCTGGAGCTCGGTGGGGTCGTTGAGGCACGAGAGATCGGTCGGATAGGTCGAGAAGTCGATGTCTGCTGGGACGTAGAACACATCGACCTGATTTCGTATGTCTCCCACAGTCACATTGCGGATGTTCGTCTCGAAAGGGTTAGACGTCCGCAGGGTACAGCCCTTGGTCCCGACCACCCAGTGTGCATGGCTGGGATACATGAATCCAGTGTTGGTGCTGGAGGTGCCGAGAGCGATGGGCACGGTGTTTGCGAACCCGAAGATGCTGAGGATGTCCGTGTTGCTCAGGTCGGAGACCATAAAATAGCCGTATCTGGTGCCTGTGAGCATGAACATGGCTATGGACGGGTCCCCCCCGATGAGGTCTGCGTAGGACTTGTGATTGTGCCGGCGACCGTTGCCGCAGGGCAGGTTCTCGGCGATGCACAGAGCCATGACCTTTGCCATCGCCTTCTCGATCTCGGTCGGCCATATGATGTCCATGCCGGAGGGGGCCAGGAAGACCATGAGGGACATGCCGGGAGTTTCTTGGAAGGTGTCGTCGATGCTGATGTTCATTTTGGTGTAGGTGTCGTCGTCGATCTGCAGATTGACCTGCAACTGCAGATCGGTACCGTTCAGGGGGCGGAGAGCGTTCTTGATGGAATCAGGCTTGCGGGCTGCGACCGCCCTCAGGGAGGTGGCCAAATAGCAGTCACCGAGCCCCTGTTGCATAACATCTCCGGGATACGGGTTGCCGGAATTTGAGTTGAAGGTCACGTTCGTGTCGGGCTGGTACTGATTGAGCGAGGCATCGCTGTCTCGGTACAGTGTCCAGCCTGTAGATTCCACATAGCCGCTGCGCTGAGAATAAAAGTGCATCTTAGCAGCGGCAGGACTGTAATTAGGATCTTGCAGCTTTGAACTAGCCAGTACCTTTGTCCAGTTTGTGGGTGTGGGTACCTCTCGCAGGCTTGTAGGGTCGATCGGGAGAGTCGATGCCTCTTTGAGCCAGAAAAGAGTCGCAATGATCAGCTGGATACACAACATTCGTCTGTTTTGTTTTTGAAAGCTCTCCCGTATGATACTACAGAACAGCCATCGAATTTGCACTGCATGACAATCGAGAACAGCTCTTCCCTCCGCTCTGCAGCTCTCGCTTCTTCCTGACAGCGTCATGGATTGCATTGCCTGCCGTCACCCCTGCTCCCACTACGGGACCGACACCCATGAGGAGGGCACCGACGAGGAGAGTCGCTCCCATGTCGAACCAGAAAGTACCCATGCCCACCACGAATGTCGTGCAACCTAAACCTGTTATGCTTCCGCCTACAGCGACGCCAGTGGCCTTGACTTTTTGCGGGGCCTCATTCCTGCGAACAGTACAGTATGATGGATCTGCTGTACTCGCTCATGAAGAAACGACGGGGATAGCCTACCACCAAGCATCTTCTCGAACCAGGAAGCAGAGCCATCTACCTGGACTTCTCGTCCTTTTGGGTTCCTGGACTTTGTGCCTTTGAGCTGCTGCCGCATTCTGCAGACCGGAGCTCCGATGACTGCAACAAAGGCATATTGTCTCCACTGCTCGAGTCGACATGCGTGGCCTCACTTGGTTGCAGAGAGGCTGGCGGGGAGGCCTGTGAGACCCTTGCTGTGAATAGAGCGAGACGGAGGAGTTGCAGGTCCACCTCCACTGGGCTGCAAGGGATACAGATGTCAGCCAGCTTGACGATGATGGTATTGTCACGGCCATCGAACACCCGCCTGGCTTGACTTGCCTGTCAGCGATGCGGTCGTAAAGCTGCTGAGCTGTAGGCCTGTCCTTTTGAGGACCCAGGCAGTCTTGAACGGCACTGATGATTGCGCTGCCGTCTGAAGCCTCCCAGTTGCTGAATCCAAGTATCTTTCTGATAGAGCAGGGGTCGAGATATTGGTTCGTGAGCATCTCCCACATCATGACGCCCATGCTGAAGATGTCAGCCTGCAGAATGGCACCGCAAGACCCTGAGTGAGATGCACCAGAACTTCACGTGCAGCACAGGTGGTCTGGAGGGTTCTGCACCTTCTCGTCAACTCTGTCAGCCCCTGGAACTCTGAGAATCTCTGGTGCAATGTAGCCCAGTGTCCCCCCGAAGGAAATGGAGTTGTTGTTGACAAGCCGCGAAAGACCGACATCACCGATCTTCGCGGTAGTCCTTGAGGCGTTCAGGAGAATGTTCTGCGGCTTGATGTCTCTATGGAGGACCTGCAGCTCCATGAGGAGTCTCGGTCTGTGGCGAATGGAATAGCATGAACATGGACGAGCCGCGAGGGGATGAACTGACCTTGTGGGCGTGCAAGTGACTCAATCCACAAACCACCTGCAGAGCCAGATTCCTTCCGCCACTGTTCCATGTGATCATCGGACTGGGACCAGTAGGGCGAAGAGCCTGGGCCAGAGTTCCACCCTGCATTGTCATGTCTTGGTGAGCGCGACTGCAATCGACAGAATGCTGATGAGCCGAAGGGGTATAGGGTAGCACACACCTCCATGAATTCCATCACGATGAAGGCTTTTGTGAGACTGTTGTTGGAAAAGCTGTGACTCTCCACAATGTTATCGTGTCGGTTCACCCTCAGGAGGTTCAACATGCCTGCCTCCTGCACACCCCCCCAGACTTAGCGCGTGGTCTTGCCTCGCAAAGACTGCAGAGGGGGAGTTGGGGTAGAGAACAACCTGCGACCAAGCCTCGCGATTCTCATCCGTGTTGAGGGGCAGTATCTTGACTGCTACATTATTCCCAAGGTATCTGCCCTTGTGCACCTGCAGAGCACTCGACGCAGATTCTCGAGCACTGTTGAGCCTCAACAGCTTATTGGGGGGATGAGAGAGGACAGGAGGACACCTCGGCAAACGCCCCTTTACCCAGCAGGCATGGGGAGCCATCATCGTGAGTCAATAGCTCGAGGAGGGAGGAATCAGGCGTGATGGCGTCCATATGCGCTACCAGCAACAATGACACTGAGAACGCCGACTCAGAGGCACTCTTAGCTCTCGATCTAGACTGTTATGATGTTATGACCTGAGCTTGACTCATGAAGCGCGTGTGTAAAAGCGACAAGTGTCAGCCTCCAGACAACCCTGCCAGGGTTCTTCCAGGGGTGGGGAACACACACGTCGCAGCTGTCGATTGGAATCGGCAGCTGTGATACGTGAATGAAAGTGTCAGAGAACAAGCTCAGGACGGTCTCGACGCTGGGGAGGCAATGGGTTGAAAGCTAGTCATACAGAAAACGACAGGCGAGCAGCCTTTGGTCATTCAACGCTTGTGAACACCGTACCGTGATCTGCTGCCCATCTTATTCATGGACCTGGACCCGTGCCTCCTGGCCTTCTTGGTCTTCTTTGGTGACTTCCTGTATCCTCCCCGGTAGACAGGAAAGTCCATGCCCAGCATGCCCTTCTCCATCGCGCCAGTGCGCGAGCGGGGCTTGTGTCCCAGCTTTTCACAGGTTCTCTTCCAAATTCGTCTGCCGGAGCGCCGAACCAGGTTGCCCCAGGTCTTGTCATTCTTGAGGCTGTCGTAGGGCGTCGTGCAGAACTTCTTCAGGCGATCAGAACCATACATGATATATTGTTTCGTGAGAAAAGAAGGCGAGGCCAACTCGAAGGACTCATTCGATCTGTGTGAGAGCCAGTCCACATAAAAGCGTGTTGCAGAGACCATGGGCAAGTCATGCGGGAGTTTGTGCTCACCGCCAGCCAGGCAGAGGCGTGCACGGCATTGGACGAGTTCTTCGATGCCGATGCACTCAGCTTCGCCATCATCCGGGGACCGGCAGGGGCGGGCAAGAGCGCCCTGCTGCAGCACTACTTCAAGCGCTCGCACAGCTTCGACGATGCCCTCATCGTCAAGCTCGCCCCCACGCATCAGGCCAAGAGCATCCTGGACAGCAGCCTCAAGTTTGGGGAGGGCGCAAAAACTTTATCATCCTTCTTCGGCCTGATGATGGTCACGCACCCCCAGACCCTCGCCGAAGAGTTCAGGGAGCCAGGCAAGTGGGTTCTGATACACACGAAGACCGGTGAGCAGCTGCAGACGATTCCCAAATCCAGCGAGGGGACGGAGTGGGTGTTCCTGGAGTCGGAATCCCGCGCCCACAAAACTCTGGATGAGGCAGAGGACGCACAGAAGCAAATCGTGGTGGTCGTGGATGAGATATCGATGATATCCGAGGCGGACCACAGACGCATCCTCTCCCTGGTCGACCGCCACCCGGGCCTCAAGCTCGTGCTGCTCGGGGACCACATGCAGCTACCCCCGGTCGACAAGAACAGGGACGCCGGGGTGTCGCCATGCTTCTCACAGGCATTCATGAGCCGGGACGATGTGAAGGTGATGGCGCTGACACAGATCGTGCGGCAGTGCGACGAGGTGGTCAAGGGCAACATGCTCTACATGCGGACCTGCATCAGGAAGGGGACGGCTATAGACCTTAAACAGCTGCAACAGACGCCCTGCTTCAAGCTCGTCCCCAGTCTGTACGATCACCTGGACGAGTTCAATGGAACGAACGACGTGAAGGCGCTGGCCTGGCGCAACAAGACCGTGGATGCACTGAACACTCGCATCAAAGAACGGCTCAACGGGGAGTCTGTGCTGGACAACTTCGTCCAGAACGACAGCATCGTGTTCACCCTGCCCTACAGGGGCCTGATAAACAACGGGGATGCCTTCGTCATCAGGTCCATCGAGGATGAGTCCGTCGAGGTCTACAGCGATCGCGGGAGGCCCAAGTGCTTTGATCTGCAGAGGTTCACCCTGCTCCCTGCCGCAGACGACAAGGGGGATGCCGTGGAGTGTTGGCGGTTCAAGAGGCCTGCCGAGTTTAGGAGCGAGAAGGCCAAGCTCGAGATGCGTGCGCGGGCTACGGACGACCTCAAACTCCGGCAGAAGATCATCAGCGGACAGCTGCGGAGCCTGAAGGACCACCACGCGTTCTTCAAGGTGGCGTTCTCGTTGACAGTCCACAAGGCCCAGGGGTCCACGATCTCGACCGTACTGATCGATGGCCAGGACATCTGCAGCTCCTGGGACGTGGACATGCGGAACAGGCTGCTGTACACGGCCATTTCCAGGATGCGCGATCGCGCCATAATCGCTGTCGGGAAGGCGCGATAGGGTGACAAGGGTGACTGATGAATACAATCTGGCCACGTACTCGGGAGTTGAATCCGAGCTCGGGCTGCCTTGTCGGACCGATGAGCCTCCTCCATTCTGTGACCTTTCCGAGAGTATATCGATCAGAAGTGTAAACATGGCTGCCAAGGCCGAATTCTACGACAGTTATGTGGGCGCAGTCAAGGCCCTGTCAGCAGAACGCGTGAAGAAGATTCTGGACACGATCAAGAAGGGGAAGGTGGCTCTGATGAACACAGATTGCTATGCTATCAAGTCAGACACGATCTACGAGATCATTGGGAAAAGTAGCCCTCAGAACAGCAGCTATTTCGCCATTCTGTACATGGGCTGGCCCCTCGACTCCCAGGCCAATCCCCTGTGTGTGAAGGCAGTTTTCAAGGCCATCCACGGCACGACGTCCACTTCGGGTGGTGTAATCGTGCCCTGCAGCGTGATAGACACGCATGGGCTGCAGGTGCAGGTGAGCCCGATGCACGACGCTGATTCCTGAAACAACAAACAAGGCAGCTTCCTGACAGCTTCTGTCCCAGGTCACCAAGGAGAGCTTCGACCAGGCAGAACCCCCGAAGAAGTATGGTCGCCAAGAGGTGTGTGCGCGGTCTCAGCCGATCAGTCGAACGCCATTGAAACGTTTTTGTAACGTTTTTGAAATGCAGGAGCAGGCAGAACATCCGGATACACAGAAGACCCCTGCCAGCCGGACCCCGAAGGTGCTTTCCTGGTTGTGCCCAATGTGCGATTTACCCGGTGTGCTGCTGGTCGAGCTGACGGTTTTCACACATGGTCACAGACTCATCAGAGCCCCAAAGGGTCAGTGGGTACCAAAAGACGGCGCAGCACCGCCAGGGCTGCCAAACCACAGGAGTCCGAAGAAAACGACAGCATGGTGAGAGTCTCTGCGATCCCTGCCGGTTACAGCAGCTACAGGATATGGGGATTCTGAATGCCGATCTTTTATCTCTCGTGCACAGAGCGTGGGCACAAGTGACGCCGACCCTGAGGACGACGGCCATGATGAGAGCGAGGAAGAGGTGCGGTCATTTTTCTCCACAAGTCATGCAGTCATGGTGAAACCATGTCTGTTCACATCGATGCTGACCTCGCTGTGCTGATTGCAGGACCCTGCTCTCACAATCGAGCAGGTGAGCCCATCTGCTCGATCTGCATTCTGTTTGTGCCTCGCTCAGTGCTCCATCTGATATAAAGTCTTGGGCTATGCAGTTCGATGACATCCAGCACAGGATCAGAATGCAACTCTTTGGGGAGGACGGACAGGGAGTCAACATCGGCGAGCATGAAAAGCTGATGAATGCCTACACCAAGCTGGAGAGCAAATGCGACAGGCTCAAGAAGCAAGTCGATGAGGTGTGCTGACATCCTGGCCTCGTCATGTCGTTTGCTCGGTTCGAGGGATCCTGCTGTGATTGTGATGAGTGTGTGCAGGAGAGGGCCACTGCGGAGACCCTGAGGGGTGAGCTTGAAGCTTGGGGCAGGATTAAGAAAGTTTGGAATGAGACCATCCCATCCGATAAAATGCTGGGACGCTGATGTCGTTGCGCACAGCTCATTTGGGGCTGCACTGTGAGCCAAGAGTGTATGGCAATATTCTGTAAAAATTCTCAGAGTCCAAACGCCGCTGCATCACAATGTGCTAACTTCCAATGTCCTGTCCCTTCGACTTGTGGAACTGCCTGAGCTGTTGATGGTCTGTGAATTGAAGACGACCGTGAAGTTCTTGCACAAAGAAAAGATGGCCGACAATCTAGATTCAGCACCAGAACTCCCTGCAGTGCTTCAGAATTACACGCAGAGGTGCTCAATTGTCTGTCTCTCATCTACCGTGTCTTGCACTTGCAACCGATCCAGTGCAAACAGACCGCCTCTGCCTGCCTCTCCTCCGCATCCATCGCACTCCGGTCACGGCCATGCGAACACACCCTGCAGAACGTTGGCTCATTTTGCTTTGCAATCAGAGGTCGAGCACGATAAGGAGCCTAGTTTACACAGATAAGACCCGCGATGGTCTGCAAATCTGCAAAACTAGGCCACCTTCTTGGTTGCCGATTATCCCAGACGGGATGGGCTCACCAGAAACAGCGCAGCAGCATGAGAGTCCCTGCGGCCGGGGCCTGTTCATCACCGGCGAGGCCCTCGTTCCACGCCTGGACGCAGGGCTCACATATGAAGCTGCCGCAACAAGCGAGCTGCAGAGTGCCATAGGTCTGGCACTCGTCGCTGGCCTTCAGACGGCAATCGAGGCCCAATTTCTCGCACACGCTCCGACTAGCTTCGGCGTCTGAGCGCACTTCCTCCAGCTCCTGCACATAGCTCAAACGTCAGTCCATGCGACCCTGGTCTCATGACACAAAGACTCCGCTGTGTGTGAGAACGTGCCTGCTGTTTGGTGGCCAATCGCTGCATGTGAAGGTTCCTGGCATCCTCGGCCACCCGAACCATGAGAACGCTGCGATGACGCTCCACAGCAGCATCTTGTTCCAGCGCTTGCAGCTCTGTGGTGACCCTCTCTGCGTGCTGCTCATGCAGCATGCAGAGCTCCAGTGCATCTGCCTGCGAGAGCAGCACACCTTCTTGCAACTGTTGTTCGAGGAGTGGACATTCTGACAGTCCAGAGTGCTCATCAGACTCACCTTAGAGTTCTCGGCTGTCACGACATCACTCTCTCGCTGCGTGCAGCACACGTTGAGTCTCTGACATTCGATCTTGCTCTCGTCGAGGGACACCTGCACAGCGAGGAGAAAGGTGGAGAGACCCGATGTCATGCAGGACAGGTAGGGGTCAGGTGCAACTAGTTCAGGCCAGGGCGCTGCTGAAATGCAAGGATGCACATCGCGCACCTCCAACTGCTCGATCTGGCCATCCTTGACCATCGACTGTGTCTTGATCGTGCCCAATTTGTGTTGCAGTGCCTCCTTCTCCTACAGGAGCCAGCCGAGTCTGAGCGCGACCCATGCTAACGACACTGTCCCTGTCATTGGTCCGGACCAAGCTCACCTCGCGCAGGTCGCCGAGATCTATCTCCAAAAGCTTGACCTGCGACCTCAGATGTATCGAGCGAACTCTCTCGTCCTTGAGCTGACGTTCCATCGGCGAATCCCTAGGCTTGTTCTCTCGAGACTCGTTTCTGTGCGCAGTATCGCATCCCTGCTCACGCGCTCTCTTTGTGCCAGGCGCCATGGTCATGCAAGTGTGGGAGCCTTCTGTCGGCCTCTGTTCTTGTACGTGGAAAACCCTACATCATAACCTAGACCTGAAAGGTGCGTCCAGCTGGCACAAAATCGATGCAGCACACCTTCGACTCACCACACTGCCCACAACCATCGCGATCATGTCAGCAGCTGCGTTTCTTGATCGTCACGTGGAGTACTTTGTTGATTCGATGCTGGAGCCCGCCAGGGTCTTGATCGAGACCCACACGATGGGGGAGAACGATGCGCCGGTGAAGGCGGTGGCCGAGCTGATGGCAGAGAAATTCCTCAGCCGCCTCGACAGGTCGGCTGGTCGCATCAGAGAGATCGTGGAGGAAGCCAACGAGGACGATCAGCGGGGAAGCGCCTCGCCAGAAAATAACTGACCTTTGTGGTGTCTGCTGACCCCATAAAGGTTTTCTTGCAACGCTCGTCGACGAGTCTAGCAAGATGGATACCGTGCCCTCCGTGACAGTCCGCAGCAGGCTGGACGCGCACGATGTGCTGTGCTGGAAGATGACACTGAGACGCTTGGACTCGGATTCCTTCGAGTTGAGCATGGACAACCTGACGTACAGATACCCGGTCGAGTTCGCGCTGGAGATCCTCAACGTTCTGTGCGATGAACAGATCCATGGTGCACGCCAGAACGAGTTCCTCATCGTCCAGAACAATCTCGGCATCGCTCCCCGCGAGTGCAAGGGCAAGATGCTGTACAAGACCCTGTTTCCCGTGCTGCGTCTCTTCCGACTCGTCGAGAGAGTGAGCGGCCCCCCTGTCGTGGTGGAAGACTACCAGACATGTTGACAGGCTCGTCGTGGGTTGTGACGTGCTCGCGCGCGTCAAGGCTACAGAGTCATCAGACCCCAGTGCAAAGATGTGGATACAAGGTATACCGAATGAAATCGAAGAGCATCAAAGTGTCGAGACCCAGCAGAAGTCAGAGGAAGAAGAGTGGTAAGAAATCGCGTCGAGGAGGTGGCGAGAAGAGCTGCAGTTTGTGCCATGGGCTTGGCTGGGTTTGGTTCTACGGGCGCAGGAAACCAGAGCGATGCGCACGTTGCCATGGCACAGGCAAGGAGTCCTCTGGGTAGAGCCGTAGATGTTCGCGCCCTCCGCAACGGGAGTATGGAATCGCATGCATGTGCCAAACTCAACACCTGTTTGTCCCCAGAACCTTACGATGTCATCTTGTCGGTGATGATGCCATCACACAGACCCAGCTCGAGAGCCCTGGTGGGACTCAGGACATGTGCGCGCTCGAACAGGGTGTGAAGATCACTCTTGGGCCACTTGGTGCGTGTGGCGAAGATGCGCCTGACGAAGGCCTGCAAGATCTTGGTGTTTGTCACAGTGTCTACAGCTTTGGATTCGTTCATCTTGGTGTACCGGAAATCCAGCTGGACGGTACTCTTGTAGTAGAGAAATCTCTCGTGGCAGACCAGACTCACGATCACATCCCACTCTGGACATTGGCCCTCCATGAAGCTGGTGATGGGGACGAGCGAGGACTGGATCGCGTTGACTATGGGAAGTACGAAGTAATAGTACGGCCTCACCGAATCTATCTGCAGGGCTATGGGCTGTGGTGTGCCCCCGATGATGTGTCCGCGCCAGTGAGTGGACGTGTTCCTGAGCAGGTTGATGTTGTGGATCTTGTGAACGATCGAGGAAGATTCGAGGGTGTTGTGGCCGATGACGATGTGATTGTCTGCTTCGATGGATCTGGGTGTGATGAGTTTCGTCGGTGCGGGATGAAGTGCCGGCACGTTCAGAATTTGCGTGACGAGGCCGAGACGCTTGGCCTCGGAGGCCGACAGGAATTTGTCGCGACTCAACAGACTCTGTAAGAGGGTCGGTGTCATCTTTGTGCGCTCCGACAGGAAGCCCTTCATCAGTTCGTACAGAGCGGTTCCCTGCTCGGCCTCCACCAGATCGTCCTCGTGTGTGATGGTCTCCGGCGCGTGCGGGTGGAGAGTCTTGCGGTGCTGGTGTATGAGGACGATCGAGTCGGGGTATGCGAATCGCTTCTGACCGCACGCGAGTACCAACGCAGCGGAACTGGCGGCCATGCCCTCCACGACGGTGTGCACCGGTGTCTTGGCATTGAGGATGATCCGAATAATAGATATACAGGACTTGACGTATCCGCCCGGGGAATCTATGTGGAGCAGAATTGGTTTCGGGGCCAGCTTGACCTCTTGCACCTCGTCGGTGGATCCACCGAAGGGGACGGTGATCGGCCTGTCCATCGAGTTGACTGCCGCCCGGATGTTGTCGAGAGAAGTCTGGTCGACGTCCGAGGTCAGGTATATGTGATTGTACAGGGCTGGGTCCAGCATCGCCTGTTAGAATGACGTCAGATTTCTTCCGGCGAAGTCAGCCACCTCCGATCGCCAGACCTGCGAAAACGGCACACAGGGCGAGGAAAGAGACCTGAATCGCCTTCTCGACACGGTGCTCGGTGCTACGGGATCCCTGTCTGTCAGTGAGATACGCGACCACGAACAGGAGGATGGCAGCGGTCGCGATGCATGCAGGTAGCCTGATCGCGGGGTGTATCGAGAAGGCTGCATAGATGCAGGCGCTGGAGAGCATATATGCTACGAACGTGGAGGCAGCCCCGGCGATGGCTGAGTTTCCATTCTGTGGGCGTGAGGAGGTGCTCGCAGCCATGTACGCACCGAGAGCCATGCTGAGGGCCTGAATGACCACGGTGACCAGCGCAGTGCGATAGATCTTCTCTGCGCTCAAGTCGCCAGCCAGATGTAGCGCACACAGCAGGCCTGTCGTGCTGACCACGCCGTCCTCACACCCGAGCACCGCGTTCCTGATGGCCTCATGCCGCGAGATAAGCGGCATCATATGTCATTCTGTGAGACAAGCTTCTGGACACGTGTCGTTTCCACTGAGCGCACTTCCACCCAGCTTCGCGGATCAGCCATGACGTGTGAAACGACACGTGTCCCCTCGACCGAACAAAATTGAAGCCCATGCCACATCAGAGTCCGGATGTGTCTCAACCTCGTTCAGGATGGGCGGCCTCAAGATCACAACAGTGCCATGGCAACCCAAGCTCTGCGCCACCCTCAAGGGCTGCAACAGCCTCACAGGCGAGACGATGGCATCCCCATTCCTACAGTGCCCCGAACTAACGACGATGCAGACAACGATCCCGTCCAGCGAGCTCACTATGCGCTTCGAGAGGTTCAAGACGGTGTCGGAGGTGTGCAAGTCGCTCGATGTATCTGCTTCGCTCTCGATGCACATGGCGCTGAGCGGAGCAGGAGGTAGCGCCAACGCGAGCTTCGCGAACGACATCGCGTCGAGCAGCAGCAGCGTGAGCCTGTACGTCATGATCAAGAAGAACTACGAGACGGAGTACGTGGACAATGCCGAACACCTGTGGATCGACAGGCTCGGCGTGAAGCCATCAGATTTCGAGGACGAGGAAGCCTTCCAGATGAAATACGGGGATAGCTTCGTGTGTGGCTCCGTGCGCAGCATCGTCATGATGGGCAAGATGAAGTTCGAGTACTCGAAGCAGAGTGACAAAGAGAGCGTCGAGGCAGCAGTCGATGCAGCCGTCACGGCATGGGGGGTTGCCACCGAGGCATCTACAAGCGTGAAATACCACCTGGAGCAGGCAGAGGAGAATTCCAAGGCGACTTTCGAGCTGTACCAGACAGGCATCAAGGACGACTGCATCGTGCCGATAACCCTGACAGAGATGCTGGACCACGTCAAGGCCTTCACTCAGAACATCGACTACGACCACGCCATCCGCTACCAGGCGAACCTCATGCCCTACAAGGCCCTGCATGGCTATGGAGGATTCAAGAGGGGCACAGCGACTCCCAGCAGCATCGCCAGGGATGCGAGGGCCCAAGCCATCGCAGAATGTGCTGAGGATTTCTACGCGCTCAAGAGGTGCCACAACCTGTTGCGCGAGTGCTTCCGAAACCCTGGCGACTTCAGGCCTCCTGGTGAGGGCAGAAAATCGATGACACAGCGTGAGATGTACGCGTGGCTCTGCAAGAGCTTCGACGGCACGGGTGCCTATCCCTTCGTCGGGTCTTGGATGGCGAAGGTCAGGGACCTCGACGACGCTGTCAAGCACGTGGCGAAGCTGTTCGAGTTCAGCAGCGACCCCACGAAGATCAAGGTCGCCCTGCCGAGCAGCCTCGGCATCTTCGCGGAGGAGCTGCCTGTACGCGCCGGGGTGAGAGCGATCGACCCATCCGTTCATGAGGCCACGGGAACACTGACGTGGAGAGTCTCTCCCGACTCACAAACCGTCACCTTCCCCGAGATGCCGCATCCGCCGATTGTCAAGCTGGACTGGGGTGCGATGCACTACCTAGGGGAGCGTCCGAAGATCTTCGTCCAGCGGGTCACGACAGGATCGGTGTCATTCAGGATGATGGGGAGCACCGAGCCTCCGCCGGATGGTCACTCGGTATCCTACAAGATATTCTGCACCAAGAACGAGACGAAAATGGGCTCGACCGCATTCGTGAACTCTCGGGACTTGTCTGTGGCCTGATCTGTGGACACTGAGGTTCGTGTGCAATGGTGTGGTGGGACTTGTCTGTGGCCTGAGCTGTGGACACTGAGGTTCGTGTGCGATTGATGTGGTGATTGCTACCCGAAATGTTGACGTGCACATATACCATTCACAGACATGGGGCCGATTGGCACCATGTCAAATTTTCAACACCCTACGTCGTTGTTCTGTGGACCCATTATTCAGGCCGGCAGGGTGGCGATGACGGGCATGAGGCACATGTCATGGCCCATCTCGTAGGAATCACCGCCAGATCTGAGTTCATAAGTGATGCTGACGGGCTCGCGGGTCTTGTTGAACACAAGGAACCGCACCTCAACACGACTCGCGCTGACCACTTGGACGCTGACATGCCCGTGCCCGATGTGGGGGATCTGGACTGTCACGATGGGCACCCAGGGCATCCCCTGGCACTGAATCACGACGTTGTCGACCACCTTCTCCGACACAAAGGACCCAGACTGGGTCTTGAGTGGCAGCACGGGAAGTGCGCCCGCCTTCACGGGCAGCTCGTCTGGATAAATGTCCAGTTCCGAGAGCTGCTTGAGCTTGAAGCACTCTTTCACCTCGGACCCCGTCTCGAAGAGCTCGTGGACTTTGTTGACCTCGCTCTTGAGATTGTCCAGGCGTGACTTCCACTTCTCCTCGAGGTACTCAGCCATCTGACGCCCAGTCTTGTCCAAATCACTCTCTCCGGCAGGTCTGAACCTCTCTGCGTCGCGGAAGACGTCGTCGAGGTACCTGAGAGGCTTGACCAGGCTGTAGTAGTCCTCTGCCATCTCAGAGATTGCCTGCTCCCTGGCGTCTCGGCTGAGTCCACTCGGTGAGGATTTGCTGGCCTTGAATCCTCCATACCCTGGCAGGGCCTTGTAGGGCATGATATTGGCCCGGTAGTGCACCGCGTGGCGATAGTCCACATTGCGGTTGAAGTGGGCGATGGCCTCCATCATTTCCTCGAGATTCGTCGACAGGGGTTGGTCATCGTTGATACCAGTCATCGACAGGTCGAAGGTGGCGTCGTATCGCGACGCGACATCCCTCAGCGCGGCTTTGATGCCCCCGGAAGCCTCTGTGTTCGTGGACCAGAGACTCGCCGCAGCATCAACGCTCGTCTCGGCGTCGATTTTCTGCTCCTCCGAGCCGTACGTGAAGCACATCTTTGCGATGAGCACCACGCTCTTCGTCCCCCCACAGATGAACGCGTCGCCGTATCGCTCGGTGAACTCCTCCTCCATCATTTTGGCTGGATTGATGCCCAGCGACTTCTTCCACAGCTGCTCGGCGTCGACGAGGTATTCGGTCTCGTAGTCCTTGCGAATGACTGCGTAGAGGCTGACTTGCTTCTCTGAGCGCATCATGTCGTTGATGAAGGACGCCGCAGCGCTTGCCCTGCCGCCAGCGATGTCGTTGTGCACCGACAGGGACGCATTCACATCCAAGTGTTGGCTCGCGTCCGAAATCGTCTTGAACCTGCTCGCGTGCGAGACGAGGGCGCTGGGTGGTGTCCGGGGGTCTGTTTCGGCGTTTGTAGTGACAAAGGGCGACGCGTAGACATCTCCAGTGAGGCTGTTGCATCCCTTCTTGAGCGCGTACTCCTTAGAGAGCCATGGCTTGGACTTCAAGCGCAAATCATTGGACTTGTCCACCTGGCCATCACTGGCTTTCAGCCTCTGCATCGAGTGTGAGCTGCCCATACTGCGCTGTCGCAGAAACAAGCCCTTGTGTGGTGCGATGATGTGTCTGACCACAGCAACGCACTTTCGTCAACACGCCTCTTCAATTTCCTACGACTCTCTATCGCGCGTGGAGAATCGCTGTCACGCCGATGTGCCACTCACGACCGCTGTCAGCAGGCATCGGGGTCATCTCTTTGTAGTTCTGGACCTCACGCTGCAGAAGCCCACAAAGACAGGACACGTGCGCGTTGTTCCGGAAATGAGGTGGAGGTCGCCTGACGAACGCGTGTCCCCTCCAGGGTGGCTCCTGCGCCAGCGCTTCCTCTGTAGAGATCCCGAGTTTGCACGCATCGAATCCAACATGATACCCCTTCTCCTTCGAGGTATCCTCGGGATCGAAATCGATGCGCAGCCTCCACTTCTGACTCACATTCTTGGTTGACTTCTGGACGAGCCCCATCACGAAGTCGACTTGCACGACACCATTGTTCTTGTTTTCCCAGACGATGTCCATGCCGCGGAGTAGCTTCAACATCGTCGGCACCAGCTTTGTCTGGGCCCTCGTCGTTACGCCGTACTCCTTGTCCATCATCTTGGGCAGGCGTGACCAAATTCCTGCCGTTGCCTTCTCGTAGCTCGGCGCCTCAAAGTCGTAGGGAGAGGAGATGGGTGCCATCTCGGGAGGCTTCAGTTGATCCTGGACAGGTCACATCGACTCTCGGTGCTTTGATTTTTTTTCAGGATTGCTAAGCACTGAAGGGGTCTGAAGCTGCGCTGGCTGTCTGGGAAGCTGTGACACGCTCAGCAGGGTCGGCCTTCAGACGTTTCTTCACCTCCAGCTTGCGCCCAGCAGTGGTCATCTTGTAGCCTGAA
The DNA here is from genome assembly GCA_963930925.1 of Coccomyxa viridis. NCBI lineage: Eukaryota > Viridiplantae > Chlorophyta > Trebouxiophyceae > Coccomyxaceae > Coccomyxa > Coccomyxa viridis. Next base: position 560,367 of record CAWVOJ010000004.1, on the reverse strand, counting down.
ATGTCAATGTCTCCATCGTGGTGGAGCTGGGTGTGGCATCTGCGGCACAGGGCCACGAGATTGCTGATGTCATTCACGTGCATCGCACCGATCCTGCCCTTCCGTGCGAGATGCTGCGGCTTGATGTGGTGAGTCTCGAGATCGCCCGTCGCCCCACACACACCGCAGCGGGTCACATGCATTCGGCAATTGTAGCGCGAGGTCCTGTGGAGATCTTCCCCGCCAGAGATTGCTTTGCGAATGGCGTTGGCCTCCTCCAGAAAGTCTGCCGGCAGGCCCATGGCCGCACACACCTCCAGGCCGTAGCAGCTGGACCCAGGACCTGGCTTCAGCGTCCTCTCATACACCAGGACATCTCTGACAGGATCATGTCGCACCTCCAGGTGGCATGCCTGCACCCGGCGCAGGGCCTGCACGGTGTCAAGGGAGGGCAGAAGGTGTAGATGTGTGGCGATCAGGAACTGGCAGCCCGATTTGGCGAGCGACTTGAGGGCGGCCGCGACGATGGCCGTCGCCGAACTGGACTCGGTGGAGTGTGCCAGCTCGTCGCCGAGCACCAGGGCGTTGCCGTCAGCACCGAGCAGGATGGAGCGGAGCTCGGCCATCTCGACGGTGAAGCTGCTCTGTCCGACGAACAGGTTGTCGCTAGACAGGATGCGGGTCATCAGCCTCGTGTAAGGGGCTATCACGAACTTGGAAGCGGGCACATACATCCCTGCCTGTGCCAAGACCACAGCCAGACCCACGGCCTTGAGGAGCGAGCTCTTGCCACAAGCGTTGACGCCATACAGGAGCATGCCGTCCCAATCCGCCTCACCCCCCAGCGAGACTGTGTTGGCCACGTAGGACTCCCCGGTCTGCAGGCGCTCGATGATGGGATGCCTGAGGTCTGTGGCCTCCAGGAAGGACTTTTCGGCCGTCTTGATCTCGGGTCTACAGTACTGATAACGGGACGCGGAATCGGCAGCGGATGCAGAGCAATCCAAGGCGGTGATGAACCTCACGAGGGAGGTCACCATCGCCTGCATGCCGTCGAAGCAGGCGAGGAATTGGATGAATTCCTCGTGTTCGACCCTGCGCAGGCGCTGCACACTCATCGTTACCCTGTCCGAGACCTCGGACAGCAGGTTGCAAGTCAACTTGCACGTCATCACTCCGTTCGTGAACCGCCACTCGGCGGCATCGATGGTGGCATTTCTCACCACGATGGGTCCACGTCGGCGCAGCTTCTCTCGCAGAGCGTCCCCTCGCTTCCTGGTCGTGACAAAGAAGTGCCCCTCCTTGTCGTTGCTCTCGAGACGGACCTGAGGCGGACTCGCACGGGGATCGAGCATCAGATTGAGCGCCTCCTGTACGGCAAGCAGCACGCTCTGATTGGCTTGGACGGCATCGTGAAGCAAGTCCACATCGGGGGAAAGTCCTCTCCTGACGAAAGTCCCCCTGTCGGCGGAGTCGTCACCCGTCATGACATCCAAATCGAAACTCCTCTCGACGGAGCCCCGGAAGCTGCGCAGTGCATCCTCTGTCTGTGCCGGGGCGGGCATGCCGATCGCTGCAGCCAGCTGCATGGCCGCCAGGCACTTGTCGTAAGCTGCGATGAGGGTGGCGAATTCCATGGTTGTGGCTCTGCGCAGAACGCACTTTCTCTGCAGCCTCTCGACATCGGCGAGTCCCTTCAGGGATTCTTGCACGCGCTCGAATGCGTTGTCGCGCAGCATGAGGTCCACCTGGGCGAGTCTGGCCTCGATGCTGGCAGGATCGGCCAGTGGCATGCTGAGACGGACGCCCAGCTCCCGTCGCCCCATCGGCGTCACGCACTTGCACACGATGCTGTACAGAGAGTCTGTTTTTGTGGTGGGGACACCGGGAGCCGGGAGGACATTGAGCTGGGCGATGGCGGAGTTCTCCAGTGTCAGGATGCGTTCATCGTTCAGGATCATCGGAGGAAGGATGCGCTGCATCAACGCCTCGTCATGATCGCGCACGAAGACGAGGGTGTTCACGAAGGCGGCCGACGCCAGGCCCTTCATCTCGAGCCCGATGTGTTCCAGGGGACTCAGCATTGCCTGTGTCCGGGAAGAGGGTGGCCAGGAAGGTGTTCTGGAAGACCACCCTGTTGACGTCGTCCGAGAAGGTGGCAGAGTGATGCACGGTCCTGGCCCCTAGTTGGAGCCTCGCCGACCACTTCTGTGCGTCCTCTGCGACGAGGAGGATCTCCCGCGGATCGAATGACTTCAGGAGACGGACCGCCTCCTCCACCGCATGGCTGGTGTCCGTACTGTCGACCCCCTCGAAGGCCCACGATTGCCCGGTCGACACGTCTATGGCTGCGAACCCCATCGTCAAGACTACTTTCCCTGTCTGGTAGGCTTGCTCTTGCCTCAGCGCCAGGCAGGCCACGACGTTCGCATGACACTCCCGGGTGGTCGGCTCCAGGTTCACGCCCGGCGAGATGACCTGCGTGACGGAACGTGTGACCCTGGGGGGCAGCCCCTGCTGGCCCACGACGACGATGGTGAAGCCGCTGTCGAGCAGCACGGGGATGTGTCGGGCGAGGCTGGCGGTGGGGAAGCCCAGCAGCTGCGGGTTGGCCCTGGACACCTCCTTGATGCTTTTGTTCTTGCGGGTCACCATGCAATTCAGGAGCTGCCCGACCTGGTGGATCTTCGTGCTGTCGGGCACTGGAGGCTGTCGGGCACTGGAGGCAGCCCGCGAGTCGCGCCGCCGGACTGTATGTGGCACGTATCCGGGACCCTTGGAGTCTTACAGGTACATCCCGGAGCGGTGCCAGAAGATTCGTCCTCGCGCACAGAAACCACAGAGAAGAGCTACCGGTCCTCGCAGCACAGCACGACAATCTCAATCCCACAAGAGCAGCCTGCGCAGACTGCTTCGAAAGACACAGAGACAACGTCAAGAGGCCGACGAGCGTGCGTTCGATGCACGCGTGAGGAATCTAGGGCACAGGGGGCAGCAGCACGGCTTCGATGCCGACGCGACGGTGGTCATCAAGCAGTTATACAAGTCCTTCAAGGAGCAGCCGGAGTTCATCGAGTTTGTGTTCAGACGCTTCACTGACCCAGGGCTCGTGGCGAGCGTGTCGGATCCCGACAAGAGGTACACCCGAGCGGTGGAGCTCTGGAAGCAGCACAAGGGCGATGCGAGCCTGGACACGGTCGACGTGAAGCGGCACATCATTTCGATGGCCCTGCATGCCTGACAGTGGTCAGACACGCAAATGCTTCATGTTTTCGAGCAGCGCCTCGAATCCGTGCCCAAGGCTGCGTTGTGTCGCTTCCACGATGGCCTTCTCCCGTTCCGGGGTCATGACAGGGCTGCGACGCTCGCACACTCGGGTGACGTCTGCCTCCAGGGTCTCGATCTGGGCCTGCAAGGCTTCGATGAGGCGTTTGGACGACACCAGGTCTCCCATCTGAGCCTCGGCCACTCCGTGGAGGGTCCTAGCAGCGACCTGCCAGTCCTGATCGTCGCCACCGACGCATCTCGCCAGCTGTTCCTGCAGCATGTTGCAGTTGTTGCGCAGGCTCTCGGCCTCTTCTCTGGCCACTGCCAGATCCTGGGCCTGCTGAGCGCTGTGCGCCCTGTCCTCCAGCACCTGGGCCTCGAACTCGGCGATGCGCCTCTCGTTTTCGGTGATGCTGGTTCTGGCAGCTTCCAACATCGTACGCAGGTACTTCACGTCCATGGGGAACTTCTCGGGACGTTGCCGCTTGGGGATCGGTCTCTTCGGGGCTGTGGCAGCACCTGCGCGGCGGCCGCTGCGAGTGGTCACCATGGCTGATAGGGTTCGATAGGCAGGAGGGGGGGTCGTGCATGGGACTCGTCAATTTTCCTGCCAAAATCGAAGCCTCCCTGAGCGATCTCTGTCCAGAGCCGTCACAATCATCAGGATGGGGCCTATGGAGCGCGTGTTTCTAGCCTCGCTGCTACTGACGTGGGCATTCGTGCTGTATCAGGCACTGTATGGGAATGGTATGCAGGAGATGCCAGCGTCCGCGCAGCTCTTCCTGGCATGCAACCTGGCCGCAGCCACCTACGGATCTCTCCTGATGATAAAAAAGTGTTACATCCGGTCACTGTATCCGAACAGGTCGTGCATGTATGTGACGGCGAGGGGAAGGTGCAATCACCGCAAGGATCTCTTCAAGATGTGCGCCACGGAGCTTCCCTGCGAGGGCGTGTACTGCCGCCCCCACGCGACCGTGCTGAAGAACAAGTTTCGCCTGGGTGACATCCGCTTCTCGTGCACAGACATCGACTTTGAGGACGAGCCCGGGATCTCGGAATGTGTCGCGCCCATCAAAAGAAGAGAGCAGCCACAGTTGCACAGGGACGATGAGTGTCAATCGCAGCATCGACCACCGGCCTGCCAAAGGACGAAGATTCTCAGGGAGGTGTCGGCACAGACGCCTCCCTGACCTGCTACAAGTCTACACCAAGTCTGCTTGTCGCAATGCTCTGTTCCCCAGAGCAGAATGAGCTTCTGGCGAACTTCCTGCCAGCCTCTCATAGACCTGGCGAGCTGAAGGCCGGAGACAAGGGTCTGCCTGACAACAGTCGCGAACGATGCCAGCAACCGCTTTGTCCGATATCATGAGGTCCACCACATGATATCGATCTGAAAATTGACCGCTGAGCATCTCTGACAGAACCATGCCGAGGCTGAAGATGTCAACCTGCACACCGCACAAAGCCATCACTGGTTGACGCGGCAACACAAGGATGCAGGACCAGTAAAAGGACCGAGGAAACGAGAAGGCGATGAAGTCACCTTTTCATCGCACCGCTTCCGCAAAAGCACCTCTGGGGCCGCATACATGAACGTGCCGTAGACCGTGGATGTAGTGGAGAGATGTGTGTCCAGCTTCATTCTGGCGAGACCCACGTCACCGATTTTTGCGACGGTCCATTCTCGATTCAATAGGACATTCTTCGGTTTCAGGTCACAGTGAACTACCTGCGTCGACAATTAAATCAGCTGGCAGCCCTGGCAAGAATGCTGACGGAGAGCTGTGCAGGTTAGAGGCCTCACCTTACGTTCATGCAAGTGGCTGACACCCAGAGCTATCTGCAGAGCGAGGTCTCTGCCCCCACTGGCCCATTCCAAGCGCGTTCGACCGTTGCGGTGTAGAGCATCGCTCAGATCCCCACCCTGCAGAGTCAGTACAATGAGAGATTGTGCGTGCCACACCATGACAGTCATGAATCAGGGCAGAGTCTTCACCTCCATGAGCTCCATGACAAATTGACTGCGCTGCTTGCCCCTCGTGGGCCGGGGATTGTAAGGGTAGCACTTCACGATGTGCGGCAGATTGTGTAGATCCTGCAGGATGCGGACCTCCTGCGAGATGCATTCGGGTCATGGACCTTTGCGTCAGATCCCACAGAGTCGGTTTGGCTGCCATACGAGGTCTGGCGAGTGACGCTTACCGCCTCAAACCGATGGATCTCCGGCATGCTGTCTGACTGCAGCGTCTTGATCGCCACCTTGTGTTGCTTGTTCAGAACTCCCATGTGCACCTGCATGTACGCTTACTGTACGGTGGAGGTGACACAACCAGAGAAATTGTCAGTTTCCGAGGTCGGCAACATCACCTTTCCAAAATTGCCAGAACCGATCATGACGAGATCGCCCTTCCTGTCCTTGGTCCACCGCAGTGTGTCGTACTGACACGCTGCGCAGCAGCGCAAGTCAAAACCGACGCCTCGACGAGTCTCAGAACAGAATCAGCATGCCTGTGAGACCTCTCACCTACTTCTGTTCTCGTGACGATCAGCACCAACAACGCAAGACCTGCAAGCAAAACAGAAGAGCTGAATGACCAGATCTACCATCGACATCCCATATGTCCCAACAGATGTTACGCGGGGTTCACCGATTGCTACCAAGCCGCCCAGGGATGAGCAGAGGACCAGCACGATTTCTTTGTTCGAAGGTGCTGCTTGCGCGATCACATGAACTGTGGCTTGCACTGGTTGATACACGGTGCTCGGATAGCCAGCTTGGGCGGCCTGCTCGAGGACGGAAACACCTGCATGGACGTGGATGTCAGAGCTAGCGTCGGTACAGGCTTTCAGAATTCACGAGGCATTGGACACCCACCATAGTCTGGTTGTGCCCAGAGGGACGTGGCACGCGTCAGAGGCAGTCCCGCAGACTCCATGAATCCACTGAAGGTTTGATTCGCGAGGGCTGAAGACAGGCCCTGCACACAGGATGGAGAGGTGCGGCAACGTCATCATTGCGATCTGCAATTGCCGTGGAATGCAGAGCGGAGCAAACCTTATCAAGGACGCACTCTCCGAAGACGATGGTGAAAGCGATCGTGATGTTCACAGAAGTATTGAACAAAGTAGATTGAGATACCTGCACAGACCCGATTCAGGCTCGCCGCACAACAGCCGACAGACAAACACCAGAAGTCAGCCAGACACGTACCTCGGTCAAGTCAGCTGTCACAGCATTGCACACAGCCTGCAAGGGCTCGAAGAGGGCTGACATGAAGATGTGCTGCTTCACTGGATCGAATGGATACATGTTCGGACCGAGCAGCTGCACGGACACCACGAAGGTCAGCAGCGCAGCTCAGGCGGAACAAACGGTCAGAAGGAGGCAAGCGCGGCCACAGAACGCACCTCCAGAGTAGCCTGATAGCCTGTCAGATTTCCCAAAGGGAGACGAGCCCAAACAGGGGCGGATTCTGGGTAGATGCGCATGTCATTGACCCAATTCTCTCGCAACTGCATCAGCAACAACACCGGTGTCATTTCCTGTACATGTGGTCCGTGTCTCATCAAGGCCTCGAAGAAGTAGCCCACCGTGATATTGACTGCTATCTGAAACAGAGCGGCGTATCCTTGCTGGGACTTCACAGTGTCAAATCCCGTCTCTCTGATCTTGGTGCTGTTGGCACACCACGAGCTTTCCACCACGAGCTGAACTCCTTGGAAGAGCGAGTCAGACGTGGAAGTCACGGAAGCAGCAGAGGTGTTCCCATCTAAAACACAATTTCCCTGTAAGCTGTCAGACCATCACAACAGGACAGCAAAACAGTACAAATCTGAAGCGCACCTGTTACAATCCTCGCACCGAGATCTCGTTCCACGCTCAGCACCTACAAGCCAGTAATGTATATCAGGTTCACACGTTGCAAGGGCTTCAGCGGATCATTGACTTGCTCTTACCCGATAATCGACGACAAGGCCGCTCGCATCAAACTTGGTTGCGTATTGTGAAACGCTCGCGAAAGCCGCGAACATCGCATCGTGACTCATGTTGTCCAGACCAGCGCCGATGAATGTCTCCGTGAAATTGTAAGCAGGCCTGACAGGATGGGCAGCTGTGAAATAATCGTCGGGCGCGTAGTCTGGACATCGCACACAGCAGTCAGGCTCTGCGCCTTTTCGCTTACCTTGCACTCATGTTTCCTCCAGTGACCTACCTGCGATCCTCAGGTATGGCGCATCTGAACCGGCCTGATGCAGGCACGCGAATAGCACGCAGAGGAGAGAACATTTCCTCGTTCGCATCGAACATGATGCGACTCAAGGGAAGTCGTGTTCTTTCTGATTGTGTATCGGAAAAATCTCAGAAGGATTAAATTGGATCAGTCATGGATCAGTCATGGATCGTGGGCCTCTATCGATCAGCTGCCTGAATTGCAACATCTGATTCTGGCCACCACTACTGAAGGGAAGGTCTGAGGATCGATCGCTGCATCACAAGCCAGACCACTGTTGCGTCTGTGTTGGCGCACACTCGAGACCGAAATGTCAGACACCACAGGTGCCACAGGTGCCAGCCCGAGGCTGACTGCAGTGGCCCAGACAGCCATGCTAGTGGCAGCAGCGCGCCTGGCAGAGGCAAGGCGCAAGAATCCTGTGCTGACAGATGAGTTGCTGGAGGCCATGATCGGAAGCTCGGCAGAAGTCATCGCAGCTGTGCGACAGTGCATCCAGGAGACACAGCAGCAGGAGAGAGGTGGGCCCTGCTTTCATCATACGTGCAAGCATCGAGAGTACCCTGTGACGCTCAGACGCTCTGTCTGCCATGCAGATGATGGGGTGGACCACGTCGCCTCGTTCACCAGTGTGCGCATGAAGTTCGGGGACTGCCAGCTGCAGCACTTCCGAGCATCACACGACACCTTCCAGGTCGTCATCCTGGGAGCCGGACTGGACACCAGGCCCTGGAGACTGGATCTGGGATCCGGTGTTTCGGTCTATGACATCGACCAGCCAGACATGACGAACTTCAAGAAGGACAGGCTGTCGGCGGTCGATGCCCAGCTACAGATGGACAAAAAGAACCATCGATTCCCATTACGAATCGGCGGCTGGAAGGGGGTTCCTCTGGATCTCACAGGACCCTGGCTGCCCGGACTGCTCCAGTCAGGCCTGTCAACAGGTGCTGGACTTGGACCTCCTCCTGACTGGTGTACACCTGGTTGCCTAAGGCGCCACTCTGCTGCAGACCACTTGCAGGACACTTTGTTGCCCAAGGCGTCACTCTGCTGCAGACCACTTGCAGTACAACTTGTTGCCTCCGGCTTTGTATTCATGATCTGAAGTGGCTCTCACGGGAGAGATCTCGCTCTGCAGAAGTCCCGAGCGTGTGGGTGGCCGAGGGCCTGTTCTACTACATGGACCAGGAGGCAGGATCGGCCCTGCTGAGGACCATGGCCTCGGCCTCTACACCAGACAGCATGCTCATCATGACGCACCTGAATCACGCCCTCTTCATGGCCTCTCAGCGCTTCATCGCAGACAGAGAGTTTCCCACGGACGAGAAGATCAAGACCTTCTACTCCTCATGGAAGTCTGGGATGCCGGAAGACGTCAGTGGGTACCTCGCCTCGAACGGTTGGCGGGTGGAGAGTCAGCAACTCATGTCAGAGATTCACAAGGTGATCTTCTGTTTGCACAGCTCAGGCACTTGCTCAGTGCCCGGGGATCGCGAGCTTGACACAGACTGCTGTGCAGGAGTACGGTGTGACGCTGGCCCGGTGGAAGAACACGACGGAAATGAGGAGAAAGTACGAGCCTGAGTTGGGCACTCTGGATTATTGGGTGGTTGTGGCCAGCCCAAAGCCTGTCGTCACATAGATTAGACACAGGAGGTGTTGCCGTAATTTCCTACCGACTGACAATGGTCGAGTCACTCTGCCTGCCTTGTCCAGTCCAACCATGCATCGATGTGTTCGAATAGGTCCTCGGGTTGCCTGTGGCGCAGCACGTTGTCATACTCTCCGTACAGGGGACAGAGCTGTGCGTTGTCGATCGAGAAGGATCCGTCTTCCTCGACTGTCATATTGGCGGTCTCCGCGAACGCCCACGATGCCAACATGGGGTCGCACTGTATGCTGAGATCGAACTTCTCGCTGTGCGGTGACACCAGCAGCATCCCTGTATTGACAAATATCGAGGCCCCATGCTTGCGGTATCGTAGCCCCATGGCCTCGACGTGCTGCTCGACGATTGCGAGGGAGTATGAGCTGTCACCTAGCAGATGCATGTTGAGGATAGAGGGCGATTCGCGCCCCTATGAGGAAAATCGATGCTGGGTTGTCTGATCTCGACCACTCTGTCATCCATAACAGAGCTCCCGCCACGATGACGAGCTCCCTGACATCCCCCGCTGGTGACTATGACTTCGCGGAACAGATCGCATTCTACGCCGACAAGAACAGCCGTGACAGGCTGGAGACACTGCTGGCTGCATGGCGAGGTGACTTCGCCTCCCTGCCGCCTGACCTCATCAAGCATCAGCTGAGGATGGTGCGCTCCCTGGGGGTCGGACCCAGCCTGCGCTCGCTCGACGACCTGCTGGACACCTTTCAGGACCTTCTCGGCAGGAGGCTGCGGGCCGATGGCCCCTTCGAGGAGAGCGCTGAGCGGCAGCTCGATCTGTACTGCCAGGTGGTCCGCACGCTGCGCAGAGCGGTGTCCGCAGGCAAGAGGTCGGACGTCGTGCCGATCAAATCGGAGACGGACGTCAGCACCACCAAGAGCATGGCCGAGAACAAGGAGATGGAACTCATCGTGACCATGCAGGGCCTCCTGGACCGCGTGATCGACCTGGAGGGTCAGAAACGCCTGCTCGAGGAGCAGGGCGGCGACGGTGCCGAGCACGGCAGCCGCATCGCCGAGCTTCTCGACGAGCTGAGGGGTGCGAAGCTACAGATCACCGAGTGCGAGGCCGAGCTGACCGACGTCAGGCGCCAGCTGAACGAGTGTCAGGCGCAGATGCAGCGCGACCAGGACCTCATCAACGCCTACGAGAGCCGTGTGGGCAACAAATAGGCATTGCAGCTGTCGCCTGTGCATCAAGCACACCTTCCGACGAGCAGGATAGGCAGCTCGTACATGGACCTGTGGCGATTGCTCTTGGCACACCGCGATGTGGTGCGTAGGCAGAGAGCTCCTGCGTCTATATTCCACCGACAGGGCATATTGAATGGAGGTTTGTGTGGAGCAGCGCTCAGGACGAAAGTCGCGGTTGACTTGTATGTGGCGCCGTCGTATCGATACAGCAGAGTCAGTACCGAGCTTGTCTTGGGGTGCACCAGCATGCGATCGCTGTGCCCGGTAGCCGCGAGCATCCACTCTTGCCAGGACGACATGGTTTATTACGGCAAGCCAGGACAGCAGAGCGCAGCTATCAATTTTGTCTGCAATTTGTCACACAGTCACTCTCTGAGTTCACTCTCTTGTCCGAGTTATAAAAAACCACCGGCTACCAGGAGCGACCTGCCTGCTGATCATGTCCGAACTTGAGTGTAACACAATATATGCTGCACCAGAAGCAACTAATTGGGCTCAAAAGTTGAAATCGGCCCCACTTCACCGCGTCTACATCGATCCTTTCCAAGGGGAGAACCTGAGCTGGCAAGTCTGTGTCCAAGACTCCTCCAGGGTCCTGCAGTGGGGCGGCATGCCAGGATCGAAAGACTTCACGGCTGGCAGTCTGCAGTCAGCCCTACTAGGCTACTGGTAGCCAGTCAGACTGCCGTATTGACTATGGCAATCCCTTCAAGTAGGAATGTGACTACAACTAGTTGGGCAATGCAGCAGCATGTCCATGCTGCCCTGTAAAACAGGTGAACGTCCATCTATGCCCTACTACACAAGCACTCATGCCCTGTGTTTCCACAGTATTACTGTGCTTATGCTACACAAGGCCTGTAATACACAAATACACACTGTCTTGTGGTCTGCTTGTGTTACACTGTGCATGTGGGTGGCTTGTGTGCTTGTAGTGTTATTCATTGTGTGACCGACATGCCCTGCCCATAAGGGATCACTCCTTTGTGTGAAGCAGATCCACAAGGCAGCATTTCTCCGACAGCTTTGCAGACATCACTAAGAGACTGCTCTCATCTTTGACATCACTTCAGCAGAGGAGGACGTTCTTTACCTGTACTGCGTTATGAAATATTTTTAGCATGGGGCAAGTGGTAGTCCAGACTGTGCGGGCACTGTAAGCAGTCACTACCTTAGGCGGCCTTCTTGGGACTTTCTTCAATCGTACCAAGTCACTGCCAGACGGAAAACAGGCGATTTGCAAAGAAAAGCTTTTGAACAAAGCTGAGAGGGTATCATCGCCTTGTGGAGCATCTAGAGCATATTCGCACCATACGTTGACGGTGTATATACGGTGCACCGTCTTATACCCTTATTTACAGTGCTCAGGAAAGATTTTGGCATCAAATTAGTCATATACGGTATTTTTGTATATACGGAGCACTGTATAATATGCGTATATACGATGCCCTCAAACACCAAAGCACCGTATTGTGCAACTATGATCTAGAGCCCCGATATGGACTCAGATCTTGCGGAGCATGTTCATCACATAAAATTATAGCATCCTTGTTTTTAGTGTCAGAAGCTTATCATGCTACTACAGTGTATGCCTTTTGGCCCTAGGCTATGGATTGCTGACCTTGTAGGAAGAATACATGTGTTTAACATGGCCCACTGCAAGATCAACAATGATGGACCTTTTTCAGACATCAAGCTAGTCTCAACAGCAGATTGAGGCATTTCATGCCTTGTGCTCGCAGCAGGTCCAAACTTTACTCTTTCACGAGTGACACAATAACCTCAGGCTGGTGTATGAACGCGGCCATCTTGACAAGAGCTTCCTGTATGAGGTTAGTCTAAGGTGTGAAGGCTGATTTCATTGATGCCTTTATACACGGCAGCTCCCGCCACCCCGCCCACTAATCCGGCAGTGACCGGAATCCAGCTGTACTCCCACTCTGAGCTTCCCTTGCCTGGTATGGGCAGGATCCAATGCACTAGCCGTGGTCCAAAGTCCCTTGCAGGGTTCATGGCAATCCCTGCGAAGCATTGGGTTTCCATATTCAAGGCCTTAAGGCTTCCTTGCACAACTTTCGCATGCAAACCAACACCAAGGTCCCTAAACCTCCAAGCACTAATGGCCGTCATGGTGACCTGAATCAGCCAGGAGGGCCAGCTGCATGGCAGTTTCCTTGAAATCCCCCAGCCCATATGGGTGCCCCGAAAATATTCAAGCATCTCTAAATATCTTTGGGTCCTGCAGGCAACAAGTTACTAGGAGCCGGAAGGGGGGGGGGGGTGGAGTGACTCGCCTGTTGGACCCCCCAACGCAATGATGAGCAGCACAGCATACAGCCCAATGAAAAATGCCTCTATGGGCCCCCACAGCAGTAGAAGTTGGCCCTCCAAACCCTTCCCTCGTGCATTTATCAACAGCACCCCCAGGACCAGCGCTAGGGTGGACAGAAGCTCCTGCAAGGGCACCAAACACTTTGGATGCTGGCTAGGATTTCAACATTGTATCAGACAGGGCAAGTCGTGCTGACTGCTGCAATACCAACTACGATGAAGTAGCTGATAGACGTGACATCAGAACATGCTGCATGAGGATATGATCTTTCGGCAGATTGCTCAGTGGGGCTGGCACAGCACTAAGAGGTTGCGCAAATTGCAAAACACAACGCGCCCAATTGCCAGAACTACCAGACTGTGCCTTGCATGAAGATCGTAGTCTGAACGTAGCCCATCTCACCACAAGCCAGTTGAAGAACGGCGACCGAATTGCAGGCCGAGTACAGAAAACGCTGAGCTTTGCGTTCTGCATGTGCAGAGTACAGATTTTTGCCACTACACATCAGACTTGCCGGCTTGCAAGCCCTTGCTCACAATTGGACAGCTGCAGGACGCCACACAAGACACGGCATGCAATGTTGATCTCAGTGAGATATGGACGAGGCACAGGGGGAAGTATAAATTAAAGATAATGATAGATATCAGAACTAAGCCATGATATCGGCTCGCCTTCACCGAAGGATACTGCCCAACATTGTGTGAGAAAGTTCTCTGTTGAAGGGAGGAATTGACACAACACCCTACCTGGTCTGCCACAACAGCTGCCTTGTACAAGGCATCAACTCGGGCGGTCCTCAGCTCCTCAATGGTATTCAAATCCTTGCACAGAATCACAGCATCTGTCACAGGAGATGCAGTGTCCCATATCACAGAAATTCCTGAAAGCACAATGCACAACAGTATGAATGACATGGTCTTCCATTGCTGCAAGCTCAAGCTATGCTTCTTGATGCTTTTTGAATGTTTTCTTTTGCTTTGTGTAGACTCAGGCGCTCCTTGGCGGCTGATTATTATTGATGCCCAAGACAGCATTGCTAGCGGTGCAAACCTCATGCCAGAAAGGCTGCTCTGGAGGTCTGCTAGCACCACTTATTGCAGATGCAGAGTCAGCACCATGAAAGCCCTGCTCGTACAATGGCCGGCCGCAAATGGGGCCAGACCCGCTGACCGTCCCTTTCAAGTGCCCCACTTCTATAGTATCTGCCTCTGACTCGAGCTTCTTCAGCCGTGCGTGCATGTCACACACCTGCACATACACATCCTCATGGTTGCGCACACCAGATCACCTAGTCGATGTCATGTAAGCCAAGTTCATGCAATGGTCAGCTGTAAGTGAAGACAGGCCCTTCTAAGAGGCCCAATGTCCATGTCGCCAGCCTGCCCCTTGTGAGCTTCTTCCGGTGCTTGTGCATACCACACAACAGCAGACATGAGTGCCTCCAGACGGCTGCAATGTTATGTCCTGTGTCGCACAACCTTTACAGTGGCTCGCACCAGAACATTACTACAAGGAATGTTGATATGCGCGACTGACACCTGCACAGAATGCCGCCGCAGGTAGCCCTGATAATCCAGCACTGAATTCTGGCCTAACGCCTCCTCCATAAGCATCATGTGGTGGGCCTCATGCACGTTGTTCGGCTGAGCAAGGTAGATCCTGAGCTGCCACAGTACATGTTCGGAGCCTTCTCTCGTTGTATGTCAGATTGATCAATCAGCAGCTGCCTGAAGGCCCATGGCGAGCTGCCACAGCTTTGCTCATCCCAAGCACATTCTGAGAAGATGCTTTGACTGCAGATACAGGTATGTGAGTGCACTCGGAAGCATTTGTTGCCAGAGCTCTACAACTGCAAACCATGTGGTGTCTGAAAGAAAAGCACCTGATATTATTGATGGCGTCCTTGAAGCCTTTGCTGGCGTGTGCATATGGCCTCGTGTCATAAGATGAGATGCTGCACAGGGCAAAATGCCATTCTGTCGTTTCTCAGGCAGCAATGAACTACGACCCCTGCCTTTCCAACAGCACATTCAGTCAATGCTGTGAAGAGCTGGGTGTAGTCTACTTGTGCTACCAGGGGCAAGGCAGCAAGAAGCATTTTGGTCCTGACTGCAGTGACGTATCACCACACTGAAAATTTACCCCTGAAGGTATTGCTTGCCAAGTTGGCATTCAGAAAGACAGGTGAATTGCAAAATAGTGGTGCATGGCCTGTTCTTCAAGCTTTCCTGCTTATGAAGGTGGAAAGATCACTTGATTAGAGCGCTCATCAGCACAGCAAGATGGCTGCGCGCTTAGGAATGGTCTTCATCGTGAGGCGGGTGGAGAGATAGACCAGAAAATTGCATGAGACAATTTTTGTGAGAATCAATTGCATGACCTATGCGTCAAGCTCTCCCTGCTGTAAGAGGCGGAAAGCTTACGCAAGAGCGCTCATGGACACAGCATCCCGGCTGCGTAGCAGAGTATCTCTAGAGCTCAGGGCTGTGGGCTCAGGGATTGTCCTGAAGTGGGGAAGGTAGAAGAGCCAGACCAAGCAAGCGCCTATCATGGCCCCACCCAACTCTGCCGCTGACAGCGCAAAGCAGTCCCCCGCATCCAGCTCCCCTAGCAACCACAAGCCAAAGCAGAAGGCAGGGTTCATCTTTGCGCTGATGTGCTGCACAGAAAAGGGCACCCTTTACAGACGCATGTGTTGCACAGAAACCATAGAGCGATTTGAGCACATTGCAGAGCCATTTCAATGCTGATAGCCCTCTGCTGATTGATACAGCATGGGCATTTGAATGAGGCCACCTTGCATGGCCTGGCCATCGGAATTCATGAAAAACAAACGTTATAATTGCATGCAGCTACTGTTTCTTGCGCTGAGCCATCCGCCCTGCACCGGTCTTTAGCCGCTGTGCAACAGTTGTATAGTGTGCATTCCAGGACGCACCGACAGGCAGATCAAAGATGCGAAGAAGGCGTTGCCAAAACCAAAGGCAACCTGCGTGAAGAACATTTGTCGGACTGTATCGCGCCTTATCTGCTGTAACTGCGCATCAAGGAAACCTCTGCCCTAGCCCTGCAGCTGGCATGTGTCCACCGAGAGTGCTGCGCCTTACCCAGCCGAAGCCCATGCTATGACCTTTTGTCTTGTTGAGAAGCTCATTTGCCATGGTGCCTTCACCGAGGAATATCATGAAAGCCGTTGCAATTGCCTCACTTCCGCACCTTGACCCGAGCGAATACCTGCCTACATAGCCCATGCCGGAATGCCACAAACAAATAAACTGGAATACTTGCACACCAGCTGCTCTGCTTTCTGGGCTAGTGGTACAGTCTGCTGGAGTCACAAGGGGTCGACAGCATCTTAAACATTCGGGAGTCTACTCAGTGATTTTGCCAGATACACCGTCTGATTCACCTGTTAGAAGCACCTGATCTCCTTCTGTACGCATGCTTTCGGCCTGATTACGCAAGCACAGGAATGCGAGATGTCGAAGCGAGCGGATCCGGGTGAGGGATACAGCAGCAGCTTCCAGCTCTCTGGAAGTTGCACCGTTATGCCTTCTCTGGCAGAGCGCTTGTCGGATGTTTTCGCCTTCGTTAGCGCGCGCATCATGTATTCCGATCATCGCGATTGCTTCTGCAGGGACTTTGGATCATCGATGGCGGTGTGCTTGTGCCCAGATTTTGGTGAAGCTCTACTTTATCTGTGCACTGATATTCATAGACATCAGAAAAGGCAAATGCATCACTGTGGGCTCCGCAACAGCGTACTGAGGCGAGTGGGAGATGAATAGAGCACAAGATCGACTAGACGTCCCGGGCCTTGTGAGGACACTCGATTCTCACTACAGTGTGGCCGTTCCTATTGCACGAAGGAAGTGTTCATCGATGGATCACTGACTGTGAATATTGGCAGTGCGGTACCCCCTGCAGTAGGGCGAGTCTCTCATCATGCTAGTCGCCTTCGAGGACTTGCTGCCCGTGCGCATGGCTTGGGATCAGGGACAATACACAACTGCTTTGACAGAAGTCCCCGATGCTATGTGTATTGAGCAACGCTTCCCATCGCTTAAAAGCTGACACATGTCTTGGTGACCGGCAAACAATCAGGCGTACTGCTCAACACGGGGCTTGCTGGGCCGTGGCCGTGGGCCTTCGCTGTTAATAGTGGGACGCTAGCCCAAGCATGCCATGCTAGGTCAGCCGACTCTCCTCTTTGCATTTCCGTCATCAATCAACCTATAAGTGGTGGCACAACGCCGTCCCTCGAAAGTCGGCTCATGTTGACCAAGAACAGCCTGTCCACAGCTTACATCTAGACGTCACATTGCATGGGGCACTTGGGATCACGTAAGGTCAGGCTCCTGGTTTGACACTTTCACATGCCTGCGCATCTTTCCCTATGAAGCAGCGCTTATGACCGTTGCTCCTGCGGACATGCCATGACACGTCAACTTCCTATGCTAATGTCTGATCCCAAGACCTCCCAAATAAGCTTCATCCCGTCCAGCTGATGGAGTTGCTCCGAGACCGTCAGCTTCCGGCTTCTCCCTAGCCGGCAGCAGATGCCCTCGACCCATTTTTTGGCACTCGCCGGGGGGCCTGGCCTGCCGTCGCCTGACGGACCCGGAAGGCCTCTGCGGCATGTGCTGCTCCATAGGAGCACATTGCCTGCCGGCCGCAGCACCGTTCTGTCGAGCGGCAGCATGTTATCTTCCCTTCCTCGGAGGCTCCTTGGTCCGATATGATATCCTATCGGACAGACTTCTGACGCATGGAATCCTCCGGACAATCAACAGGTATCTCGAGTAGATTACTCAATTAAGGACTGCCTCAGAAAATATCGAAAGATATTCTTGCAGATCCTGCTTGCAATCAGCACGAGGCACTTCTGCCATCATTGCTGTTTTAAAATGACAGTGGAACTATTAGTGTCGCCTGTGGGCTTCACTACTGTGCTGCCGAGAAGAGATGGTCACAGACTGAGGCGCAACTTGACGCTTGCATCAGCATCAGAGACACCTACAATAAGTTCTATGATACAGTCCAAGACCCTCCATGAAGCTCGCCAAGGTGTCCTGATCCTCCTGCTGACCTTTCTACAATGACATGCGTGCCACTGTGTTGATGAAAAGCATATTGTATAAGTACTGACGATGTTCAAGACGCACCATATCGAGCAGCGCTGGTTCCCAAAAGCTGATACTGCGACAGTGCAATGGCAGGAACTGACCTGCTGGAATGCCCGAATATACGTCACGAGCTTCTAGCCAGGTTGTTCTTCACCTCACTCATGAACACCTCTGTTGAGGTCTTTCTTGAAAACCGATACAAGGGTGCTCTGAGCAGTTTAAGTGAGCGCTGCTCGATCCACTGGTCCACTGCACACAATGAGCATTGACGTCAGTACCTGATGCAGGCCCAGTCCTTACACAGCCAGCAACAATGGTGGCGCTGGCTTTGGTGAGGGCATGATCTTGCACTAAGATATTGTAAAGATCCTGTTTTGTGCTTTCCAATTTGTCTATGACTAGTAAATGCAGCACCCAGTGGACCGAATCCACTGGGTGGCTAAATGCCGGCAAATACAAGCTATCACAGACAGGAATAACACAAATGTTATCTAAACTCATCGATTGTGTATCCATCACAGTTTCAGACGACGACAGAGTGGCGTTGAATTGCATCACATTTGCATCTGCAAGCTCAGCAGGTATTCGTCCCTAGTCACTGACAGCTGGTAGCTCTGGAGTGCAAGAAGTGTACCCCAATTGCTGAGAAGGAGGTCTTCAGGAGAATGAGAGACATATACGCAGCTGATGATGACTTGATGAAGCTTGGCAGAATCTGTAGGCATGGCCGATCTGTGCTTTTGTCTCATCAGGTGCATTGTGTGACCAGCCCACCATGGCAGGCAGGGTGGGAAGGGAAGAAAGTCTGCCAATCAGTAACGTTGGCAGCGAGGTCAGCATCTCCTTCTGAGTGACTTTGCATTGCATCAAAGCTCCGCTGTATTCCTAAGACTGATAAAAATCTGAGATCATACCGCAATGATTGTGCCCCAAGATGGACAATACTAAGCAATGTTGCCTATCTGTAGGGTCCTCTGCTGCCTACCAGATGGGCCGTCAGGGCAGGAAGCAGAAAGAGTGTATTCTTTGATTCCAAAGAGACAACAGCAGCAATTGTCACATGTGGCGGACTGTGCCCTGGTCTCAATGATGTTATTCAAGGGCTTGTCCTCAAACTGGCTGACTATGGTGTTCCTGAGGGCAATATCCTGGGAATAAGGTGATCACATTCTCATTGTCCCTTGGCTATCTGGCAATATCTGCCTGTCTGGTACACGATGTTGCCATGCATATGCAATGTTGTAAGAGATAAGATCCTCACGAAAGTCCTGTCCTGTGGCATAGGGATGACTAATACATCAGGCAAATACAATACAGTGCGAGTTTGACTCTGTTGTATGGCTGGTTTGCCACACCACTACCACAACAAATGCCTTGGATGCAGGTACGGCTTCAGGGGCTTCTATGAAGGACATCAGCCCGTGGTCCTCACAAAAAAGAGTGTTGACGACATTCAGCTTCAAGGTGGCACTATTCTGGTGAGTTCCTTCTAGCAAAGGACTCTGATGTATCCTCTTATTGACGTTATCTGCGATGGTGTTAAACTTCTGCAATTGTATACCCGCAACCATGTCTGCTCTGTACAGGAAAGGCTAGAGAGACCTCCTCTGCCCTGTGTTACATGACCGAGTGTCTTGATCACTTCAATGTAGTAGCCAGTGGATCAAACTGCAATTGTTCAATTGCCAGTTCTGCCAAGATGTCACAGGATTGAGCAAGGAGCTCGACCTCTACATAAGCACCTTCACAAGGTGGTTGCTGGGATGATTAAGGGAAGAGTATCTGCACAGGGGACTTCCAGGGGTGGTGCAGACATGAGAAGAATTGCTGAAAGCATTGGCAGTAGGCGCATTGATATGGTTTTTGTGGTGGGTGGCAATGGCGGCAATGCAGGGGCCAATGCCATCTACCGGGAATGTTTTGCCATCAATGTTATTTGCTCTGTCATTGCTTTGCCTAAATCAATTGACAATGATCTTCTGCTGGTAAGCTACTACCTTCAGAGCCTTCCAGTGATTTTGCATACAACATAGTGCAGTGAGACTATCAACATCATCACCTTATGATCGTCGGGGCATATCACCGCCATGCTAGCTGTGGTGTCAGCGTCATATATCACAGTCAACGGTGTTGACCACCTGAGGTGTGTTGCAGGTTGAAAGGTGCTTTGGCTTTGATACAGCTGTAGAACAATCGCAGCATGCTCTCATGGCTGCAAAAGTGGAATCCTCTTCTGCATATCAAGGTATTGGTCTGGTCAAGCTGATGGGCCGCCAGTCAGGCTTTGTCGCTATGGAGGCTTCCATGGCATCAGGTGCAAAATGTGACCAAATGTGACAATGCGCAATTTCTCCATCTCTTTCCATCTCAGCATCACCCACAGCACACCTATTCTAGGGGACGTTTCCAGCTAGCGCTACGCTGCAGGAAGCAGGAAGCTGCACATGCCAGGGACATTGTAGAAAGAATGAAGATGACCATGTAAAGGAGCTTTTGGCTTTGCGGCCGTGCAGGTCTTGTTGACATCTGCTTGATTCCAGAGGTTCCCTTTGTCCTGAGAGGAGACAGTGGCCTTCTATCTTATGTGCAGCATCTGCTAGACGTGCAGGGTCATGCAGTCATCTGCGTCGCAGAAGGAGCTGGCCAAGTAAGAATGCAGGATGCGAGTCTGTGTTTTGCAGCACATAACATCTCTGTTGTGACACTGCCTTGCACTCATTTGTGCATCTCAGATGAATTAAGCATTGGCAGCCTTCACATGAGCTTTGCATGCCAAATGTCTACAAGAACGCAAATGCCACAACATCCCAGTCAACCATGACTTTTGCCTTTGCACATACCTCCAAACATTTACTCTTTGGATGTGCAGGATCTATTGGCTGAGGGTGAGCAGGATGTGGACCTGAGCGGTAACCCCATCCTTCAAGACATTGGGAGTTGGCTGCGCAATCAGCTTGTATCTACCTTTGTAGACGCTGATTTGAAATACATCGCGCCCTCTTACATGATCAGATCAACTACAACCACAGCGACTGATCGCGTGTACTGCAAGGTCAGTCCTTGGCCTTCAATCTGATCATTCAATTTGCCATCATTGCTGAGTCTCTTGACATGAATGAGGATTGATGTTGATGCAGGTCCTTGCACACAATGCTGTACATGCAGCATTTGCTGGATTTACTGGAATCACAGTGGGCTTGGTAAATACTCACCATGTATACTTGCCGGTAGGTAAATGTTCCTTCACAACGCTTGAGCGGCAGAACATATTATCAGTATCTGATGTTGACTGATGAACGCAATGGATGGATGAAGAATACAGGACTTGAGGTATGTGGCATTGCAGATTCCTGTCGTCATCCAGTCCCCTCGGCAGGTGCATGATGCCATCATCGCGAATGTTTGCCCTTCTGTTTAGCAAAATGTTTGAAGGCACGACAATGTACTTGTGTCGGAGTGTGCAGCAATGTACTCAGCAGGCTATCTCTGAGCTGCGTTGCTGAAATAGCGGTAAGGTGATGCATGGAGCAATGCTGCTTTTCGTCTTATCCCTCGATGCTGGCAGCTGTAAAGTCATGGCCCTTCATCAGCAACTGAGACAATGGCAATTGCGCGCATTTGCAGGTTGATCCTCGAGGAGAGATGTGGCACCAGCTGCTTGATTCAAACTGTCAGCCAGAGTTTGGCAGATCATGCAGCGAGCAGTCGGCACACTGAAATTGCCAGGATGATCAGGGCTTGACCATCAGTCCTGTCAACGAGTGCCGATATTGTGATTCTGCATCAAACCTTTGTTTTAAGTCCTAGCTCAATTTCTTGACATTTCTGCTTGCATTCAGGGCAACTGACTCTTCCAGATCAAGCCTAAAGGCCTGGGTCTACTCACCTAGACGCTAGATAGCTCCATCTCATACAAATGAAGCATCTCTTGCAAAGCTGCGTCGCATTCAAATACTTCTCCTGCAAACAGGGTACATGGTGTCAGTTTGCATGTGTATTTTCATATCTTAGAGCGTTTCATGAAAGGGCTTAGTAGCTGACGCACGAAGTCGAGCTCTCTGTCAGCCACTCACCCCGAGTGGTTTGAAGTTACCATATCTGTTGTCCAGTCTGAGTCTAAAAGCTCAGCAAGACAACTCTGTGTTGTTTCAAGGCCTGCTCGTGCATTCTAGTGGCCTGTCATCCAGCCGCTGGATCTGATGGCTCATCCGAGCGTGCGAGGGCATTCTTCTGCTCTCAAGGATTGCATATAGTATGAATCGGAGAGGATTGGAGCTCTCAAAGTATGGGCTGGTATGTACCAGGCTTCTCATGATCAGACAATTCTTCAGGCTTCTGATAATCTTGAGAGCCTACTGGACTCAAAGCACATTGCAGCAGGGCAGGGTGCAGGGTGTTTTATATGACCTCCAGTAAGTGTTATATGGTATGCTTCATATTGTATGGGTGGGAATGTAAGTAGTGGTTGATGGATACAATGACCGTTCATGTCAGGCCTGCATGCCCACTGGCGGACACCTGTACCTGCCCTTGTGCCCCTGCCCAAGCCCTCAGTAGCAGACCTTTGGACCATGCATCAGGGCCCAGGCTGGAGCATCAGGACACCTGGGCATGCCGGCCGCCCTCACTTGCACATACATGCATGCACAACCCCGTATTGTGTCTAGGGGCGTGATGTAGCAGCATTGCAAGACCACAATCAGCATGCCCAACACGCTTACATGCACAACCTATTGTTACAATGCGGGTGCACTCTTGCTGCTGATCGCAAATCTTTATCACCAGCCTGCCGTTCCACTCGCCTGGCAGAAGCTGTCCACAGTCAGGCTTGCGCACCAGAAGCTTGCTTGCGCCTGCGCTTGTCGCGCAGGTCCTCTGCACATACATGCTTTGACTGAACAACTTGCAGAGCAGCCACTGCAGATGCCACGTACTGACGCGCAACCAGCTTCTGTGGAGTAACCTGCATACAGCCTGCATCCGATGCGAAGCATACGTCTCGCCCGAAGCTCTGCCTACTTGCACGCCACAGATACGCCGCCAAACACAGCCCCCTGCTGTAATACAGCAATGTCCTGCACGTCATTGGCGGGCAGAAGTGCTGTTGAAAGGCATATGCATAGATACTGTTGCCTCAAAAAAGCAGCCAGGAAGAGGGCATGTATTTTGGCTGTCCTCCCCTTCAAGGCAGTAAAACATGCCCCTGCATGTGTCACGATGACGATGAGCACTGCAGGCAGAGAGTCACGCATCTGGAGGAGCGTGCAACAGCGCCTTGCCGAGCCTTGAAAGCAGTGGGGCACGCCGCTGCGCTCTATCGAAGCAGCATGTGGGCAATGCCTCCACACTATGTTCACATGCTCGCGCAAGTATTCGGCTAAGTGCACAACGCAGTCAACACAAGCACTCAGCTTTGGGCAACTGAACTCTTTGGCGGTAGTAAGCAAATCAGTAAGTTGCAGACAGCACATGGTGCAGGGACGCCTTGCCTGAGCAGGCTGCCCATTGTACATGCTTGTCAAGCGCTGTAGAAACCCTGATAGGCTGCACCTTCTGTTGCGTCCTGTAATTGCACAGCTCAGGGTCGGCTTTGTCAGTACCCTCTATGGATGGCACCCTGTCTTGGGGTGCACGAGCATGCGATTGCCGTGCCTGGTGGCCGCGAGTTTCCACTCTTGCCAGGACGACATGAATTCTTATGACACACCGAGCTGGCACAGCCCCAGCTATCAATTTTGTCTGCAATATCTTATGCACAGTAGCACTCCGAGCACAATCAGGCTGCTGCTTGTGTGAGAGCCTGACGAGCGCCGTGTCCCATACAGCTGAGATGAGCTCGCGATACCACACGCTGCTACGACATATACGCTGCAGATCCCCAGAAACCTGAGAATCTCAATGTCTCTTCCAGAACACCATTTCACCAAACACACCTCGGCAGTTGCTGCAATAGGTACTGATTCTTTGTGTGACCGGATGCTCTGTTGGCGCTCGACGACCATCTTGCCCATACCTGGCATGCACTCCTGGCAGGTGCGCGCACCACACTTCTCACAAGACATCGATCGATCTGGATCTTCATCTAGACACACAATGCACATCTTGTCCGTGGTTTCCGGCATCCAGTGTTTGCGCATCGCCACGACATTGATGTCCAAATTCTTGTAAAACACATACTCGTCCATGAAAAGGCACACGACCACAGGCATGCACAACTCTGGATGCGCTTTTCGGACATTCGCACCGTAGGTGAGGTCATGCAAGTTGTCGAGAATCGCCGCTGTCTGAGATGTACGAGTCGCTATCAACACTGTGTATCGCTTGTTCTGGGTCGTAAATCGCTCCCAAGTTTCTGTGCTGAGGACTTTGGTCACTGGACAGAACTTCAATGCAGGAAAGCTGTTTCGAAGGGAGGCCAGGTAGGCTGCTTCTTCGCGGGGTGTTACAAAGCGGCGCATTCACTCGTTTGTTGCAGCTTGATCATGGCTGACTGAAAGTAGCCATCGAATTTGCTCGAAAGTCACGCAATCCTCACTGCTCCGTTCATGTTGCCTTTTCCAGTCTGCATGTTGTCAACAAACAGAGTTGCTGTACTTCACCGAGACTCGGCACTTGTGGTCAAATACGCTCGATCAAATCCACATCTGACCACCGGCAACTAGTTGTTGCACAAACAATTCAGGAAGGCATGGGGATCACGTATGGGGCTGCCCAACCTGGGCTCAAATGTAGACCGCCTACAGTTCGCCTCGGTCTACATCGGTCCTTTGCAAGGAAAGAACCCAGGCTGGCTAGCGTCTACGGCATCGAACAACGCACCGACGTCCGCCTCGTCGACTCCGAATGGATAGTCATAGCTGAGCAAACCGACCCCTGCAGCTTTGGGCGCATCGGGGTCATGAGCTGCTCGTGTGCAGAGAGGTCTCCGTCGTGCGGCTGAGGCTCTACATCGGTTTCAGGCCCATCGAGAGGCTGCATGTCAGGAAGCACATCCTGGAAGAGGACATCAACCTCTGCTGGCTGGTCGAGCTGCTCGTGCGCGAATAGGAGTGGCTCGAACTCCGCAGCGGGGGCATCCAATGGGCCGAACAGAGCTTCCAGTTCCAGTTCTGGGTCGCTGAGGCGCGGCGGAGCTAAGGCCTGCTCGTCGATCTTGTCCAGATCGATGGCCTTCTTCCTCGCCGTCAGAGTCTGCGTCCAGAACTCCTCCAGGGTCCTGCAGTGGGGCGGCATGCCAGGATCGAAAGACATCAGGGCCGGCAGTCTGCAGTCAGCCCTGACGGCCACGATGTCACCGCTCCTGCGGTCCTCCAGTCTCCACTTGACATCCACAGGCTCCAGATCCACGTGTCGGACGATGATGGTCCACTGTAATTCTGCACGTTGGCCCCCGAATTCAGCGCCAGCACACACACAAGATGCATCGACGCAAGCGATCAGATCCGAACACACCTCTGGATGTCATCGCAGGCCAAGTCCTGGACATCTCGAGGGCGTTGAGGATCAGCGCCCTCACTGGCTTCTCACGTAGGTTTCTGGAGAGACCTGTGATGAGCAGCTGCTCCCTCGCGTCACACTTGGACAGGATCACGTCCATGAGCTTGCTCGGCACGTCGGGCCTGGCGATGCATGTGTGCCTGCCGCGTTTGCTCGGAGGTGCGTGAAGGTCAGACATTTTGCTTGACTTTTCAGGTCTGGTGTGCTCGACCTGGGAAGGTCATCCCAGGAGACCCGACGAATCACGTGCAACATGTGGACCCTACAGGGATGGCCTGGAGGGACACGCGAAAGAAGCACCACCTTTACGTTGCTCAATGAGCAATGTGAGAGTATGCCCAGGGCTCTGCACGCACCATATTCAAGCCGGTGAAAGGCACATAGACTGATAGCCACTGCACACGAGTAGCGAGCGACAATGACAACACTCCTCAGCCCGACATCCCCAGGCTTCAGTGAACAGATCAGTGCCCTGAACGATGCATTGGCAAATCCACCACCACGACCCAGAATGTTCGGGAGAAGCGACGTTGCACACATCGCGGACATGACCTTCCAGGAGCTGGACGCCCTCCTCGACCTGGGGAAGGGTCGTGGCATGACCCCGTTCATCAACCTCTTCAAGCTGCTGCACCTCAACGATGATGCACCGAGGAACCACAACGTCCTGCTGGAGAGCAGGGACTCGGCGCTGCTCGTGTTCAAGCAGCGACATTGGCGCCGCATGGAGAACGTGAAGTTCATGCTCATGCAATGCCTCGGCAACATGGCGAATTTGTTTTTGGACATCGCAGAGATGCTCGCGGAGAACATGGATGGGAAATGCTTCAGGAGGTTTATGAAGCTGCGCGACCGAGTCGAAACAATGAGCATAGGCTACGCCAGTGTCAGTACAGAGATGCGGAGGGCCCTGGACAGGATGCGCGACGCCATCGTGCAGTTCACAGCCAGCCGACCCGACCTTCTGGCGTACGCAAAGGTGGACTGTCAGCTCGCACCACCACTGATTGAGACGCCACCTGTCCGTGATTTGCACAGGTGGCAGCCTGGTGGCGATCGATACGAGGCGTTTCAAGTACGCGGGGATTGATGCTTGGTCGGTTTGCGCGAGGCAGAGCACTCGGCGCGTCAGGATGGCGCAGAGAAACATGAGCTGCATCTCCAAAGAGCGACACTATGCCCAGGAAAAATGCAGATTCATACGTATCGACGCAGTGAGACGTGGCCGGACAGAGTTCAAGGGGCACATCCGCATTGGTGATGGAGCTTGGATGTCGGTGATGGATGTTGTGCAAATTGCGACTGATGGCTCAGTCGAGATGGATGCCACGACCATTGAGGGTATAGGCAATCGTGTGAGGCATGACCATGACATGAACGAGGATGGCGACCCCTATGTGGATCTCTGGGGGTTTGTGCAGATCCTCAGCTTCATTGGGGTCCGAGGCAGTCTATTTACAGAGACGGTCGGCGCTGGAATTATCGATGACTTGTGTGATGACGCTGACCAAGTGAGTGACATTAAGAAAGCCGTCGAGAAGGTCGTTGAAAAAAACGAGGATGATCAGGAGGTGTACTTCTGGAGATCCAAGGACGAGATTGCAGCGCAGTGTAAGTGCCAGTGTTGCGAGGCAGGACCATGGGAGACGAGACAAGATATGTGGGATCATCTGCGTGACAGCGGACACGATGCAGAGTGGGTGGCTGAGAAACAGCAGGGGATCCTGCAGGACAGAGAGGGAGTTGAAGGGTGCGCCCTCTGCGACAGAGAGCGCTTCAGATCGGAAACCGCCAGGGCAGCCCACTTCTTGACCAAGAGTCATCTGGATGCTGCCGAGAGGGCCGAGAGGCGGGAGCAGCGCAGGCTGGGGCACAGGGTGCAGGGTCGCGCACACGCGGCCCGGGCAGCGAGAGAGGAGCGGCCTGCTATCCTCCGCATGGAGGACTACGCCGTCGAGGGGACAGAGGGCAACGACCGGCCACAGCTCCACAGGGTGGGCAGGGCGTTCCCCAAGCGGCAGGTCCCTGCCCCGACTCCCCAGTCGAGCGAGTTGATCTCTGAGGTGCCCCAGGGCGGTGCCCTGTCACCCACAGCTCTCACCCCGGGGGCTGCAACACCGACCACGACCTGCTCTGACGTCCCACGTCAGACAGCCCCTGTTACGGATCCACAGCTGGGAGTTCAGGTGCCGGAGGCTCCGCCCGACGGGTCCACTGGTCATGATGCATCTGACGCTGCGCCGGAGGTTCCGAAAGGTCCAACACTTGTCATAGAGTCAGCGCCGGGCCCGAGCGAGAGGGTCATGATCGTCGCAGAGACCGCGGCGCGTTCCATGGACCGAGCCGGGGAGGTGGATGGCTGCTTCGATGCCCCACAGGACGACTTCGTGACCTACCTGCTGTCCCGCTTCAGCGAGCCACAGAAGAGGATGTTCGCCGAGTCGTACGGTGTGTACATGCGTGAGGACATGCGCAACAAGCACTGCATCGACTTGGATTTGGCTTTCGAGTGGCTGGGATACAGACGGAAAGATGCAGCAGTCAGACTTCTGATGAACATTGGGCTCGTCGAAGGTCAAGATTTCCGGAAGACCGACAGAAATGGTGCTCCCCTGAATTGTGGACCGGGCGAATGCTTTGATACTGCCGTGAAATATTATCTGACCCCTCGCGCTTTCAAGAAGCTCCTGATGCGTGCGAGGACCGCGCAAGGGGACGCGGCGACCGATTACTTCCTGAAAATCGAGGACGCCCTGCTGGCGTACAACACCCTCAAACGCACCAACGCGGGTGTGTCTCAGTTCGACAGCAGCGCCAAGGCGCGCAGGAACGGACTGCGCCTGAGATCGGTGACCGACAGCATCAACACACACGTGTCGGAGCTGTACTTCGGCGTGCCGGAGAGGACCTGGGCGATGCTGAAGCCGCTGAACCCGAGGTATTCTCCGAGCCTGCTGGCCGTGGAGAGGGCGGAGAGGACGGTGATCAAGTTCGGCATGAAACGTGGCGACACGGACCGTACCAAACAGCACTGCACGGCCTTCCAGGGCTTCTATCTGCTGGACCACGTGCCGACGGAGCACATGGCGGAGGTGGAGGACCTGCTGAAGGCCTGGCTGAGGAACGAGGGCCTGCTGTTCGAGGGCCTGCACGAGAACAGGAGGTCGAGAGACACGGAGCTGACCGTGGTGGTGACGCAGGCGGACTATGCGAGGGTGGTGGAGAGGACGCTCGTGCTGATAAAGCAGGTGGACGACAAGAAACGGAGGCTGCTGGGCGTCGGGGAGTGTACGAGAGAGGAGGAGGCTCGGGCGGAGCAGGAGAAGGCTCGGGCGGAGCAGGAGAAGGCGAAGGCGGATCAAGAGAAGTCGAAGGCTGTCCAGATGACCGAGACAACAGCTCAATTAGCGTTTCAGACAAGGTTGGCAGAGATAGAGCTGGTGAAGCTAGGCCTTCTCCGGGCCCAGGCATTGTCAGCCTGCCAGCCTCGCGCGACTTGCACATCGTCGTGACCTTTTGTCACGTTTGAAAGGCTAAGATATTGCACATCGACTCCCCTCACTAGGAAGCCAGTACGCTTATGATATCCACTCTCATGATTTCAAGCCCATGAGAGGTTAGCTGACATGTAATCCATTTATCCATGATATATTCTTTATATTTGATTAGTGAATGAAAAAAATCTTTGGTCCATAGAGATCTTCCCACCTACCAGCGATATTTTCGGGCCTCCTGTTCATTTGTTGGATCGACTTATGGTGAAATGGATAGCCTGTGTAGAGCTGCCGAACAGGCGTAATATCAGACATATCTGATGGAACGATGTAGGGGCTACGAAGACGTCTCTGTATGGCTTAAAGACCGCCGCCTGAAATGACGCCATTTCAAAGTGATGGTGACACAATATCCAAATATCCATAGTACATTCTTTATATTTGATTAGTGAATGAAAAAAAACTTTGGTCCATAGAGATCTTCGTACCTACCTGCAATATTTTCGGGCCTCCAGTTCATTTGCAGGATCGACTTATGGGGTTTTGGATGGCTCCTCAAGGATGACATCTGACAGGGAGGAGAGTTATGGCGAGAGAGGAAACTTCATAGAGAATATGTTTGGGGAAGATATCAACGATGACGGAGGAGACGACAGACGGTCTGGTGTGTCCGACATGTCAAGAAAGTTTCGCGACGAGACAGTCTCTGGGGAAGCACCTGAATCGCAAGCACAAATGCACTCCCAAGGGCCAGCCCAAGTACTACTGCGAGCCCTGCAAGAAGCAGTTCGAACGCAAGGATGTCTTGACGCAGCACTTCAAGAGCACGGCCCACAAGGATGCTGTCAAGGCTCTGGCTGCTGTGGTGGACGCTAGCACAGACAACAGCAGCAATGCGAACCACTGCGACAATTCCACTCACACTCACAACACGACGAACATCACGAACAACGACAACCGCATCACGAACAACTACACGCTCGCGAACCCTCCTCCGCGACCGAGAATGTTCGGCAAGACAGATGCAGGGCCCATTGTCGGCATCACCTTCGAGGAGCTCAACAAGCACCTCGACATCAAGAACGGGACCGGGCTACTGCCATTTGTGAACATGTTCAAGCTGATGCACCTCAACGACGAGGCGCCCAGGAACCACAACGTTCTTATGGAGTGCAAGAACGGGGGGCTCGCTCTGAAGTACAAGCAGCGGCACTGGCGTCTTGTGAATCCGGCAGGGATGGTAAGGGACTGTCTGGGAATGGCCGCCACTCTCTTCCTGGACGTGGAGGACCATCTGAGGGGGAACCTGGACGCCATCACGATGCGAAAGTTCTGGAAGCTGCGCGATCAGATGGAGCATGCGGCGATAGGGTACAAGAACCCTTCCTCAGAGATTTTGAAGCTGCTGGACAAGATGCGTGACGCCATCGTGGAGTTCACCGCACGACGCACAGACCTTCTGGCATACGCGAAGGCGGACATGGAGGTCGCACCCCCCATGGAGGCCGTGCCCAAAACACGTGAACATCCAATGTGGCAGCCGGGTGGCGACAGGTACGAGGCATTCAGGGAGTCACGCGACACCGGCGAGGAACCCAGCATGCCACCCGAGCACATGTGAGTGGCCATATCACAGGAAACAAATTGCGCAAGGCCAGTGAAGACTCGAAGTCCGTGCTGGGCAAGAAGGTGTAGCGCTTGGTCCTCCAGGGTCTACACAGGCACGCCCAGTGCCATGGGACACCTGGCAGTCTCTGGACAATCGGTCTATCGGTCTGTCTCTGCCAGGCAGTGTATAATGCGAGGCCTCGATGGCTGTGAAAGTTGCTAGGAGCTGTCACAGGGGAGTCAGGAATGGAAATTAGCAGAGCTTAGAAATGTGGCAGATCGTCAGGGGGGACTAGGTGCGTGTGGGCGAGCCTCAGGAGCATCTCACGAATGAGCTTGTAGATCGGAAAGAGGAAGTCCTCGAGGAGCCCCACGCCCTGGTCGTCGTAGATGTCCCTTACCCCATCGTCCTCTCTGACAGATACGGGACCGATCCAGGGCTCACGGTGCTGCAAGCCGCGCATGAAAGCGCATGTGTCTGTGCCCATGTACCGCAGCTTCGAGATCTCTCTCTGCAGGGGCGACAGATCGACGTATGTCGAGCAACGGAAGGAGTACGTGCTGAAGCAGACCTCACGGTCCTCGAATTCTTCGAGTGGGCAGCGAGCCTGACAGAGGCGGGCGATGCGGTCGACCAAAGCGTGCATGAGATCCATGACGGCTATGGCCTTGCCATTGACCAGTAAAGTGACGCACTCATCGTCGGGCTTCATCAGCTCTTGCCGTGCGCCGTCGATGATCACGCCAGCCTGCACGAAGGTGTTGGCGAGAATCACGATGCTGTCTGCAGCGGTGAAGGCTGGTGACAGTGACTCTGTGGGTGTGACGTGCATACAGTACGGCCGGTAGGCATGACGCAAGTGCTCTTCCACGGCGGCAACTCTCCTCATCTGATGTGCAGTCAGGTCAGAGATTTGTTGTGAAGGCATTTCCGCGGGCACTGCTGTAAATCACCCCCCAAAAACGCTATCGGTCTTCTTGGGAACTACGACCTGATGAATTCATGCTGCTTCCATTGATCAGGAATGCAGGGGTTCAGAGAGAGTTTTCAGCGCTGTGATGCACAAAATTACAACCTACAACATTCTGTCCCCTATCTGTATGTTCTGATGGGCAGGAGTAGACGTTCTGGAGGGAAATCGAGGAGGAGGGTGAAGCAACGTGGCAAGGGGTATGCCATCTCTTACAGAGACAGAGCGTCGGCGCTGAGGCGATCGGCAAGAATTGAAGCTTGTGCAAGCCTGTCTAAAGAAGTTGAGCTGCTGAAGGCGCAGCATCGTGCGGCAGGAGGAAGGGAGATGCAACCCAGCTTGAGATGGACATGGCGGGATTCTATCAAAAACACGTTGAAAAGAAAAGTTCTTGGATTACGGCTGTTGGGATGCCGAGGCCTGAAAGGTCAATTCAGCGTGCCTCATGCTGATGCTGATATCGATGGGGAAATTGCGAAACGCATGGGGGTGTTCGGGACCATCAGCAGAAAAAAGAAGAGAGAGGCCTATCAGACTGCTCATGCAAACAAGAGAGCAAGAGAGGCCGCGGAAAGGTCAAGAGCAGAAGAGGCAGAGCAGTCACGGCCGGGAATTGAGAGATACTGGGCAGAGCGCGACCCTTGGAGCTGAGGGATGGAAGTGGTTGCTAGGAAGACTGATCACATATGGGCAGTGCTGCAGTGGGGTTATCAAGCACAGGACAATGTATTCGGCTTCCCAAAGAGATACAGGCTCTGAGAAGACATGTCAGTCAGGTCCCCCGATAGGCGATAAATTTTGGAAAACTGCGAACAGCTCAAGCTATCGCAGGGAAAGAGGGGAGTTGAAATTGCTAGAAAAAGGGGAGGGCCTGGAGAGCGGTCAGATTGCAGCGTTGATACTGTGGCTTCCCATAGTAGAAAGGTAGCGCGAAGATGAGGATATCTAGAGCATCGTGCTGCCTGTGTCTCTTTATGTCTGGCATCTCTATGTGTTCGTGCTGGTTTTGTCTGATGACGGGCTTTCCAGAGTAGAAGGGCAATGCGAAGATGAGGATCTCCAAAGCAGCGTGCTGTCGATGTCTCTCTTTGCGCTGTTTGGCGATCAGTGCTTTACGCTGTTTCTCTTCGGTCTCTCTGCGCTCGTTAGCAATCAATGCACTGCGGCGTCTCTCTTGGGTCTCTCTGCGTTCTTTGGCTATCCGAGCATTTCGTGCCTGTAGACGAGTGAGCTGTGAAGAGATAAGGTTGCGCAAGCTAGTACCAATCGCCACTTCGGGCGTGTATCGGGTTTTGGCAACACCGATGAGAAAGCGACCAAGTTCGTACTCATCGTATTTCACAGACACTGGCTGAAAATGGTTTTTGAAGCCGTAGATTGCATCAGACCAGGCGCCATTATCAATAACAAAATAGGGAAGTCCTCCGAGACCAGCAGCGGCCAGATCTTCTGCAGTACGTTCCCGGAGATGCTGTGTGGCCTGACAGATGTCGAGATTGTTGCTTCTGAAACGACGCATGATGTTTGCAACGTGCTCGTCTGCTTTGGTTCGAATGACAACACAAGGTTTGCGGCGTTCAACGCACCACTGTGCGATTTGTTGGGCGCTTTCGAGAAGCCTGTCGCTGTACGGAACGAAAATGCAGTCTGCAACTGCCAGTGCCTCGTCTTGCAGGCATCTGCTTGCAGGGTTTGCCGACAGTCCCAAAACCTCTGCTATCGAGGAATTTGACATGGGGATAGTCCGGATGAGTGTAGATCGTAGGCTCCATAGTGCATTCGGATATGTCGATCTTCGCAGGAGCTTGTCCATACTGATCGGACACCTCGCAGTCGCTCATGAACCGTAAACGGTTGATCGTGGAAGACTTTCCGACGCCAGGAGGCGCTAAGAAAGCAAGAAGAAAGTCGGACTTTTCGATGCCATACTTGGCCTTGGCATTGTCCATTGCGACTTCTGGAACGTGTTGAGGTGGAAGGTTGGGTTTCTTGCGGAAAAAGCCGAAAAGTCTCAGGAAGCTCTTGATGAAGTTTGGGAGTGGCATTTGTCGAGAGAAAAACAGAGGGGTGGAACTGTCCAGGTTTGTACATCACTGCAAAGCAGCCTTCAATTCTGCACAGTACTGATATCGTTCAATCTCTAGCCACTATCTGACTCCTACTCCTGAAGCGAATGGGAGTTTGATGTTTCTGTACCCATAGGCGCTCTCAGATACTGTCTGAGAGCGAGGGAACCCAAGTTGAGTGCAACACAAAGCTACATCACGCCACTCGGGCTGTCTTGTGGCTGTAGCAGGTGTAGCGAAAATACATTTTCCTCAGACACTTGCTCTTGTACACAATATCCTCCTCATGGTCCTGGAGATACGCGACCCTGTATGGGACGGTCACGCTGCAGCAAGGCTTCACTTTCATAGCCTCGCTCTGGGCCTCTTTGTCCCGCCTGAAATGGGCAGGTTCTCCAGCTCCCTTCGGGGCGTACAGGTGGGCGGCGACGCTCAACTTGTCTTCGGGGCGTGTTAGCGAGTCCGCTGAGCCTCCTAAATCGCGCTGGCGGTGGCGCATGATGGTGAAGCCGAAGTGGGGGGCCTGATGAGGCCTCTTCCTTCTTGACTTCTCATCGTACGCGATGGTGTGATCGGCATCAAACGTGAATGTCCACTTTGTCAACAGCTGCTCTGATCCTTCAACGAGCTGTCTGAGCTCGAGATCGACATCGATCTGCACGACCCCCTGCTTGACGAAGCTGAGGAAATCATGCGGCACGACGAGGGCGCCCGAATTGACCCAGAAGGCAGATGCCTCCTTTGCTGTCTGACCGGACGGCTTCTCCTGAAAGCCCCACTTGCTGCTGGTCAGGACCTCCATCACGTGAGCCTTGAGAAGCTTCGAGGCCTCTTCGTATGATCGCACGTCCCACTTGACCTGGGGTTCGTCGCCAGGGCTGGGTGGCGCATCGAGCTGAGGCTTTGTCACTTTCGCACCCATGGTTCGCTAGCCTGGTCGAGTGTGTATGTAGCATATGTGACTGCTCTGGCCTGTTCGTGAGATCACGCGTCAATTTTCTGAGACACAGTGGTGACTGTGGGCTGTGTGGCTGAGTCGGCCTGCCGAAGAGCAGGCCAAGTGTTTGGTCTCCAGGGGCGTCTGTCAATCGACGCGCAGTCCTGACTCGTAGATGAGCTGGCCGATTGTTTGCCATCCAGAGGCGTCTGTCAACCGACACGCAGTCCTGGCGCGCCGATGAGCAGGCCGATTGTTTGACGACCAGAGGCATATGTCGATCGACACGCAGTCCTGGCGCGCCGATGAGCAGGCCGACTGTTTGATGACCAGAGGCATATGTCGATCGACACGCAGTCCGTTTGATCACTCAATGCGTCTGTCAACCCACACGCAGTCTTGGCGCGCCGATGAGCAGGACGATTGTTTGACGATCAGAAGCACTATCAATCGCCCCGCAGACTGTTTGACCTCCAGAAGCGTCTGTCAACCGACACGCAGTCCTGGCGCGCCTATAAGCAGGCCGATTGTGTGGTGACCAGAGACGTCAGTCAACCGACATGCAGTCCTGGCACGTCGATGAGCAGGGCGATTGTTTGATTTCCAGATACGGTCAATCAACGAACACGCAGTCTGTCGCGCCGATGAGCAGGACGAGTGTTTGATCTCTAGAAGCCTCTGTCAACCGACACGCAGTGTTAGCACGTTGAAAGGCGGGCCGATTGCGTGGTGATCAGAAGCGTCTGTCAACCACATGCAGTCCTGGCACGTCGATGAGCAGGGCGATTGTTTGATTTCCAGATACGGTCAATCAACGAACACGCAGTCTGTCGCGCCGAGGAGCAGGACGAGTGTTTGATCTCTAGAAGCCTCTGTCAACTGACACGCAGTGTTAGCACATTGAAAAGCAGGCCGATTGCGTGGTGATCAGAAGCGTCTGTCAATAGACATGCAGTCTTGGCGCGCCCAGTAGCAGGGCGTTTGTTTGACGACCAGAGGGTGTCTATCACCCGACATGCAGTCCCTTTGATCACTAGAAGCGTCTGTCAACCGACATGCAGTCCTGGCACGTCGATGAGCAGGCCGATTGTTTGACTTCCAGATACGTTCTATCAACAAATACGCAGCCTGTCGCGTCGATGAGCAGGGCGACGGTGTTCTTGCAGCGCTCCTGCTCTTTCAAAAATTCGTCCTCGTTTAGACCAAAGCCAATCTCTTCCACCGGTGTGATCACCAGAAGCGTCTGTCAACCGACACGCAGTCCTGGCGCGCCGATGAGCAGGCCGATTGTGTGGTGACCAGAGACGTCTCTCATCCGACACGCAGTCATGGCACGTCAATGAGCAGGCCGATTGTTCGATGACCAGAGGCCGATACGTAGCATTTTCACACTTTATTGATTGCCCGCAGCACGCGTCGACTGACCACAGACTCGGCGCACCTCAAGAGACAGAGATATGGGCCGAGTGGTTTGATATCACAGCTTGATGCAGACAGAACGACCTTTACAAATCATCATCGATCCAGTGGGTCTGTCGGTTGTGCGGGGGATCAGGCATGCACGCCATCATCAGGAACCTGAAGGGGATTCGAATGCCCTGCATCGACCAGCACGAAGCCGGTGATGACACCGTGCGAGTGCTGCGAGTTGACGGTCTTCCTCTTGAGGTACAGCCCGCCGAGGCCCTCGACGTGATGGCGCAGGGCGGTGTAGGAGGGTGCTGGCCCCTGCTCGGTGGTGGCCCACAGGTCGATGGCGTCCCTGAGCCTGAAGAACCCGTCCGGCTCCTGTCTGCGTAGGTGCCTGTCACAGAACGCTTGCAGAGAGGCCTTGGGGATCTCCTCGACGTCGATTGTGATGGAGGTGTCTCGGGATCGCACGGCGGCCCTGCCGAGCAGGGCATCGACGATCGGTTGGACGTCCAGCTGGCCGAGGAGACGCCTTTGTCGCTCGTTCATGTCCACGAGCTCCTTGACCCCCTGTCCGAGCTGCCTGAGACGGAGCGTAATGTCGTCCAGGGTCCGTCTGTCCAGCCTGGGCGCATCGTCGGCTGCATCGTTGAGATGGCGGTGCAGGCTGTAGATAATGTTGAGGGCGGTCAGGATGTGGTGCATGTCGCCGCCCACGTGTGCGAGGTAGACGGCGACGAGTCGGCCCTCCAGCACGTCTATCTGCATGTGGTCCTTGGTGGCGATGCCGGTGTGGGCGGAGACCAGGATGCCCGACAGCCCGTTGGTGATCATGTCTTCATGGAACTTCTTGATCTCCTTGGACGTGACGTTGGACTGGTAGTTCTTGACGTCGATCAGCACCGAGGCATTCGGGGGATTGTGGATTCGGAAGTCCATGGTGTGGGCCTGGTAGCGAGTCTCCTCGATCTCGCACCTCGGCAGGAGATCCCTGAGCAGCACGCAGTACTTGTCCTCCAGGGCGCGTCCCTTGGAGGAGCTCTCCTTCTTCGAGAAGGCGGTCACGTACTCGTGCATCCGCAGCAGCGGCTCTTGAATGGCATCCTGAAGGGCCACGACACGCTGATCTATGTCCCTGATTCTGGCGACGAGGGTGTCCTGGAGCAGGGTGCCGAGCTGTGAAACGACGGGGGAGGCCTGCTCGTTCAGGGTACGGGCATGCTGCGAGAGCTTCTCGGAGTGCTGCTCGCAGAGCACAGCCTCCACCCGGAGACACTCGGCCTCCCGGCTGCAGCGTTCCTGTGCTAGCTCTTCTCGCAGACCGGTGATGACGGCGTCGAGCTCCTGCTGCTGTCGGAGAAGGAGCCTGGAGGAGTGAAGGTCGCAGCGCTCATCGGAATGCTCGGTCTGGGCCTCGAGGCGGGCGCACTGGACCCGGAGGGCGTCGAGCTCTCGGCAGGTGTCCGCATGCCTCTGCTCGTACTCAGACTGTGCATCGTCGTGCCCGCTGCGTCTGGCGAGAGCGAGCTTGTCGGCGTCAGGTTCCCCGGCTACTAGGATCTGTCGCAAGGTGTCGTACACCTTTGAGACAGCGCGATCATCGCTGCAGGGCTCCCCGACGCATTCCCAGATCCTGGTCAGCAGCGCGAGGATCTGGGCTGGCCCGAGTCGGTGCAGCCAGAGGGCGAGGGCATCAGGACAAGCAGACGTGACGAGGACGATGTCACCGTCCATCTTGCACCGATCGGAGATGACAAAGCTCTATGTGCCCCGAGGGCGTAACCACATAGGGATCAGATGGTGATCGGAGTCAGGGATGAAAAGGACTGCCACGTCACTGCATTACGTACAAGGCCTTCAGGGCCGCATAGTGCCGCGCGTAAGGGATCAAAAGCCTGGGCGTGGTGTGAGATAATGTCAGTGACCTTCTCCTTGCAGGACAATCAGAGGCTGTGCGACATCTGCAGGGATCCGAAGAGGTACAGACTCCGATGTAGGGAGATGGCTCGGGTTTGTTGCAAGGTGTCCCTGTTTGTGACAGCGCGACTGCTGTGGGAAGGCGCTGTGACCTGACAGAGACATCGCATATTACAGGATGGCGAAGGGCAAGAAGGGCATAGTGTGCAACACTCGGAGTGCCTGCCAGAAGCACGTAACTCAGCACCATGGAGGAGCAGCGATAAGGGCAGTCTTGAGGGACGAGGAAGGCCTTCCAGAAGATGGTATCGATGGCATCGATGAGCAAAATCCGGAGTCAGAGGCAGGGCCAGAGGCAGGGCCAGCAAGCCTGCCGGGCTGACAAGGCCTTTGGGACAGACTGTGATCGCAGCACCACCTCTCGAGGTGAGTGGCCTGTACACTGATGTGACCACATGCGACCTCGCCTGATCACTTTGACCATTGCAGCCTGTGGGATGCAGGAGAACGAGGAAGGCAGCAGCCGAGGGAGTGAGCCATTGTACGAAAGCCCGAGATTTGGGAAGAGGAAGAGGTCGGTGGTCGTGCATGGCAGACCCCTGAGCAAGCTGTTCGCCGATCAGGTAGGCTTCTCAACCCGCATAGTCTCGTCAGATGGCGTCAAGGGCACATTGTCACACACGAGCTGTGTGCAGATTCTCCGGGATATAGCGAGGGAGTGCGACCAACACGCCAAGGAGCTGAGGAAGGCGTTCAAGGACGAAATCACACTGAGAGACACGCGGGTACGTCAATGTTCTCTCTATATGTTGTCCGAACAGCATCCTTTCGTCGTTGCACTGAGGAAGCCGATGTTACTGCAGGCCCGGGAGCTCATACAAGACACACAGGGCGAAGTGATAAAGAAGGAAAGGGAGATTAAAGACTTAAAAAGGAGGCTGCGCAGGCTGAGGGAGACGCTAGGAATGTGAGTCTGGTATCTTCTTCTCAGAGCTCTGTTATGTGAAGGTGATGGGGCTCGGCTGGTCAGCGTGAGAGGTTGCATGCAGGCTGTCCCAGGGGTGTGATCCCACCGGCGATGAAAATGGCAAGGTTCAGGATGACGCCAGGGAGAGTCCGAGGGACTCTGAGAGGTGCGAAGTCCGATCACTGTTTGCTGAGACATTGTGTGTGCTAGCGAATGCACTCAGACTGGGTGGTTGGTTCTCCAGGACTCACTCGGGTATTGGGACTGGAGATGGGGATCACACAGCGCTGGCCCCGTAGAAATAATGTGGGCTTGCGGTAACGCGCATGGACTGTCCGGGCATGTTTCTCGTAGCGGCATTGGCCGGTCTGATGGTGACCCTGATCGCATACGTGTTGCTGTACCTTTGGATGGTGTCACGAACCGTAGCAAAGTCATCGTCGGCGGCCGGTGAGACCATAGAGGTCCCTGCGCTGCGTGCGACTGTAGATTTCCTGAACAACAACTGAAGAGCCAGTCAGATGCTCGCACTGGTGTCGATCGCAACTTGTAAAGTCGATCCGTACCCCCTCACAGCCAAGTCTGCTCAGGCACAGAAAGATACCGCACTCAGCATGTGAAGTAGGGTGACCAAGAGTCCCATGCTCCTGGCCCGCGCACAATCCTGCATGACCTCTGATTGATGGGAGGTCCATTGTGTGGAGCGACACCACGTGGCGAAGCTCTCACAGTTTCGTCTGAGGGCATCGTACTGCCCCTTGCGGTTGAGCTTGCTGGTGCTGTATGCCTCCGCGAGTCGAAGTGTGAGGAGCCTGAAACCGTCGTCATCGTCTGGGTAGTGCACCACGGCTGCAGCCGTGACGCCCTGCAGGAAATCAGCGATGCTTCGTCGGGACACCACAGCCGTTGCCTTGGAGGCACCGTAGAGGTCGATAACATGCGCGCTATCGGCGAGGATGCCATGGTGCCAGACGGGTGCACTGGGACCCAGCACCGCGACATGGTCGCCGGGGCGGGCGACTGCAGACAGTGAGTCGACTCTGAAGAGCACGCTGGCCCCACGAGGATGCAGGTTGCAGACGCCGATCGATCTCGCGATGAGCGGCAACATTCCTCTACAAGAGGGTGTCAAAGAGTGCCGGTAATCTCTTTCCCCCTGTGGGGGAGGCAGCGCTTTGCGCTCCGCCGCCGTGGGCGGCCTTGAGCGAAGCTCAGAAGGGAGGAGCAAACAGAATATCTGGACCACTATCAACATGCGACTGCCGATTCCCTGGAAATCTCGTTGCGGTAGGGGTCGGACCGACCGTCACCCCGTTGCCCCTGAATCGCACGCTCTCGATGACTGTCCCGAAGAAGGCACAGGTTTGTCGCCCGAGCGCAACGATCCCTATGAGAATTACGATGAGAGATTGGGAGGGGAAGTGCAGGACGATGTGAGCCCTGAAGAAGGAAAGCACAGAGTGCTCGATGAAGGGTGTCAGGACCCAGTTAATTTAGCAGAAGACAGAGGCGACGCCACATTGGCTGACACGGACGCTGTGGAAGGTGACGAGGATGTGGATGCTGAGGTCCAGGAGGCAGATCCGGAGCCTGAGGCAAGGCAGTCTCACGATCCGATGGTGAGGGGAGAGGCGGCGATGGAGGACGATAGGCCACACCTTGAGGTCATCCGAGAGGAGCCCATGCGTCAGACCGGACACAAGGAAGAGACGAGGAAGGCGTGGTACCTGAGCGAGCCGATCAGCGTCGAGCGATGGCAGAGCGCACCGCACCTGCGGTCTGGGTTCAGTGTGGCTTGATGGCAGCCCCACACTTGTGTGCCGTAGTAGTACGTGTGTCTACATGGTGAGCCCGGCCGTTTTCTACTACTACTCAGACGACCCATCGCAGGACCTGATGGCGCGGCCAGGATACGCTGGGAATCAGGCATGCTTCAGCAACTTCTTGAGTGTGTTCGGAGCTGGGAACCTGACGGTCCTGACCGCAGGCCTGTCTGCGTCATCGGTCAGCTTTCTGGGCGGGCTCATTCCTGCGTCTCAGATGGTGGCGCTGCCATCCACAGGATCGGCTGCCGCCTTCTTGAAGATGCTGACGATGCTGGGGGGATTGGCCGGCGCCGCACTGGTGTACTTCGTGGACGGACCGACCCTGCACACTCCGGACGCGCTGACATGCCTGTCGGAGGGCAGCCAGATAGCCGACTACTGCGCGCTGTACGACAACCCTGCGATGTACACAGGCAGCGGGACGGTGAGCCCGAGTGGACTAGTGGGCAATTTCTACGTGTTCCAGGGCGGCGAGACGACGCGGGTGGTCGTGACTGGCTCGGCACACTGGAAATTCACACACACGCCGACGCTGAACGTAGCGGCAACGGTCGAGAGGTTGCTGCAGGATACTCCGACCTTCCTGAGCTTCCTCTCTCAACCATACACACAGGCCACGTTCAACCGGATGTGGTACTTGATAGGGAAGACAGGCACGGCCGCGTCCTGCATGCCAGCGAAGGCGACGCCTGCCGTCACGGCATATCTGGCACCCATCGTTGACTGGCAGAGTGTGGCAAACATCACATAGAGAGTGAGCCCCTCACATGTTTCAGATGAGCTTTGTTTTCGATCTGGAGACCACGGGATTCCCTGTGACGCCAGGCTACGACAGGTACTATCACTGGAAGAGGTCGGACAAGTATGAGGGATCCAGGATTCTACAGATCAGTTACACCGTCATGGATCAGAAGGGTACGACAGGACCGATACACAACTACATCATCAAACCGAGAGGCTTCACTGTTCGGGCAACACACATACACGGCATCACAGAAGCCCGTGCCGCCGCGGAGGGCAAAGACATCAGAACATTGTACAAATTGATCCGCGCTGCACTGAGTCGGTGCCGATTCATAATTGCCCACAACGCCAGATTCGACGTGAACGTCTTGCTGTCCGAAATGCACAGAGATGGACAGAGGGAAACAATCCGACAAATCCTGGAGAAACGCATAATATGTACGATGCAACTCACGAGGCAGCTCGTGTCGGCGCGGGATGCCACAGGCTGTCTGAAGAGTCCTAAGCTCTCGGAACTATTCTACA
The DNA here is from genome assembly GCA_963930925.1 of Coccomyxa viridis. Lineage (NCBI taxonomy): Eukaryota > Viridiplantae > Chlorophyta > Trebouxiophyceae > Coccomyxaceae > Coccomyxa > Coccomyxa viridis. Next base: position 518,603 of record CAWVOJ010000004.1, on the reverse strand, counting down.
GGCTATTCGAATGCGCCATGGAAGGGGCGCACGATGCAAGGCAGGATGTCATGAACCTGTGCACCATAGTGGCACGGCTGTATGATATGCAAATCCTACTGCTGCCGAGGGAGCGTCTGCAGCGAAGCTGCAGGTCCATCGCTGGGATTGAGAACAGATGAAATCGCTGACGTGATTTGATATTTATTAACACCCTATGGCTGTTGTCGGTAGCTCTTGAAAGAACATCTACCAGGGACACAGGGTGCTACGCTAATGTGCTGCGCCAATGTGCTGCGCTCGTAAATTGACTGAACCTGACCCGCGATTAAATTTCTAAGGCAATGCAAAAATCGCTGGCGGCTCTCGTTGAGGGGTGACCAGAATAAAGATCGCCACCATCACTAAGCCCTCAGAACAGACACGCTCCATTTGATTCGGCAACAGGAACTGTCCCTGACTTCTGAATTGACAGGGCCCACAGAGATCATAAGTCCGCAGCACAATAGGCCGCAGAAAACATCTAGGCTCAGGAATGTCCAAGCGCTGAGACATCTCTGTGATCCATATGCTTGCCTCACTCGTGTGTGCTGCCTACACATGAGTGACTAGTGTGCTTATTCATGCTAGAAGCAATGAAATCGGCATCTCACCCCAAGAATTGCAGACTCGTGTGGTCCACAATCCAATGAGGTAGCTGCCTGACTAGCGCAGTTCGCTCGGCTGGTGGGGCACCAAGTCCAGGAAGACTTCGCCATCGCTGCTGAGCTCCTGCTGGCTTTATTTAAGAGTGTGACCTGCAGGACAAACGATGAACAGCATGAGACAGGCGATCACTCATCGACATCACAGGATGCTGATTGCACACAAGGGATGGCAGCCATCTTACCCCAAGGATTGCAGACGTGAGTGGTTCATCATCCATAATCCATTGTCGCCAATAAGGTAGCTCTGAGATTTGAGCAGTGCTTGGGTCGGCTGGGCGAGGAGATTTTCACGGAGCAGCTCGTCCAGGAAGACTTTGCAGTCGCTAGGGAGCATCGTCTTGATTACAGGGTCCCTCTTGACCTGCAGAGCCAGCGATGAACAGCATCAGAAAGGCCAACATCGCCAGCACGGGATGCTGATTGCACACAAGGTGGCAGCCAGAGTCATAGGTCGGTGTTCACCTTTGCGAATCTGATAGCAATGGCACCGGGCCTGGGTCGGTCCAATCTACGCCCGACCTCATACTTGTGCAGACGGCAGAATCTGCAGGCAGAATGACTCTTTGAGAGGACTGTGTCAGCGAGGCTTGAAGGGAAAACAGGGACACTGCTCTGAAAGTCTGTCTACCCTTGAAAGGGAAGCTCAGCACAGAGGTTGAAGAGGGATGTTGTATGTGCCATCTTGCACCTGCTAAGAGCAGAGCAAGAGAGTGTGATGGCAGACCTGGTGAAGATCCTCATCGAATTGGTGTTCATGCCGCGGAGCGAAGGGGAGATTGAGAAGCTGGCAGTGGAGGTGCGGAGGCCGCTGGTCTTGGGTACGACAGGCCTGAGAAACTGAACAGTGTCGGATGGCTGGTCGGATGGGGCCAGCTGCGCTGGCGGAGTTGAAACGACCTGAGGCACTGCTGTGCCCTGACCATTGCCAGCAGCCATCAGTCCCTGCAAGATCACCGAGGATCAGCAGCAGTCATGGTGACCATCAGTTCGGTGAAGGGTATTGCGTCAGAAAGTGTGTCATGTCGTGATGCCTGACATCTACCCGACTGGCTTGTCTCAAGACCACACCTTTCTGCTTTGTTTGTCAGTCTGTTGCTAGTATGCAAACACAGAGCTACTCGGGGGTGCACTTGGCACTTTTCAGGACAGGTGGCCGAAGGTGGCCGAAAGTGGACCAGGCACATCACCTTGTTGCTCGGAGCGATGGCAGGGAGTGCTGCGATGACAAGAGGGGTTCCATTGGGAGGTCCCACTGCCTGCGCAAAGCATCACAGCAGTCAAGGTTGATCATTGTGTGCAGTCGGGACTCTGGAGCGTTTCGCTAAGAAATGGCTGGAGGCTGGCTGGGGCAATGCAGCAAGGTGTTGAAAAGTCCCAAAAAAGATACAGATGATGTATAACAGTGGCGCGCGCATCCTAGGAGCGAGCAGAGATGGATGGGGTTCACGGCCTAGTAGATGCCAAGCGCACCTCCTCGTTCCCATTCTCAATCGCGTCCAGAAACGCGAAGAGCTGAGAGTGATCTGCGCCATCGGGATACAGGGAAGGCGATTGTGGCTGTCCTCCCAACAGATGGGCAGGGTCGAGCATCGGAAGGTCTTCCCAGGTGATGGTTGTATTTCCCTTCGCGTTTAGTTGATCGTCGAATGGTCCGAGGAAGTGTTCCAGCATTTCGCGACTGACAGCGTTTCTACCTTGGGAGTCCATGGCGCCAAGCTCCATGGACTGAATCCCCATTTGGCAACAGGACTCTTCTCTTATGAGGTCAGCAGTGCTGCCTTTCAGGGCATCGACCCCTGGAAGCTACATACTCTAGGGCTCTAAGCCCCCGAACAGACAACAGCACAGCGACCCTGTAGAAAACCTAAAGCCCTGGTTGCAAGCCGACATAAGAACTGAACGCGAGGGCGCACCCATCGACAGGCATGGACACCCTGTCGGCACTTACAGAATTCTTCAGAAAGGACACAGATGCCAACGTTGCTGACTATGAGGCTGTTGCAGAGGCGTGTTGTCAGCGCAAAGGAGACGTAACCTTCTTCCCAGTGCAATGGCTCCGTGAGAGGCTGCAGGAACAGGATGCCGAACTGTCCCAGCGCAGCGTGTTCGCTGTGCGTCTGGTGGAGGCACTCGGCAATGTCATTGAGGTCGAGCCAGGCGGCATCCGGAAGGGCCCGGGCGTGCCTCCCCCAGTGCAGAGACGTATGGCTGCCCAAGTTCGGGCGTCCGACGGGCCGCTCTCGGCCTTTCTGCTGAGACGCAGTCCGGACGAGTCGTGGTTGCGACACCTCTCCCCTAGGGAGCAGGCTGTGCCTGGACACACTGATCCACAGGACCAGCTGCGGACCGTGAAGTTCCTCTTGCAGGAATCGCGGAAGAAAGTCAGCGAGCTGCACAGGTATGGAACCTCACCTCATACTCAATTGTGAAGTTGAGCCCAGAACAGTGCCTGATCATCCTGTGTATCGCAGGTGTGTAGACAGGCTCAATGCTGAGGCTGAGACGCAGGCCGCAATCATAAGCACACTTCAAGAGAGCAATGACATGCTGGAGCTCGATCTGGCTGAGGGGCGTGAGAAAGCGCCTGAGATCCAGATGACTCTGAGGCAGCTGACGCAATCGAAGACGGCCGCAGAGGACAAGGTATCATCGCTGCAGGAAAAGCTGCAGGCGTACGAGGAGTACACCGCGGAGAGGGTGCTAGAGCTGGAGGAAGAGGTCAGCAAACTGGAGGCGAAAGTGAGTGGGCGCGCGGGGGTGAAGCCGAGCTTCCAGGCGCTCTTCGAGGCCCGCACACAGGATTGGGTCCACGAGAGGCAGGAGCTGGAACGACGGATCGAGGAGGCGTCCTCGTTCGAGCGTCGGGCCGATGAGGACGACATGGTTTGTCAGTGCTGCATGGAGCGTGTGAAGCGGGTGAAGATGCATTGCGGGCACGCCATGTGCAAGGAATGCGCCGAGAATCCTGGGGTCAGGGTGTGTCCGTTCTGCAGAAAGCCCCTCAAAGTGGCTGTGATGTTGTGACATCAGAACCGGTCGCACACAGAGTCTGATTCCCCTCGGGCGTCGTCCTCCAGAGGGAGACGGCACGCTGTGGGCTCTCTCGCGATGTGCAGCGTCCCAATGGAGTGCTTGACGAGGCCCTGTTTGATGGCTAGGATGTTCTTGTGGATGAGCTTGCTGGTCAGGAGGAAGAGACTGTCCGGTGTGACGTCCTGACGGAAGCGGGAGAAAGTTTCCCAGGGGCCCATCCAGGGCTGATACTCTGCCCACAAACGGTGCTGGATGGACTTCTGCCGCATCTTCGCCAAGAGCTTGTGGACGGTGCAGATCCAGATCGAAACCTGGACGCGCCGCTCGGGCCCCGGAAGGTGTTCGTGCGACTTGTACCGACTGACCCTGGCTATCACTTGCTCCTCCATGGCGGGGTGCAGGATGGGCTCGAGGATGTGCATCTGCTCGGCCCCCAGCAGGCTGAGACCCTCGGTGAAGCTGGGGTGCAACAGGACGATCTGAATCTTGCGGTCTCTGAATCCCTCGACAACCCTCTCCTTGGCCTCCGGGGCCATGCTGGGTGTCAGCACCCTATGCTTGACCCCAGAGGCCTTGAAAAATGTGGAGAGCTTCAGGATGCCTTCCTCGTAGAAGTTCGAGTACACGACGGTCTGGGCCGTGCGACCGCCGGCGGTGATGCTGGCGAGTATGGCACGGAACTTGGGGCTGTCCTCTCCATCGATGGCCAGGTTACCGATCAGGCGGCCGTACCTCTTGTAATCGTTCAATTCTGTGACCTCACCGAAGAACTCAGCCGCCTCAGGAGTCTTGGTGAGGCCGATCCTGCTGAGCTCGGAGCCTGTGAGCTGTCCTATCGTGAACCTGAGCCAGAACTCCTGCTGCCCGGGACTGTAATCGATCTCTCTGTGAATGATCTGGACGTGCGGAAACAAGACCCCGATGTCCCTCTGGGGAACTGTGTAAAAGGCGACGTATGAGCTGACGTCCTTGGCAAAGTGGTCGCCGTCCAGATACCTGATTTCATGCAGGCCATTACCTATCCAGGCCCTGAGAAAGCCCAATATGATCATGGGGGCGAACACCGGTATGGAGGCTGCCAGGATGGCGGACACCAGACCCGAGGTACCGAGCAGATTCTGAATGAATTTCTTGAGCGTGAGGAGCTGCTTGGCGACGCCCTGGCCATCCGGCTTCATGATGAACTCGACGTTGACTCCCAGGTTGATGACATCTTTGGTCTGGTACAGAAACTTGTTGAGAAACGAGACGACCCAGCCGTACCAGAAGCTCTTGAGATAGCTCGTCTTGTAGTAACGTCTCTGGAAGGCACCCTCCAGCATGGGCAGGAGCTCTCTGCCCGCTGCGATGTTGATCAACAGACGCAGATCGCTCTCGTGTGCGTACACAGGGGTTCCCGTGAGCAACAGAATCTTCCGAAAGCCTCGGAGCCACTTGATCGTCTCGAATGCGTCGTCCGCAGACCGAGTCCCCAGCAGCTCGACCAGGTTGTGTGCCTCATCGCACAGGAGGGCGGTGTCCTTCAGGGTGGTCGCAGGGCGCTTCTTCATGAAGGCCGGCAGGGCCTTGAAGGAGACGAACGTCAGTGTGCCATCGCGCATCTTCTTGCGCAGGTCGACGCCGAACTTCTTGGCCTCCGAGAGCCACACGTCCCGCAGATACGCCGGCAGCAGGATGACCACGTCGAGCTTGGTCAGAGCGGCTATGAAAGAGAAACCCGTCAGACTCTTCCCCGACCCGTTCTGATAGTATACCAGGGCTCCCTTCTGTTGGGGGCACCTGATCAACAGGTGTTTTACGGGGACGTTTTGATAAGGCAGGATGGCCATGGACATGTCTCGGCTGTACAACTGAGTGAGATTTCCTCGGCCCCGCATGTAGGCAGTGCATGGATGAGGCTGAGGGTCTGCAAGAGATCGTGATAGCCGAAGAAGTGCTCCTGCGCGGTGATGCAGATTCCATGAGCGTCGTTGAGGCCCTGGCACGGGGCGTGCAGACAGGTGCGTCGGATGTCGAGATGGTCCATCGACCTACCCAAACCAGCAGGAGACAGCTCAGAACGCCCGCGGCTGAATTCCGGTCCCGTCAAGTGCGCGTGCCTGTGGACGCACCGCAGCCGATCAGGCCGCCACCGCCACCACGCGAGTCTAAATCTGTCCCAGCGACCGCCCGGCGAAAGAGGAGGCAGTCCGCGACGGAGATGGTGCTGCAGCAGCAGGACCTGTCGGTGGTCGACAAGGTGCAGACGACGCGGCGGCCCTGGTGGAGGAGCTACGGCCTCCAGGCGGTCAGCGCCCTGGTGAGCTGTGGCCTTGCAGGAGCGGCGGCGCATCTAGGCATCAAACGTCCTGAAACTCAGCTGTTCACGCTCACTCTCTGGCGATGGCTCGCCGCGCTGTCCAGCCTGGCACCCATCCACTGGCTGACGCACTACGCACTCTGGGCGCTCATGTACATCGCCGAGAGCAGGTTTGTGACGACGCAGGGGTTCCTGTACTGGATGATGGGAACCAGATCGACTCTGAAGGCTCTCACGTGGGCCTGTGGGACCATGGCGGTCTTCTCCGGCCTCTTCGTGTGGGATGCCCGGAAGAGTGCAAGGCAGTTCGACGCCTATGTCGTCCTCGTGAAGGTCCTGGGCTGTGTTGTGCTGGTGGCCGCGGCGAACACGGTGAGCGTGCTGGTCGGCAAGCTGCTATCGACGGTCTATCACCGGGCCACACACATCGACAAGATGCAGGCGGCCATCCTACGGGAGTACTACCTGGTGCTGATGTCAGCAGACAACAGCCTGAAGAACAAGCCTGCGCTCAAGCCTCGACGAGGCCGGAGAGGCAGCACGCTCGTGCTGGAGGAGGAGACCCCCAGCGACTTTAAGAGGAGGCGGCAGAACAGCCGTCGTGACCTGTTGACGGACCGGGACTCCAGCCTGGCGGTTCAGATCCACAAGCTGGAGAAGCACTTCCGCAGCAAGAAGCTGCAGATGACTCTGACGGAGCGCTTGGGCGGATCTCCAGAGAAGCTCTCGGACGTGGAGACGGAGGGCGAGGCCCGCAAGTTCGCCTACTACCTCTTCTGGAACCTGAGCAGCGACCCGGAGAGGGACTACATCGTGGTGGAGGATCTGCGGGAACTAGTGCCGGCGGAGAGCGTGCAGGAGGCCTTCGGCGTCCTGGATCGTGACGACTCGGGCCAGGCGACCCTGGAGGAGATCCAGGAGAGCGTGTCGGAGGTCTTCCGCGAGCGACGCAACCTGGTGGAGACGCTGCAGGACACCCGCAACATCGTGGGTCGCCTCGACTGGATCTTCTGCGTCATTCTGCAGATCGTGAATTGCTTCATCATTCTGGCCATCTTCGACGCCAACGTCAAGCAAATCTGGCTGACATTCTCCTCCGCCATCATACTCTTCTCCTTCGTTTTTTCAAGCTCGTTACGCTCGATCTACGAAGCCGTTGTCTTCCTCCTGGGCACACACCCCTACGACATCGGAGACCAGGTCCAATTGGACGCAGGGGACACTCTGACCGTGGACAGGATGTCTATCATGACCACTCAGTTCATCAAAGCAGACAATTCCCGCACGTACATCCCGAACTCCAAGCTGTCGCAGCAGAGCATCACGAACCTGACACGATCTGAGAAGAAGAACGACTCGTTTCGCGTATTCCTAGACCTCAACACACCCGCTGAGACCTTCACCGAACTTCAGGAGATGGTGCAGAACTTCATGGATGCCAATCCGCAGGACTACTGTGGAGAATGCACAGTGCAAGCAGTGGCCTTTCAGGATCCACTGAAATTACAGCTCTCCACTGACTGGTCCTACTGTCATGCTCCCTTCGAGGGCAAGAAGATCGGCAAGGCCCGACACGAGATGTTCCTGGTCATCTCGGGATTCCTAGCGAATGCGAAGGCAGACTACACTCTGCCGGATCTCTCGCGGTCTGATGAGAAGACCGCACAGGCTGTCGCTAGCGTCTTACGCCCTATTCGTGAATCAGAGAGTGGATAATTGCGTGTCACCGATGGACAGTTGCAGTCTTGCCCGAAAGATGCTCTGAGCATCGCCTTTGCTCGTGTCTATCGCATATCCTGTCGTCCATGTATCTGCCGAGCGAACTCTAGTGCTTTTATATTCGGGAGAATAGCACCTGATGCAGACTTTGCCTCTGTGGGAACCGCTTGTAAGAAAACCCTTGGCAGCAAGCACTGTAGCAGGAATGAGAAAGATGTATCTGCGGTCCGGTGTGAAAACACACAGTGCGTCAAAGTCTCCCACAGCGTATGGAACTGCTGTCGGTTTGCCATCAACATGACCACCGCTCTTCTGCAGTGATGTGATGTACCCTTGATCACGAAGCCGCGCGGTCTTGTCTTGTACACGGACTGCATCAATGAGAACATCGACCGAAGTGTTCTGTACGCTCGGCATAACGTACTCCAGGTCGGGAAAGATGGCCTGACGCCACAGAAAGTGGCCTCGTTCAATAGCCCTGTTGGCATTCTTTGGCATGCTCAGAGTGTCCATAGAGGAAAGTGTTATCTGGCTGATGTCAGCACACTCTCCAGAGGGCCATGTGTGCATGAGATCTTTCCGCTTGACAGCACAGTACAGACTCAGAAGAAATTCGAGCAGTTGATCATCTCTTACCAGAAGCGGTGTAAATTTCGAGCTTGGGGACCTTGTAGACAGGAAGACAGAGTTGGGTGCTCCGTGTCCAGGGAGAACGACATTGGTCGACTCTCCCCTGAGGCGACAGATCAGGACCATATCATCATAGCCTGTAGTGTTTACAAACTTGTAAGTTTTCTTGGCAGAGAGTGACGCCGTTTTTAGTTGTATGGGCAGAGCGAGTCCACCATCATCATTCAAGAAGCCGGCGTCTGCTGTGCAGGCTTCCGGTGTGAGAACATACCGACTGCCCAGGATGCTGCAGAGCTCTTCCTGAGCCTCACTTTCGTACGTGCGTAAGGGCTTTGACTTGTTGACTGCCTCATCCCGTGTGAGTATTTCGTGCTTTTTCAGAGGCATATACGTTCTTCCGGAAGGAATCCACTTCTTGTCGTACCAATTCTTCAGAGCGCATGGGAGAGCACCATGAGGCACAAGTTTGTTGGCGTGCAGTCGGTACACCTGAGGAGCAGTCCATCCATTGACAGCCATGTCACTGCGCTCGATTAACAAGCAGTGTCCAGTCAGCAACCAGAGGACGAGGAGCCCGTCATACTTGCCCTCGAGCAGGGCCACACAGCCCAGCTTTTGTTCCACGACCACCTTAAGTGGCATGGGAGGTCGATTTGCATCGGGTGTATATGTGTGGCTTGCGAGGTCCTGCTGGGTAAGCACTTTCAAGATGTTGGACTGGGGACTAGGAAAGAGATCCGCTATATGTTCGTGAACAGCATGCAGAACAGCTGGTCTGTCAGATAGGTCTACCAGAAATCCGGCTTCCCTGATCGCCAGGGCACGGTCATACAAGTCGGGCTCTAGTCGAAACCGGGTGATGTGCAAATCCTGCAACTCGCTTTCTTGGGCGATGATTACGCGCTCCAAGAGCGCACCAATTCTGCTTTGCATATGGGTTGATGACTTGTAGACACTCTTGACGCGCTGTGGTCGCATTGTATTGCTGTCGAGATCTTCAGGTCCGAGGAACACAACGGTCTGGTCTTTCATCCAGAAGATAGATGGACCATGGTGCTCATCGGATAGCAGTCGTTGAAACAGGTGCTTTGTCTCCACATGGAATCGCACCGGTAGCGCGACCTCCCGCCCGATTCTTCTGACGACCAGGTGTGTCGCCGAGGCGTGGGGTTTCAGCCTCACCAAATGCATGCCGTCCTTATTGAGCAGACCTTCGAGAGCCGACTCCATGAGCCTGTTGTGCTGCAGACTGTCTTGGCGATTCTTGGTGCTGTCGGGCTCAAGGCGCAGTCTGGTGGCTGCCACATCTTGCAGCTGGGCTTGCTGCGATAGGAGGGCGTTCTCCAGAACAGATCCTATGTCCTCTTGTCTATGCGTCGCGGCTGGGAACATTGCTTCGACCCGGTCCGCTTTCATGCTACAAGCCTTGATGACACCGGGGGGTACGACCACGACGTTTCTGTTTTTCATCCAGAACACCGAGGGACCTGCCTGTTCAGGCGACGTGAGTCTCTGCCATAGGCGTCCAGTGTCAGGATAAGCTTTTATAGGCAGGGCAATCTCATGAGCTCCCACTTTTTTGACAACCAGGTGAGTCGCTGCAGGCTGGGGCTTCAGTCTCACCAGTGTAAGCTCGGTGCTCTTCAGGACTGCTTCAAGTTCGGCCTCCATATTCTTCTGGTCGTGGCGAGCCACATTTTCTGTGTTGACGGGCATGTGTAGGTGTGACGTCAGAATACATTACCGGTATTTTGACGCGCTGCCAATCTATGATGTGTGTCTCAGAAATCCAGCGTGCGAACAGCTCAAGGTGTCTGAACAATCACACCCTTTCAGGTTAGTCCTTCCTCCTCGCGACACATCCCTACGACGTCGGAGACCAGGTGCAATTGGACAATGGGGATACCATGACGGTGGACAGGATGTCCATCACGACCACTCAATTTATCAAGGGCGACAACTCCCGGACATACATCCCGAACGCCAAGCTGTCCCAACAGAGCATCACGAATCTGACACGATCAGAGAAGAAGATCGGCTCGTTCCGCGTGTTTCTGGACTTGAACACACCCGCAGAGACCTTCACCGAACTTCAAGAGATGGTGCAGAGATTCATGGACGACAATCCGCAGGACTACTGCGGAGTATGCACGGTGCAAGCAGTGGCCTTTCAGGATCCGCTGAAGCTGCAGCCCTCCACCAACTGGTCGTACTGCCATGCCCCGTTCGAAGGCAAGAAGATCGGCAAGGCCCGGCACGAGATGTTCCTGGTCATCTCGGGATTCCTAGCGAACGCGAAGGCTGATTACACCCTGCCGCACCTGTCGAGGTCTGACGAGAAGACCGTACAGGCTGTCGCGAGCGTCCTGCGGCCTCTTCGAGAATCAGACAGTGGATGATTGCGTGTCACTGACGACAGACTCCTGCAGTCTTGCCCGAAAGATGCTCTGAGCATCGTCTTGCTCGTGTCTATCACGTGTCCTCTCGTTCAGGCAGAGCGAGCTCCAGTGCTTTCATATTCGGAAGAGTAGCACCTGATGAAGACTTCACCTGTGCAGGTGCCGCTTCTAGTGAAGCCTTTGGCAGCAAGCACTGTGGCAGGTATGAGGGGGATGAGTTTGCGATCCGGTGTGAAACACACAAAGCGTCAAAGTCTCCCAGAGCATATGGAATTGCGGTCGGCTGGCCATCTACACAATCACCATTCTTCTGCAGTGATGTGATATAACTTTGGTCACGAACTCGCACGGTCTTGTCTTGTACACGGACTGAGTCAATGAGAATGTCGGCTGAAGTGTTCTGTACACTCGGCATAACGTATCTCAGGTTGGCAAAGATGGCCAGGCGCCATAGAAGTGGTCTCGTTCAAGAGCGCTGTTCGCATTCTCTGGCACGCTCAGAGCTTCGATGGAGGTAAGCTTGACATGGATTAGTTCAGCACGCTCTCCAGATGGGCGTGTGTGCATAGTGTCGCCTCGCTGGACAGCACGGTATTTCACAGGGAAGTCGAGCAAGTGAGTATCAGTCACCAGAAGCGGTGTAAGTGTCGAGCTAGGGGACCTTGTAGACAGGAAAACAGAGTTCTGTGCTCCGTAAGGGAGAACGGTGTTGGTCGAGTCTCCTCTCAGGCGATAGATCACGGTTGAGAGATGATTGGTCGAGATATACTGATCCGCATCGCTGAGACACTAGCCGAAGGACGGACTCTGCGCCAGGCGCGTCACTATTATGCACGATAGATAGAGTCTCCCTTCGGCACCTGATATGGTGTAGCTTGCGCCTGTATATGCTCCAACATCCATCCTAATCCAGCGTAGGAGCAGGGGACAGTCTGCTCTTACGAGAATATGATTCGCAGCGCAAAGACACGCACACACTGGTCGCCTCGCATGTGTGAGACGTGCTAGGTCCTCTGATCGGCGTTGAAGACATCCCGATGACGAGGTCGAGATGGCAACGACAGGTCCTTCGTCGGACGCTTGATCGGGCCGACGATCGCATCGGATAGACCCCGATAGATCGGCCAAGGTAGCCTCGACGGGTCCCTCGTCGTCCCTTTTGATCGGGTAGCCGACAACCTCGGAGAGGACCCCGGTACCAGATCGAGATCACCTCGATGACTAGGTCGTCGAGCACGTCGATCGAGCACGTCGTTTGTAGAGGCCGTCCCAGTGACGATGCTAAGTTGGCCGCTGCTATGCGCAGGTCTCTGTGTTCGACTAAAAATGGGTAGCTGCAGCCCGTTGACACCAGGTGGACCTCATGAGTTGTTAAGGCCGCCATACCTAAACGTTCAGTGCTGTTTGTCATGTTTTTAGGAACGGGAAACGAGCTCTCTGAGCTACCAAACTGGTCGCTCTCACAGACTGCGACGCCTGCGTGCACCTATGCTGGTCGGAGCACAGCCTCCTGAAAGATTTGCTATTGGCTCGCGCACATATACAGGAGTCGCGCCCTCAGTGGGGCTAAGGTTTATTATACTGAGAGGCTACTCGCCCCACTCTTTGAGTGGCAAACGCATGGGCCAAATCTCATCCGTGCCGCGCGCAACACCTTTGCAAGATGAGCAAACACGTCACAGAGCCTGCCTGCGTGTGCTAGACCACCTCTGCCATATCTTTGCTTCATCCTTCATACAGGGCACATCAGGCTGCCAACGTCATCCAACAGCACTGTAAACCGATTTATTGCGATCTTGCCTTGGATTCACTTGCAGGAGACTGGAGCGAGGGATACAAGAGCTAAAATTTGCTACGCTATCGAAGAGCGACATGATGTATGTGTGGCATGCATAGGACGCGCGTCACTGGCCGCATCAATTTTGCGAGGTAAGATTGAAGACGGGATGACCTGGCCTGCATTTGTCACCATGATCGCTGCAAGATGCCGAGCACCTCTGTAATTATCCTCGAGCTGTTCAGCAGGGTCGGAAATGTGGCAGCCCTGGGCAGCCGTGTACTGCAGTGTAATGCAGTCACCCTTGATGTTGGGTCTGATCGAGGCGCGAGCGTCTGCACAGACATTGCAAAAGTCTCAGATACGGCCATTCAGAGCCTGAAATTAGAATGTCCTGCCGTGGAATGGATTGTGTGGGCCTCCCCACTGTGCGATCAGTACTCTCGAGCTCACACATGTGGCACGCGCGATCTTCAGCATGCAGATGTGCTCGCCAAAAGAATTTGGAAGTTCATAGACATCCTGAAGCCCGAACAAGTCCTCATTGAGATCCTTCGTCGTCCATGCTGTGGAAGCGTGACTTCATGCTGGCGAGACCAGGGACCACGTTCGTCGTGGACTATTGTCAGTACGGGACAGCGTCACAAAAGGCGACCATGCTTTGGAGCAATACGCTGCTGCAGGGATACTCAGCAAAGACGTGCCCTGGTCCCGGGAAGTGCCCAGCGATTGCGCCCCTGACGCGTCGCCACATCGTGAGTATTGATGGCGGTGAGATGAGAGAGACAGTCGCTGCCAACCCAGACAGGTTGGTTCTCGAGCTGTTCCAGGCCGTGCACTAGGACATGCCCCAGCGAGGGAAGGGAATCGAGAGGAATGCTGAGAGGGCAGCCACAGCGCTTACCAACCCAGTCGTGGGTTGGTAAGCGCTGTACAGGCTTGAGCAAGGGTTCTATGCGGTTCAAGGTGGTCCATGCAGATGGGTCGGTCGCATGGAGGGAGCTAGCAGACATGTCAGAGCACTTCGACAGACTGGCATGGCCCTTGAAGGTCCGTGCAAAATTGCTGTGGACCCAGCGCCATTCCCTCGTACGCCTCGTCAACGTCACTCTGGATGGCGACAGCGTTCTGATCGAGGGTGAAGTGGTCACAGTGCCGTGAGACGTCGTGGCTGCAAGCTGACGCCGCCGCAATGCGTGAGATTGCAACCCCTGTCTAGACACGTGATCTGAATGGTGTGTGCAGCGTGCATGTTCTTGGCAAAAACGATGTCATTCGCGTGTGCTGGATGCGCGTGTCAGAGCTTCGATGCATGTAAACTCCAGGGTGCAGAAAGGCAGAGATGCCTGCTTTGAGGACGACCTTCGAACGTCGAGCCGGACACAATGCCCGGTCCGATGTCTGTAAGACCATGAGGGATCCTTAATCGAGGTCGGAGATTGGATCGGAGAGACGAGGTCGGATCGGAGAGACCACGACGGTGAAGTCGGTACATCTGGGTCGAGCTCCTCGTCTATCTCTTCTATCGCGGTCGGACGTCGGATCGGAGAGACCCCGACAATGCGATCGAGCTGTCTGGTTCGGGTTCATCGTCGGAGCCTCTGAATGGCGTCGAATGTTGCATCGGAGTGACCTCGACGTCATTTCCGTCGGGCGTTCCGATCGAGATCGGTGACGCATTCCAGGAGCCAACGATTAGAAAGCTGAACATGCGATCGGTGATCGAGGTCATGACACGAGTCCGAAAGGGTGATTCAATGGCAATTTGGCATAGCAGAAGTGTGTTCTGCCATACCAACGCATCTGTAGTTCGCTTACATAGAGTGGTCCCAGGGTGACAGCAAAAGGCCCTCACAAGCTGTCAAGCCAGGTACACCTGCACATGGTCTGTGAGGTGCGTCACATACGCGCGCTTAGGCTAGTGTTCGAGCATTCGGGTTGATCAGCCTCTCGCTCAGGCAGCAGCGCACCCATGTGCCGATGCCCGCCTTCTAAATTGCAATGTCAGCGATGGTCCCTCTTTGACCATTAGACAGCGTCAGTGAGTCAGCATGTCTTTTGCACACGAGGTAGTGACAATCAACCTCTCTGCATTATCGTCAGAAACCAGCATGAGGTGCCGTACGCTGTGTGCAGGGAGGTGTACAATTACTCGCATATGGGACGTGCAGCAGGTGATCAAAGTGGGGTAGGAATTGGCAAGACAACACGGAGGTGGGGCCGAGCTTGCGCACCCTGCAGGTCTGTGTGGCATATGCTTGCACAGTCTTCGACCTGGTTATTTGGGCATACATCCCACAGCAGCAGTGCAAGATCAGATCAGGATCTGAGTAGGTCCTAGCCATAGATGCAGGTGCCTGCAGACGAGTAAGCCATGTCCCCTGATCGGCTGACCTGCAAGCGTGCTTCATGCTTGAATAGTGACATGCTGACCTCAGCGAGCGTACAGCCTTCAAAGGGTCTGTAAGGTGTCCTTCTGGGCTCTCCTCCTATAACATGCTCTGCGCGATAGACATAGGGCTGTCAGGGCTGCTGAGTATTGATGGCCTGAGTAGAGCGAGCGTAGAGCCTTCGTGTCGTCTCGTATGTCTACTTTCATACTTTGAATATAGTATAATCTTTAAAAGTATCAGAAGCCCAAAAAAAGCTCTGGTCATGGGGAGCCTCCTACATACCAGCGCATATTTTCAGAGCTCCGGTCCTTTCCCAATTCGCATTATATGCAATCCATGAGATCAGAACGTCACGTCTCCGCAAGCTCAGACGAGCCTCTGGATCCGGTGACTGGACACCAGGCTGTTAGGATCGACGAGCAAGGCTGCAAGGTATCTGAGGTGTCCTTCTGAGGTCATCTCACTGAAGGTGCTCTTCGCGGTTTCAATAGAGCTGTGAGAGCTGCTGGATTGTGATGGCCTGATACGAGCACGCATCTGGCCTTCATGCCGTCCCCTGTGTCTACTTTCATACTTTGAATATAGTACAATTTTTAAAAGTATCAGAAGCCCAAAAAAAGCTCTGGTCATGGGGAGCCTCCTACATACCAGCGCATATTTTCAGGGCTCCGGTCCTTTCCCAATTCGTATTATATGCAATCCGTGAGATCAGAACGTCATGTCACCACAAGCTCAGACGAGCCACCAGATCCAGGGGCTCGATGAGAAGCCCCTAAGATGCACAAGTAAGCCTCAAAAGAACATGGTGTCGTCCTGCTGCGCTCTCAGACTCTGATCGGAGAACAGCAATATGAAGGCATGGCCGGCAGAAGGCAAGATATGCCCCTGAGGTTCTCGCGCATGTCCACACAGCACTCTTCATATCTGAGACACCTCGGGCAGAGACCACAGTAGTCCGTACCTGATGTAGTCACGAAGATGACTTGAGCTGTCTGCAACAGGATTCGACCTCTGACTTTTACACAGCTGTGATGGGTCGCTGCAAACTATCAGGACACATCGCTAGCGAGACCACCTGTCATCTTCATGGATCATGAGAAATCCAGCCATACTCCCCATACTTTGCAGGCGATGCACCAGAGGGAGCAGAGCGGGGGTGTGCTTTTCGAAAGCCTCCTCTCAAGAATATATCGGATTCTCGGCAGTCTACAGGAATATCCTGGGTTTTCAACTTTGCGATGTGTGCAAACGTGTGTACATTTCGTTGCGTATGGCGCGTCCAAAGCGCAGGACCAGTTTTTGTGTGTGACGCAGCCAAAAGCCCAGACCTGAAGGGGTCATCCCCTTGACACAGAGCTTGTGAGCAGAGCACGCTGGTGAGGGCAACAAGCAAGGATATTCGCAACTTCTTTCAGTCCTGGAGGCGTCAAGCTGTACCCTTGCACGAAGCAACGAGTCCCTGTCTATGACGCAGACCTCGCCCCGTCTACTTCGAAATGCTACTGGCCACATCATGGCAAGAGTGACGCGTCTCTCATGTGCTCGTTTCACAGCTGCTGGGACACATAGTCTCCAGCTCGGATTGGGTCCCCTCCGATGACGAGGTCGAGGTGGCCTCAAGAGAACACGATCGAGGGCACCGAAATGAGTAGGGCGATTCACCGACAGAACTGCTATGCTGTGCTATGCCCCCAGTGTAATCTCTGACTTACCACACCAATTTCGAAACGGTGATTGCAGCCCACTGCCACCAGGCGATCGTTACGAGTCTCTCCAAGATGTCAATCTCATGCGCAAACTCCTGGTGTGTCACAAACGCTCTATAGGTGTGGAGGACGAGGTCTACCAGCTACCCGTCCCCTTGCACTGTGTACGTGCTGTGAGATACGCCAACACAACTGCTTGATCAATAGATATGTCAGAAATATTGTGTGGCACACATCTATCAAATCTCACAGACGCACGCAATGATGCGGCGCGCAACACTCGGACACTGGCACAAGCAACAGAGTGACTCGTGACCTTCTTCAAGACGGTGAAAAGGGAGTCGGTCCTCGTTCTTGGCTATCACGACCTCTCTGGAGCAACAATGTAGCTGCTGCTCAGACTTCCGATCAAGTAAGATGGTCAAGCCATGGCTCATCTCAACTCATGCTTTGCTATGACTCTGTGTATGAGCATTTTGAGCTAGTCTGCGACCAAGCAGCTCGTTCGTAGCAGGCCTTCATCCCCAGATGCAGAGGCTTTCTGGCCCAAGTGCACAACTGGCAACGCAGGGCTACCCATCGTCTCTTTGGAGCGATCGCCTGATCTTTCAGGCGATGCGCTGGCGTTGCCTGCCTGCAGTGCTGCCTTGTCAGTGACAGTCGTAGGCTGAGGCACAGCATTTTGTGAGGCACAGCATCTTACAGCCATGAGACAGGATACACTGTGTTCGGTGAGGACTACAACTGCTCGCCTATGGGGTGTGCGGTAGGTGATCTCTGAGTGAGGTGAAATCCAGCAAGACATCACAGGGATGCGAAGACTGATGTTGCCTGCCCTGCAGAATAGGATCGCTTATGGCTCGTCGTCTCAGACGATGTAGTCCAGAGCAGCAGCGTCCGGGGCATAGACTCTGAGTGTGGGCATAGATGCATGTACTTACCTGTCAGCAGCCATGTGTATGTCTTGAGCCAGGATTCCTGACAGGCTGATGTGCACTCATACCTTGTGCCTGAGTACTGGCCGCCTATACACAGCCACCGTACAGCCTTGATGTCGTCTCCTGAGTCTACTTTCATACTTTGAATATAGTATAATTTTTAAAAGTATCAGAAACCCAAAAAAACTTAGGTCATGGGGAGCCTCCCACATACCAGCGCATATTTTCAGGGCTCCGATCCTTTCCCAATTCGAACTATATGCAAGACGTGAGATCAGACCGTCATGTCACCACAAGCTCAGACGAGCCACCAAATCTAGCGGCTGGATGACAGGCCCCTAGGATGCACGAGGAGGCCTCAAAGAACATGGAGTCGTCCTGTTGAGCTCTCAGACTTTGATCGGGCAGCACTTATGTGAATACATGGCCAGCAGAAACCAGATACAGTACATCAGGTCCTTACAAGCTCAGACGAGCCTCCAAGTCCCGTCACTGGACACCAGGCCTCAAGGCTGCACGAGCCAGCCTTGAGCGACCTCGAGCTATCCTTCTGAGCTCATCTCACTGAGGGTGCTCTTCACGGTATCAATAGAGCTGTGAGAGCTGCTGGATTGTGATGGTCTGAAACAAAGACGCATATGGCTCTCATCTCGTTCTTTGTGTCTACTTTCATACTTTGAATATAGTATAATTTTTAAAAGTATCAGAAGCTCAAAAAAAGCTCTGGTCATGGGGAGCCTCCTACATACCAGCGCATATTTTCAGGGCTCCGGTCCTTTCCCAATTCGCATTATATGCAATCTGTGAGGTCCTAATGTCACGTCTCCACAAGCTCAGACGAGCCGTCAGATCTGGGGGCTAGACGCTAGCCTTCAGGAAGGCGCAGATGGGGCTTGAAGGATGGCGAGTCGCTCTCTTGTGATCTTGTCAAGCGGATGAGAAGTGGGAGATCGCCGTGCAAAGGCGTGTATGACGACTGTGCGGTGCGTGCGACACGCAAGGACGTGTTGCTAGTGGGACGTGTGAAACGCCAAGTGCATGGTGTGGGTGTGCGACAAGGTATTCCACCCGTTGGGGATACAGTCCGGTTACAGGTATTTGACAGGTAAGCACATGCAAAACTGGAGAAAGACTGGGAAGATCGAATGGCTGAGTGAGAGTAGCAATCAAAGGCTGGAGGGAAGTGGCAATTAGATACATTGGCAAGTTTGGCGATCATATATGACCGAGAGTGGCGATAAATTGGCAGGGCAAAAGTGGCGATATACTGGCTCAGAGAGCGTGGCACCCAGATGGCTGGGGGACTGACGACCAATAGGCAGGCTGGGATGTCAATCAACTGGCAGGCTGGGAGTCGCAATCAATTGACTAGACAGGAGTCGCGAACAACTGACAGCGCTTGACTGGCGATTTACTGGCTGTGAGAGCGTGGTAGCCGAATGACCGGGGGAATATAGCGACTATCTGGCTGGGCAAGAGTGGCGATCAACTGACTCGACAGGAGTCGTGATCTATTGGCAGGGCAGGAGTGTGATCAGATGGCTGTGCGACTACGGGCACCGATTGGCTGGGCGAGAGTGGCAGTGAAAGAGCAGGGCAGGATGGCTGATCATATGGCAGGGCGAGTGTGACGATCAACTTGTTGAACGAGTGGGGCGATAAGACGGGCAGGGTACTGTGGCCACCGGTTGGCAGCGCGAGGATGGGGATCAATTGGCAGGGCGAGAGTGGCAATCAATTGGCTGGGCGGGACTTGCGATTGATTAGCAAGGGTAATTGTGACAACCAATTGGCTGGAGAGGAGTCGCGATCAAGTGGCTGGGTGAGCGTGACAACCGTGTAGCTGGGCAGGAGTGGCGGTAATCTAGCTGGCTTTAAGTGGCAACTTCGTCACAGAATGGAAACCTTCTAAATTCTCTATTGTAAGGCGATGGTCTACCCTGGAACCGGAGACACCGATCTAGACTTGCACGCCTGTCAACACGACCCCAAAGTGATCGTGATACCATTTCGACTGTACATGAAGATCTACATTGTGCACACATCACTTGATGGAGCGTGCACTGGCGCAGCAATGTCTTTAGACTTGGCACACAGTGTCTGATGTTGAGCCATAGAGCACAGCGGGACTGAGATGTCTTTTGGCACCCAAACAGTTGTCTGCGTCAAGGGTCAGCGCAAGGACGCGACATGGTAGCCGGATGTATATCTTCACACGCTTGGCGGCATGGGATACTCGCCGGTCTCCTGCATCCTTGCCAGGGCCAGCCACCTGTGGCCGACCTCTGGCTCCCACTCGGGGAGGTCGCGCGTCCTTGTAGGCCGCACAAGTGGCGGAGCAGAGCGGGCGTCGGCCCTTGCATGGGCGAGGAGGTCTGAATTAGCCTTCGTGAAGGCTGCGATCGCGCTGCTCATCCGCCTCATCAGGGCCTGCACCTCCATGCCGGGATCCTTGAAGAGGCCGTTAGTCTCCCTCTCCACTGTGTCTCGCAGCTTCATCAGCTTTGAGAAGCCCTTCGCTGGCATTCGTGGCGCCAGAATGAACTCGATGTCCAGGAGACGTATGGCCGCGTTGTTCACACAGTCCCTCACCATCTCATCGCAGTCGACCTCGTGCCAGCGGCGCTGCTTGAAGGCGAAGGCTACAGGCTCACCATCTACAATGTCAACAAGGGCGTTGTGGTTCCTCGGGGCCTCTGGGGTGAGGTGCAGCAGCTTGAAGAGCCTCAGGAAGGGCGTCAAGCCGCACTTCTCCTTGAGGTCCAGCGCCTCCCTGAGCTCCTCGTACGTGAGGCGGACCAGGTGGTCAACGTTGGCCCTGCCGAATGATCTGGGCCTAAGCTGAACATTTGTGCTGTTGGTCGTCGTGGTATGGGAGTTGATGTTGAGAGTGCTCGATTGGCAAGTCTCGCTGGCGACGATTGAGGTGGAGCCAGTCCCTTCAGCAGCCTCAGCAGCAGCCACGACTTGGCGATGCTTGTCGGTCCGAAGGTGCTGATCTAGAAGATTCTTCCTGGGGAACTGCTTGTCGCAAGTCCTGCACTCGTACTGAACCTGTCCTGGTGGAACACATTTGTACTTTCTGTTGACATGTGCCTCGAGCGCGTGCTTGGAGCTCAGCTCCAGGCCACAGGTCTCGCAGGCGAAAGTAGCCATGGTCAGCACCTACCATAAGTTCACGCACACTCTTTATGAGGCCTTGCAGAGCACAAAGGTCTATAGGCAACGCCGATGAGGCTGTTACTCGTGTGCACCACAGCTGACACGATCTGTCTGTATCTCTTCGGCACAGAGCTGGGATGCAGGATGTCAGAGTCGCCTTAAGGGAGGACGTTCTGTAGAGCACCGAGACAGCGATTGCGTCTGTAAAGCTTTAATGTCTCCTTCGATCAGTCTTGAGACCTGTATCGGCACGCCCCAACGGTGAGGGCGAAAAATCAGCGCGGGTCCTTCGATCGGGTCGATGAGTGCGTCGGACAGACCCCGACGCGAAGGCCGAACTGGCCCTACGGATCGGACCTACCATCGACCTCCCTCGATCTGATCGATCACGGCATCGGAGAGACCCCGATACTGACGTCGAATCGACCACGACCAGACGATTTCTACGCAAGCCGGAAGTGTCTCAAAGCATGTTTGCACGGCCATAGACACAGCAAAAGTGTCCTCTGCTCTTGTCAGACAGACAGTGCATGCGCTTTCAATTCAGCGCTATGACGTAATGCAAGGTGGCTCCACGACAGTACACATCCAGAGATTTACACTGTGATTGCACTGTACAAAGAGCTTCTCGGACCCCTCATGTATCTTTGCACAGCGCGCTTACTTTGCGATCGGTTGATACAATGACTGACACACAGGAGAAAAGCAGTCTAACGAAGATGGTCTGAAGGAGTCTCTGAGTCGCCTACACCTGCTAGAGCAGGCTCCCCAGGCCCAAAAGCCACACCTCCCCTGCCCCCTTGCGGCCTCGCTTCATGGTTGCGCGACAGAACGGCTCCTCGCTCGGACAGCAATTTGAAGCTGCATGGAATGTGACTGGTCAGTGTGACATCTGCTGTGGTTACGTTCGAGCACATGCTGTGCAGAGACAATGAGATCTGGCATAAGTGAACTGTCCCACAAACATGGTAACAGAGTGTGACAAGGACGCTGGACGCGTTCTCACCTAAATTCGGGACGCAAGAGGTCCTTTGGGCGTTTTGGCATTCAGCCTAGCTGCTTCTTGACGCTAGCCAGCTGCCTCTTCAGAGTCTTGATCTTTCTGGTCTTGGCAGCGATGATCCTTTCGTAGTGTAAGACGTGCTCATCAAACTCTGCCTGTACCAAACCTATAATCCTTTGATTGAAGTCCTGCCCATCGGCTCTGCGATTAACGCGAGAACAGTCTGTAGAGGTGCGCGAAGGATCTGAGAGTTCATCTGGCGCCAGCGCGCGGCGAGGACTCATCACTTCGATGCCTTCCTGAGGCCTCTTGGGAGCTGGTTTGCACAGCCCAAGCATGTGCTCGGCCAGCTTGCCCGACATGACGCAAGCAGAGGGTGCCTGGTGTGGCAGACTACGCCTCGCAACTTTTGCAGCCATCCTTGAGCACAGCGACCCACCACACTGTCGCGCATCCATGGCGTAATGGCTCACGCCGCGTCACGCGCACGTGCGGATGCCAGCTTTGTGTTAGGTATCGGCTGTATGGCGGCTTTCTGGGGGCCGAAACAGGTCGATATGCACGACGCACCTTGCAAAGCTTGAAAGAGACTCGGGATCTCTTGGAAGAGTCCGTCTGGCTATATGCAGCAACCTGGGCGTTGATGGCCACAATCTTTGCTGTGTGCAAAAGAGGACCAGAACTTGGGAGGCGTGGTGATTCACTGACTTCATCAGTATGATCAATACCAGTCTGTTATCTGTGCTTGGGACACTGTGCTGCGCTTGCCAACACGTCAGAATGTATCGGCATTTGCCAAAATAAGCAACACAACCCTCCCGCCATGTGGTCGATGCCCAACTCCGAGGGGGAAAGCTTTCTGCAGGTCATTGCTAAAGACTTTTGAGTGCGAAAGCTAACCAGTGACAAGTCAAAAATGACCGTGCAGCGTGTGAAATCTGAGAGTGCTATCAGAGTTGTCCTTTCATAGGTTGGGACAGCATGGGATGCAACCATGCGTCGCGTGCAGGAAGTCTCGATACGCCTCCCTAACGTGATCAAGACCGACACAGTGTCTCCCACACCAAAAACGTGCAGAAAGGTACTGCCTGCCCTTTCGGAGACGCACACTGACCGCCGTGCCCAGATAGTGCCTCGCAGACGCCAAAAGAAATGATCGAGGTCAGTGATCGGATCGGAGAGACCACGATGGTAAGGTCGACGCGAAGTCACATGCTCGGGTCGACACCTGCATCGGAGGGACCCCGATGACGAGATCGAGTCGACCTCTCCGATCGGATGGATGACCGCATCGGAGAGACGCCGGTGATGAGGTCGAGCTGGTCTCGAGTGCGTGTGATCGGTGGCCTGCTTGCGATCGGCTATAGAATTCTCGTTGCCTGTCGACCGCTTGTTGGTGATCGCGCTCCACTTCCATATGGAAAGTGCCTTTTCTGGGCCTTCTTTCTGGACAACGGATTGATGCTAAGTTTGCACGGAGCTGAGGGCCTTCAATTGTGCTGGACGACATGGCAACAAACCAAGGAGACACAGGCCTGAGCATTGGCGGAACATGAGAGAGTCCTTTGCTGCATATTGAAGGTCTTCGATAGGCATCATGGAGCATCATGCATCCTGTGCAGTGAGGAGTACAATTACTCGCGTATGGTGTGTGCATCACGCGATCTCCAAGTGGGACGACCTCCAGCAGGAGGAGATAAGACTAAGAAGGCTATTGCTGCTTGCCATGTAGGACAGATGGGACGTGATCTACTTCTCTTCGACCTTGATATCTAGGCATGTGTTGCAGAGTCGCAGAGTGAAGTGAGACCACAGGAGTTCACTCTATGTGTGCAGAAGTCGCAACTCTCGCTCGGAGCAATCAATTGGCTCATCAAATTTGAGCGATCAATTGGTAGGCTGGAACGGCGATCAATCAGCGTGCTGAAGATAGCCATCAAATGGCTGAGTGGGTTCGAGGGGTCAATTGGCGCGCTGCGAATGGCGACGAATTGGCTTAGCGATTGCGAGTCTTGGGGGTCTCTCTATGTGTCCAGACAGACTGCCCTGCACTCGTGCTTTTGACTCAATATCAGCCGCCTGATCAGAGCGAGCATAGAGCCTTCATGGCGTGTCTTGCGCCTGCTTTCATACTT
Source organism: Coccomyxa viridis (assembly GCA_963930925.1). Classification (NCBI taxonomy): domain Eukaryota; kingdom Viridiplantae; phylum Chlorophyta; class Trebouxiophyceae; family Coccomyxaceae; genus Coccomyxa; species Coccomyxa viridis. The sequence goes on along the minus strand of CAWVOJ010000004.1, from coordinate 494,723 downwards.
TGAATATAGTATAAACTTTAAAAGTATCAGAAGCCCAAAAAATCTCTGGTCATGGGGAGCCTCCTACATACCAGCGCATATTTTCAGGATTCCGATCCTTTCCCGGTCCACACTATATGCGATCCATGAGACCGTGGTGCCACGTCACCACAAGCTCATACGAGCCTCCGAATCCGGCGACTGGACATCAGGCCTCAAGACTGCTCGAGCCAGCCTTGAATGACCTCGAACTGTCCTTCTAAGCTCATCCCACTGAAGGTACACTTCGCAGTCTTCGCAGTCTTAGTAGAGCTGTAAGAGCTGCTGATTTGTGCTGGCCTTGAATAAGCGCGCATATGGCTTTAATGTTGTCCCTTATGTCTACTTTCATACTTTGCATATAGTATAATTTTCAAAAGTATCAGAAGACCAAAAACTTCTCAGGTCATGGGGAGCCTCATACACACCAGCGCATATTTTCAGGGCTCCTATCCTTTCCCGATTCATACTATATGCATACCATGAGATCGGGACGTCACGTCCCCACAAGCTCAGACGAGTCACGAGATCTGAGGGCTGAATCCAGGCCGAAAGGACGCACAGGTAAGGCTTAAAGGAGTGCAAATTGTCCTCTTGAACTCTTTTCAAGTGGGAGAAATTTGGGACGATCGCTTTAAGAGGGCGTGTATGACGACTTTGTAGTGCATGCAGCTCGCGAAGACACGTTGCTGGTGTGACGTGCGAAACGCCACACGCTGGGGTGCTTTTGTGCGACTCGCTATTCTACGTGTTTGAGTGTCACTTGTGGTGCATAAATTGCTTAGAGGTGTTTGACAGGAAAGCGCGTGCAACATCAAGAAGAATACTTGAGCTGTCGAATGGCGGAGTGGTTGTAGCAGTGAAATGCCCGGGCAGGATGGGCGGTCAAACGTTTGAGTGAGAGTGGTGATTTGTGGAACTGGCAAGCCTGACCGATCGATTGGCGTGCTGGGAATGGCGAGTAACTGACTGAACGCCTGCGAGCAATTACTTTGCGAGCTGAGAATTGCAATCAATTGGCAGGCCAGGAGTGGCAATAAAATGGCCTAGTGAGTGTAACTAATCACTTGGCAAGCTGGGAACCGCGATCAAGCGGCTCAGCGAGGATGTAAGATCAGTTGGCGTGCTGGGATTAATAATAAGTCGGCTTAGCAATTGTGAACCATCATTTTGCAGGCCAGGAGTGCCGATCGATCGGTGCGCTGGACTAGCAATTAATGGGCAGGCTGGGAATGGCGATCAATTGACTGAGAGGATATGGCGACTGAGTGGTGTGCTTTGAGTTGCGATTAAATTGCAGGCTGGGAATGGCAATTGAATGGCAGAGCAGGAGTGGCATTCAATGGCTGAGCGAGAGTGGTGAACAACTTTGCAGGCCAGGAGTCCTGATGAATCGACATGCTGGGAATGGCGATCAACTAACTGAGAGAGTGTGGCGATCATGTGACTGGGCGAGGGTGGCGAGAAATCAGCTGGGCTAAATGGAGACGACTCTGTCCCAGAAACACACCTGTCGCATCAATGGTTTGTGGCAGACTCTACGCTCAAATTGGAGACACTGATCTAGAGGGAAGGCCTGACAACACGACCACAAAGTGGCACTCGTGCGGCCTGTGATATCACTTGAAGTCTACATGAAAATCTACAGTATGCAAGAGTCATGTGATACAGCGTGTGGCTGCGCGCAACAACCCACACACGTATCTGATATTGAGCAACAGGATTGGCCCTCAAATGGCTATCTGAATTGGGTTGCAGACGTTCTACGCCATCATGTTGCATCTCCTTACCTACTTGGAGGCATGGAATGCTCGCCGGTCGGCTACACCCTCGTCGAGGCCAGCCTTCTACGACAATTTGCTGGCTCCCAATCCGCCCCAGACGGACCTGTCTTCAATTATTTCACCCCAGGATGGTGTAGTCGCCTCCGAGGAGGATTTGTTAGATGACGACACTGAGATGTATGTATGTGCTTTCTGTGTCTGTGAGGCGCTGATTGCTCCTTCAATTGCCTTGAGATTCTGAACTGGCGCATCCCATCGGCGGAGATGGAAAGACGACGACAAGTCCTTCGATCGGATCGATGTCTGCATCGGAGAAGCCCGATCGAGGAGGTCGACGAGAGCCCCATCGAGGCCGATCTCGGCCTGTTCGCTCGGGTCGGTCATGACATCGGGAAGATCCCGATCCTGATGTCGAGACGTCCTCGACCAGATCGTTTCTATCAATCAATGCCAAGGCAGGAACGCTTTCCTGCTTGCAAGCAGTACACCTTTATAGATTCCTCTGAGGACCTCCCACAGTATGTCAGACAGAACTGCAGCCTCCTTCAGATCCGACAAGCGTACTAGTATGTGGAGAGGCTTGCTGGAGGGCATCCCATCTTCGGGAGTGGTTACACTTTTATCGGGATGAGTTGTCATGGGTCGGCCTGGTCCTTCGGCTGTGCGAGGAACATCAGGCTGAAGATCTTTCCGTCTACCTTCAGCATATCCTTGCCATCGGCTCCGGCCTTCAGCTTACCCTTCTGGGGTTGTGGTGTGAGGTGAGAGCTCTCGTCTCTTGTGCTCTTCATACAAGCCATACGTAGACACCTAAGTCAAAGGTGCTGAGCCATCACTCCATGCAGAGAGAGGGGCGCGTAGTGCTAAGCACTGACATCCATTGGGTGCAGCCAGTTGCCGAGATTCAGGACATCAAGGAGCTGTATGCTGAGTTTATACACATCGACATTTCTGTCCTCCAGGTGATCTGCAGCCCCTGACAGATTGTCTGTGTTGGTCATAACCTTAGACTTTTCGGAAAAGCTGTTGTGGGACCTTGTTGCACAATTCGATCTCATCTTTGTTGCGCTACTCGATATTCAGCGGCATCCAGCATTATCATGCTTGCAGGGGGGTGTGGTTCTCCGCCATCTCCATTTGGTCTTCGATGAGTGGGCCCTGTGCAATGTACAGTGCCTTAGCGCGATAGAGACGTTGCACACCCTGTGCTTGGAAGCAGATTCAGTAGAGAGTCTGGAATGTGATACACTGTATAGATTGGGGGCGCACATCCGCATCCTCAAATTGTCAGGAGGTGCGGTATCACGATCCGTTGTGGAGATTCCTGACTGGAAGTTCTTTTTGTTTATGCTCTTTGAGACGCTTGGCAGTCTGGAGTGTTTTGAGACTACCCAGGATGCAGAGGCACTGGTGCATGCAGCATCAGTGCAATCTCAACAAGAGGAGCAGCAAGGGAAAGCCTGCAAAGGTCTGATAGTATGGAGGTTTTGGCATGTGTACGTCGTGGTAGACAGGCGTTCGTCAGCGCTCCGGGCGTTCTACGTAGCAAGACCAAGGTGTCTCTATTGCAGAGTTTCTCGTGAAGTAGAGCACCATGTGAGCATGTCGCAATACCTGGTCATATGAGATGGTTGACTGCTTCTCATCCCTCCTTGCCATATGTAGCGGGCTCCGCTGCGCCCAATTGATCATTCGGGCATTGCCAGCCGTGTCATCAGACATCCTAGAGCTCTGACCATGGGTTGCAAGATACATACCTAGGCCAGTGATCCAGAGGCCTAATAGGTGAGGTTAAAAAGCAACCCTGCTCTATCCTTGTATTTCATGGCACTAAGGCACATGCCCTACGACTCATGCCCGTTGGGAGATTTCAGTCAGTATGGAAAGATTGGCTGCTTATCAACATGCATCCATGGATGCGCAAGCTTTGCAGCACCTACCTGAGGACGGTCTGCTGCACCCTGCTATGCACAGCATTACGTCCTGCATTACGGCCAGAGTTTGCCTTGGACATGACGCAGTGCATGTTGTCCCAACATCATGCAATTGGGCTGCAGCCTGATTGTATGGTGATTGTGCTGGCCCCCGTGGTGAGACTGCCAGACTCCCACTCGTAGGCCCTATGGTCCTAGGCTACGGGTTGCCACCCGTATAACGTTCTGAAAGGGCAGCGTGCAGCATAATTTCAGAGGCGTCGACAGCCCCACACTTGGATGATGTGTGCTGTTCCTTGAGTCCCGATTGCCACTACGATTGATCAACACACTGATATCCGATGGCCTCGTGACGAGATATCTTCATTGTGTCATTTGTTATCTTTTCTACCGGCTGTCAAGCAGCTGTCTTAGTTGACTACAGGATATGGTCTGCGATGATTCGCATTGACCAACTCACAAATACATGACTCCCATTAGGATGGGCTGATATTGTACAAGAGCGCTAGCAGGCTGTCCACAAATACGCTGCAAGTGCGACAACTGCGTGACTCAAGTGCCCAATACTGCGTTACTTGAACCGAGCACTGCCATGAACGCATTGCTTCAGGAGTGCTCTCATCAGTATTTTGCATACCGCATAAATTTCTCTTCTGGAGCACTTTGACTCAGGAGGCACAACAACAATCAAACTTGCATACCTCAGATATCTCCGCGCTTGTTGAAAGAGTGGGAAGGCTAGTCAGGGCCAAGGAAGCCAGCAGGAATTAGCTCGAAGCATCCATCCCATTGAGCTAGAGTGGAAGAGCAGAGTATCCCTGACACGGTCTTACAGGATACTGGCTCCCTCAACAATACATCGCAGGAACCCGCATCCTCCTGTGTAGACGAAATTGGTGGTAGCGCCTCCCTTGGCACCTGCAAAAGATAGCCATCACAACTCATAACAGAAGCATCTGCTCCTCTCTCTTGCTGAGAGTCCTTGAGCGGGTGAGAGAGGTCTCGGTAGTGATGATCTGATAGAATCCAGGACAAGACAGAGAGCGAAGACAGCAAACATGACTTTCAGATCAGCAATGCAGTGAGCTGGCCTAGGAGGATGGGCAACCTCACCACCAAAAGATTACTGCGCCTGCTGTCTCTGGTGTCACGCAGCAACTTGTTCTGTACACGCAGCGCAGTGTTGGCCTCTTGAAGAAATTTTACCTGGACAGTGACACTCAAGTCCTCAGCTTGTATACATTAGCAAGCTTAGTCACCCTGCCTCCCTTGAGAGTCGCCATTACATGCAGTCAGCAGGATGATGTCGAGACAAGCAGTGCAGCAAGTGCATCAGGCACAGGTAGCACAAGGCTGCGCCTGACGGTAAAATGATATGCCCATGGACCGATTTGACCTGTGCAGACATCTGTACCTCATCCTCAAGCTGTACCAAATGATCTTGGCGGCGAAGACGAATCCTCCTTGCCGACTGTCTGTTGGCATAGCGACGGGCTATGGTCCGCCTTTCCAGCGATGTGAGACCGGGAGCATTGGGATCTCCAGTGTACATGATCGGGCGCCCAGCTTTCCTGCCTGGATTGGGTACCTGTATGAGGACACGTGCAAGTGAGGCGCACCAACAGATGCCTGCTGATGGGCCACCATTCAGTATCGAATTGCGCACCCAGTTGGTTGCATCTTCTCCATCTGACGGAATGGAAGGGATTGTCGATGCAAATTTGGAGAGTCGAGCAGTGCCGAAGTATTCTGTCTCGCTATTCCTGTCTGAGCGCATGTCGCGCTGTGTTACACCGTCCAAAGGGGGCAGGGCGCACCCTGCAGGTGGTCACCACACAGAAAGAACTTAGCTATGGCCTTTTCTTAGCGGCTCAGTCGATTGCTCCTTTGGCTACGACTGCAAGCTACCCTTCTTCATGGTCAAAGTTGTGTCCAGCGCTCTGGTAGTTGTCGTGGTTCCCACTGCTCTGGCAGAGGTGCTCTCAGATGGTGTCAGTCTCGCTTCAAAATACCGAGCAGGGTCCATCACTCCTGCATCCCTAGCTGGTTGCGTGCTTCTGCTTGTCTGTCTGTCCGTCCCGTTACTTGTCGAGATATCTGGGAGGTAGCAGAGAATATCCTGCCGCTGATCTGGCACTCTGCAGACCACGAATCGCTGGCGCACGTGCCAAAGATCTGCAGGTATCTTACTATGGTGAATCGCTTGCGTCTTTCCTGGATTTCCGATGCGACTGCCAGAAGCCGTCAGGTGCAGCAGCTTGACTATGATTTGGGGCTATCATTCTTCCAGGTCGGCTGCGCAACTCGCTATACGTCGCATCCAGCACAGACTCTGAATTCTTGAAAGACCACCTTGACGCCCTCCTTACAAAACTCACTAAATATACTCTCGACAGCATGCTAAGGACACGCTGTTCGGGTACAGCAGCCGCAGAGATCTTGCTTATAGAGTATCGAAGGTCTGATGCATCCTTCAGTGCTTGTGCCAATGCTTCTGTCTCGCCTACCCTGCAGAAGCTATCACCCAAGTCCCTGCTCATCAGGAGCTGAGCACTAACAAGTGCTATGGCAGAGCTGGCAGGAGGTCTCGCAGATATGACACAGTAATGTTGTCGGCAATAAGAAGCATACTTGAGCTGCCACCGTCCCTGGATATGGACAAGCTGGGTACACCCTTATCGATGGGGTTGCTCGTATGTCATCACAAGCTTCTATGAGCTACGGTCACCATCAGCTTCCAGGCGCAAGCTGAGATGCTCGCGTCCTGTACCTTGGAAAGTTCAGCTGGACAACAGATGTGCAGAACTCTGCAGCCTTGACTATGACAATCAACATCCTTCACAAGAGAAGAGGAAGGTCTGCTGTATTGTAAGTGCGATGTTATGCTGGCCGTATAGGGTAATATAGGGGGCGTGACAATTCTGGCTGCGTGCATGAAAGGCCTGCTGAGCGATTTTCAACCAAGCAGTAGCGTTTTGGACGACAAAACATGTGTGCTGTCCTTAATTATGATTCGATGGAATGGGATCTTAATTTCTATGTAGAGCGTGGAAGATGTGCGGTCGGGAACCGATTGGGACATGCCTGTTTAGTACAGTCCACTGCTTTCGTACCTGACCATTTTATCGGGAACCTTCTGCTTCGGGCCTGCTGGTGAAAGTATAGTCGTGCCATCTCTACAAGTGCTACGTGTGACTTCCGTATTCTGTGCTCCAGAGTTGAATCTGATTTAAATCATGTCGGATCAGAATCAGGTGGCTACAAATGTACCTGGCGACCAGAGGCCACAGGGCAACAAACGCACGTATCTGCAGCTAGAGCCCGGGGGCTGGTGTTATGCAGCCTTGTCAGCTGGGAATGACTCAGTCCTATACATGGTCATATATCCCCCTTCTGATACAACCACTTTTGACCACCCCCACTTTCTTATACTTTCCACCGACCAATCAAAACCAATCAACGATGCTTTTAAGGGCACACAGGTAACCACATCAGAACGCACGTCTTATGCTAGCAGATCACATGCGGCCAGACAGCACAACCTTGGATATGGGAATCCACCCGATACGTCACACTCCAATCTATTTTCTTCCAGCACAGTGTTTTGCAACAGTTATCTGTTATAAAAATCAGAGAGACTACTTGGCATCGTCTTTCACTCCTTGCCAGAAAGTGCTTGAATGCGTGTATCGTTTTTGCACTGCAGGTCTACAGCCTGCTGCTGAGGGCCACCAAAATCAGGGCACCTTTCTCTGTAAGGCAGCAACTGCTACTGCTATAGCTGCAACTTGTCTCTAAAGATATATTTTCAGGCACGTCCTCACACTGTAATGCACATCTGTGACATCCCACAACAATGCACCTCGGAGAGAGGTATTGGTGCAACAGTGATGCCAGCAAAGACGTTCTTCGGCTTTTCAACTGATGCAATTGCAGAATTTGTTCTGCATTTGAATCCTTGGCAAGGTTACTTCAGCGTTTGCAACCCTTCCATGCTGGACACTGCTGACTTAGAGCTCCCTACAGAGACACCATCTGAAAGGTTCCCCTGGGCGTTGCCATGCTGCTGGCAGCAGACCAGAGGTTTGAGATGGGATTGTAGCGCTCTGAAGAAGCCATTGGGTTGTCGTCACTATCCAGACCACCAGCAGCTAGGACGCTGCCATCTGCCAGCAGCACCATTTGGAAGAATGCTCTGGCCATGGCTAGGCTGCCTGCAGCAGACCAGGTGTTGGTGATAGGGTTATACAGCTCTGCAGAGGCTAATGCAACATGATCTCCATTCAGACCGCCCGCTGCCAGAACACAGCCGGACTGCAGACGGACCATCTGGAAGCAGTCCCTTGCTATAGCCATGCTGCCCACCGCTGACCAAGAGTCGGTGATGGGATTGTACAGATCTGTGGATACTAATTCGCTTCCATTGATGTCAGCTCCGCCAGCTGCCAAAACTTTGCCAGACAACAGCAACACTGTCTGAAAGTACACCTTGGCAGTCTGCAGCCTTCCAGCAGCAGACCAGGTGGCAGCTGTGACATTGTACAGCTCCTCCGAGTCTGATGGCCTGGTATTGTCAGCACCAGCTGCAGCCAGCAAATCGCCATCCTGCAGCCGCAACAATTGGAAGGAATCTCTGGCTGTGGCCATACTGGCTGCAGCGGACCAGACATTGGCGTTGGAATTATATAGCTCTGCAGAAGCCAATGCAGTGTCATTGCTGTCGACACCACCAGCTGTCAAAACATTGCCGCCAGACAGAGCAACCATCTGTGAGAAGCCCCGAGCTGTTGTCAGATGGCCCGCTGCAGACCACGTGCGGGTGATGGTATTGAATATTTCGGCAGAGGCTAGCGTGTGATCGTCATCTATGCCACCGGCCACCACAACGTTTCCACATGGCAGCCGAACCATCTGAAAAGAACCCCTGGCTGTGGCTAGATTGCCAGCTGGAGACCAGGCATTGATTGTTGGATTGTACAGCTCTGTGGAGGCCAGGGGACCATTGTTGCCCTCACCGCCAGCTGCCAAGATCAGGTTGGGCCTCATATGTTGATATATTTTTCCGGTGTGCAACCTGTAAGCAGACAGCCTGTCACTTTGCAGTCTCAAAGTGCGCAGCAGAGACAGACTGATACACCTGCTAGGCCAATCCTGAGTGGTGAAGGTAGCCAAATGCTTGCTTAAGATGCAGGTAGAGCAATTCGGGACCAGATGCCTACAGCCCCAACTTTTTGCATGACATGAAGGCAGAGACATTTTTTAGATTCCTTTGGCTTGAATACGGAATATGCAATCATGTAAATCCTTCACGAGGAACTCACTTCAAGAGAACCTTACAATTGATGGGTGTGGAGCTCAAGGAGGGCATGCAGATAACGTGTCCTCAAGAACGTACCAGTCACGAGACATCCTGCACATGCAAAGCACTTCAACGCGAGCTTTAAAGAGGGCCTTGAATCAGGGTCAGCGATTGGGAGATACCAAAATCGTGGCTGCGGCTCTGCTGCAAACGCAGTGTGCAAAGCATCCCGAATCCGAGGAAAACAAACAAGGGTTGTGACCTGCTTGCATAACAGACGTATTTCTCTCGGTCAAGATTGATGTAGCTTGTAAGACCCCAAACAGAGTCAGGCTATACGTGATTGCGTCTGGTAAATATCAGCATACATTGTGCTGCGAGAAGTAAAAAGGCCAAGCACGCTTGATGTGAACACAGGATGCCCTAGGTTTGTTTCCAATCGTAGATTGTGGGGGATATGCGTTGTCTGGTCCAAGTGCACCAAAGCTTCCACTGACCATTCCGGATCGCATGCACAACGACACTGCAGTGATGGGAAGTACATTACCTAACAGAACTCAAGGACTCCAAAGCACGCACCCCCACAGCGATCTTCGGGAGCTTGAGGCGATGTTCGAGACCTCAGTAGGATATGCGTGCGTCGGGACTGCTGGCTTCCAGATGCGCCTGCAGCTTTGTGAAGGCGTTCTTCATCGACGAAAAGGCGACAAAAGGCTCTGTGGTGGTCTATCAGATGTTGCAATGGCACAGTCCAACTTTTTGCTCAGAGCGAGAACAGATATTCATTTGATTTTTTAGATTCTTGCAAGATTCTCCTCTCACAATGGCAATCCGTTCCTGCGATGCCTATATCACTGCCATAAACCTAGGATTGCACATCCTGGCATCATTTACTCTTTAGCACTGTGACCTCCTTAAGCTGTCTAAAGTGCACGTATGCGCTTGAGAGTGAGACGCTAGCGCTGCTCGATACGACGCCATAGACATCTATTGATCCCTCACCATTTCTGACACAACGGAGTTCATGTGTAGCAGCATTGCTTGGGTAGAGAAATCATGAGCGCAGAAGCGGCTTGCGTATTGTGATCTGTCCAAAGGAAATGCAGTATGACCAAAGCTATCAAAATTCCAGACCGACAGCGTACAGCTTCGATGAACAGTCCTAATATCCGGCATGCCAGGGCGAAAACAGGGTGCGCCTCTGCTACGTTCGTTTCTAGGCGCGCAGATTCTGCTCTGCAGTGCAGAAGGTGGCACTCGGTAGATCTTGATGTAGCGCATCTCTGCTTACTATAATGTCCGAGGAGAAATATTCATGGCCTTCAACATGTTTTGGAAACTTTAGCAGGGCTGCAGGCACGCACCAAGACACCACTTGTTTACGGACCTTGTTGCATCAGGATGAAATAGGATCATGGGCTGCTCGCAAGGCAAGTACACTCCCATTCAGCAGGCAATCGCTGCTTGTCCTTTGACTACTGCTTATAAAGGATGCAGCTCAGCACTTATGCATGTTTCCAACATTTGAAGGCAATACATCAGAAGTATACTCTATGTTGTCTGCAGACTGTCTACAGCGACTTGCAGCCCTCTGCGCAGAGACGGATGCACGTCGCTCATAGCGAATGTCCATCTTCCGTATATGGATTCATACCTGATGTTTCAACCATCTCCCGCAAATGGCTGATAATGCAGACACTTCCATGGTGTCAGGTACTCAATAACGCTGACCTACATGCCGTTCAAATTTGAGCGATGATTGATGAGTGAATTTTGAATGACATCCTGAGGCAGAAGCCTCGAGATTCCCAAATAGATGAGCATGATGAAAGCCTGTCCGGACCAATCCTTACTTTATGGCATGGGCTCAATTGCACAATCTCAGAGGAATTGGCCTTGCCTTGCTCTTATGCCTGTTCAATGTAAGCTTTTTGGCTGCATCTCCAAATGGCACCACTTAAGCAGTACTTTTGCATGCTGTGCAGGTCGCTGCATGTAGACTTGCATCTAGGCCTGTAGTGCTCACCTTCCAAGCGAATTTTCGGGTAGAGGCACCAGAGCGGATCACCAGCCCAGCTCACCAAGCCTGAAAGACGTCATCACATTCCAGCGGACTGTGTGTAGACAACACTCAATGATGGAGCAACAAGTCTTTTCCAATTTCCCAAATGGCTTATGAGTAAGATTCGAGCACAGCGTCCAGCTTGGGGTGACAGCAGATGATCGTCTATGCCACCTGTCTATGCCACTTCCAGTCAAAGTCAAAACCTCCTGGAGACAATTGACGGATCAACCGACTGATCCTATAGAGGGACAGCCAGTGGCTTTGTTGCAGGTCAGTGCAGGAGGTGATATTGTGTACTTGCTAAGGCTTAGAGAGCACCTGCAGGTGCATCATAGATACTTGAGGCTTTCGGAGTGTTCTGGTGTATTAGCTGAGTTTTTCCCCAGCCCTTATGATAGTCCCTTCAATATTGGACCGAATGTTGAAAGATGTAGAAAGGCGTATTCGAGGACCTGCTAGAGCCTGCGGATATACACACTATCAATACTGTGACGAATTTGCTTCTTTTCTAAACACTGTTTGGTGGCACCTTGTTCATTGAAAGCCGTATTGCGAAGTGAGTGCTGCTTGGGATGCATAGCAGCACGATACGTCATACGGTACAAATACGGTGATATGTAAATACGCTTATATACGGCCTGTTGGGAGAGCCCAATACGGCTAGTTCAAAAGAATACGGCCTCCATGTCATATGCATGCATGACTAAATGTGTAAATTGTGCCAAGCAAGGGCCAAAGCGTGTGTTGGGTGGTCATGGGGCACTCCTAGCCAAGCACACGCTTTTAGGATGCTTGGGCATGGTCTAGGCTTCACCCAGTGCAGAGGAGGCAGCTACGGCGGCAGATACATTCCTGCTTGCCGTCATTACCTTTAGGAACCATTGCGTGGAGCAGTTTGGGGGCTGACTGACAGTGGCACTAGGACTTGATTGCCTTGCATTGCATGTATGGCCTGCCTGTGCATGTTTGCCTTGCGTGTTTAGCTTGCTTGCTTCTGATGCCGCTCCAGACAGAGGAGGTCCTCTCCCTAAGAAACCCTCGACGTCACCAGCTTGGTGTTGCGTCGCTGTGGGGCTGGAGTATGGGGGCTTTGGTGTGGGGACACCAAGGTTACCCAGGCTTGAGCATGCCTTAGAGCTTGTGTTGTACATGCTATCCCAACATCATGCAATTGGGCTGCAGACTGATTGCATGGTGACTGTGCTGGCCCCCGTGGTTGAGGCTGCTAGACTCCCACGTGTATGCCCTATGGCCCTAGGCTACGGGTTGCCTCCCTTGTAATAATAATACACCCTAGTGTGATTTAATGCAGGATGACGTCATCTGGCATGCATGATGACTCATCACCTTCAGATGAGCGTATTTGCCCGTATTTGTACGGCCTACCGTATATACGCGTATATACGGCACCTACAACTCCAAAATGACCGTATTGTTGGGATGTGATTGACTTTCTGTACAGACACGAATTTGAGTGACCAGGTGAGTTGGCTCACATGATTGATGTGCTAGATGGACTCCGAGAGGAGCCCAAGTATTGTGTCTGGAATACGGCAGGGAAGAGGTGCATCCTGCGGATGTCAGACAAACGCTGTTTTTGGAATGGACCACAAGATTTGTCATGCATGGTTCATGAAGTAATGAGACGATCAAAAAGCAGTCAGCTGGGCGGCAGAGTTTTTGCCAATTAAAGCAGTATGACACTCGTCGTTCCACTCTTACTCCGATCAAACGTTACTCGGACAGCACAGGTACTCTGAACATGGCCAGGGGGGTACAGGGGCCGCTTTGCGCTGCAATGCCCAGGTGACGAAAGCAAGATGGTCAGCGAGATTACAGGGCTTGCTTGATCGGTCCCAGAGATAGCTTGGGGGCAGTGTCGCGGGTTTCTTCGCTGGATCAGTGATGTGCTGATTGTCACAGCGACGATCGATGTAAGAGAACATGGGAAGGTCTTCTAGCAAAGTCAGAAAGGCGAGCCGAGTTGTGCACAGGATTCTAAATCCATTCCTCCATATGCCGTGTTGTACCGCACTGCAGGTTGTCGCTTGATTGGGGCTGTATGAATGTATGTGGGTGGAGGAGCGATGGAGTGATAGGGATTCTATGTTAGGTGGCTTCCGGGGGGTGACCACAGCTACACCAGGAAGGGTTTGGTGCCCTGCACCAAAACTTGGGCACCAGGTTCGTGGCTGCCCAACCCGGGTTGTCATAGGGTGAAACACTGCGTGCTACCCTCCACAAGCTCGATTCTCCATCACAGGATTTCAGAGGCTTCTTAAGAATGAGCTGCAGCGAGTCAATGCCTTCTTAGTCGACATTTCTGCTTTTGAGACCCAAGGAGCATATGCCGTCTGAGTACGCGATTACTTCGTTCCTCGTATCTACCGAATCATAAGCAGTATCTCTGTCTTTTACTTCTTCAAAAATAACGGCTTCAAGACTCTCGATCTAGAACACTGAGGGATATCCTGACATAACACAACATTGACACGACCACTTTTCCTGTTTGGGCACTGCAGCGACAGCCCATTCCACCGTTTCGGGACAGAGGAATTGTATAAAAGCTCTCTCAGGTCTGGTTGTGCTTGTCTAAGGTCACATGAAATGACTAGACTGTACATCTTAAGTTGGTAATTTCTAACTAACACTTCAGGTGACGTGATTAGACGTGTTGTGACTGCCTCACTCTTTCAGAAAGAGTCTTTCTATTGGCCTCCAGCTGAATAAGTACACGTCTTAGCTTTGTACTACTTGCTGGCTTCTCTATGAATAAAACTTGTTCATCCATTCCGTAAGCTCCCAGGGCTGCTGCTCCGCATGCGACAAAGATGTATTCAGGTCTCACCTTAAAAGTCTATGGCAGCAAGCATAGGTAGCTCATTCACAGTTCTTCACTGCACACTGGCAGGCTTAGTCACTGTATGGATTTATAGGCCGAGCTCAGAGCTGTGGTGTGCAATTGCTCGGTAGCACGACTGGGAGTCGGGTGTGTTCGAAAGCTGATCCACCCGCCCTGTCCCTGATGGGTTTCAATTTGTACCTGGGGTGACTCTAGGTCAGGACAAACCCTGAGGCCCATCACTCAAGCGTGCTACTGTAATATGATGACATGGCTCTGGTGGTCACAGTACAGCAGATCAGATCAGATCAGATTACATCTCTTCCAGCCACACCAGGCTGATCAGATGTTTGACCCATTGGGTTCATCTTATGCAAGCAAGCATTGATAAACCTGACAATTCCAATTAAGTCCTCTTGCCACATGAATGCCTGCATCGTTTGTGGCCCCTCAAACAAGTGGGACCATTGCTCCCTGAAGCACAACAGGTCTGGACACTCAAAGACAAGGTGCCTCTCATCACTTATGCTAGATGGTTTGCAAGGCCTCCACATAGACATGCTCGCTCTCTATTGGATATTCCTGTTTCTGCTGCAAGCATGAAGCGCCTCCTTCGGTTCCGTATGGGCTGTCACCGTCTCCCCAGGGATGAGGGGTCATGGGCTAGGCATGAGGTTCCTAGACTTGACAGGGTTTGCCAACTCACAGCAGCAAGGTCCCTCAAGGTTTAAGCATGGGCCATTTGAGCTCTTTCAATGCTCCGTATCTGCATTGCAGACTGTCAAGAATCGGCATGTTGATGTCCTGCGTCCGGACGTCATTCCTGAGACATACTGTTGATTGTCATAACTGTATCTAATGCAAATGTCATGCAAGGCAGAGACGCCCTTGCCTTGCCTTGGCTCACCAAAGGCTAGGGCTGTTTCCATATTTAGTATGCAGCCTGCTGATTATGAACCTCTTCAGCTGCCTCATGATGCCTTGAGAGTACTAGAACCCAAGGAGCATGGCGCATGGCGAAGCCCTGACATTATGGAAAGCAATGGGTATAGCTGGTGCAACCAAGGTTTGATGAGCTTCTTCGGCTGTCACTCTATCTCACGAAAGAGGAATTGGTCAAGTCGGACGCAGCCTTGAACCCCAAAGGATGGTAAAATGCCACACCATCCATATGCAGAAAACGTTGCCATCATCTTTCGTTGCGTGAAATTGCACCACCTCTTCGCCATTTCGGCAAATTGTTACTTTGTAGCCGAGGCTCTCTAGGAGTCTCCCAAGCACCGTCCTATCCAACTGTGTGCGAAGAACAGAAGGCGTTGGCACTTCTATGGAAGCATCACACAATTCGAATATGCAAGCACCCTATTCTAGCCAGTTTTGCATGTTGTCCGAGGACTTTCTGTCTCTGATTCTGCTCTCTGCCTCTGCTCTCTGGGACACTGTCCTCTGCGAGCTCGATTGTCGCCGACTACAAGCGGCTGTGGATTTACATTCATCAACAAGCGTCCTTGCTCAGGACCAACTTAGCTGAGGGCGTCTGTCGCTGAGCATCTTGAATAGGCTAAGGGCTTGATCCGATACAGGGCATACAGTTCTGAGTGCCACGTCTGAGTGGTCAGCCCAGGGACATCTCGGCAGCTGTTCCTCTCGGATGGAAAGAGTAAAGCAGACGATAGTTGAGTGTGAAAGTAGTCTGAATGATGATGCGCTCTCTGATGAGCCCCTATGACTCATAACCTTGCATAGACCCTTTTGCGCAGATGGTGGAAAGGCCGACAAACCTGAAGGTTGGGGCTCTCAAAGTGCCACGTGTTTTCTCCCAGGATCTTTTTCAGATACTCTTGAGTGGCGGAATGTCATATAGCGCAAATTATCCACTGGCAAATTCTGAACGGTGTGGACCTCCTCATCTTAGGCAGACAGACCACACGTACTCATACTGACCATTTGATCGAATTGTGGCTATTGTATCGAGGGAGTGGTAGCACGCACGCGATATTGGTATGAGTGACGCTGAAATCGCACAAGCAACTCCTTTGCCCTTGGGAACTGGAGATGCACAGTGGCATAGCACGGAGCTTGCAAGCCCTTACGCTTCTGGTATGGAATCTCCACATCCGATGGATGGGCCGAAAGAGCCTCGCAGTATCACTGTCGAGGTATCTCCTTCTGCTTGGTAGGGGTGTTGCTACGATGCTGCGAGGATGAGGATCCACCTCAATGCGTCGTTTTCCTCACAAACCCCGAGAGTGGACAGCATGTAGGAGACGTCGGAGAAGAAATTTTCGAGCAAAATGCGTCTCCTTCACAACAATCCGTACGCACATTTCAGGGGCATCGTGTCAGTATCGGCTTCAATCTATCATGATAAAGTTTCTTGTAGGTGAATGTCGAACAGAGAAGGCAGGTTGGGCGGCCTATCATTCACACAGGGAATACTGAAGATCCGGGCTTGACATCTGCTGAGCGGCGCAAAATCAGGCATCGCTCCGCTAACAGGGAATCTGCAAGGAGAACACAGGAGCGGCATCAGGAGCCTAGTGATCAGATGACCTCCCAGGTAAGATGGCTTAGGTGATGCAAGAACCTCTAGCATGCTTAGCATAATAGCAGCCTTTTCATCTATTGAATACGCAAATGCATGATGACCAGGTGACCAGCCTGAAGGAAGTCAACACCAGATTGCTGTCGGAAATTGAGCAATTACGCACTGGCATGATACAATTGCAAAGGGAACGCAAGATGATCTCCCTTGACAGGTAAGTGTGCGTTCTCCTGTCCAGATAAGAATCATATGTTGGTGGAAAGGAGTCCGCCAAGCGCATTGTCACACGCATCTTTTGCCCAGCTGTGGTGCAGAACACACATGAAAGCCAGCAGATACAGCAGGAAGATGTTCTGACAGTACCTATCTACAATTTTTACCCTGCAAGAGATCCAAGGCGGGTAGGGGTAGGTGCTGGGTTGATACTGAATCTGGCAATGGTAGAGCAGGAGCAGTACAAAGCAGCAGCCAGAAGTGGCGACCCTCCTGGAGGACTCTAATACTATTCACACAAAGGTTTTGCACTTGCCCAATCACAGCATTGTATTCACCTTGGACTGCAATTTAGGAGGAGACTCAGCCCGCGTGTGCAGGTGCAAAGGCCCCAGCACAGGGCTACTACAAGGGCCCTTCTGCAGGAGCACAGCCTTCATCATGACGGGAATTCTTCCGGAAGCACAAGGAGCCCTGATAGGACTGCAAACCCAGTATATGGCGCCAGAGCGCAGCCTTGGGACGTAGGAAGTGCTTCTATTCATGGTCACGCTCAGCAGACCGCAGACACAACAGAAGTGTGGGTTGAGAATGAGTCTGTCGCAGGGGCTATCTGTAAGGGTAATCTTCTCCAGCCTGCTTTTTGGCCAGGCCACAATGGAGTGCTCATGCATATGGACCTGGCAGCACAATTGAACGTACACAAGTCTGCAACATGCTGTGCAGACATGCTAATGTGTGGTGGATCCAAGCTCATCATTCGCGGAGAGGACCCTGTTGGCTACAAAATTGAACGGGTCCAAGTGGAAGAGCAGCGGGACGTCTGGCACCCAATTCCCTACATTGGATCTCATCAGGTGCGCTTGAGGATGTGTCGATGGGACATCATCACTGGCTTGGCCATGGCAGAGTCTCTATGCGCTTCCCTTATCTTGCACGCTTGAAGAGATGGTCATGCATCCAGAGAGCCTTTCCCTGTGATTTCTATGAGTATTCTTCATAGGGCAATTCATCTGTGGGTGATTAAATGGGACCAGAGGTTGACTATGTCTGCTAGTTAGACAGAGCTGCTTGATTAACTGCTCAGTGACTCCTCTGGTGTTCCACCCATCTTCCCCAGGAGAACATCAGGGCCTCAACACTGCCCCAGAAGCCAAGATATGTGTGGTCGCCTGAAGCGCACAGTCAATTTGAGCAAGTCGTGGCGGAGCTGGGAAAAAGTGAGGCTCTGTACCCAGTCAGATCAACGCTTCTAATTTATATTGAATGCCAGATAGGCACAGGAATCAACATTTCGAGAGGCAAGTCCGCAAGAGCTATGGTCTGGGAAATAGCCTGCATCACATTGACAGTTATGCATAAGTGCATCTTATAGTGGAAGCATCGTGTGCTGTTGACTTGCACTGCATGCATGCAGAGGCCGTCCCATCCATCATCTTGGAGAGCCTTCCCGGCTTTGGGCTGACAAGAGAACATGTGGCTAGCCACCTGCAGGTGCCCGTCAATCTGCACATGATCATGCTTTTAATAGATCTGGTACCATGCACAAAGCCAACAAAGCCTGTGCAAGAGTTGAACCCAGTTTAGAAACCTTGTATTCAGAGGCTTGTCCCTACAGGCTGCAAACGCTGAAAGCCACAAGCTTTGTGTGCCTCCCAGAAACACCGGACAAGAGCCAAGCTGTTGGTCAGTGAGGAGACATGTGGACAATTGGACATGGATGTTCGTGATTCATCACGCGCAACTGACTACAGCGACACGCTTCAGGATCTTAGTAAAGCAGAATTGTGCGATATGCTGACAAGGATTCGCTCAACTACCCAGCCCAGGGGAGACAGGCCAATGGCAAGCAGTGACTTCCATCAGAAGGTAAGCTGAGTTCATGTATTGTCTGCGGTCAAATATGTCTCACTGGAGACTCCTGAAGTCAGCGGGGTTCAAATGCTCAAAAAGGACTTTTGATTATGTTCAAGAAAGCCTTGCTACACTCATGTAGAAATTAAGAGGACTGAGAAGGAGCTCATGACGTATCTTCTCTTATGTTATCATGTCTTGCTTGTAGAGTAGTGGCTAGAAGGCTGGACCTATGTTTGCTTGATTCTACGTCTTATCACATTGACCTGGCAACACATTGATGCTCAAAGGTGTTTGTCTCAGCAACTTGTTGGCCTTCCTTATTTGCACACATGATAGAGCATGCCTGTGTGCCTGCAGGTAGACGACTTTGACATGTCGCTGGGCATGGTCATTGCTTCTGAGCCAATGTTTTCCAGACCGCTTCCCGGATCATCTTTGCTTCATATGCTCCCTTTTGAAGGTCACGGTACGCTCTACTTGGATGATAATGCGCACAGAAGACCCCGCACAGACACTGCCTGAGAGCATCAGTTGCGTTGCTGCTTGATCTCATCAGAATTTACATGTACATATGGATTAACATATGTCCAGCATGATGCTCATCTGATGTGGTCAAGCAATGGCTTCCATCCTTGTGAACCAAATTCAGAATGGCATGGATGCATTGCTTGTCAAGGAATGTGTCACCAAGCTAAAGGGTGCACAAGACGTACAGTTGGTATTTTTGCAGACGATGCTGGATCGTGGGACGCAATGTACAGTTCACCTCAGGGCCTCCTGGTACATCGCATCTCGTTTTGCTCTGTCTTGTATAACCTGAGTGGACTGTACATGATATAACAAACAATTCATATTTCTTAGAAACAAGCAGGTGTTGTAGGTTCTATTGAAACTGTGAATTGTACGCATCAGAGTGCTACTTCCCCTTCAAGGCGATATATTCAAGGAACAAAGTTTGCAGGAGCCTGAGACAGCAACCCTCAACAGTCACAATTCCACGGGGGGCAAAAACGGCAATGCCAATGTTGCAGAGACAGGCGGTTGAGACCTGAGTTGGCTTATGGGAGAAAGACTTGTGTGACAGAATGCTTTCTCATTGCACATAAGCAGATATGGCTCATATACCAATTCGAAAGCCCAAACAAAAGTCTATGATGGCAAACGCGATCTTTAGCTTGCTAGGCGCACAAGGTGACAGGCATGTCGCTCGGGCCCAAATAGGCGTTTGGGGTATTCACACGTTGCTACTAAATTACCTTGATAGATGTATCTAGGAGAGGCTAGGTTGTCATTTCAAAAGCCCAAAGAAAGGCTTCTGATGTGATGGAGCCTGGTTTTGGAGTTGGATTCATCAGCAGTGGGTAAACCCTCGTGCTGTACATTGTGTTACATCATGGGGCCTGAGTGTCTACCTATAGCAGTCAACATCCTTTTCCAAGATATGTGAACTACATTTTCAACATCTTGCACAAAATTGCGGTGGGGTCTATGCGCTTTCCTTTGACGGGGTTTTCTGCAGTGACATTAAGAGCTAGGCATATCAGCAAGGAGATCGAGTGAGCACTCAAAGGGAGCACGGATGTGGTTTGGATGGACGTGCCTGTTGGAGACAGGCTAGCTCCAGCACCATTGAAGCGACTGGTGGCAAAGGGCGACAAAGCTTTGGAACAGGCTAGCTTCTGCGCCATCTAGATGATGTTTACCAAGCCTCATCAGAGAGCCCAGCTAGGGAGTTCCAATTTGGGATACGCTAGGTCTTGCGAACACAATGATCAACACTTCCTCGCTGTTCTTTTGCAAAGCTGTAAGAGTGGCTGTCAAGCGACATGATCGATCCTCGTGTGATAAGTCGCTTCTGGCATTACTCGAGCTTCCGAGTCAATCCACTGATAACGCTTTTAGTTGCTTTAGAAAGTGCCAAATTTTGCAGGAGGAAGTTCTCAGGCTGCACTGCCCACGCTGAAAACTGGTCAGTGATTCATGACTCCAAGCACCGGTCAGTGATTCATACCTCCAAGCACCGAGCTTCACGAGGGGCACATTGCTTGTCCCTTTCCTCTCCACATGACGTATGCACAGTCACAAGCCTCTTACCCAAGGACCATGACATGGCAAGCTCGGTGTATCTCACATGTTTGTGCTCTTGGTAGAGGCGTTGGGAAGCTCACCAAACTGACAGGAGATTTTGAGCTGCCAATTCAACCTGCTGTGGCAGGTTGAATTCCTGCCCGCCTTAATGGTAGCAAGGCTCTGGAACAAAAGAGTTTCGTTCATGTGGGTGAAGCTTCTCACTGCTGACGCAGGTCGGCCCTAGTGTCTCGCATCGCTGAGCCTCTTGTGTCGCGATACTGTGAGCCTGCTTAAGCAAGAGACAGGCAAAAGGGTATGATATCCCCAAGATGGTTCATTGCGCTTCCTTCTGCTGCTATCAAGAGCGTACTCAAGCGGTTTCTGGTGGCCAGCAGCTGGTGTCAAGATTTCACACCACGTCTTGAAATAGGCATCGAACTAGGTTAGACGCAAGGTGACGGTGCTCGTCATGAAGTAGAGAGCGCAGGTGACGCTCATCAATGCCTCGAGCCAGCCATCAATCCTCAACTACGTTGGATGTTACGTCTCTTAGCCACGGTGCTCTTGAATGTCAGACGCCTAATGTGTCCGCATTTCATATTGCAATCTATCAAGCGTCCCAATCTCTTCCTAGCATCAGCTCCATGCTGCACCGTCAGATGGAAGCGCTGTTGCGCAGCCAGGGGAGAGTCACGTTTGTATCACTGCTAATGGTATATTTCCCCCAAGAATCTAGTACCATCGCTTGCCATACACTGTCACATCTGCATTCTGTAACGCAACGAATGTCACAATTCCCTCGAATCTCGGCGCATACATTTTACCTTCTACAATTGAGCTTGAAATGTTTCACACCAAGCCTGTTGTCACTTCTGCTTCTTTTAGACACCCGAGGAATTTATCATTATTGACGTATGCTCATCCTTACTGCACTGCGCCCATTGCTTGAGTATGGCGCTGAGGTGCTTGTCCCCACCAGGGAGCATGCTAGGGCTTTGGAGAGTGTGCAGCTTAAGGCTGCTCGTATGATCTTGGGATGCCCATCTAGGACCTCCTCTGATGTTACTAGGGCAGATTTAGGGCTGCAGCCTTTGAGCTCTCGCAGAGACATTGCGAAGCTCAAGTGGCAGCACAGGTTGCATGGCCTTTCGGCTGATAGGCTTGAGAGGGTGTTGTATGTCCAGAGTGGGCAGCCTGTAGCTCGGGGTAGGGGTAGGAATAGGCGCACTTGGGGTCAGGTTGTGGGCGGCATATGGGACACATTGTCCAAGTTCAGCCTTGACTCCATTTCTTTGCCTCGTGGGGAGTTTGCTCGCGAGCTTTGCAGCGCAGTACATGACAGGGACCACGCTTCACTTCTAGGCGTCTTGGCTAGCAAGCCTGAGCTTGCTTTGTATCACTGTGTTTACGAGGGCCCAGGATTTAGGGAGTACTTGCAGCGCAGCACACATGGACAGCAGGCAGCTCGGATACGGTTTCAGCTACGCTCAGGCACTTCTATGTTGCGTCAGCATGACAGCCGCGTGGCAGTCTTGGATCTATACAAGGTAAAGATTGGGGTGGATGCAGAGGATGCAAATCGAACTATTGTCCCCATGGCGACATCTCCCCAGATGGACTGGTTTTGCTACTTCCCCAAATTCATTGCTTTGACGTTGTGGGCTAAATTTCGTGACAGTGGAAAGGGGATAATTCACACAAATGTCAAGCGAGGGATAACATAGGCCTCCTTCCGCTTTCATACCCTCATTGCCTACGCTGTGAAAGTCTTTCTCTTCACCGACCTCTCCTCTTCGTCCTCCTTAACCTTGCCAAGGCATATCGCCCTTGCAAGAGCTCTCACAGCTCTTTGACTTCATACACCCCCTGCCCCTCCCCCTTAACCAAATTCTTCGCTCCCTTTACTCCTCTCTGGTGTGAGGAGCCCTGCATATGCAAAGTATTAAGCATCAACCTCCTCTGCACACTCCCAACAACGCTTACGCTGATTCGGTGACTCACCAGCAATCCGTTTGGTACCCTCATGATATGCTCCACACGCCACTAGCTGTGCCACACACTCTTACAACACACCCAACTTCAGCACACACTCTGCCTAAAAAGCCTTATTGGATAGCTTGTAGCACATATTGACTATGACATTGGGAGGTCATGCATAAGTCCGGGCAGCCTGATGTCTCCTGCAAGAAAGTGGTCTGAGAACAATAAACTTAGACGCGTACCATCATCTTCAAGACTATGAGTCAAGTCCTCGGCTGTGGAGCAGGTCCCACTCCCACCATCTGGAAGATGGCCCCTGCTACTGCCAAGCCACCGGAGGCAGATCAGACATTAGTGGATGAATTGTACTGCTCTGGAGAAGACAAGGGGTGATCGCTACTTTTAGACCAAACAGCAAATTAGTTGCTTGTATCTGCTAGAAGACAACTTATGAAAAGGCTCCAGCCTCTGTGAGGCTTGCTGTGGCGCTTCAGGTATTGGTATCGTACAGCTTTGCAGATCATAAAAGATGCTGATGTATATTATGGCTAACACCTGCAGAAGGGCCATCTAAAACCCATTCCTGCCTGTTCTCATGCCGCCTGCAGCTGACCAGGCATTGGCAAAAGAACTGTACAGCTCTACAGATGCACCAGCACAGCTGGTGGGTCAGCTCTCCTGGCTGTTGAGACTTTGCCACACAGGAGGCCTACAACCTCGAAGTCTACCTTGGCGGTTTGCAGCCTGTCTGGCAGAGAGCCCAGGAGCCCATTTTGACACTACAAATCAATGAGTTCCTGTCTGCCATGCCAGATAAAGCCAAGAAGTTGCCATTGGTCAGCTGCACCAGCGAGAACAAGTCTCGGGGAACACTCATTGCAGCTACGCCAGACCAAGTCTTGGACTCACAGTCGTATTGTTCTGCAGAAGCCAGGATGTTGCCATCACTATTAACGCCACCAGTTATCGGAGCAACCAGGCAGATTAATCATCTGCAAGAAGCCCCAATATGTTGCCAGTCTACCAGCTGCAGACCAAGTGTGAGACACAGAGTCGAAGAGCTCTGCACTGGCCAGGACACCATATTCATCCATGCCTCCAGCCACTAGAATATCCGTGCATCTCAAGCGGACCAATCGGAAGGAGCTTCTGGCTGTGTTAAGGCTGCAGGCCGAGCACCAGGTGTTGATGCTTCGATTGAGAAGCTCTGCAGATCTCGTGGGGCCATCATCGCCTTTGTCCATATCCAGGCTTTTTGAGAATATCTTGTGTGAGCATATAATTGTATTGCTCGAGTTAAAGCAGAAAGTTACAACATCCGACAGTTGCTTCTGTGTTGAGCAATGACTAAGATCTTCGCAGATATTTCCACAGATTTACACAGGGTCCAAAGTCGATAGCACTCACTAGCAGTGACACAAGGGTAGTACAGAGGGCTGGCTAGGTGTGCAGACCATAAGATATTAGCATCAGGTGAGATGCACATGATCCTTTCCATCATCACAGTCAGTGGATCGAAGGTTCGTCAGATTACGAGTTTCAGTACAAGCCTTGCCCTCGTCTCTGTCTTTGTAAAATACACGCCCTGACGTAATCGTATAAAACTTAGTCTCGATGGGTTAGAGGGCTGATGCCTCGCATCATCCAGTAGGAGGGACGGGCATATCTTGCAGCTTGCACCAATGACGCCTCACCAGCAAACAGTGCAAGGCCCGGAATGCAGCGCAGACATCCTTCTTCAACTTAAGGCATGGATCGATCATGCAGAGAACGAAGACATATACCATATAGCACCAATACACTGTGATTCAGAAATCCCACATATGACATAGTCCATGTGTGAGCACTACATGCCAGTCATTCCGGCCCACTACACGTCACCGATATTGTCGTGGGTAACCTTTCACCTTCTTGTCTAGTATTTGACATCTGACTCCAGTGCAGGTGTGCGGATTGGCAGAGATGTGGTGGACGCAAGTCGCAACACATTGGCACACATATTCCTCAGGACCGGCACTGCTTAAGTCCTTCCTGGTGAGAAGAAAACATAACATCTCTCTGATTTCCTGTTCCTGTTCATATGATGAGTTCTCTCTGACATTGCCTTTTGTGACACCCGCTCTTGCTCACAATCAGGTGCAGAAGATACAGACCCCTTCCAGATTAGCTGACGGGGCTAGACACATTTTGGCGGTAGGAGGGGAAGGTGTGGATGGTGCGTTGGCGTCAGTTGAGCTGTATGACCCAACCACTCATGCATGGACCAGCACAGCAAGACTTGCAACGGCCAGGAGTGGTCTACAAGCTATTATCTTACCCGATCACACTATTATGGCAGTTGGTGGTGTCAAGGAGAATGTTGTTACAGGTGCTGTAGAGATCTATGATCCCCACGAGCATGCCTGGTCTGCAGCAGCAAACCTCAACACAGCCAGGGGTTGCTTCCAGATGACGAGTTTAAGGAGTGGCAAGATCCTTGTTGCTGGTGGCATGGGTCATGAGGACCAGGTTCTCACATCTGTAGAGTCGTATGATCAGGGCACTCAGAGCTGGTCTGTATTGAGCAGTATGGACATGCCTAGGGACAGTCATAGCATGGTGCAGCTGCCCAATTCCAACATACTGGCAGCTGGCGGTCTGAGTGCTGGAAATGGCATGGAGTTGGAGGAATTCTATGATCCACTCCTAGACACCTGGCACTTTGCTGGTAGATTACAGACCACCAGGCAGTTCTTCCAGGCTGTTAGGCTTGAGAATGGGAGTGTTATGGCCGTTGGTGGAGTGAACAGTGATGGACAAACACTGGCCTCATCAGATATGTATAATCCCATCACCAACAGGTGGTCTGCCACAGCTAGCATGGCTTTTGCCAGGGACTCCTTTCAGATGGTCCGCTTGTCATCTGGATGCATCTTGGCAGCTGGTGGTGGAAAGGGTGAGGACGTCCTGGCCTCTGCAGAGCTATACAACCCGATCACCAATACGTGGGGTGAAGTTGGAAGCCTTGCAGAAGCGAGGACTGGGTTCCAAATGTGCATATTGCCTGATGGCAACGTGCTGGCAGCTGGTGGTTTCACCAACAACAGCGAGCCTTTGGCCTCTGCTGAGCAGTACAATCTTAGCACCAGAAGCTGGAGCACAGCAGGCAGTATGGCAGAGGCCAGGGGTTCCTTCCAGCTGGTCGTGGTGTAGACTAGTAATGCTTTTAGAAGAGTAAAATACCGTCAGGCCTAGGTTTTGTGAGGAGCTGCGAAGCCGGTACACACCAAGCAGATCACATTGAAATCGAGCAATTGAATTGAAACCCACTGAGGCGCACGAGTACCCAGGTGTTCACATATGACGCCTGTCCTGATGTGCGTGGGTATGCTGCGATCAGTGTGAGTCGCAGGGTGTGACGAAGCAAGCATTGCGAGCTAGGCAATGTCAACAGTGTGCATTCGGTCGCACTTCGCCACAGCTGCACACACCTATCAATGCCTGAATAGAGCTGTCATGCCTCTGAGAATGACGCGCCGCCATTCACAGCATTGAGGCAGCAGGAAGGCGCCATGTGACGCATCCTTGTCCTCGACAACCTGCAGTAGGTTCGCGGTGAAATAAGCCATTGTAGTGTTTATCAAAGCACTCCACAGGCTCTCGTGTAAACAACGAGGTTCCAAAGAAGCAGCCTTCTCCGCAAGCATACATGCAAGTAAGTCAGCTAAAGAAGGGGACATTGTCCCCATTCAGGCAATGAAGCCCCTGCACATTTCTTCTGAGGCGGACGTATGTGTGATCTTGCCTGTGCTGAGCTGTCCACAGCGCAGAATACCTGCTTGTCAAAAGGGAAGCCTCAGCCACTGCCATTTCTTCCCAAGCTCATGTGTCATGACGGCATAGCCAATTGATACAATTGAACATACCAGAGCAACCCTGTAAAGACTAGTATTGCACAATAAGAGAGTCAGATACCTCGGCTATCATCAGATCTCGCGAGCAGATGAAGCGAAGCACATCCAAGCACCCTTTTCCATCCAGAGAGCAAGCAGGCTTTCTGTAGATGAAGTTGTAAAGCAAGGCTGGCCAGCATGTCAGCAAGCAGACCGCATCAATGAGCACCAGCGACTTCACAACCTGCAAGGCAGATGTCACCTGTCAAGTTCATTGAGACGTACTCAGCGTTCTCGGCATGCATTGATGTCCACTACGGCTCCACAACAAAAAAGGATGTTGGCCCACACAGTTGCGCAATTGCGGCAAGGTATAGCACTTTGGGCTCCAGAAGGTGCTCTAGCATGTTCAGCACTTGAAAGGTCCCTATCGTTCGCATGCTACTGCATTGGAACGGCGAGTTAGCACAGATACCTGTCACAAGGTCAGACGTCATGAATTGATGCAGTTCCGGTTTTTGCTTCTGTCCTGTAATTTGGATAAGCATACCTCAGGATGCAGCTTGCAAAGACGCGAAGCCACAAACGTCCCAAACGAGTGTCCCACAATACATGCCTTTGAGAAGCGGCTCTTATGACAATTCCCTTTAGTGTATGTGCAGTACTGTCAAAGAGAAGCTTGGAGGAGTGCAATCTCAAAGATATGTGATCATGTTCTACAAGGATGATGCTATGTCTGCTAAAAGTGCAAACTAGGTCCAGAATCCCAAAAAATGGGGACCCTGAAAACAACAAAGCGCATTCAGTATCATACCTCTGCTTGGTCCAGTGGGCATGCCAGCAAGAGCATATCCCCCGGTGCGCATGCCCCTTTGTGCTCCCTGAAAAGGGGCTCCTAATGCTCAGAAAGAGGGATCTACCAGCCCTATGCCTATGCCGTGTAAGAAGACGATAGGCTCCTCTGGCTTTTCCTCATTGCAGACCTGTCGCGACAGGGTCCATTATTTTGTCTCCTGGCATGCAGACAGGCAACTTCGGCCTCCAGAGCATCTTTCGTTTACTTGATAAAGCTCAAGTTCCAGAGACCTGAGAAGCTTTAACTCAGGCAGGCATTGTGATCTTCTCAGACAATTGAAAGGCAGCGTTTGGGCATTTATTCGAATCAAACCTCATAACACTGCTTGCGAAAGCTCAGAGCCAGCATCCAAACACGGTTTGTTGCACCAGCAACCTCGCTGACAAGGTGTACAATCATGGGCTTGTGACAGACTGTCCAAAAAGCTCACTCTTACGCCATGCTGCTAGTGTCTATCGCTTCAGTACTCATAGAGAATGCAGTACCTTGGCAGACAGAATTTGGGACAGGTCTCAGATGAATGACAAGAGACGAACTTTGGACATGATTTGGATAAGATTAACGGGCAGAAAAGCGACAATGTTGCATATCTTGCACAACACAAGAGTCCCTAAGCAACCTTGATCTTCAAACGGGTCTGCAAACGGGTCTGCAGAGAGCGGGAGCCTGTCCTGAATTTATTATCTTCAAGACTTAGTTCGTAGTCCTGAGCATACTGTTATGCATCTGATATCATCATTCTTGGAGCACTTTGCTGTAGGAGACATCGCGCTGCCCAGGTTACCACACGACTGTTCGACATTAAGATCAATTTGCTCTGCAAGCTTTATAAATGCCATTGCCAAGCTGTGCATCTATCTATTATTGTTGATGTCTCAAGGTCACGCGTGCTATTGAAGTTTCCGGCCGCCTACAGCACGACATCCAGCATGACCAATGGGAAGTAACTTTATGAAGGTCCGGAAATGTGCGAGGAGCGTATCCAGCAAATCTTGCGAATATCTCTCAATATTCATCATTGTATGAGGCACACAAGAGCTCCTCAGGGATAAGGCCGCTGTGCTTCTGCTCAAGGGTTTCAGACTACACAAAGGACGTGTCCCAGACCGGATCGTGCTTTCCATGATCCATTTGCAGTCTGCACACTGTACCAGGAATATGTATCCAGCACTCGTCGCAGAGTTGCAGTACAAGGTACACCAACGCCGATCCTATCTTTGAAGAAAGAATACTTCAAGCAGCATATGTGGGCTGAACTGAAGAGCTTCTTTGAAGAGGTTTACATTGTTGAAGGGCCGCCATACAATGGCTGACATGGGGATCACATAGACGACATGAGACTCCATGGCGATCTCTGTTCTCCCATCTCCGAGGAGCCATCGGCAACTACAGGAGCATCATGCGTCCTTGCTGACCATACTGAGGTGTGTACTTTTGCAGCTCTCGGGCGCATCACTCTGGTGCATGTCTTGTGATAAATGTCCTGCATTGAGAGTTCTACGTCTGTAGAGGCAGAGCAAGAGAAGCCTGATGGATCAATCTGTTATGTGCAATAACATTGTGAGCTGAGTGGTGATGCAGGTCACTGAAGAGCTAAACACTGACGAGCCCTGCAAGCACCTCAACGTAGACATCCAGCCTTCTGCATGCTGCAGGTATTGCGCATATTGTGAGACTTTGATAGCAGCATCAAGCCTCACGCTTGCATTTGCCTGCGAACTGCAATTAGGCATCCCTATCAGAGGGACCAATGCCACTTCTTTGATGTTTAAAGTATGCCTTGTGACAACACTGAATCTTTTGTGTCCCTACCTGTCTCATCTGTCTTGAAGATTTCAGCGTGGTGCTCGCAACAATCCATAATCTGCATTGTGGAGGTTGTCGCATCCTGCCTTCAAGTAAGGAGCACTCAGCAAGTGAATGCTCAACCAATTTTGCTGACAGCTCATCGTATGTTCAGCCCAGTGGCTCATGTGCTGAAGCACACGAAGAGGAAGGGAGTCCCCTGCACTCCTCCTCCAGCACCCAGGAAACAGACCCCAAGTGCTACGGTGCCTTCTCATATCTCCGCTGCTATGGCCCTGATGCTGGGTAGGAGATGCCTTTTCCTCGATGGCATTGATGCTTCATGGCCAAAGGATCCTACAAGGCACTGATCACAGTCTATGCAAGGTGTGGGATGGCGACAGTGGCCTGTCTTTGTGCTTGTACACAGCACATACTCAATTATGTGCCCTCATATGCTTAAAGGTCTGCCAGATTAATTGTTGGCAGACTCGTTAAGTTGACCCTTCTGATCCACATTCCTGGACATGAAGTGAGAGCTGGCATATTAGGGTGTTAATGCCGATCTTTCCTTTCTGAGGTCTTTCTTCTGTCAGGAAATACACAGGTTACTGGTAGAGAAAACAACGACACAATTCGCGTCCAAGCATGCAAGCCCTTCTTCTCACCTGGTAATGGACAAGCCTGCAGTCCGTCATCACACAAGGTGCCAGCCTCTCCTCGCATGTAGATCGTCTCCCTGCCATACGCCTCCTTACATGCTATCAACTTGGACTGTCTTGGGTATCTCCAAAATTTGTGGTATGTAAGACATACATCCGGTCGCGATAGGAGATGCCCTCTACCGCTTCGGCAATGTGTCTTCCTCGTCCATCTGGTGAGCTGGCGGTCCCTGCTCCCGATGCAGACCCTACAGGTCCTGCGGTACATGTCAGCAGGGGCATCTGAGGCAGCATACACCACACCGCAGTGGCTGCAGGAGCTCTGCAAGAGATGTGATGCTTCTTGGAACAGGGAATGATTAAGAGCCATGCGCCATCCAAGTTGTTTGTAAAGCTGTAGGGTTGATGAAGGGTGCTACTTTGCGAGAGCTTCCACAGGTGTGGAGTTGTCGCCTTGATTGAACGGGTCACCTTGTCGTTTGAGCGATGGGCAAGACATCGCTTGCTGCCATGCTCTTCATATGAGACCAGGGCATGGTGCATGCAGGTACGTGCTGGCATGCATTGAGACGACGCAGGGCGTGAAATGTGGCGACAGGATATGGCAGATTGCTTTCGGCTCGGGCTTCAAGTGCAATAGCGCTGTCTGGCGCGCCATGCGCAATGTCAATACACGGCATGAGGCCTGGTTGGACCTCCCCAAGTCTGAGTGAGCGGTTAAAACCTGCATCAGCGGCTCTTCCTACTGCTCTCATTCCAAGAGCGCTGTCTGGCGCGCCAATTTTATCATGGGTGTGCGCCATAAGGCCTGACTGGGCCTCCCCAAACCGGGCTCAATGATGGGTGCATGGCAAGGTCGCTGACTCTTTGTCATGCCCTGTGCCAACAACTGCGTGTGCCATTTCAGCACACGCAGGAGGCCTTCCCAAGATTGGTGTGAGGGACTGCACAACAAAATTTGTGGCATTCCCTCTGCTGCACCAAGTGCCCCAACAGTGGACGTTGCACCGAGTGACACATGTTATGGCTTCTTCATCTCTGAATGAATTCAATGTATGATTTGAGATGGACAACCCGCTATTCCTGCACTCATTGATGTCCACATCACAGTTGGGTCCCGGTACCTGAAGCAGGAAAGCAGACTCTAGGGTCAATTTCATGTCACAAATCTATCGTGTTGCTGCTCTTGCCTCACACACAATTTCCTAGGAGCCTTCAAGCCAGGTATGTATGTATGTAGGTAGTGCATGTGTTGAATTATGCAATGACATGTGCAAATGGCTTTCTCCCAGAGGGCCACCTAGTTGAAGAGCGCCTTTTCAAAGCCACATGTACAATATATGAAAGAAAATATGCACGATCAACAGACCTGGCCTGGGCCAGCATCGCATGCTGCGATCAGATGATCGACTTCGCAGGGTGTAACGAAACAAGCATCGCAAGTTAGGGTCAACATTGTGCATTTAGGCGCACTTCGTCACAGCTGTCACGGCCTGATTACAGCTGCCATGCCTCTGAGAATGACGCGCCGCCATTTATAGCACTGAGGCAGCAGAAAGGCGCCATGAGACGCATCCTTGTCCTCCACAACCTGCAACAAACTTGTGGTGAAACAAGCCATTGTAGTGTGTATTGACGCACTCCACAGGCTCTTGTGTATTCAGCGAGGTTCACAAAAAGCAGCCTTCATGGAATGAAGCCCCTGCAGATGTCTTTTGAGGCGGACATAGGTACTCTCGTGCCTGTGCTGAGCTGTCCACAGCTCTCAAATGGCGCAGAATGAAGCTGTTTGGCACCAGCCTATCTTCGCCTGACATGCAAATGACAGTGTTTGGAGGCATGTCCTCAGGCCACAGCATCAGTGCACTCCAGGAGAAATCACGGCAGAATACCTGCTCATCAAAATGAAAACCTCAGCCACTTGCCATTCCTTCCTAAGCTCATGTGTCGTGACGGCATAGCCAATTTGATACAATTGAACATACCAGAGCAACCCTGTGAAGGGAAATACGGCACAACAAGAGAGTCAGATACCTCGGCTATCATCAGATCTCGCGCACAGATGAATCGAAGCACATCCAAGCAACCTTTTCCATCCAGAGAGCAAGCAGGCATTCTGTAAATAAAGTTGTAAAGCAAGCCTGGCCAGCATGTCAGCAAGCAGACCGCATCAATGAGCACCAGCGACTTCACAACCTGCAAGGCAGATGTCACTTGTCAGTTTCATTGCGCCGTACTTAGCGTTCTCCGCATGCATTGGTGTCAACTGCGGCTCCACAGCCAAAAGGATGTTGGCCCACACATTCTGCAACTGCCGCAAGATATAGGACTTCTGGGTCCAGAAGGTGCTCTAGCATGTGCAGGACTAAAAAGGTCCCTATCGTTTGCATGCTACTGCATTGGAATGGGGAGTCAAAACAGATACCTGTCACAAAATCAGATGTCATGAATTGATCCGGTTCCGGCTTTTGCCTCTATCCCGTAAATGGGACTAACGTACCTCAGGATGCAGCTTGCACAGACGCGAGGCCACAAAAGTCCCAAACGAGTGTCCCACAATGCATGCCTTCGAGAAGCCATCTCTGATGATAATGTCATTCAGTCTATGTGCAGTACTGTCAAATAGAACCTTGGCGGAGTGCAATCTCAAGGATATGTTGTCATATTCCACAAGGATGATGGTGTGTCTGCTGAAAGTGCGAATTAGGTCTAGAACCCAGAAGAAATAGGGACCCTGAAAAACAACAAAGCGCATTCAGCATCATATCTCTGCTTGGTCCAGTGCGCGTGCCAGCAAGAGCGTAACCCTGCATGCAACGGTGCGCATGCCCCTTTCTGCACCCTGAAAGAAGGGCTTTTAATGCAGAGAAAGAGAAAGAGAGAGAGAGATTCACCAGCCCTATGCCTACGCCGTGTAAGAAGACGATAGGCTCCCCTGGCTTTTCCATCTTGCAGACCTGTCGTGGCAGGGTCCAGTAATTTGTCCCCTGGCATGCAGACAGGCAACTTCGGTCTTCAGAGCATTTTTTGTTTCCTTGATAAAGCTTAAGTTTTCTTAAGTTCCAGAGACCCGAGGAGCCTTAGACCCAAGCAGGCAATGTGATCTTCTCAGACAACAGGAAGGCAGCATTGCAGCGTTTGGGCGTCTCTTTGAATCTCACCTCATAACATTGCTTGCGAAAGCCCAGAGCTAGCATCCAAACACAATTGGTTGCACCAGCAACCTCGCTGAAAAGGTGTACAATCACAGGCTTGTGGCAGACCTTCAGCGGCTCCCAGAGATGTGCCATGAAGTTGATGTGAGGGTTATTCCCCTGCTGAAACCTCACATTCCATGTTTTCTCGCATTGTGTGGTGAAGCGAGCAACTTGGTCTGCCTCCTGCATTAATTGACTCACTGAGTCATGGATGAAGCCCGGCCTCCGTATCTTGAGACTCTATATATTACAAGCACGGCAGGCTGTGGTGGTTGAGCTGATACAAGGATGCAGACCTTTCTTTCTAATTCTGACCATCGCCGACAGTAGAAGGCATACGCCACAAATTCTTCAACGTTGTTGCGCAGAATGCTCTCAAAGGGAGCTCCCAGAAACCAGCCACGAAGAAAGTCTTCCAGAGGGAAAACAAGCTGCAAATTAAGGAATCTTTGCATTACTTCCTGCACATCGGTGCTGAGGGGAAGGTGCGCAGATGGTTTGTTGTAGACCTGCAGCCTGCACCGACACCCTCGTCAGCAAGTCAGCAACAGCAGCAGCCTCTTTGGAGGTTTCTGTACGGGCCTTCAGAGTAGAAGGCAATTATAATTGTTGGGAAGATATACCACCGGTCACGAGAGGGTTTGATCGCAGCGCCTTACCTCTGCAAGTGTCGGATAATATAAAAGCACTCCAAGCAAGGCCACAAGATGATCCAAAATCGCCTTCGTAAAATAGTGAGAATCGCGTTGACAAACCTAACAGTTCTCGGGACCTCTCCCAGTGTAAACTTCAGAGGCCTTCGAACAAGAAGAAGAGCCCTCGCCAACTTTGTCATATCCATGCTCTTCGGGAGAAGGCCGTGAGTCTATACTCCCATTCCTCGAGCTCAAGCAAAGCTCTGCAGCATTCGACCTTTGCTCTGTGTTGAGCAATGACTAAGATCTTCGCAGATATTCTCACAGATCTATACAGGGTCCAGAGTCGATAGTACTCACTAACTTAGCATATATGTGGCACAAGAGAGCGCATGTAGGCTGTATCATTGTCCTCCATCCTTCCGACCTTCCGAGGTTTAGTATCGCAGGGCGCACCAAGTATGTGGCAGTGTTGCCCCAGAGATACACCAAAATACGCTGCCTCATAAACAATAGCTGCCGGCCGATCTGACCCATTGCGACATTTGCTCTTTACAATGTCCACGACCAGCTTGTTGAGCATAAGCAACCTGTCATCACGTCCTACGCGCCCTTAGAATTGAACACGATTCTTTGTGCTTTGCTGCCTATCTACGATAACTCTTCTCTCGGCAGAGGACTGCAGAGCAGGTCCTTTGAGTCTTAAGCCAGCGCTGCTTACAACTGAAATCGCGCAGTATCCAGGAGAGCTTTAGAAAGTCTCGGCTTCGACGCGACAACCTCGGGGAATGGTCGGGAGGCCGTCCAAAGCAAAACAGAGCGTACAGATGACATATCCTGCAGATCGATGGTGCTCACGTCCAGAACGCATCACAATGCACACCACCACAGCACAATATTCCACATAACAGAGCAAATGCAGCCACAACGGCCTGGCAGCAGATGCCCAGGTGATGGAGCCTGGCTGTTTGTGCACTTTCTTGGCTTCTCGCATCATCTTGAATTGTGTCTGAGCTCTCTGTTGTGGCCCCAAACGGCCTGCATGCCACTGCAGGCAATGGCCAAGGCGGATCGTGCTTGCGCTGGTTTCTACCCCAGATCGGATGGTCAAAATAGATGTCATGTCTTGGTTGCGCAGACGTCGATCGGGCATTTGCGATCTGTTCATACCTGTGTTGGGTATCCCCAGCTGTACGCAAGATGTTGCACGTATCTTATGCACAAGTTGCCGTTGGTTAGCTCATCGCCCTCTTTGCACACCCCGGCACAACCCCTGCCACATCCTCAGGCGCCTTCATCCGAAGCGCGACACCTGCTCGACCACCTTCCTCCGATGCCTGCCACCCCTCCCCCCACCTTTCACACCACCTGCCGGCCCCATGCGCCGATCCCTGCCACTTCCCACCCATTGTATCGCCTCCCTGCCACATGTCCATCCAGCTGGCTTATACGTGGTCTCTTTCATCCTGCCATACGCCACCATACTCGCACACACTGCTCGTCTCACCACAAAGGCACCCCTCACCCACTCGCGTCATTTCTTCGCTGCGCCATATGCCAATTACTGTGCACCTGGGGCTCAACAAACTACATACGGACTTGACAGAGGTCTCTGCTTGACATTGATCAGCAGCACTTCTTGGTCTGCCCACGAAGTGGTTCCTCGAGGGTCACTGTCCACTCCATGGTGTCAGCCTTTCGTGCCTCCTATATTTTAAAGCTCGGTGTGATTAGAGGGGTGAAGCAATTGGCACCAGCCTGACGAGGGTATCGAGGCTGGTAATCGGGGTATTGTGTGCGCTTCTACCCACATCCACATACGATGGGAATCGACCAGCCGTACGTTGCAGTTCTCTTATTCACACCGTGGGCCTGCCCATGATTTTAAGTAGGCAGGGGGACTCCACTTCACACGCACCATAGGATGTACAAGATGTCGATCTACATCGAAATCTGTGTCACTTCTCATGCCCCACCCATAGAGAAGGGAACAGGAAGTCAAAACACGCGAGGGGCCAAGCGATACTACTTTGCTGCCTTCAATGTTGGCAGAGCCTTGCTGCCCAACCCGGATGGCCAAGACTTGGTAGCATGTATGATCTAGTGATGTCACCGATGGGCAGAACATGAATGACTCAAAAGGGACGATAGAGATTGATGCGGAGGTCAATATATATATTACAAGGTTGGCAACCCGTAGCCTAGGGCCATAGGGAATACACGTGGGAGTCTGGCAGCCTCACCACGGGGGCCAGTACAATCACCATGCAATCAGTCTGCAGCCCAATTGCACGATGTTGGGGTACCATGCACTGCATGAACTCAAGTCATACTCAAGCCCGGGTGTGTCAGTGACCCCTCACAAAGGCACCAAGCGGCGCCACACACACCCTTACTCTAGCCCCGCAGCGACGCAACACCCAGCTTGTGGCATGGTGACGTCGAGGGTATCTAGGGGAGAGGACCTCCTCTGTCTGGAGCGGCGACATGAACTAGCATATCTAGGCAACGCAAGGCACCACGCAAGACAAACATGCAGAGGCATCCTAGACATGCAACGCAAATAAGTCCTAGTGTCAATCGTCAATCATCCCCCAAACTGCTCCACGCAAAGGTTCCTAAAGGTGATGATACCGTGCAAGAACGTGTCCACTGCAATAGCTGCCTCCTCTGCTCCACCCATGAAGTCATCTCGTAATAGGGCAATCATCCCCTCATCATCAAACAGTACCGGGGGAGAGGCAGCCGCGGCCGGTAGAGAAGCAACCGCTGCGCGTAAAGCTGCCCTGCGGTGCTCGTATGCTAAGCAATGCAGCAACACATGCTGTATAGACTCTATGCTATCTGGCTCCTCGCATACTGGGCATATGCGGTCCTCCGTGACATGGCTGGCCTGGTCGGACATCATTGAGCTAGCTCAAGTGTTCGGCCTGGCCTTTGATCTCATCTGTCACCCCCCACCTGCAGAGTCTGTGCTTGTCACACAAGCAGCAGTAAGAGGATAGCGAGCAGCAGGGACCAATGAAGTCACAGTCTACGCAAGGAGCAGACGCGCTGAGCAGCCCTGCGGTGCAAATACGTCTTTTCCGCAGCATGCACCCAGATACTGATGTGCATTGAAGGGACTGTGTTGACCCGCACCATTCCTGCCCGGCGATGACAGCTGGCTGATTTGTAGGTCCCTCAACGTATGCAGGAGCTCCATCAAGTGATTCCTTGGACAAGGACATTGCTCTTGTGCTGTGCCTGAAGCCTGCCAACCCAGAATCAGCAGCAGCACCAATGCCACACCCAGGCGCCTGTACGCTCTTTGCCTCAAAGCTGCTTGCTCCTGTGCTCTGGTCCGCATGCGGATCCTCTCGTAACTCTGTTTGTTAGGATCGCTTCGCTAGCCTGTCTGAATGGACGCCTGCTCACTGTGTGTAAGAGAGAGGGACGCAATCTTATACAGGCTGCGGCCATCAATTCATTTCCTCCTCGGTGGTGTGACAGGTTCAGTGGCACTATCTGAGGGACTTATGGAAAAGACGTACAGATGGAAGCATTCTCAAAGCCCTAAGATCACGGGGGTAGATTGAGAGAAGATTCACCCTAACATTGGAAGCAACACAGAAGCTGCAGACTTGGAAAATAAAGGCGTTGGCCCTGCTTCAAGCTCCACAATGACATCCTGACCCACACATTTGAAGTCCACGACTAAAGTCAACGACTAGTTCCCACATACATTTGACTACTGGTAGAGCAAGGTGAGTCTTCCGGTATACCTGCCAGCTGACGAGGAACGTTCAAAAAATCTTGGCTTCCCTGCTCTACTGTGCCAAAACAATGACTGTGAATGCTTTCAAGGCTACGCTGACGTGTTGCTTTCTTTTGACGTACAGGATGGGTGACCCCAACGAAATAAATTCGCACTCGGCTGCCCCAACACCTGCTGCCAACCTCGTCAACAGGTGGCCACCCACTTCATTGACAGTCATTGTGAAATTCAACAAGCACATCTATGAAGGATGGGCGCTTACGATGTGATACACTGTTGTTGCAGCAACCCAAACATGCCGCGATCGATCCGAGCACGGGTAGGAGCTACCAGCGACCCTATCCCCAAGGGGAAGCACATCGAGGAGCCTAAGTACGCCGCTTCACAATTTGTCTCACCCTCTTCTTGTGTAGCATGTCGGATTGCTGCCGAGAGCGTTAGTGAGCGTTAGTGACATGGCTGTTGATGCTGATTCCTTTCCTACCTTGCTGATGCGTCATAAAGATGATGCCCATCTGTAGGCACCACCACCGTATTGTAGAGCAGCATCACGCGCCCGCGCTCAAGGAGACTGAGGAGAGGACTGCCGGTCAGGTATTCATGGCTACCTCCACTCTTGCAGTGCCCCTTCAGACCTCAAAAACAGCGCATCATGCTTTAAGATATCATTATGCTCTGCCAGGTAAGCTCATCTGCCAACATTGGTAATGGCATGGCAGCCGGACAGGGATGGTCACTGATATCACAGGAAGGTTTTGGCAGTGAGATGGGGTGTGTTGCCTGCATATGCCCATGCTGCACAGTGTAATGGCCCCATTGTGCTTGAGTAGGAGAAGGAGATGCAAAAAGACCACATCAAGGAGATGCAGCACGCAAGGAATGAGGGAGGTATAGACACAAAGGTGAACCACACGTCTTCCTGGGCATACATCATGAACTCTCGCCCTCCCTTCTGCGGAGTTCTCCACTTACCCACTTGAGGAGGCATCCCTGTACTGCAGGCTTACAGCATGCTGCTATCAAGGCAGGGTGCACACAAGTCCATGGCCTGACTTGCTGATAGTGCACCATCTCTGACCGTCATAAGGAAAGTTGATAAGGACACTCTGCTGCAGGGCTTCCCCTCGCATAACCCAGGCGCTGTCATGCAATCTGATGTCAACAAGAATATGGACTCACGGAAGGCACACTATGGGGTGCGGCAGTCCAACAAGCACTGAAGCTTTGGTAGCTACACCCTCCTCTGCAGCACCAGCGCCTGCACAGTATTCTGCATCAACGTCTTTCCCGTCGTTCTGACCATAGGCTTCTGTGGAAACTCTTGGTGTTATATTATGTGGAGGGGCTTACACCAAGGAAGGCTTGGAAGACACACCATGTGCCAATGCATATGCCATGTAACAGTAAGGCGGGATGCTGGCACCCATGCTAACAACCCTGTACTCCTTACGAGACATCAGAAATTGGGTGTACATGTAAATATCTGACACTCAATTGAATATCACCCGCTTGATGTCATGTAAGAAATGATTGAAGTTGAAGATTACGCTGATGTGGGGCTTTCGTAACCTCCTCTCTTCCCTTAGGGTGCTACACCTCTGCTGCATATTAGGACATGTATGCTCATCGGTTGTGTAGGATGCGCAGGGCGTTGCCACAGGAGTGTAATTGCGCAGGGTTATGTAGGGGAAAGTTAGACGGTGGAGGGATGGGAGCGAGGGTAATGTTTGGGTTGTAATTACTCTAGAGGCTGGACCCAGGCCTCTCCAGTAAATGAGCGTCTTCCCTGAAAATGTAGATCCAGAGCCCCGTCGTAAATAGCTTTCGCCATCGGGTACCCCTGTGCACCAGACATGCAGATTTTGACCCTGCGACTGCCCAGATACTTGAGAGGCGACACCAAAGCCAGCAGAGATACGCAAGTGCTTTGCCGAACCACAGGGGCCAGCTCACGCAGCAGGTTTTTATGGAAGTTTGCTTGCTGAATGAGACTTTGCGTCAGGCGAGGCGTCTGTAGAAGAAGCATCGCGATGAAGAGACGTAGTAAGGAAATGGCGTTGCTTACTGTGGTCACAAAAGGCCATGCCACAGCACCTGCTGCAGAGGTGCGATCAATCTCGACGTATAGATATTAAGGTATTACATCTCAGGTGCCACTCTGTGATGGCCTCAGCAACCAAAGGTGCAGGCAGCACGTTGATCGCAACGCGCTTCTGACGAATATGATTCATGGAAGACACAATTACTAAAGCAGTGGTCTGCCAATCACTGATGAACGCCATCAATATTAGAATGGTTAGAGAATCTCAACAAAGTAAGTCACTAAAACCTCAGTACTCTGCAGTACGACGCGCACCACCTGACGATCGTGGCAGTCCAAGTTGACTTTTTCTGACTTAGAATCACTCGGCCAAGAAGCAGTCCATAGGAGTAGAACTCAGTAGCTTCGTACACGGCGCCTTTAGTACAGGGTGACTCGTCACAGCATCCTCATGACCCCGAGCCTGCGACGCACTTCAAGAGCAACAGCGCCTCATCAGTGATGCGCCATGTACAGGTCTGGAGAAGCCATAACTTAGATTGGGCCATAAGGCCTTCAACAAGGATAGAATTTCGAGGACAGGTCCTCAGGTGTGTTTCAGCAGCTCCACGTATGATACACATGCGGTGGCGTCCGGTGGCATCAGGTGTTGACGGTGAACTCTGGCCCTGAGCAACGGAAGGTGGAAGCTTCCGGATGACCATTTTGGTGCCTTTCTGGAGCACTACGTGTCTGACCTGCCACGCTTCAGACTGGGCCTGGTGGTGAAGAAATCTGAGTACTTTCCGTACATCATGGACGTGGACAAGAGCGCGACGAAGGGCGCGAGCGTGGGCACCCCGATGGAGGTGCCGAAGGTGGTCGTTCGGGCTCTGGAGTCGGTGGTCGGGGAGACAAGGATGCTGTTCGAACACCGCAACCACGCGAACTTCCACGTGCTGTGCCCGGACATCACAGTGACAGCAGGACAGTTGCGCGCATCCGAGAGAAGCAGCTGGCCGTCCTGACCTTGGAGCATCCAGAGGTCGACTGGGCGACATCGTGGACGAGCAGGGTGCTGACCTCGAACGGCCTGCGTCTTCTGGGTTCTCTGAAGTACAAAGAGACTCCCAGCGCGAGGGACAGGACCAATAGGTACAAGGAGGTGGAGGCGGACATTGCCGGCGGCTGCTACGTGCCGTGCCAGATTGAAGGTGGTTGTGTGCGTGACGAGGCCATAACGTACAATGCACTGAGCGCACGCCTGCCGCACAGACCCGAGCTGAGTGGGGCAAACCTATTCAAGCTGCCCTGCGAGTCCCGAGCTTCGAAGAGTCAGAGACGT
The DNA here is from genome assembly GCA_963930925.1 of Coccomyxa viridis. Taxonomy (NCBI): domain Eukaryota; kingdom Viridiplantae; phylum Chlorophyta; class Trebouxiophyceae; family Coccomyxaceae; genus Coccomyxa; species Coccomyxa viridis. The sequence continues at coordinate 453,987 of CAWVOJ010000004.1, read as the reverse complement.
ACGAGTACCTGACAGACTTCAAGATAACGCGCCCGACGTGCATAATCCTGACGACCGAGGACAAAACGGGTTGGCGGCTTGAGGACATCGCAGCGCGGCAAGGGTTCTACGAGAAGCATCTGAGGGAGGCCGAGCCGTTCGGCTGCACGTGCAGGGAGCATGGCCTGCGCGTGCACCCGGTAGTGGTGCAGGTCGATCTATCACGTCACACACCTTCTCGACTTCCACCCACAGACATAGCGCATTTCAGGAGAACCCACCTTTCGTGTTTTCTTATACGCCATACGCACCCGTCACCCAAGTGTATTATACCCCTCCCGTCATGCTTCCCCCCAGCCCAAGTGCAGAAGCACTGTATGGTCCATATACGCAAACTGATGCAATCATGGACGAGCCAAACGATTTCAGAGCCGAATATGGTCATCCAGACCCAGACCACTGGCGGGCATGCGCAAGCCTTAGTTGTCTTTCACGAACAGCAGGTTGTTGTTGTCAACATCAGATGCCTCTGCACTACCTTCAGTACAAAATCATACATCAAGCAATGAACACAGCTACTCGATTATTCCTGTCCCTCAGATAGGTATTGATCTTCAGATCAACGCGTTACATCTCTTGTCAGTCAAGGCGCATGCGCCGAAGGGGCATAGAAGGGGCCAGTGACAGGAACGCCCCTGACTTATTGACTGACAAGGGATGCATCAACACTCCAAGCACATTGTAGATGTTTGACGATACGGGTAGCTGGTGGCGTATTGAGTAAATCAGGTTTGAAAGTATGGCGAATTGACTGCAGTGCTGTACTCAATGAGAACGGATGATTTCGTGACCTTAAGTGGTGGCCACGATGCTAGATACACCTGAAGAGGTATGTATTGCTTGTTCCTCTGCCACAGAGCCTGATGCTCTTAAATTTTGCCACAGCCTCGCACAGCACCATATTTACAGAGATTATGAAAGTTTTCGCATATCTAGCAGGAGTGTCGTCAGAGCGAGCTCAATGGACTTCGCATAGGACCCTTCGGCAACTGGAGTGGCTGTCCTTTTGACGATGGGCGCCAACATCATTTGCGTGAGGTGCACATCTATCACTCTCCTGGGGGCATTCATCGCATTGTCACAATCAGCTGGCGCGGAGTGTCGCACAGCCATGGCCTCTTCTGTGACGGTTTACAGCACAGCTCCTTCAAATTGAGTGAAGGCGAAGCATTCGCCTCCATCTCAGGCACCACAAGCTCTCACGTACATTCCTTGGGCTTCAAAACATCAAAGCTCAGAGAGTTCGGGCCGTTTGGCCTTGCTAAAGGCTCGCCTTTCAGTCACTGTGGCCCCATTACAGGCGTCTTTGGAACCTGTGACGTCTTCATTACAGCCATTGGGGCTCATAGCCACTCATAAGGGCTCCGATTTGAGCCTGGCTGTCGGGCAATTGCAATCGGGAATATTACGACAGCACTGAAGCGCAAGGAAATCGAAAGTGCAGATTGCTGTTTTAGCTCCTGGGAAGCCAAAAATCCTATTGCGGTCTCGTAAACATAACATTTTCGGTGTGACAAAGACTGTCATAGATACCTGGCAGGCGTTGGGTCCCCACTACTGTTGCATCAAGCATCTGAGCAGCCTCTTGGGGCAGGCCAAAATGAGCGTGAAAAGGTGGGGTGACAGGACGCGATCGTTTGATGGGAAGAAGCGAGCGTGAAAGAGGTGATCACAACGGCGCTTGAGACTGGAGAGGAGTAGCTAAGAGGCATCGCAAGAGTTAAGAGCCGGGATAATCGCAGCAGAAGTATGTAATACTGCCTTTTGATCATAGAACTTTTCAATTGGGTATGAGAATGTCATCTAGTACCTGTCAGCGTATGTGCACGTGGAATCGTCTAGCCAGATTACAGAAGTACATGGGCGTGAGTGATGAGTATAGGAGTTGGTGTACATGGGCGCCCTCCTCTTGGCAGACGCAGGAGAGGTGAAGGCGCACTTGCACCTGGCACTAATTTGCCGAACGCCATAACTTCGGATCACACCCACATTTGTTTGAGCAAGAGGCAAGGCGGATCAGCACTGAGCAGTCCGGCTGTGCATGAGCAGGAGGTCGATGAGCGAAATGGATAATGTGCGAATGTCTTGACTATGACGTGTGGCTCAGCTCTATGAGCTTTGCGAAGATGGTCGGGATGCTTTGTGAGGGTTGCGAAGGTGATGAAAAGGATGGGTGTGAAAGCTCTATGAGGTCTGCGGAGGTGTGAAGGTTTGGAGAAGTCACAGCGTGATGAGAGATGTGCAGGTACGACATGAGAGGAACGTGCGTGTTGTGGAGTGATGTGGTTTAAGTGGTGGCGTATGGAGGGGTAGTCAGGGATGCGATCATGCAGAGCAGGAGGTGGGTCGGCACTGTGCAAGCAGGATGAAGGCAATGCGTGAGAAGAGGCGACATAAAGAGCTCGGAGTAGTGGAAGGGAATCAGAAGAGCATGGCAAATCACGTGACCTGCACAGTGGCGAAGGGGCAGGAACAGCAAGCGACAATGCGTGACGTGACGATTCGTGACATCTCTGAGCGGTGCGGCGAAGGCAGGTGGCAGACAAGAGCAAGAACATCAAGGAGTGGAGCCTGGCGGAGGTGGAGGCAGGACTGAGAGGCACGAAGACCCTCTGCGAGTACCTTTCCTGCGACAGACCGTGGACCAAGCCCTACTTCGACACCGAGTCGTATCACGACGCGCAGCCCACCGAGGAGGCCACCCAGGCCATCTTAGAACATAGCCTGGCCAGCGTTGACAAGGTCAAGGAAGACCAGGACGGGTATGCGAGGTGCGACGTCAGGGAGGTGGGCAGGCACGGCATGGATCCCAAGCACGGCAAGTTCAAGGTCTCTTTCAAGATGTGGGTCATGGGCTTCAAGGTGGAGTATCCTGAGCTCGCGAGGCTCATCGAACTCAAGGGAGTGGGTGGGGACGGCGAGGGGCAGCTCGACCTTTCCGTCTACAAGAGGCCAGAGCAGCTCGTCAACTGCATGGGGTGCTGCAAGGGCAGCCTGACATTGAAGGGAGTCAAGAAACTGGACGAGAGGGTGCTCGTGGCGCTGCAGCCTGGACTGCCCTGGAGCACATACCTGGTACAGCACCTGTGGGGCGACGAGAGGGCGATAGAGATGGTGAAACGTAACGACAGAAGGTTACATCTCTGGGAAGCTGTGCACAAGGCAACACAAATGGTGACAGACCAGTGGATCATGACAGAAGTATGTAACGTCATAATGTTTTTTAATTAAATTAAACAGAGATATTAGAAATGTCACCAGGAAATTGTCAGTGTATGTGCACATCAGAAAGAAGCGCCAGAAAGATTACAAGATTACATGGGCGTGTGAGCTGAGCATGGGGTTTGCTGTACATGGGCGCACACCTCCTGTGAAAGGCAGGAGGAGTGGAGAGCGCAGTTCCACCGGGCCAGACGCCACAAGTTAGACTACACGCATATTTTTGAGCAGGAAGCAAGGCAGGTCTCGGGAGTGAGCCGATTGTAAGTCGCACGAGACAAATGCAGCATGGTGGCGTACGGTTACACCACACAAAAGAGTCAATGCAATTTATACCCATCCAAGTTGTGTTCTTTCTCCCATTCTCCGTCCAGGCTTAATGGTCTGCCCTCCCAAGGTGATGTATCAGCTCACTTGCAGGGATCCTCGATCTCCGAACAGCTCAAACCTCGTCCTGATGGTGACCGTAGCGTGTTTTTCGCCAGCTCGCGCTTCGTCGTCGACGACAGGCTCCCACGGACTCAGCAAGATGCCAAAAATCCCGTCATTTTCAATGTCGCCCAGAAGCCTGTTATTCTGCCCAACCTCTGCCAGCTCCACTTTGTCGTGCATAGCAGGATTCAGGATCTTGAAGGTCACCCGTCCGCCAGGGATGTTGCCTGAGAGGTAGCGTCCGTCGGGATGGTTGGACGGCCACTCAGTCGTGAGGGCGGCACTGAGGTCCCCCAGATTGCTGATCTTGTCGACAGTGGGCTTTAAGTTGTTATCGTAGATGATATCCCCCATTTTTTTAGCCCAGCCGCCTCCCGTGCTTTCGCAGTTGCCTTCCCAGTGCACGAAAAACGTTCCATGGTAGACAGCAGGCATATTGCTGAGCTTCCTGCAGGGAAACGAAATGCTTCAGATCCACTGAGCGATGCTTTTGTATGTTTGTTATGCACGTATTCCATGTACATGAGGACGATGTAGCCAAACGGCCGTGATAGTTGCCAAGCAGCGATCAGTCCTATACAGCAGGTATAGCTGGAAAGGGCGAGCCGGAGCTCAAAAAACTCGGCAAGAATGACCTGAGGGCCCACGTGACGCAAACAGCATACCCCTTCTACAAAAGAAGAGCTCCTCAGATGACAAAGAGCTCAAGCAAGGTGCCAACACCGGAAGAGAGCTTTGCTTCAGGGTACGTTAGCGCCGAAGTATATACATATCGAGCATAATCTCTCACCAGATCAGCAGGTCCCAAATCAGGCCGAATCGCTGCGATCGAGAGATGAAAGGCATGCAAGGGCTTGATCACAGCCCAGTGTCCTGATGGCAGCACAGCTCATGCCACCATGGACCAGGTCCGAAGCCTTAGCCGAAGGCCCGAAATCGATCTGCTCGAGATGGCTGACCAAGAAGGTGGGAGGAGACAGGGAGGAGGCTCACCTCGGGATGAATGCCAGGCGCACGCTTCATGGAAGTCCTCGCGATCGTTCTGTAAGCACTCGTATGTTTTGGCAGGGTCGACTCGGAGATCTGCAAGATGCTGTAGACTTTTCTGTCCTGTTCTGGCCCTGCTATATACAATGCACAGTGACTCGGAGACCTGCATAATAATGTACATCTTTCTGTCCTGTTCTGGCACTGCTATATACAATGCACAGTGACTCGGAGATCTGCAAGATAATGTAGATCTTTCTGTCCTGTTCTGGCACTGCTACATTTATCGCAAGGACTCGAGACTCAGCACGTGAATGACAGCACATGCGTGGGTGACGTAAGCCTGTCCAGGAGGCATCGCCTCCCGACAGCAACCTCCATTCCCATGGCCACCTACTGGGGCCTGTACGGATGCCCCACATAGGACTGCGAGCCGAATCAGGCAATGGTGAGAGAGGTCGAATGAGATTGACGGGTTAAAGTGTGTAAGCAAGTGCAAAGCATGCTGTGACGAGTCAGATGGGAGATCGTCGAACCAACGCACACCTATTGCGTCGCGCAAGGGTGGATTATGTAAACAAAGAAGTGGGTGTGACGGCAGTCCGATGGCAGCCCGACAGGCGGCCCGATGCGACTTCGATGTCATCCGGAGCGACTACGATGTTGGAGGCGTAGAGACTGGCCCACATCACGTTGGGTCTGTCCCAGTCATCCCGGGGATCAAGAGATTCGCAGTGGCAGCAGCTAAAGGGTGTCCAGTAGGGATTCCAGTGGCAGTTACAGGTGTGGGGAAGGCGAGGACTGCCACGAGCGACGATGGCGAGGAAGGCCTGCTGCTCCGGAGAGGTCTCTGTGACGGGAGTGATGTGCATGTCGTGACAGAGAGGTCTGTGGGAGAGTGTATGAGGGTTGCGAAAGGTGACAAGGATGATCGGGGTGTCTGTATGAGGATTGCGAAGGTGATGAATAGGCTGACTGAGTAGCTCTATGAGGTTGCGAAGGTGAGAAGCTGTGGAGAGGTCACAGCACGAGGGCGTCCAGGGTTGACGCACAACGTGAGAGGTGGGTGTGGGGAGGTGGAGTACAACAGTGGTAGCATGTGGCGGAGGAAGTGCGAGGTGTGGATACATGATGTGCTGCCTGGCGAGCTAGCAGGAGCGGGTGGCGTGGGCTGAGGCGGAGGCTAAGAGCAGGGAGACCGGAGCCTATTAGAGGCACCAGTGGGTAGGCAGAGGGCGATTTGTGCCAAAATGTGTGCAGTAGCCACGCCGATGGGTTGAGCCCATACCTAGGAGTTGGATGGGGTGTCAACATATTACATCAAGCAATGTACGTCTGAGGTCAGCAGAGGGCGCCAAGACATTGGTAGATATTCAAAGCCGGCGAGGTGTGAAAGGTGAATAGACATCTCAGAATGGCTCAGCAGGCTGACTCGCGCGTCTTGGCTCTGACGCGTATGGAGCAACCTATGATCGCACGAGCAGATGTACATGAGTGCAAGAGATGTGACGGTGACTGCAGGACATGATGCTTCCAGAAGCTATAGAAAAGTTGAGCCAAAATTCGCAACGCTGAGGAGCCCGATCGATGTGATACCTTCGACGAGGGTGCGCTTGCAGACCCGCACAGGGCAGTGCTCGGGAAGGAAAGGGCATCTGCTCAGTACGGACGAAAGTGTGAGAGCGTGACAAAGAGTGCATTACGTAATTTTGGAAGCTGGTCGAAGCAGGTCGGCGAAGTCGACATAAAAGGTCGTGCACAGAGCGATGGAAAGGGATGCAAGCCAACGTAGCGTGTTTCCAGCGCTCTGAAATGAATGACGCGAGAGGTCCGGCGCACAAGAGTCGGACGCACAGGCTGCTGGGCCCGCACAAGCAGGCGGAGGGTTGGAACGTACTGGCCCTGAGCAACGGAAGGTGGAAGCTCCCGGATGAGCTATTCGGCGCCTTCCTGGAGCACTACGTGTCTGACCTCCCACGCTTCAACCTGGGGCTGGTGGTGAAGAAGTCGGAGTACTTTCCGTACATCATGGACGTGGATAAGAGCGCGACGAAGGGCGCGAGCGTTGGCAGCCCGATGGAGGTGCTGAAGGTGGTCGTTCGGGCTCTGAAGTCGGTGGTCGGGGATATCAGGATGCTCTTTGAGCACCGAAACAATGCGAACTTTCACGTGCTGTGCCCAGACGTCATAGTAAACAGCAGGACGGCCGTGCGGATCCGCAAGAAGCAGCTGGCCGTGCTGACCTCGGAGCACCCCGAGGTCGACTGGAACGGCATCGTGGACGAGAGGGTGCTGACCTCCAACGGCCTGCGCCTGCTGGGGTCTCTGAAGTTCAAGGAGATTCCTGGCGCGCAAGACAGGACCAGGAGGTACAAGGAGGTGGAGGCGGACATCGCCGGCGGCTGCTACGTGCCGTGCCAGATAGATCTAGAAAGTGGTTGTGTGCGTGACGCGGCCATAACGTCCGAGGCACTGAGCGCACGCCTGCTGCACAGACCCGAGCTGAGTGACGCAGACCTGTTCAAGCTGCCCTGCGAGGACTACTGTGCGATATATACATGTATTTATTCAGATGGTATATCACGTCCACGTAGCATTTCATACGCTGTCAAGATTGCTCAAGGCTGACCACAGGGATGCATCCAGTCTGAAAGTGGCATACCATCGCACATCCTGGGAGCGCACGACTATCAACACCCCAGGAAAATGCCAAAGCATCTGTGATCATAGCATATGCTTAAGCGGGCGATCAAAAGGCTTCACAAGTGTGGCGATCATTTGGCGTGCCCCTCAGTGACAATCAATTGACATGTCAGATGTGGCCGAGTCGTTGTGGCGATCAACTTGCGTTCCGACGCTAACTTGGCGTGTCAGAAATGGCGATGGATTGGCAGGGAGAGTGTGACAATTAAGTGGCGTGCTCTGTGTGGCGATCAAATGGCGTGCCGAAAGTGGCGTTCGACTGGCGTGTCAGAAGTGGCGATCGATCGGGTTCACAAGTGTGGCGATCACTTAGCGTTCTCTTGAGTGGAGATCAGTTGGCTGAGTCGTGTGGCGATCTTTTGACGTAGCAAAACCAGCGAGGGAGTGGCAGGGAGAGTGTGACGATCAATGAGCGTGCCAGAAGTGACAATCATGTGACTAAGAGAGTACGGCGATGAATTGGCGTACCCGAAAGTGGTGATGAATTGGCAACGAGTGTGGCAATCAGATTGCAGGCCAGTGTTGACAACAGATTGGCCGGGCGATCTGGAGGCGTCAGCAGGTTGGGAGGTGTGGGTGGGCTCAGGATGACACATTCTCAGAGATCGAGGCCTCCACGCGATTGCCTACCTAGCACTTATACTTGATGAAAGCTTGAAGCAGGGCTGTCACGAATGAGCCAATAGGATGTGACATGAATCACAGGCGGCCTGGAGTACAATTCGTAGCTTACGGCGCATGAAGGGAGAGCATGACTGAGGAGCAGAGGTGGGTGGGTGTGTTCGAGGAGAAGCGGATGTGATCGAAGGGAAAGGTGGATGTGGCCGAAGAGGTGTGCCTGTGACCGGAGAGGAGGATTAGTGAGACCGAAGGAGCAGAGGCGGGTGTAGTCCGAGCAGAGCAGTCGTGAACGTGCGAGGGATCAATGGGAGCGGAAGTACAGGTCGTGGCTTACGGTATGTGATGAAAGCAACGAGGAAGGTGGGTGCGATCCGAGGGAAGGTGGGTGGTGGGTGTGGTCGAAAGAAAAGCAGCTGCGGCCAGAGTCAATTCACTCTGATCGGAGAGGAAGCCAGTACCATCTCAGTGAAGTGTTTGTAGGGTCTCACAGTGGTCCGTTCGGGGATCATGGACGCTAGAGACTTCATGAGAGGCTACAAGACGGCCTACCACCTCTTGAAGGCTTGACAGGTGCGCAAACCAGTCTGCATGAATGGCGATCAGTGGCGTCAGGGGGACATAAGAAGAATTACCGAAAGGGTTGAAGTACCCAGACGGTCATGAACTGACCAGCTAGGCGTCTTGCCAGCCACTCAAGACTCACAACCTTCTACGACATGAAGGGAGCGGTCTGCTGCACCATGAGCACGCGCGGCGACTATATTATCACCTATTGCGAAAGATGCTAAATTCAGTGGATCGCCTCTTCCTTCTGCCTCCAAGTCTGAGAGACATTCGTGAGCGTCTCCTGCTGGATGCATGCCTTGAACGCTTGGAACAGCGCCTGCGAATGCTGGAACGTCTTGTTGATCGGGATGATGGCATGTTGTATACTCATGACGCAGAAAAGAAATGTGTAGAACGATAGGTAATGTGACTGGATTAGAAATCGGCGTGCAAGAGGGTCAACCGTCTGTGCTATAGTGAAGACTGGACTGAGCAACACTAACAAGCTACGTACGCATCACCTATGTGAGCAATGTCCATACAGATGAACAACTAGTCGCGTACGGCGTGTGCAGGTCGGGAGCTTGACAGCCATTCTTCGGGCTGCTCATCACACACTGCAGGCTTTAATAGCACTTGATGCGTGTCTTCATGAATTCAGCGAGATCGTGAAGCTGCTTCGTACAGTCAAAGTCGAGGACGTATGAAGGGACAGAGTGCGAATTGGTGGTCTGAAGTGAGGACTTTTCGCCTAAATGCTGATGTCTAGGATGACCTGTTCACGCAAGTTTCACAACACAGACCCAAGCGTCGCCCTGGTAAATCGACTTTACAGCTGTGCTTTTGCCTGGGCTATTGAGCATTGCAAGACGTCCCTGCAGCAGATCTGCTCAGATTGTGCACCCTTCAGCCAGTCAAAGTGATGACCTTTGGGTTGTGTGCAAAAACTAGTTCTCACTCAGCACAGACCATGCATAGCCCTAGTCTCAATGAAGAGCTGTTGTGACTACTATTTGATTATCCTTTTGCCTTAATTACTTCCCACGGCTTTCGCGCAGCTCATTTTGCCAGCGACCTCCTGCTCTAAGGTCTCCTTGCTCGTCCTGCAGCACGACAGCGCAAACTCGTGCTGGGGCAGCAGACTATCGGCGCATGGGTCTTACCTGGTCAGTCTTACTTCTGATGAGCTTCACTGCGCATGATGCACAATCACAGATGTCACTGAGCCACTCGACAGACACGAGAGACAGAGTGGACGAGGACGATTGGCATCTTCTCACCAGAAGCAGAGACGCAGGAGCCACTCAGGCTCTTCGGCCATCAATCCTGCTGCCTCTGGGCCTTGGCCAGCTGTCTCTTCAGCTTGCTGATTCTTCTGTTCTTAGAAGTGATTATCTTCATAAAACGAACAGCGCGCTCGTCGACTTCTGCCTGTACCAAATCTATAAGACCCTGACCAAACTCCTGTCCATCAGCTTTGCAATCAACGCAAGACCAGTCCGAAGTGGCGCGCGAACGCTCTGACACATCATCTGAAGCCAATATGGGACGAGGGGATGTCCCTTCAATGCCCTTCTTATGCCTCTTGAGAAGTTGTCCACACACTTCTTGCATGTGCTCAATCTGTTTGCCTGCCATTATGCGCGCATAAGTGATCTGGTGTGATAGTCTGCGCCTCGCGTCCTTCGCATCCATTCGTGGCACAGAGCCATGCATCCTGTCGCCCCTCAGGTAGCGTGATCGCTCACGCCGCGCACGTGCCGATGCCGGCTATGTGCCAAGTACTGCTGCATGACGGCTGTCTGGGGCCGGAGTAGGTCGACATTGTGCGACATACACTGCGAGAGCTAATGCAATATTTGACACACCCTGAGATGGATGTTTGAGCTTCTATGGAGAGCTGTAGCAAACGGGCCCTTGTGCTTCCATGTCTGCAAACGAGGAGGCAAAAGGCGCCAGGCGTGGTGGTTAGCTGACTTGCCAGCACGACCACGGGTGTGTTGTTATCTGTGCTGCGAACACTGCGCTCGGCTTGTCGGATAACATCATGTTTGACCTGAACAAACAACATATCTTAGGGGTGGCGCGTGACCGGCAGGTCGGCAGTTGGGCACAGGGCGGACGGTGTTGATGCGCCAGATATTGCTGCGCCAGACGTTGCTGCGCCAGGACAGGCGATGCGCTTGATAGGCAAGACAACAACGATGTCGAAGTTGGCAGAAGCGGAGAGGTGGGGGCCACACCCACAGGGTGTCTTGTGCAAGATAGAAGCGCGTACAAATGTGACGGTACTGGAGCAATCGACTGACGCAAGAGCATCTGCAAAGAAACACATGACCGCTCAAAGGCAACACCAGGGCGGGTGGGTTCTAGAACCCTCTGGAAGGTTAAGCCAGATTTGGCAACGTTGACGAGGGCGATCGATGAGGCTACTTCGACGAGGACGCACTTGCAGACTCACACAGGGCGATGCGAAGGATAGAAAGCCCACCTATCGATCCAGGAGAGAGTGTGAGAGTGCAGTAAAGAGTGCATTACGTAATTTTGGAAGCTGGTCGAAGCAGGTCGGCGAAGTCGACATAAAAGGTCGTGCACAGAGCGATGGAAAGGGATGCAAGCCAACGTAGCGTGTGTCCAGCGCGCTGATATGAATGACGCGAGAGGTCCAGCGCACAAGAGTCGGACGCACAGGCTGCTGGGCCCGCACAAGCAGGCGGAGGGTTGGAACGTACTGGCCCTGAGCAACGGAAGGTGGAAGCTCCCGGATGAGCTATTCGGCGCCTTCCTGGAGCACTACGTGTCTGACCTCCCACGCTTCAACCTGGGGCTGGTGGTGAAGAAGTCGGAGTACTTTCCGTACATCATGGACGTGGATAAGAGCGCGACGAAGGGCGCGAGTGTGGGGAGCCCGATGGACGTGCTGAAGGTGGTCGTTCGGGCTCTGAAGTCGGTGGTCGGAGAGACGAGTATGCTGTTCGAGCACCGGAACTGTGCGAACTTTCACGTGCTGTGCCCTGACATCATAGTGAACAGCAAGACAGCCGTGCGCATCCGGGAGAAGCAGTTGGCCGTGCTGACCTCAGAGCACCCAGAGGTCGATTGGGGCGACATCGTGGACGAGAGGGTGCTGACCTCCAACGGCCTGCGCCTGCTGGGGTCTCTGAAGTACAAGGAGATTCCCGGCGCGAGGGACAGGACCAAGAGGTACAAGGAGGTGGAGGCAGACATCGCCGGCGGCTGCTACGTGCCGTGCCAGATAGACTTTGAAGGTGATTGTGTGCGTGATGAGCCCATAACGTACGAGGCGCTGAGCGCACGCCTGCTGCACAGACCCGACCTGAGTGAGGCAAACCTCTTCAAGCTGCCCAGCGAGTGCTTCGAAGAGTCAGAGACGTACAAGTACCTGACAGGCTTCAAGATAACGCGTCCGACGTGCATGACCCTGACGACCGAGGACAAGACCGGTTGGCGGCTTGAGGACACCACAGCGCGGCGAGGGTTCTACGAGAAGTATCTGAGGGAGGCCGAGCAGTTCGACTTCACGTTCAGGGAGCATGGCCTGCGCGTGCACCCGCTAGTGGTACAGGTCGATCTGTCAGGCCATCCAGAGACTGGCAGATTCGACCTACTGCGCCAAGTGATGACCGATCTTGGGGGCATCCTGCACCCCTTGAAATTCGGCAGACCGCTTGTCCTGCACGCACAGCAGACCAGGTACTGCTTTACGTTCATAGACGTCCCAGCGCGATGGACGATCGGGCTATCTCTATGAGAATTTTGGTGAGCGCGAAGCTAATGGGCAACCGGGCTATTCTGTATGAGAACTTTAGAGCGCGCGAAGGTGATGACGAGGGCGACCGGGCTATCTCTTCAGAGAACGCGAAGGTGATGACGAGGGCGACCGATCTATCTCTATGAGAACTTCAGAGAGCGCGAAGGTGGTGGGCGACCGGGCTTATCTTTATGAGAACTTTGGTAAGCGCGAAGGTGATGACGAGGGCGACCGATCTATCTCTATGAGAACTTCAGAGAGCGCGAAGGTGGTGGGCGACCGGGCTATCTCTATGAGAACTTCAGAGAGCGCGAAGGTGGTGGGCGACCGGGCTATCTCTATGAGAACTTCGGAGGGCGCGAAGGTGAAGGGCGACCGGGCTATCTCTATGAGAACTTCAGAGAGCGCGAAGGCGGCGCGAGGATGTGTAGGAAGCGCAGTGTTGTGTAGGAAGCGTGGGGTAGCCACAGGAGTGTGATTGCGCGAGGGTGTGCAGGAAGCGTGGGGTAGCCACAGGAGTGTGATTGTGCGAGGATGTGTAGGAAGCGCAGTGTTATGCGGAATCATGAAGGATGCAGAGAAGTGTGTAGGATGTGCGAGAGACAGGTGTATAGGGTGTCACGTTATTGGGTATGCGATAACGTGACAGGGTATGAAATGGGGTACGCGACCTGTTTTGAGGGGGTGTGAGGGATTTAAAGGTGTGTCACATTGTCACATTATTATTCAGGGATTTATTTCAGTAAAATTGTAGATGTGGAGATGAGAGGGGGAGATGTGTGAGAGATGGGGTGAAGAAGAGAGTCTGAGAAAAAACGTGACAATGTGACAGGGAGTGGAGGTCTGTAGGGGATGTGTTGACAAGCGGCGAAGTGGGAAAAAGGGTGTGTCACACTTTACAGATGGCAGAAACGTGACATGGTTGTGGCTAAACGGTGAGGGCTGCGAAGCCGCTGTCCAGGGGATCGTCCTCGCCGAAGCTCATGTGAATGGCATCTTCGACGTCCCTTGCTGTGGAGCGGAGCCTGAGGCCGAGGAAGACGCTGCGCTGTCTGACGAGTGTGCCCGGAACGCGGCTGAGGATATGACAGGGGACGCCGAGGGCCATGGAAAGCGCATTGCGGAACTCGGCTTCGGCGGGCATGGGGATTTTGCAGCGGCCCTGTGACTTGAGGAAGTCCTGGAAGAGGGGCCAGAGAAGCTTGGCCTGCTTGATGGTGAAGTGCGCGTCAGGCTGGTCGGAGGGCTCGACGAACTGCTGTGCGAAGGCAGCGAAGGGGTTGTTCTCATCCAGGTACTCATTGGAGAGCTCGATCATGGTCTGAGGGGGCATCTCGATGTAGTTGGGGTCGTAGCGATGGATGAGGTGGAGGACGAAGTCGTCTCTCCAGGCCATCATGCGGTCCTTGAGGACCTGTTCGGGCTCAGCGGGGTAGAGGTGGTTGTCAGGATCGGGCTGTTGAAGTCCGAAGCGGAACCTGGATTTCCAGGCCTGGAGGCGGACGCGCCTCTTGGTGCCGCCGTCAGAGCCGTCAAGGTAAGGGAGGTTGTTGCAGAGGAGGTCGACCTTGTACTGGGGGAGGTAGTCGACGAGCTGGCCGTAGAGGGCCCTGCTCTCGACCTGATCGCCACCGGAGAGCTGCTTGAGGAGGGAGCAGTTGAGGACGAGGCCGGTTTCGGGCTCAACGGCGACGGCACGTCTGGAGAGGCGGACCTTGTCGAGCTCAGGGGTGGCGACTCCAGGACCGGCACGTTTGTTGGTGAGGGCGACGATAGAGAGGGAGCCGAAGTATCCGCCCCAGACTAATTTGATGAGGCTTCCGAAAGTGAGACTCTTGCCGTTCATTCCAACGCCGGTATGGATGTTGAAGGTCTGACCGTGGAGGTGTCCGGAGAGCCTCTGTGCCTGCTGGTCGAGGAAGTACTCTTTATCCTCAGAGACGGGCAGGACCTGTTGGAAGTAGCGCATGATGTCCGAGAGGAGTCCCTTTGGTTGCTTGGGGTAGTCGTAGCCGGTGGAGACGGTGAGGTAGTCTTCATGGCGGCCGGGGCGGACCTCCTTGGTGCGCAGGTCGACGACCTTGTCGTTGAAGCAGAGGAGGTCGGGCTGCTTGTCGAGCTTGTGGGGGAAGTCGGTGTCGGTGAGGAGCATGGTGACCTCCTTGAGAATGGGTTCGCGCTTGCCGGCATCTTCGAGGTTGAGGACGATGTCATCGATTCTGGAGAGCTTCTTCTTGAGTTTCTCGGCCTGTGCCTCGTCGGCCTTGAGAAGGATGGTAGAGACTTGGTTGTGGGCGGCTTTGAAGGCGATGGTGAGGGTGGTGGTCATGGTGCACCAGGCGAAGGACTTTTCCTCTTGGCGGACCCAGAGTGTGCCGTTGAACCAGAAGTAGGTGCCCTTTCTGGGGGAGACCCAGACGAAGTCGCGGCCTTTCATAAGGACGAAGAGGTTGGCCTGGCTGGTGTGTGTGGGTGAGTCGACGGCATGGTTGATGGTGCGCTGCAGGTGTGCCAGGGCGTGTTGGTCGTCGGGGTCGACGAGGAAGGCTCCGAGGCCGAGATCGGAGGAGGCCTGCCTGGTGGAAGCGCGCCAGGTGTCGTACTCCTGTGGACTGTCCTTACTGGCCCAGTAGTGAAGGGTGCCGAAAGTGACAGAGCGCTGAGCACGTCCGACGGAGATCTGATCCCACTTGGTGTCACCGTCGCCAGGCTTTGTAATACCTGGGATGTTGGTGCGTTCGATGGCGAGCACCTTGTAGAGGTCGGGGTCTCCACGAGCGGCGCCTTCCTCTTTGAAGAGGGTGAGGGCACGGACCCAGTCGGGGTAGCTGGCTGCACGGACGTTCCAATGGATGAGGTCGCAAAGGCGGCTGAGGTCGGCATCCTTGATGGGGTCGGGTGGATGGGGGTTGGTGCGGGGCGGAGGCGCGGGGTTTGGGTCTTCAGCTGCGATGTGAGGATGGGCTTGAGTACCCTGTGGACGCCAAAGGGAGGCGTATTGGACGGTGTGCAGATCCAGCGGAGTGTCAGGATCTAAGTCGAAGGGTGGGAGAGGTCGACAGGGGGCGTAGAAGCCATCCTGTGGCTTGAGGGCGCCATCCTTGGCCTTGATGGAGCCAGGCATCCTGAGAGTGGTGGCCTGGTCGACGATGTCGTCCCAGTTGTGGGCGACACCATCTTTGAGTTCATGAAGGTACTTGAGAGCGCGACGCCGAAGTTCCCTGTGCTGCATTTTGTTGACGTGGAGAGTGGTGAAGACGACGTGGAGGTTGTCTGCGCGACGAAAGCAGGCGACTTCGGGGACGAGGAGGCTGACGTCGAGACCGCAGTCCTCAATGGCGGAGAAGAAAGCGCTGAGGACCTGGAAGAAGGCAGTAGTGGGATTGGCAATGGCGCCAGGGTCTTTGTTGGTGTCGACATCGACGAGGAGGGGGAAGACGTCGCCGCTGAGCTGGACGAGGGAGAAGGCGACGTGGGAGCACTCAGAGGCATAGAGGCGGTAGAAATCGTCCCACTGATGTTGTGGAACGAGCCAACGACCGCCGTTCATGGCAGTGAGGTTGCAGGGCTGGCCCTTCTCGGAGGCGAAGGGAGCGAGGAAGGCGTAGAGGAGGCTCTGCTTGGCAGGCGCCCATCGAGAAGCCTTGGAGGACTTGTTGGCGTGAGTAGGTGTGTTGCATGGCGTAAGGGCGCGGCAGGCTGCGACGTGTGTGGGCATGCTGATGGTTGTGAGGAGGGAGGAGTGGCATCTTTTTATGAGGGATTGAGTGAAGGTTCGAGAAGAGGAGCCAAGATTGGCAAGATGATGAAAAGGGAGAAACTCAGGGAAGGCGACACGTGTGGGACTTCGAGGGCGTGTTCGAGGCTAAGCAGGAGGTAGGGGTGTGCAGGATCGCAGAGTTGGTTGGAGGCCGTTTGTGGAGGATGGGAGCGCATGACGGCATGATGAGCGATGCAACAGGATAGTGGACAGCGCGGGAGTGTGCAGGGGTTCGAGGGGCTGGGGTGAAGTGAGAGACGAGTGGGGAAGCTGTCACGTTATTAGACATTGAGAAACGTGACAGGAGTTGAAAGAGGGTATGCGCCCTGTTTTAGGGGTGATTTGAGGGTTGAAAAGTGTGTCACATTGTCACATAATTATTCAAGAGTTTATTTCATAGAATTGTAAATATGGATAGGTGCGATACAGTGTAGCAAAGAGCAGCATGATGAAAGAGATCTTGGGGAGAAAACGTGACAATGTGACAGGGAGTAGAGGAGCGTAGAGGGTGATGAGAGAGGTGGCAGGGTGGATATTGGGAGCTGTCACAGAATGAAGAAGGTGAAAACGTGACAGGGAATGATGATTGAAAGATGCAAGGAGGCGTCTGAAGTGAGTACAAAGTGAAGAAGATCGCAGGGTGAATAAAGACTGAGTCGTGCATGCACAGCACAGGCCATGTGAAGATCCTAAGTAGTCACAATGAACGTTCGGGTTTTGAAGGGGTGAGAAGGTGTGAATTGCTGTACAAGGCTTTACTCCTCCTGCCGACGCCAGAAGAGGCGGAGAAAGGTTCCACTTCTGCTCCTCCGCGAGAGGCAACGAGTTGTACGCCAGTCATTCGCTTGACCTCGCGCCAGGAGGCGATGAGTGGGACGCAGAAGTGCAGGAAGTGAATAGGCGCGTGCGCCTACCTATGAAAGAGTAGCAGAGGTGAGCACAGCATTTAGGGAGGCAGAAGTAAGCGTGAAAGAGGAGGGCGATCGTTCGGGAGGCAGAAGTGGCCGTGAGAGAGGAGGACGATCGCTAGGGAGGCAGAAGTGAGCGTGAAAGAGGAGGACGATCGTTAGGGAGGCAGAAGTGAGCGTGAAAGAGGAGGGCGATCGTTAGGGAGGCAGAAGTGAGCGTGAAAGAGGAGCAGAAGTGGCCGTGAAAGAGGAGAACGATCGTTTGGGAGGCAGAAGTGAGCGTGAAAGAGGAGCAGAAGTGGCCGTGAAAGAGGAGGGCGATCGTTAGGGAGGCAGAAGTGACCATGAAAGAGGAGGGCGATTGTTCGGGGGAATAAGTGAGTGCAAGAAGTGGGTGAGAGGGCGTGGCGAAGAGTAATGGAGGTAGGCGCGTGATTTGGGCGTGCGATGTGGCTGTGTGTGGAGTCTGACAAGTCACATCGCATTCTCCGTACGCCACAAGTTGTAGTACAGAGCAGAGTGAAGACTTTACAGGGCGATCGGGAACAATCTAGGTAGTGCTAGGGGCGTGTAGGGCACGCTTCTTGGAGTATTTGCCTGTCTTGTTATACTTCCTGAGCGAGGGGTCGCGAGGCATCTGAGGAGGCGGTGGAGGCGACGGAGGCGGAGGAGGAGGAGGAGTCCACGCGGGCTTGCTGGGGTGGATGCCAGCAGCTCTCTTGCGCAGAGCGATGAGGTTTGCGGAGCCCTTGTTGGGAACGACCTGAAGGTTGTGGGGACGACAGGCGTGTAGGAAGTCGACAGGAGGCGTGGGCCATTGGCGGAAGATGACGGCCCACTGTTTCTGTCTCATGGCGACGTGCTGGGTGTCGTTGTCCCAGTCATAGCCGAGAATGTCGAATTGTCTTTGGAGTTCGTGGGCGATGGGAGGGATGATGGGGTCGTGTGGGTCAGGGATGAAGTGACGATCGCCGAGGAGAGTGAGGGCTTTGTTGCGGAGGAGGTGATGGACTTTACGCCTGACTTGTGGGGTGATGGGAGTAGCGTCGGTCATATTGGTGATAGTTAAGGAGGAGTGGGGATGTTTTTATGAGGGAGAGGAAGGCGGAAGGTGGAGGGAAGTTACGTGTGTTGTGTGGGGGAAGTTGCGTGTGTTGAATGGTGGGAGTTACGTGTGAACTGAGAGACCACATGTAGTACACCTGGTGGCGTAAGGAGGAGTAAAGAGGGAGTAATCGGGGATTAGGCAGAAGGTGTAGTACAACTGGTGGCTTACGGAGGAGAAGGGTAGGCGGTATACGGAACGTGGGCTGGCGCCAGTCGGCATAGTAGCGCGGGTGTAGGCAGGGGTGTATAGGGTGAGTGCTAACCTTTGTAGAGGGTGAAAGATGGAATAGACGGAAATCCGATGACTGGTAGCAGAGGAGTAGGGTATGGGGAGGAGATAAGAGGGGTGAGGAGGAGCAGAGTGAGTGTAAGATGAGTAATAAGGGTTTAGGAGGAATTGGGAGAGGGTATGAAGGGGTGAGTGAGGGTGATGTAAGAGGATGTGCTAGTGGTTCTACGGACTTAAGAATAACCTAGGATGAGTAACCAGGATTAGTGGGAGTTACATGGGAGTAAGCGGGTGCTACCGGGGGTGTGAATGTTTTGAGGCGAAACTGGATTAGACGAGGGTGCTAGCGTATATGCCGACTGGCGCCAGCCCACGTTCCGTATACCGCCTACCTCACCATCACCACGCAGGTGCAAGTTTTTCCTCTGCAGTTCTGCCTTCGATGGAGCGCAGATAGATCGTGGAAGGCAATCTGCGATAACTGCTCTCACGTTATGCAGAGAGTGGGCCTGTCGGTGTGATCGATGCATCGAGCCTCTCAGCAACTGGGTCCAGCAAAAAGGCCAAGGGCGCTGGCAAGAAGCCGAACCTTGGACGATCCAGCACCGCAGGTGGGCCATTTTTGTCACATAATCTTTCTTTATTGGGTGAATCCGCAGCTTCACTGGGCCCCAAGACCCGACCGCGTGCTTGGGTCGCCCCCAGTGTGATATCTGCTTGCAGCCATCTTGCAGACATTTTGGTACCCTTGCGCAGGACCTGTCACCCACAGCGCTACCGGAGGAGCTTCCAAGATGAAGAAGGGATGCCTGTGCGCCATCATGGCGCTGGCTGTGCTGACTATGCCTGCAGCCATAGTACAGGTGCGACATGCTTTGCATCGTAGCGATGTCTCTTCCGCATCGGCCTTATGCGACGGCTGATATTTTTCTTCTTTTAATGCTGCAGGGAGCGCGTTCTGAACCGGCTCCAGCACCTGCACCTTCAGGAGGCAACGGTGCGTCATCTGCCGCCCAGGTCACTCCCATCATCCTGACAACAAGCAGCGGCCTGCAAGCCCACATCCTGCCCATCGGAGCCACCATTCAGCGCCTTATCGTCCCCAACCAGGACGGCATCGCTGAGGACGTCGTCCTGGGTTACGACGACCCCAAGATCTACCAGGTGCCTCTCCGTCAAGCTAGCTTTGATCTCGAGCAAACATCAGCTAGACACACCCCCTTCTATGATTTAGAGGTATAGCTGCACAGGTGGTATCATGTGGTGGCTCTGGCTGTGTGCAGGACAACAATTCCCCCTACTTTGGCGGCATTGTAGGCAGGGTGGCCAACCGCATTGCCAATGCCACCTTCACTCTGGACGGCAAGATCTATAACCTGGGCGCCAACGACAGGTGCTGCCCTTACTGACTGCTGCTCCCCACCCAATGAGTTGGTATCCAAGCTTGTGATCTTGGGTTTTTCTCATGCATGCAGCCGGCAGCTCAGCGATATAAGTTAAGCATCATGCAGACAGCTTGAAAACGTCTCAGCCTGCATCTGTTGACGCTGATCCATGCAGAGAAATGCCTGCACGCTCATATGGCAGGCCGCCCCATGCAGTGCAAGACATGTTGATGCACAGCGGGCAGCAATGCTGCCATTTACACACCCAGGCAACCCTGCATGACAGCAGTGTTAGAGCCGCTTTAGGTAGATTAATGAAAGGCGTTGTGCTGAGGATGCAGGGGCAACACCCTGCACGGCGGCTTCAACCCGCTGTTTGAGAACAGCACCTGGGATGTCCTGGAGTCCTCTACCAACCATGTCAAACTGCACTTCACCAGCCCTGAGGGTGCCCAGGTACTCCGCTGCACTGACAGTCTCTCAACAGATTGCAGCAGCCAATGCCACATTGGAGATGCTCCTGTCGGCATTGTACCCAGCATCCCAGAGGGTTTCCGTGTGCTCGGCTGTGCTGCTCAGACAGGGGCCTCACAGCTGCTGTCTTAGCAAGGCGGCCTTGTGGATGCACACCCACTCGTTCTATGGCAGAATGCAAGAATAGGAGCATGCCTGACATACTTATGATGTCTCCATGTTGCCGGAACCTCTCTCATGCATCTTGAGTGGCCTGAAAGCCTCCAAGTAATCATTATGTTAGTCCTCAACTTCTACACCCTAACATTGG
This sequence comes from Coccomyxa viridis, assembly GCA_963930925.1. Lineage (NCBI taxonomy): Eukaryota > Viridiplantae > Chlorophyta > Trebouxiophyceae > Coccomyxaceae > Coccomyxa > Coccomyxa viridis. The sequence goes on along the minus strand of CAWVOJ010000004.1, from coordinate 433,495 downwards.
GACTACCTTGCAGGGCTTCCCTGGTTCAGTCAGCGTGAATGCCACATACACCCTGACCAAAGACGACCAGCTGCAGCTGGTGATGGAAGCCACAGCTGACAAGGCAACTCCCATCAATCTGGCGCAGCACTCATACTTCAACCTGAATGGCGAGGCTAGCGGCCTCGATGTCCTCAACCACGACCTATACATCAATGGGTGCGGTGTCTAGTTGCACATCCGACACTGCAAGCTACCCTGTAAGTGCATGAACGTCCCTGGCATGCTCAGCTGGATCTGAGTCAACTTGCAGAAGCAGAGTCACTCGCTCACCTGTCAACGAGCTAACAACATGATTCGCCTACTGTCAATCAGCGCTGGCTACACACAACCGCAAGCTGGAGCTGTGAAGGACCTCATGCAATGCAATGAGAGTGTCTTCAACCTATGCTTCATTGCGCTATACTTGAGCAATGTCTGCAGGCTTGATATCACATGTTTCAAAGTTTTGAGCTGTTGTGGCTTTGGTGGCGCTTCCCTGCCATGCTTCCACATTGCGCTACACCAGGGCGGTGTCTGCAGGCTTCGCATCAGATTTCTGAAGCTTCACCATGCTCTTGTGACGGCGGCCCTCGCTGTGCAGGGACTACATCACCCCTGTGAATTTTGACCAGATCCCAACAGGAGGACTGATCCCCGTTAACAATACCCCATTCGACTTCACCACTCCTCGCCCGATTGGGAGCCGCATCAAGCAGGTAGGCCACCCAGCCTTGTCACCTCATGGTTCCTGCAGTGTTCTAAGACTCTTATCATGAAGTGAGGAGCATAGAGGTGACATTGAACAATTGCCACTGATGCACTGAACGCCTAATCAGTCCCTGGTCATCTCTTAGCGTGCCTCCCGCAAGGGAATGAACAGCTCTGTGCGATTACAAATCAGTGGCTGCGCAACACCATGAGAGAGCAATTGCGACATGCCAGGCGCTCGTTGAGAATTGCCTCTGAGGTGACTGCAGGTCACCTTCCCTCCCCCGTATGTCGGATATGACCACAACTGGGCTCTGTTTGGCCTGGGCTGGGACGCAGCCAGCAAGGCTCACCTGGGCGCCATCTCCAACGAGTAGGCTCCTCGCCGACTGCTTTACCTGCACTAGTCGTATAGTATATAAGTATTCATTTCCGTTCGAGTTGCTGTCCAGTCATGACCCAGTGCTGGGTGGTCTCTGATATCAGATCTTCCACCATGCGCAGCAAGCCATAATGACTGTGTGGCTTGCACTTAGCACCGCGCCCCTCTAATGCGCCCAAGGGTGCGGTAGGGCCGCAGCCATCCATGAAAGCCACTTGCATGTCCTGGCTGAGCTGTGTGTGGCTTCATGCGCAGCGTGAAGCTGGCGGTCACCCTGTACAGCCCGGTCTCCGGCCGCTACATGGACCTTTCTACCAACATGCCCGGCCTGCAGTTCTACTCAGGCAACAACCTCAATGGCTCTGTCGTGGGCAAGGGCGCCTACGCTTATCCTGTGTACGGCGGCATGGCTCTGGAAACCCAGGTCAGCCTGCCGAGCAGATCCTGCACAATCCCATGCACATTGCCCCATACCGCATACCACACTCCGTATCACATCAGGGACCATTGCGTGTGTGCTGTTTCTCTGGTCACGGCGAGTCATAGCAGGATGGATAGTCATGCATGGGTGCATGGCAGCATGCCTGAGGAAGAATATGGCCCCAGACGCCTGGGCCAAGACCTTCAACAGCAATGGGAAGATCAGTGACTTCTGTGCAGGTATGGCCTGATGCCGAGCATGAGCCCAAGTTCCCTCAGAGCATCCTGCAGCCAGGCCAGACCTACGTGCACAAGTGGTTCCTGCGCTTCTACACCAAGCCGGCGGGAGCTGCCTCTGCGCACGCGCCTGCGTCGTCTGGAGCAGCTGTGAGGTCTGCCATGGCACCTGGCCCTGCAAACCAGGTGCACACTGCCAGCATCCCGTGAGGAGCCGACAGTGAGAGTTTTCATATGAGGGGTGCACAAGATGGCTGGCCATTTTGTTACAGTACTGGCAGTCATAAGTTTTGAAGCGTGCCGGTGATAAGCAGTGACTGGCATATCAACATGCACGCTGTAGTTTTGGGAGGCGTCTCTGGCGCGGCCAGGCGACAGCCAGACATAGCTCAGCTATCAAAATGGACAGAGCATAGCATGTAGTGAGTGGTGTAGCAGTATAGGATAGAGTGCTGACCATGGTGCCGTGCGGAGCAAAACTGGTCTGTGTGATTTCATGAGATGCCTATAGAATTGTAATCGACACGCACATAGTGCATGCAAAGGGCAGGAGCAGCCATCCTCTCAGTCAAACATCACGGTTTGAAGCTGATTTACAAACTGCCTCACAATTGCATGAAAAGATGTCATACTGGCAAGCGAGAGAGCCGCATAGCTGAAAGCACCGGATACATCCTGTAGAATCTTCAAGTGCTACTGATGCCATCACTGACCTGCTGACTTCACAGGTCTAGAGGACAGACTTAACATTACAGTTGCACACCGGACAGATGCATCTGATCTCATACAGGATGCGCATGGTTGCAGCCCCTCATCCTCTGTTCTAGTCCTGATATCACAGGATGCCAGCAGTCCACCTACATCAACTCTGTAACCCACATGCTGCTTGCAAGCTCAATTGAGCAATCCAGTCAACAGCAGAGCCGGTATGCTATGCATGCCGAGCTGCCTTTGACAACTTAGGGATCCTCGGGTTCATGCGCTCTTCTCCACAGGAGTGTCCTTCCTGCTCCCCCACTCACTCCAAGAGCCATCATACACACTCACCTGAAGACATGGCAATCTCTCAGGACTTGATAAGTTACAATTTGCAACCCAGGCTCCTTAATGTGTCTGCTTGACAATCACCCATTGCTTGCGCTGCCCGCAGCGTGGTTAAATGGGCCGCTCTGAAGGTTAGGCTTGAGCAGCTGAGATAGAGGGCGCCTTGCCTTTGATGAGGGTGAGATCTGATGGAGAGCCAGAGCCAGCACACTGGCAGTGACACCTGTGCCGCATGATGCCACTATGGGCCTTTCCAGATCCAACCCAGCACTCTTGAACACCTCTGCCAGCTCCTCCGGCCCTTTATACCTTCCCTCTTGGAGCACCTGGAAACAACCATCTCTCTCACATCCCTGCAGAGGTCCTGAGAGACCTGCTTGTGTCATAGCATAGCAGAGGTGAGAAGCATGCCCGTGCACTCTGCTTGGATCTGATGACCTGGCCAATCGCAGACATGAGGGAAGTCTGAGCCGAGCACTAGCATGGAAGGGTTTTGTGCTTGCCTGAGTGAAGGGAACGTTCATGGACTGCGGAATATGCCCACTGCGCAAGCCCTGCCTCGGCTCGGCTTCGCTCCCCGCAAACCTACCGGCGCCCCTGGCATCCACCACCTGCTCGCTCTGGCTCTCCACATTGTCCAGCATCTCATGCACGCTCCTCACGAGGTTGTCCTGCAAACATCACAGTGCTGAAGTCAGACAGGTTTTGTGCTGCCTCATCCACTGAAACCCTTGTGATGCAAAAAGCACTCCTGCAGGCTTTCCATGTTGCCCAGCATGTGGTGCAGGAAATGCCCTCAAGGTGTGCAATTGCAAGGCCGAAAAGGTAGGATTCGGTATATGGCAACTGAACAGATGCCACCTCCATAATATGCTCAGGGCAGCATTTGACCCCCACAGCTCTGGCGTGTCGAGATATCAATATGTCAGCTGATACATACTTTGCACATGGACGCTTGTAAGCACCAACCTGCAGCTTGGCTGGGTATCTGGCTTGGCTGGACTTGCTCTGCCTGGCTGCATGAGCTGCAGCATCCACATCAGCATCGCTCACAGCCTCTGAGTCCACAGGGTAGTCCTTTGCTTGCCACGCTGGGAATCCTCCATCCAGCACCGCAACCCTGCAGAGAAATTCCTGATGAAGGGGCTTGTAGATTCATGTCCACACTCATTGTCTGTCTGACGCCTGGATCTTGCTGCAATAGCGCTGTCAGAATGGACACGCGTACCTGTCATGGCCAAAAGCCTTGAAGGTCCACCACGCCCTGGGTGCACTGAAGATCCCACTGCGGTCATACAAGACTACCTGCATATATCCAGCGAACTATCACTGACACATGCACTGGATTGAATGGTTAAGGCATGTGACGCAATGCCTCTCAGCTCAGGTGCGCTGTTGATTAAGCCAAGCCAAGCCAGGGTAGCAGCGAGGAAGTTCACCTGGTCGTCTGCAGAGATGTTGAGTGCATCTGCAGCAGCCGCGAAAGCAGCTGCCGACGGCAGCATGTGGGGCAGGTCGGTGTTTGGGTCCGAGATCTTGTCTACATCAAAGAATCGGCTGCCTGGGATGCGGCTCGCCTTGAACTCTTCCCTCGGGTCCTTGCCTGCAGTGCACATTCAAAACTCTGTACACCCCTGCTCTTTGCTGAACTACCAATACTGAACTATCTGGGAAGGCAGGGAGACTTATAATAAAGGCGCCCTGTGTGGCTGGCTACAGAGACACAGAGCATGAAAGTCGTTACACTTGACACAGCCACCATGAGCGACACATCCCTTCTCAGCACCATGCGCTGATGACATGCCTTGCATCTGGCAAGCAGTTGGCCATTCTTGCAGAGGCGCTGAAGGGAATGAGAGTGTGGGAATCCTCAAAGAGACTGACCAGCATTGGGCATGTACCAGGTGGCATCCACGACCTTGACATCTGAATCCTTCAGCCTGCACATGCCGCAACTTTGAGCCCTTGCCACACTGTGAGGGCCCCTCAGAGGACATCAACATAGTTCCAGTGAGTGAGCCGACCGGGAGCGGTGATGACAACTCGCATTGTAGAAACCTTGAGCGCATCCATGAGAGCTACCTGTCATTCAACCACTCCAGTGTCACGAGCCCGGACCCCTGAGACATTGATACGGCAGAGACAAGTACGGAGCACGAGTTATGGAAGAAGCTAGATTGTCCTATTGCAGCAAGCTTGAGAGCGTTGGTCCTGGAAGAGCTGAATATGCCTTGTCCCTGCGCTAATGTGGAGGCATGCGTAGCCTTGTAACTCCCATGAGCCTGCAAAAAATGCACTGGATCATGCAAAGATCACTTCGCTGATTGCTCATGCCACTTTCAGGCAGAGGACTGGCCTTACGAGAATCGATGGTCCAGCAGTGACATGAGCGATCAGCCCAGCATTCCTGCTTCGTGCAATGCCTAGCCGCGCTAGACCCACTGTTGCTTGCATTCTAGGTGCATGGGGTCGTGGAAGCTCCCGACTGTATGTTGTGTTCATGAGCAAGTCTGGATGAACCTGTAGGAAGTGATGACTCATCCATCTCGCAGCAGCTCACGAATGTGTCCCCATGAGCTGATGTGCAGCATAGATCCAGCAACCAAAACTGCTGAAAGGTATTGTAAATGTCATGCCGCTTCTGCCAGGGGTGAGCGTGCACTGAGTTTGATCTGCTACAGGTGCACTTTGACAGGCAGACATGAATCCCCTGACCCAGATCAAGAACACCCAGAAGGTGACCAAGCAAGAGATCGCAGCAGGCGTCACAGATGCGGGGTCTTGGCACGCGAGATTCAAGCACTCAGCCTACATCTTTGCTGGTGGTCTGGCGTACCAGCTGACAGAGGGCGACCTTCTCGCAGTCTTCTCCCAGTACGGAGAAGTCGTCGATGTCAATCTTGTCAAGTAAGGGGCACCCCTTTTGTTCCGTAATATTGAGTGAGCCGTGCATCAGACTTGCTGCATGTCCGATGGTCATCAGAAAATGGCTCTGTTGCAGGGACAGAGAGACAGGGAAGTCCAGAGGCTTTGCATTTATGGCATACGAGGATCAGAGAAGCACGGTCCTTGCGGTGGACAACCTCAGCGGCGCCCGAGTTGCAGGACGCACCATCACAGTGAACCATGTTGACAACTACAAGATTAAGCGCGCAGAGGTATGACAAGCGACAGCCTACGGTGGTATCACATCTGACATGACCTGATCTTATAAACAGGCTCTGTATCAGGCCCCTGACTCTTTGTGACTCTACACTTCTGCTCGATCTCATGTAGCTTGCATCTTTGCATCCTTTGATTGCATCCTATGGACAACCTGCTTCCGAGCTGATGCAATGCCGTTGCAGGAAGTTTGGACACTGCAAGTCAGACCCAGAAAAGCAGTAATCACTAAATTCTGATTTTTGCTGAACAGGTAGAGGGCCGGGAGGTTTCAGACTCAGAAGAGGAGGATGATGATGAAGAGGAGGATGACTACGGCGCTCAGGACGCTGCGGTGCTGGCAGCGCAGCTGGATGGCGCAACAGTGGAGCACATCAGCAGCAGCAGAGCAGCAGGTAACCGCTTGAACCTGCTTGAGTCATGAAGTCAGTGCAGAGGAATTACGCCTTGTCCGGATGTTAAGGCACTCGCAGCACCTGCTTGCTGCCAAGCATGTCCCTAGGAGCAGAGCAGAGCAGCAGCAGGCAGGCAGCAGGGTGCTTCTCAACATCCTCATAAGTCACGTGGTCGCTGTGTTGGCGGAGAAGTGCTTGTGCCTGTCGGGCTCAGTCATTCAAGAGAAGAGAGCCGCTTGTGCGTGGGGCTCCTGAGGTGCAACATGGCAGAAGCCTTGGGTGTCACATGGTGCATATTAGCCGCAATGTCAGACACACATGACAAAATTTGCTAGACAGAGTAAGGAGGATGACTGAAAATTGCTTCAGGTGCACCGGAGGAGGATCCATGGGCGTCCAAAACGTCTGTGCTGGCCGCCCTGCAAGAGGCTGGGCCCATGAGGGCGAAGCGGCCCCACGCAGAGCATGACGCAGACGATCCCATGCGGGGCATGAATCTGGGGGGCGATGACGAGGATCCTCTGCTCAGCATGGGCGCTGAGAGAAAAGCGAAGAAGGCCAAGAAGGAGAAAAAGGAAAAGAAGGACAAGGACAAGGACAAGAAGAGGAAGCAGGTGCTCATCCGCCTACATATTATCATAGAGACAATGCCACTGCTTCCTGTGCTGCAAGCCCTGGTATGCTGGGAAAGCGTGTATTGCAGGCTGTGAAAACATACACGCTTGCAATTGCCTTCTCAGTCTTGTGACGGCGTTTTGACTGAAAGTGCTTGCACTGGAAGGTCTTGTAGCAGTCTGTGACTGGTGAGAGCTGATCTGCTCTCACCTGTCGCTGCACTGCTTCCCTAATTGACGTGGCTGTCGGGTGCAGAAAGCATACAAGGAGCATGCTCTGGCTGATGAAGCTGCGGATGAAGGGCGTGCAGCTACAGCTGTGAGGGATAACAGGGGAGGCATGGCCCCATCTGCAGACCTCAATGGCGCCTCACATGCAAATGGTGCGGCAGCCCTTGCTTTTCAGCCATCAGAGCTGTGCATGTATTGTGCTGCAAGTTCTCTGTGAGGACGCCTGTCACCAGGGTTCCTTGAAATCACAGCCGCGGCCCTTCAATTGAATGACATACTGCTTGGCTGAGCCTGAAAGGGCTCAAATAACAGCTGTACTTTGAACGCAAGTCATGTAGCTTGGTGGTCGTCAGTCTCGTGCAACACATTGTGAGAGCGTCAGCACATTGATGCAATCAAGCTGCGCACTGGCTGCTTTCCCAGCACACTGGCAAGAGCTCCGCAGCCTTCCACTGGGCCTGAAGCACATGCACTGGCATGCAGGCCTCCGGAGGTCCGACGCGGATAGGGATTACAGGCAGCAGGACAGCAGAGAGAGGAGAGATACGCCGAGGGAACACAGAGGCCATGATGACAGAGGCAGGCATGAGCAGGAGCACAGAAGGCATCGGGAGCAGCATGATGACAGGCACAAGGACGGAAGACGCAGCGGGGAGCGTGATAACAACAGAGATGGGCGTAGAGATAGGGACAGAGATAATGACAGGCCTAGACATAGATGACAGGACTGCGCATCAGCCCTGTATATCCTGCAACACAAAGCGAGTTTTTATATAGGCTCCCGTATTCTGAAGGGCCTCGCTTGACCACCCAGGCCTGCAAGATACACGTGCGTGTGACCAGCAGACATTGCGTGATGAGGTGCTGTGCCAGCTGGGATGTCTGGCAAGGAGTGCCTGTCCTATCAGAGGCCATGCTGTGTTATCTGGCGGGTTTGTGTGCCCTTGTCAGCTTCAGAGTACGCGTGTTGTCAAAAAGTGTGGACCCTTTCCAGCTGGCACGTCACATGGGTCGCGCAATGCGAAGATCGACAGATGATGTTGCCATGACCCATGATCGCGCACATCTTTCTCTTTCAACCCTGCTAAAGCAATGCAAATGTAACCAAGGGACTTGTCAGGACCTGCAGGCTGCTGTGCTTGCGTACCCTGACATGTTCTTGGACTACTAAGCTGCTGGTGGGGCAACTCGAGGCCGCCCTAGGACAGAGTACTTATTGCTCAAAGAAAGCAAGACGGGTCCGCTACTTCATTTCGTTGTAGATAGCGACATCCTACGCCGAAATGCCTGGGATGTCAGAGGGTGAAGAGACATCTTTGACTTCACTATGGTTGCCCAGCGCCCAGCAGCAGCGAAAGCTGCTGGTCACTGGAGTTTTGGCGACGGTGCTAACAATGGCAGAGATGTACAACGGCTCTGTGACAAGGGTGCTCCGCTATATAAAGAGGTATCCTGTCCTTGAGTCACCATCCTGAATATTATTGACGCAGTGCATGCTGTACTACAATTGCCCAGTAAGAACGCGATTTGTCATGATGAGAGAGACGAAAGACTTGTACATGGCAATGCACCTCGCCAGCAGAAGATTTTGACACCAAGACCTTGCAGGAGCTGTGCTGCTGCCTTTGCTCAGTACCTGGAAGATCAGGGCGGCTTCCCGCTGTTTACCATAGAAGGTAATCTTTCGTAGCGCACTTGCTGGCATTCACGACTTATTCTGGTGCATTGATGGGCAATCACATCTACGATCAAGGTATATAGTACAGACAGGCACCTCTGCCTGGCATTCAATGTCTGGTGAGCAATCCTTGCAGCTGCATTGGCACGCATCGGATCATCCTAAGGAGGGTGTTGGATGTTTGCCCTGCAGGCAATGAGCCCGAGGTGATCAAGGCAACATGGAATCTACCAGTCCCAGCTTCCCAGCAGAAGGATATAAATCAGGAACACACTCCTGGTGCCAATGAAGCCCCTGCCGCAGCAGCAGAAGACGAGAGTCAGGCAGACAGCAGCAGGCATGCCTTTCTTGCCTCCCCAGGCACAGGCATTTCATTTCCTTTTGCCTCCTGGCTGTTTCCATGATGTGCAGCTGCTTTCAACATGAGATCTCTGCCCATGGCCAAGAGCCTGTTCTCCTTGATCCCAAGATATCATAGAGAGACTTGTTGATCTGAGTGGGGAAGCGGGGCATTATGGGCCTGATGTCATTTCTTGTGTGGTGCAGCACATCTGACCTGCCAAATTTCTTCGCATCCACCAAGTTCTTCGCCTGCCTGGACTTGCTGGAGTCCAAGGAGCTCTTTGAGGCCACAGAGATGGTGCGATACCCCTCTCACACTCCAGCCTATTCTTTGGGCCTGAGGCCAGCCCTCATTGTCGTCATTGAATGGCCAAGGAAAGAGCATGACAGCACATGCTTGTCGTTAAATACAAGAGCCACTAATTTGTACCAGGTGGAATTGTGGTCCACTGGAGCTGCATGCCAACAGTGCAGGGTGCACGTTGATACCAGTTGTCAGTAAGCAGTGTTGGGAGGCTCATCATGCAGGGGCAGCTCCTGACTGATCGTCCAGCGTCTCACAGCATTCCACGTGGGAAGCAGGATGGTGGACGTCCAGTAAGGTGATGCAGCTTCTTGGTGAGCCTTCAATTGTGTAGGGCACTCTGTTGACTGACATTCTGCATGTGTGTGCAGGTCAAGGTGCAGCCGAAGGAGGTCCTGTTCCGCAACGGGGAGGACAGCCAGTCCGGGATCTTCATAGTCGTGGAGGGCGGCCTGGGAGTCTACCTGGACGAGGGCGATGAGTTGAGGCTGACTAACATCCTGCGCACTGGAGAGAGCGTGGGAGACTTGGATGTCCTAGATGGTAAGTGACTTCATAATTTTCCAGCGTACATGGATTCTTGTTGGATGAAAGTCACGAGGGGCTGTGCATTGATGCTGTGCTGATGTGAAGTTGATGCACTCTTCCCATCCCCAGGCTCCTTTCTCCAAGCATGATAGGACAGAAAAATATCTGTCCGGGACCTGGCAACCTGCAGAGTGCCTCCATCCCCAGTGTTACAATGGGGCTTTGTGAGGCTGGAGACTATCAGCAAAGGCAGTGCATGCATGCCAAAGGATTGGGTGTGAAGGTTTGCTGTGCATGCAGGTGCCATGCGGAGCATCACCTGCATCGCCATGGAGGAGGGCGCTACCCTGGTCAATGTACCCCGCGACCTCTTTATCAGCTTTATCACTGCCAAGCCCCGCACGCTGCAGATCTACCTGCACAAGGTACCCTGTTGATAAAGTTTGTCCTGCACCTTGATGATGTTGGCTGTGTGCAGACTGGTTGACTCCTCGTCAGGAGTGCAAGGCAGGGTGCAGCTTCTGTCTATCCAAGTGATGCTTGTAGTTCTCCCTCAATAGAGCATCATGCCAGACACGTAGTCTAGCTCTGGGACTGCAGGAGGTCCCCAGTGAGGTGACACTGTGAGACCACTCATGCACTTGACAAGTTCCATTGAATGCTGTACTGATGCCATGCAGGCAATGGCGAGGCTGTGGCGTGTGGCCCACTTTGTCCTGACCGACTTCCTGGAGCTGTCTCTGGAGGAGATGCCGGCCAACCTGACCACCTACCCCGCAGGCATACCCGCCACAGCGCCCAGCGCTCTTACAGCCTCCATGCACCTGGGAATCCTCCCTGAGCTGGTGACCCCCCACTTGTCTTCACAATAAAGATACGCGCCACACCAGATGTACCAAGCATTGATGTGCTCGGGGATGTATACGTGTGGGTATTTATCTCTCAAGACTGTGCGTCTGGCCATGCCTTCATCAGAGCGAGGCCATACATTACCAGGCTGTCCAGCCACTTCCTGCTTCAATGATGCTCCCCCTGTGAACATCACAGATGCAGACAGGACAGGTCAGCAAGGGTAATGTATGGGCTTCCTTTTGTGCGCATCATCTGCTAGGACTAGTCATGTGCGGTCTTGACTGATGGAGTATATGTGATGCAGAGTGGAGGATCGCCTACAGGGGAGTCCATAAGAGCAGCAGCCATGGCGCCAACTGCCAGCACAGCTGTCAAGCTGCCCTGGCCACAGGGGAAGGACAAGGGCGGCGTGCGCTTTGCTCCCCGGCTGGAGAAGGTCAGCGAGGGGCAGTCCACAAGCTCCACGGAGGCCGACCTGGCCGAGTCTCCCGCCACCTCGCCGCCCAAGCGCGGCAGGCCAAGCAGGTAGCAGACCTGCTGCCCCTTTTCTGTACACAAGCGAGAAGAGTCTCACGGATGACTGCATGCTTGTGTACACTGCACACTCCTGCCATTCCAGTACCACAAAGGGTCACCTGCATATGCTTTTATCAAAGCTACCATATTGCCATGATCCCTCCCACCTTGTCTGTATAGCTGCAGCTTTGAGCAAACGCATGGTGGCTGCGCAGGTTGTCTGTCCACGGAGACCACATGGTGAAGTTTGCAGACGAGGCTGGCAGCAAGTCATCCTTCGGAGTGCAGATGTCAACACCCTTCAGGTGTGTTCATTGTTGACTCCATCACTCTCTGCATGTCACATCTAGTATCTTCAGATTGTCCCTTTAAGGCTGCAGTCATGATTCGAATCCTCACAGTGACAGTAGTCATACTGCATTACCAGTACCTGAATTTTGCAAGTGGCAGCACTGGAGTGTTTTGCCACCCCTCGTGCCTGGATGTCAAGCAAAGCCTATTTTGCGTTATCGCAACGTCATGCATCTTCCAGCATGGCATACAGCATACAGTAACTGCGTGCCTGCTCAGAAGGTCACCAGTCAACAGATACGTCCTCGGGTGCAGGGATGCGCCTCTACCTGCAGACGGCGACATCGACGGCGCTCTGGAGCAGATGAGCTCCTTCGCCGACCAGTCAGCGCAGACCACAGCTGATGAGGAGCTCTACAGCAGCAGCCTGACTGGCCAGCATGCACCGCGGCTCTCCCCCAGGGGCCAGGACAGAGTCCCCACCTCACCCCAGGTACTCTCCAGCTGCTTCGCTATCAAAGGCCAGCTTCCTCAGTGCGAGACCTTAAGCTGAGCTTGTTCATCAATTGTCAAGTAAAGCCTTGCTAGAGTAGCACACGGTAATCCGTGTGGAAGAGCAGAATCCGGCTCTTTTGAGGCCAACATATGGTCCTAAAATAAATTCAGACACCCTGTCTTGTGCATGCTGGCGAGAGACTGTCTTGTCTGTCCAATACCAGGTATAGCCTCTTACAACCATGGGCTGAAGCCCCGGTCAGGTTGCAGACACTGCGGGATGCCAAAAGGATTCTATTATGCACACAACTCTAATGCTTTGAGGTGCTCCGCAGGGTGCCAGTACACAGTCCATAGCCAGCCGCAAAGCCGCAGACAGCGAGAAGGCTGACATGCTGTCCAAGCTACGCAGCACAGCCACGCGCACAAACGGCGTTAGTAGAGGCAGCGGCGCCCAGTCATCTGCGGCAAGGCGCAGCTTCAGCCTGAGGAAGAACCTGAGTCAGCACCTGGACCTGGGCACCGCGGCCGTGCCCACCAGCACCCGGCTGCCCGCTGCTGGGCTGAATGGGCAGGCGGGCAGCCAGGGCGAGCCTGCTTCACCCCTTGCGCCAGCACAGAGCGACACCACAGACGAGGAGCAGGTGTGCTGCAGCATGCTCGACTCCATGTGTCACAGAGGTCATCATTCTCTGAGACCTCCCAATATGCACCATGGTCAGCCTTCCTAAATCAACTTGGATGACACAGCAGGGATTCTCAAGTCTCCATCAATGTTAGCGCATCCAGGAAAGCCAACGTTGGTGGAGCCGCTGCATGACGTGCTGTGTCATCTATGTGGAAGCATCTCTTCCAATTGGTCCTTATCATAGCATGCTCCCTAGTTGTTGCTCGACTAAGAAATAAAAGAGTGACTGGTGCTGGCTGTAGCCACACTGACATCCCGGGGGCTGGATTCCAAAATCAAGCCCCACATGTGTCGAATGCTGATGCAGGCGCCGGGACTGGAGTCCGTGCCGACGCCCGAGCTGCTGAGCGATGCCGAGATCCTGAGCTCCATCAAGAGCACCCTGACGCGCAAGCAGACCATGTCCCTGCCGCTGCACCTCCTCAAGGGCAACCCCTCCCTGGACGCCCTCGAGAACGCGCTGCGCGCCGAGAGCACGCTGTTCCCGCGCGCGCAGTCCATGCGCAAGCGCATGGTGCCGGGCTCCCAGGTAGGGTAGCCATCTGTTCACCTACCTCTCTGCAGCTGCTGTCCAGGATGGGTCAATTCTTGCTTCAGCTTCAGCTCAGGTAGCTGCCATAGAGGGACGCTCTTCCACTTGAGCTCCGCAGTGTCCAGGATTGAAGCTGTAGCAGCTGCGCTTATCCCTGTCCTGGGTAGATGATCTATCAGAGGCCAGGTTTAGCATGCAGGCTCTTCCCATGCTGATACACTACGTGTTGCAAACGTAGATCGTGATGCATGTATTAATGACCGCGTGGAGCTGTTGCAGGCCACTTTGGCGTCAGGCTGGGATGTGATAAGCCCTGAGGAGGGCTACCTGACTGAGGAGCTGCAGGAGCGCCTGCAGTCCTGCTGTGCTGCTGCGCCAGCTGGTGCGCCACCTGGCGCAAGCAAAGCGTCCTGCGGCCAGCATGTGCAGCTGCGTCGCGGGGAGCTGCTGCATGACGTGGACAAGACCGTCCGCCACTTCTACTTCCTCATAGAGGTACGCCAGAAATGCCTGCACAAGTTACGCGCGGCCTTATTTACAGTTTGGCGAGCCTGAATTTGATCCGAACAACCGGCCTTGGAGCAGCCCTCAGGTGTCGGGTGTTTGGATCAAATTCAGGCTCCACAAAGGTATAAGTTGGGGAAGGCACGTTGCTCACATGTTTCTACAGTGCATTGCCGGAGATTGATCCCAACAGTTTCTAAGTGTCTCACTTCACGAAAGCATCTTACATGATCATGGATCAGTCCTGTGGTGCTCTAGGAGAGTCTCGGGAGATCGGCTTATAATAAGGCTGTCAACGTCTTTCCTATGCCAAACGATCACAGATACTAGGCACGAATGGTCAGAGCTCACCTGTAAAATCATGCTGGAAGTGTCCTGAATTTGCCCTGCAGGGCAACATGCTGGCGGAGCGGCCTGCCAAGGGCAAGAAGAAGGAGACTGCCCTGCTGGGCCCGGGCAGCGTCCTGGACGCGGCCGCCTACCTGTCCAGCACCCGCAGCCGCGCCTCCATGCGGGCCGCCACCTCCTGCCGCCTGGCTGCCTTTGGCGCACATGAGCTTGAGGCGCTTCTGGTGAGTAGAGCATTCTCACCTTGAAGGCTCTCATGCAGACTGGATGCCAGCTGCCGACTGTAGTTGCTATCCACATCATGCTGCTTGTCCTGGAGATGTGGGTAGAGCTCTGTGTTACTGGTTAGCCAGGGTGCATGGCGGATGACTACAAAACAGGGCATATGCCCTTTGTATGCTGTATATCAATGCCTTCAGGTGTAGGGGGGCTGCATGAGCTGGATGTTCATTGGTGCAGCACTAACACTTGTCCAAGCCAATGCTGTGATGCAGAGACTGGCATGCATACAGGCTGATGTAGTTTCAGATCTGAGCGGAGGCAGTGCTGCAGGAGGACTCTGTGGATGCCTTTGTGGACCTGCTGCTGCTGGCGGGGAGGGCTCTGGGCCCTATCATCCGGCGCTTCATCTCCCTCGGGCTCAACAGGGTCTGGACCAAGGCAGGGGACACTGTGTACCGGCAGGGCGAGCCTGCAGAGTCGCTGTACATCCTCATCAGCGGGCGCCTGCGTCTCCTGCGCGCAGACCCTGATGGCGAGGGCCCTATGGTTGTTGAGGAGGAGGTGAGACGTCTGAAATTGCATCAGATTTCTGCCATCTGCCTATGCAGTACTCAGGCAATCAGGACCCAAGCCAAGGACCGCCCTGAGCCAAGGTCTTGTGGGACGATGTACTGAAGAGTGCTCGCAATTCCTGCAGAGCACGTGCGCGCTTGATAGCATGGACTTGTAGTTCCTGCAATAGGAGGCTCTCGGATGTATCACCACACTGACGAGCACTGATGTGTATCTTGCATTCACGCAGGTGGGCAGAGGCGAAGCAGTGGGTGCTGTGTGGGCGCTGACAGGTGGCCACCACGACACAACTGCGCTGTGCGCCCGGGACTCGGAGTTTGTGCGCATGTCGCGCGGCGCCTTTGAGGTTCTGGCGCAGCAGAACCCCCGCGCGACGTCCAACATGCTTGAGGGCATGGCGCGCCGCATCTCCGCAGCCTCAAGCGCCCGAAACAAGAGGTGGGCATAACCCCGCATGCCTTGTTGTTGCAGGCAGGCCTGATCTGGCACTCGCTGCACCGCATTGTCAAATATATGTCCCCGGAGCGATTGCTCCTTGGGGCTGTCCAGGATGCCACATGGTACTGAGCAGGCACGTGCTGCTCCAGGCGCTTTTAGCCGACGGCCCCAAGCAGCACCAGCTCCTAAGGCCTATGTATGACACTGCCACTGTATTTGGAGCAATTTTCTTGTCTTGACAACATAAAGGCATTTGGCAGCATCAACAGCTCCTTCAGCAGGCAGGGCTCCTTGAGAATGTAGCTTCAGAGCAGACCAGTTGCCGCCTGTGCAACACAAAAGTGTCTGGTGCAGGCGCACATACACCTCCTCCAGCAGGCAGGCGGGCATGTCCAATAGCGCTGCCGTTTCACTGGCCAGCCGCAACCGCAGCGAGGACGAGGGCGGCCGCGGCGGCGAGATTGTCACAATCGCCCTGGTGCCAGCAGGTATGACAGCACACTTCCCTACTGAGAGACTTCCCATTGAGGTCATCTCTATCTGGCATGATCGAGGACGGTCATGATTCCCCTGGTGCCAACAGGTGCACAGAGACCTTGGGTATGGCATGTTCCATTTTTCTCGGGACCGCTAGGGTCCTTGTGGACATTTCACGGGTCTGTGGCAGTCTGAGTTTGAGCTTTGCCATGGCAGAGCTGCCTGTAGGGACCCTCTCTCAGTGATGCATATGACACACGGCAGACGCAGGCACAAGATGCGACAGGGGTTTCACCTGTACAGGCTCGTATGCATCTTGGCTGGCAGGGGACAATCTGGCGCCTGCAGCAAATGCGCCTCTGGGCACGGTGGGCGGCCGGATGCCTGGCCTGAAGCAGCGCGTGTCCGGCTTTGCGGCCAATGGCGGCGCTGCGACGCTGGCTGTGCGCAAAGTAGCTGACGCCCTCAAGGTAAGCTGTGTAGCCTCTTTCTGTTGCACGCATGGCTCCTTTCTAGTATGAAGCCGGCGCAGCACCTGGGATTGCAGACCAAGCAAGACATCGCAGCGCCAGGTGGCTGCCCAAGCAAAGCTGACCCCAGAGGCAGTGCGGCTATGCGCACATCTATAATATTTGGCTTTCCTGCTTATAAATGCTCACAGCAGAGGTCCCTAGCAACACCAACTAGACTCCAGCAGGATGGATACAGTGGTAGCATGTAGCATGCTCTGCCATGATGCTTGATTCTCAGAAAGAAAGGTGGTACATGCAGAATGCGCTGGAGGAGCTGTTTGGGCCAACGCTGCACCTGAACGCAAGCACGCTGGAGGTGAGCTTCAAGACGGCCTTCCAGCGCCTGCACACCACCTTCTACCGCTCCAAGCTTACCTCCTGGATGGCCGCCCAGGAGGAGGACTACAGGTAAACACCATAACAATTCTCACCGCCCAGCCTAATTCTGTATAGCTTTGTATGAATACTTATAGAGTTCCTTGAAATATTTCAATGCCAAACAGTCACTGGACAGCAGCTGACCTCACCAAGCTCTGCAACGGCTGCCATAGCTGATGCCCCTGCAGTCATGCATGCATGGCGGGCAATGCATATCAGAGTCTTTCATCTGAATATGAGCACACAGACCTTAGCGTGAAAGCTGCCTGGACACTGCTTGGACCAGGAGCTGCTTCTGTCCATCCAGGCTGCAGAGGTATCAGTCTGAGGGTTTATGCAGCTTGTGTGTCTGACATCAGGATCGCTCATCAAGGAACTGATCGCGGCAATGTGGGTGGTTTGCAGGTTTATCATCCTGGAGGCGGATGCGGCCGTGACGCCCTGGTCGCGCATCTGCATTTCGCATGCAGACTGCGTGCTGCTGGTGGGAGCTGAGGAGGCCAGCCCCCAGGTACGAATTGAGAGGGACACCACCCACTCACCCAAAGGCAGTGCCGGCAAAGCAGGAGATGGTGCATGTCTTGAAGCTGGACCAGCAGATCATATTGACAATCACTCCAAAGCTGTGAGACCCTGCATGACCAGCGAGCAGAGAGAAGTGTCGCTTGCGTGCTTTAAAAACTTGTTGCCATTCAGGTCAATCTGCTGGAGGACCAGATCGTGTGGGCGCCCATGGGTCCACCCTCAGAGGCTGCCACCATAGTCAGCTCTGCCAGGTAGGCCTGCTTGGCAATTACCGGACACGTAACACATTGTGAATACTTTTGTGGCACTGCTGCTGGCCACCAAGCCTGTGAGCATGTGTTGATGCAGTCTACCACCCCTCTCGACACAGCAATGTCTAACAACAGATGACACGGCTTTCTGCATGCTCAGCTGTATCAGCATATGTCGTGCTGCTGACGCATGTCCTCTTGCTGCAGGAAGGCGTCTTTGTTTGGCCCCTTTGATCCCTCCTCTGTGTCCTGGAGCTACAGCAACTCCAGCACTGGCGTCAATGCAAAGCGAGGCTCACAGACGCAGAGCATGGAGAATCTTGCTGCACAGATGCGGTACGATTATGTTTTAATTGTATTCAAAAGTATGAGGCTTGCTTTATTTGGGTCTGCTGTTCCTCGCTTGCTAACACCAGATTGTTGCAGCTGAGCATCTGCAAGGGTCTGGGGTCTGCAGGATAGGAGGTGCAGATTCAGATTTGGTGCAGCTGAGAAGCTTTACTGCAGACATGGCAGCCTCTCACCTGGAGCTTTCATGTCGTCTTGATACAGGCTCATATTTTTTTACTTTCACTGCATGAGATTTCTCAGAACTCTCACAAGGCGTCGGACGAGAGTATGAACGCATGGAGCTGCGCTATGCGTGGGGCAGGTCAGAGTCTATGCTATGATCTCTGAGGGTGGCTAGCGTTGGCAGGAGAGTGGAGATTCTGCTTCTGCACCAGGCAGGCTCAGAGCCTCAGGGAACGCTGGACTGGCTCAAGCCGCGGCCACTTCTGGCGCGGCATCATCACGTTCGGCTGTCTCATGACAAGGTGAGGCATTGCTAGCCTCTCACCGCCATCACTGGCAAGTTGCAACTTTAAGAGCTGAAGTTTCATTGCATCATGCCTGTGCCCATATTCAATGTAGGCGGCCAGCAAACCTTGTGGCATATACACATACCCAGTAGTGCAAGTGGGAGGGTCCAGTTAGGTCACCTCTGTCAAGTATCCTGCACAGCTGGTGCACTTGCTGCAGCACCAAGGACAAGGCGCTTGGAAGCTTGTGTGGCGGGCGCCAACTCTGCCAACTTTCCATGGTGGCCAGCACAACCTGAGAAGTGCCATCTTGTTCAGGACATGGCACGTGTGGCGCGCTGGATGGCCGGGAAGGCTGTGGGCCTGGTCCTGAGCGGAGGCGGCTCCCGCGGCCTTGCGCATCTCGGCGTGCTGCATGCGCTGGACGACGCCGGCGTTCCCATAGATGTCATTGGTGGCACATCCCAGGTTGTTTATTCTGTTCACGCCTACTGCTTGCACCCAGACCAGACATGTGCGCTGAGATCCTAAGGTGCTTGGCAGCCTTCTGGAGTCTCTGAGAACAGAGTGATAGGACAGCCGTGCTGGCAGTGCCCTTGTGATGCACAGGCAATGGCAGCTAGCAGTGACTATCTCTGCTGTAGATAGAACTGTTTCATGCACAGCTGCCACTCCTTGAGGGACCATGTATTGCCTCGTGTGCATGGTCTTCTATATCATTGTATGTCTTCTGTAAGGAATGTCTTCTGTGTGCAGGGCGCCTTCATGGCAGCGCTGTACGCGCAAGGCCTGGCGTGGGAGCGCATGCACGAGGTCGTCCGGGAGTACGCGGGCGCCATGGGCAGCGTGCGCCACCTGCTGTCCGACCTGACGCTGCCGATCATCTCGGTGTTCTCGGGGGCCGGCTTCGACCGCATCATCCGGCAGAGCTTCACGTTTGGAGCGCAGCGCATCGAGGACCTCTGGCTTAGGTAGGCATGCGCAGTTTGATTGGATGCCACAGTCTGTGGTGTGGGTGAAGCCTGCGTATCCATTTGGCAGTCTATGCCAAATCTGGGGAAAGGAGATATGTGTGCGCCAGCACCAGCCCCGTCGACGTCTGACCCATAGTCTCTGAGGAAGTCTGAGGGAGCGACTAACAGACAGAGATGACAGTGCTACACAGATGTGCAAAGGCTGATATGAGCGCATGGTGCCTGTGCAGCTTCTTCTGCATGACTACCAACATGACCCGTGGAGAGCCCACAGTGCACCAGGAGGGGCTTCTGTGGAAGCTCGTGAGGGCCTCCATGACTATTGTGGGCCTGATCCCCCCAGTGTACGAGAATGGGGAGCTGCTGATTGACGGGGGCTACCTGAATAACATGCCGGTGGATGTAATGCGCGGCTTGGGTGTGGACACGGTGAGTGACGCTCCTCGTCAGCTGCTTCATTGCTGTAAGCAGAACTGAGAAAATGGCTGATCTACCATAGGTCCTACTCGCAAGGCTCCACAAGCCAAGGCACCATGTGTTGCTGACCTGTCCTGTTGGATGGTCTCAACAATGTCCGCAATCAGATCTGCAGTGGAACGCCATGCTTGGATGTGTTCGTCATATGCACGAAGCCAACACATAGCAGCTGAGCTGCCGTTTCATCGCTGCATCTGATAGAGGGGGCGGTTGACTTCATCCATTTGCACAGGAATTTAGTCAACACTGTAGTTCAGCAACCCTCTGTATGACATGATATGAGGTGCATGTTGGCTGGAGTGCACAGACGTATTAGTGGCTCTAGTGGCCAGCTATGAGTCTAGCTCCAGCTGCCCGCCTTCCACACGCTCCACCCTATACATGCAGTATGTCAGCGGATTGACCAGTTGTGAGATCCTATGCAGCATTCAACTTGTTTGGGCTGCATGCCTGCAGGTGATTGTGGTGGATGTCGAGGACAGAGACGACTCAGTGTGGCACAACCTGACGCCCCTGGATGGCGGCCTCAGCGGCTGGCGCCTACTTTGGGACCGCTGGTGCCCCATCCCATCCCTCAGGTTCTGCCCCTTTCCCCCTGAAACGGATGCTACTAGTGGTGTCATTCACAGATGCGCAGCAAGAGCTTCTCTCAGAGCTGCATGCCGCTTGCCAGTCTTTGCCGTGGCGCATGTGAGCATTGTAGGACATATCTTGAGCGTGTTAGGATAGGTCTTGCATTCCAACGTCCTTAGGAGTCATGTTTCGCAATGACTGTGAGACCTGCTCTGCATTGCAGCAGGTGTGACGTTACCTGCTTTGCTGCAGATTCAACATCAAGGTGCCGCGGTACAGTCAGATGATCGCGGCGCTGACCTGGATGAGCCACAGCCAGAACTTGCGGCGCATGGCACGCGAGCACCCCATCGACCTGTACATGCAGCCGCCCGTCACGCGCTTCCGCCTGCTGGACTACCACCTCATGGACCGCATTGTGCGCGACTCCAACAGGTGCGCAGCATATGGTCTGCTGAGACCTATAGCAGAATGAAGAGGACGAGCTGCTTCGCATGTCTTCTGCGTCAGCAAAGTTCACCCTTTTGGTGCTATCCCCACCTGAATGTGAATTCACTCTTGCCTGGTGATTTTGCAACCTCATCCATGCTTTATGTACAACACAGGCAGGTGCCCTCGAAGGCTGTTTGTGCCGCACTGGTAGCTGCTTGGACTTCTATTTCTCACGCATCAGGCAGTCTGGAGTCAACATGGGCATCAGGGCATTGATATCACATGCCATGCCCATATTGACAGCCTAAAATGAAATTCCCCTTTATCGGTTGCACTGCAGGTATGCTTGGGCTGCAATTTCGGAGTGGCAGTGCCACCAGGGCATGACTCAGGGGGGCCGCCTGAGCCAGTCATCGCCGCAGGGGCCGACGCCGGACAGGCACGCCATGCGCCGGACGCGCTCCGTGGCCTGCATGACGCAGCTGCAGGCCAAGCAGAAGTACGGCTACGAGCCTCCTCCCGCTGACTCGAGCTCCCCAGAGAGGTACCGCTCTCTTCCCAGCGAACCACCCACCCTCACTCCAGCATCCACCCTCCCCTCATGTAGCTGTCAACCTGCTCACACACATTCAAGGAGCTGCTATGGTAGATGAATCCTGAAGGGTTGCAATGAGACACCCGCCTCGTCTAGCTTCTGTGCTGCGCGGCTGCATGCGAAAATAGTTGCGGTGTGGATGTAGCAGCAGCCCATGTCCTCCCCTCTCAAGGCCTGCGCAGGAAGACTGTACACGGTGTTGACACGCAACTTTTGATGCAGGGACAGCAGCGCGGGTGCACAAGACAATACAGCAAAGGCAGACGCGTCCGCAGAGCCAAAGCAGAGCACGCCCTCGCTGCAGCAGCAGAAGAGCTCTGAGGGCCGGGAAACAGCGCCGATTGCGCGCGCGCAGTCCGCGGAGGGGCGGCGCTCCTTCGACAGCCTCGCCGGTGCGAGGAGCGCCGCATTTGGGGCGCTGCCGCAGCCCTACTGGACATCCCCGACGTCCCATGTCGTCGCAAAGCAGCAGCCCGAGCAGCCTGCGCGCTCGGCCTCTTACAGGTGTGCTCATTCGAAGCCTGGCGTCTGAGCAAGTCCAAGATGTCCAGCGCCAGGTGTGCCGCACCCCAGCATCATGTTTGTGTACATGTGTCCTGCAGTTGTTGAGGGCGTTTGCCACTGGGGATTGAGTTTGAGTGGTACTCCTGGCTGGATGTTGCAGGAATGGCAGCAGCAGCCAGCCTCTGAGGAACATGCTGCCTCCAACGCTGCCTTCCCTGAAAGAGAGCAATAGCCCAGAGGGGCGCCTTCTGGGCAGCTCCGTGCAGGATGAGGACACGCCAGCTCAGCAGGGCAGCGGCCAGCTCAGCTCTGCCCCCATCGTGCTGAGCCGCCAGAACAGCAGCTCGTCCGAGGAAGAGGGTGCAGCTTCTGAGCCGGAGGCAGCTGGTCAACTGTCAGTCTCATCTGAGGAGGAAGCCGACTCAGGTGGTGGATCTGAGCAGACCACTGTCAAAGCACCTGAACAGGCTGAGAGCACATCAGGTAACTCCCAAGCTAGTGCTGATCACTTTGTTTGTGTGGCCTTTTTGCAGGAACTCTCAATTAAGGCCTGCCTGCGCAGCTTCTATGTCTCTTGAGCAAGAGCACCTTGTTGCAAGGTATTCACAGTAATCTGTACAGATTTATTTTTGCTTTGAAAGGGGCAGGAGTAATGGCTCTTGCTCACTTGCAGGGCACAAAAGCAATGGGGTCCACTGGCGAGACTCTGTCCGGATCAATGGGGATGCAGAGGCGCCTGTACAGGAGACAGAACGTCCTCTGAGCGCCCGCAGCTTTGCCCGCAGCAGAAGCGGCAGCTTCAGCAAGGGGCTGCACACAGGTGTGGACAGCTTACCCCTTCATCCGCATGTGTAAATGTGCTCAGTTGTGCAGGGCCAAGGATATCTTTATGTTGTGCTGACCTGAATTTCAATGGGCTATTTTTGAAATAAATTGCAAGTCTGGAGGAAGCAGCAGTAGATGTGCTGATACTCTGCGCTTTGTGGCATGAGCTGATGCAAGCGCTGTGTGGGTAGCAAAAGCCTGGCCCTTCAGACAGAACACTGTGGTTCACCTGGCAGGAGGGGTCCTGGACAGGATGTGGATGCCTCTCATCATCTGTGACATCGAGCTGATGCCGTGCAGGGCAAGGGCACGCGAGCAGCAGTGCTCTCGAGGACATGCGCGCAGCCAGCACCGGCCTGGTGGACTTGCCTGAGCAGGCAACCAACCTGGCGTCAGCGCCCATCCGCATCCCGGTCCCAGAGATGAGGCGCCCCTCGTTGCCTCCCGGCCGAGGATCCCTCACGGACGTGCACTCTGCCGGCACGTCCAGCCTGCCACGCCAGCTGTCTACCCACCCCTCACATGCCCTGCCAACAGGTGCCTTTCCCGCTACCATGCTTTCCTTCAGAGGTTAAAAACAGGCCCCGTGCAGTACCTTGCAGGTTGCTACCGTTCTCAGCCTTCTGCACCAGGTCTTCAGCCATGGTCATATCCCCTACCAGGATGTTCCAGTTGCCACTCGCCCTCTACAGGCTCTCTGAGGTGACAGATATTTACTGCTGTGCAGGCAGTGAAGGACAAGGCTTCCAACCCTCGCTTGCAAGCAGCTATTCAGGAAAGAGGCGCAGCAGCAATGCGATCAATGACCAGAGTGCATCTAGCTTCCCAGGCATCTTTGAGTTCCCCGAGGGCAATCACGGCACATGACAATGTCATGCTGACAGCTTCATGACGAGAGCGTCCAATACATACTATTCATTCCTTTGGGATGTCTGTGAAGTTGTCCGTTCAAAAGTGAGACTGAAGTACAAATAAGTTGTGCATTCACCAGGAGGGTGCATCGGAGTGTGCATTGACATCCCATAAATGCTCATAGATCCAGCAGGTTGCATACAGCGCTGTGTGTAGGAGCCCAAAGAGACGAGATTTACCTTTACGAGCAGGTCTGCCCTAGGGCTATTTGTCAGATGATCAGGGTGCACAGAACACATGTGATAGTACACTGCAGGAAATGAAGTCTTTGCATTGTAAAGATACCACTAACAATAGCAAGCCCAGATAACATACAATACGTCCATCTGCATCTCGTCTTCTGCCATAGCCGTCGTCATTTGAAACTGAACGGGATCTAGCTCAGTTTTTATATGGTGATGCCTGACCTTCTTCTCGTGTGACCACCACCTCCTCCGCTAGCTGAGAAGAAATCCAATTGTGATTGCCGTTCGAACGATTCCGATTCGTTCACAGTGCGAGGGCTCTGAAATTGCGGCGATGCTGCCACATATGGTGATACAAACTCAGAAATAACTGGCAACATTGCTTGGTCCCCCCGCCGGGGGAAACTCCGGAACATTGCTGAAGCTAGTATGCATAATTGGCTCATTTTGTAGACTTGACAATACCTTCAGGAAGGGTGTCAGAGAGAGATCGTGCTAGTGCAGTCTCTCGCGGAGTATAGGAGCACCTGCTAAGGAAAAGTGAGCAGAAGTGACCAACATGGCCAAGCAAGCTACAGCCATCGGTACCGATCTGGGAACCACATACAGGTTGGTAGACAATTTTCGGGAGGTTACAACCGTTAGCGACCGCAACTCCAACTCAGGTGCAAGACCTGCTCTCAATCGGACTGTGGCTGTATGCTTTGTGGCAGGTGTCAGTATGCAACTGCTCTGGAGCTAGAACAGGCTGTCTTGTTTGTATACAGTCCTTGCTGTGACTGTTGGGAGTGCAATCTGTGTCTGCAGCATTGGGTGCAGCCTTCAGCTGTTAATGGAGGGCATCTGGTGTGCAGGAGAGCATGCAACATTGCCTGCAGCTTGCGGCTGCTTTCTGCAGCAGGCCAAGGAGGGCCTGGCAGCAGCAGCAGGCACCGCTGAAAAGGGCTCCCAGTCCCGTCGGTAAGCATCATCCTCTGCGCCTGTGTCAGTGGGTGAGAGCAGCGCCGCATTGACGTCTGCGGTTCTTACATTGTCATGCGTATAGTGGTGTGCGCTGTATGCCGTCGCACTGCGCATGCCATCCCAGCGCGCAGTGCCTGATGTGTCCTGACATTTGCAATCAACGCCACAACACCTGCGTTGCCTGTTCAGGCCGCCATCATCCCATGCCGGAGCTGCCCATGCTGTCAAGCCAGGCACAGTGCGCGACATGGTGAATGCGCTTAATCAGGCCGCGCGAGAGGAAGCCGAGCGCAAGCAGACGGTCAGCGTCTTGCCCGTCACACATCTCCTGTGTCTGATGTGAATGTTGCACATCGGGCGTTCTGTCATGAAGCTGCTCGTCTTCCGGTTGCCGTGTAGCATGACTGGAGATTTGCCATTGCACTCCAATGGGCTTTGCATACTATTCGAGATGATGCAGAGATGCTGTAAGTGTATGGTAGCCACGATTTAGAGCCTCCTCGACACGTTGGGGAGCATCATCCTAGACAAAGTGGGTGGCTGTTAGCAGACCTCACTCTTCTCTAATTCACACAGGGCAGGGACCTCCCTGTGGACGTCTGGGCGCGCGTGGGGGTCCACCTGACCACCAGGGACTGGGCCAAGGCATGCGGCACGAGCCGCGCAAGCTTCGCCGCAAGAAACCTCTTCGTTGCAGCAGAAGTCTGTTGCAATCCCTTCGGGAATGAGGACATCTGCAAGGAGCTGCTGCATCTCGCCCAGTGGGCCATGTGCCACTCCTTGCTGCTTGATGTGAGGCAGTTGCCCGACTGGGCAAGCTTTACCCCAGCTCAAACCCGGCTAATCACGAACACGTGCAAAGGTCTCCCTTTCCTGAAGTGCCTGCACATCATAGGCAGGGATGAGCTTGTTTTGAGGGAGAGCAGCATTGAAGGCATTTTAGTGAAGCTCCTTGCCAGGCATGCCCTCATGTTGACTGTCAAGACTCTGCAAGTGCAGATGCCCTTGCAGTTCCCCGCCTTGAAGCACCTGGTGCTGGAACTACCCTCATACGGTCAAGGGTACCAGTTTGGCAGCCCTTTTCCAGCAATCAGGATGGCTGCAAATCTGAATACGCTCCATCTCTTGTTCCACCGCGTCCCGCCGGCAACCATACTAGCGACCATTCTTTATGGGTCTGCAGATCTGTCCGTCTGCAAATCTCTGCAATGTGTCGCGCTACGAAATGTGAGGCTTAAAGATGGCCGTCGTCTGCATTCAGGATGCACTCTTCACGCGGTGACCAGCCGCAGAGATGCTTTCGAGCAATTAGGCACTCATGCTAACAGGATCTCATGCCTGACCATACGCCAATGTCATAATTATGACAGATGGAGGCACATACTCCATGGGCATAGAACCCCAAACATCCATCGCTTGCTGAAGGATTTCCCTACAATGAGGCTCCTCACTCGCGTGCGGGCGACATTGAAGCAGGAAGATTTTGACACAAACCCTGAAGGGGTGGACAGGCTGACCATCCACATCGACAAGCAGCTGAAACAATTGAATGTGCTCCAGTTGGAGTTCCAGTGCGGTGTCTCGATCCACATGCACTTGAGACAAGCGCTGGACCAGCTTGTGCTCATTTCCGGGGGGAGCCTGCACCTGGTGCACAACGCATGTAGGCCTCCCCCAAAGCAAATGTACCTCCAGTCGGGCGCCCCCCTTTTGCCCGATGATAGAGCAGCGCTGGAGGCGACTGGGAGGATGGCAGGGGTGAGGGTGGTAGACCTCATTGAGGAGGAGCGGGATGGCTGGAAGGCTCGGAGGCCCGCCTCATTCCAGCCCAGCAGTCTGCAGGGTTGCTTCTGTGGCGCATGTCTTGCATGCCTTGGGCGAGCTGGCGCCCCTGTCCTGCATGCCCATGCCTGGTCGGAGGCTGGGTTCCAGCCAGACCTGGTACCCCAATGCAAAGGACTGTGAGGTAGACACCGGGACAGATACCGGATCCTTACCCGCAAAGGATTGTGCAAATATTGCCAAAAGTCCAAACTCCCATGTGTGCTCGAGATGCGTGAGCTTCTGTCAGCACGGCAATGGCTAGTGCGATGACTCTATTTGGTCT
The DNA here is from genome assembly GCA_963930925.1 of Coccomyxa viridis. Lineage (NCBI taxonomy): Eukaryota > Viridiplantae > Chlorophyta > Trebouxiophyceae > Coccomyxaceae > Coccomyxa > Coccomyxa viridis. Next base: position 406,480 of record CAWVOJ010000004.1, on the reverse strand, counting down.
ACAACTCTCCTGCACACTTGCATTGGTCCAGATCCACCCAGGATTGTCATGATCTTGGTAAGAGGAAAGCTTTGCAGGGAGCTATACAGCATTTGTGAGTCATATGGCAGCATTGGCATAAGGATGTCTGCTGCAAGTGCTGAGCTTACATGCACATGCCAGGCATCCTGCTGGCCATAGCCAAGAGAGCACATATGTGATTGATTTCGCTTACCACACCTGCAGCTGCTCAGCTGTGGCTTGGTAGCTAGGAGCAGCTGCTGGCCGATCACTAATCAAGAAACTGACTCATTTGCAGCAAGAGCAAGAACCCCTTCCATTCATTACGCAGAAAAGGCTCACATTGAGCCATTCATACACAACGCTCCATCTGCATCTTGTTTCAAACTCCATCTGCATCTTGTTTTACACCATGGCCATGGCCACTCTTGCTTGACAATCATCTGGAACTAGCTCAATCGTCATTTGGTACACGCCTGACACTCTTTTCATGCAACCACCACTCTCTAGCTGTAAAAAGTTCAAGTTATGATTGCAATCCTCAGTAATTCTATGTTGTTGGGAATCAGACACTGAATGGGGCAATGCTGCCGCAATTGGCAGGAAGCTGCCTCGCTGCTCAGTAGTAGTTGGCAACCTTGCGCCGGTGCACAGCTGTCTTCGCATCTGCATCTGTCAGGCCCCCGCTGGTGACCTCAGCATATGTAATCCAGTGGTCATTGGTCTCCATCCTGGACTTCACTCTGCACTCGATGTACGCAATGGCCTCAGAGAGCGCTGGTGCCCCGTTGTTGGCCTCAAAGTTGTCCACCCCGGCAAACCTGTCTGCTCCTGGAGGGAAGCGCTGCAAGAAGTGCTGCACAGCACGCCAATGCGTGAGACACCCCACACAAGACCGGAGATAAATGTTGGTCTGTACATGTCTCCTGCCTGCCTTATAAAGAATATACCGTGCTGCACTGATACCTACAGTCCTCTACAATTCTGGATGCTGCTCTGCAACTAAGCTGCTGCGCAGAGGCATATATGAGACAGGTGTATATGCAAGGCAGTATGTACAGCTGAGCTCACCTTCATTATGACGGCATACTTGGCGTCTCCCAAGCAGTTGAGCACGAAGGGATCTCCCACCTGCAGAGGAAGACATCATGTTTTTCAAACCCATCTCTGCATGTCAAGCCTGTGCTGCCAAACCGTTGCATACATCAAAGGATGAAAGTTGGCTTAACATAGGAGCAAATTGAGCTGATGACCATTGTCAGATTGTTTGGGGGTGAAGAAATTGTCGTGTTGCTTGGGTGGGGAGGGACCTTACCTGCATCAGTGACTCAATGGCTCTGTCCTTGGCGACTGCCACAGTGAGCCCCAGAGGCTCAAAGCTTGCTTGTGCCACCCAGCTGGCAATCTGCAGTCATGCAGCACAATCAGGCCATTGTGATGTTGCACAGCCTGGTCCTGTGCTTACGCTCATCCCAATGGACAATGCTCTACTGTGGCAGGTAATGCTGGGTAGCTCAGACACAGCCATCCCTCTGCTGCTGCACCCAGACCACAGCAGGTGCAACAGGAGAAGACCCGGCTGAGGGCGTAGCTTCCAAGCAGCACACCAACAAAGACAAGGCTCTCTGAGGGGGGTCTCAAACTAGATTATGTCAAACCCTGTTCCGTAAATCATGCTCACGCATCCAAAGGAAATCCTTGTAAGGACCATCAAGGTGCCACTTCTTTAGAGTTATCTTGGCCCACTCACCATAGCTCCCCTGGCGCCCTTGTTGTCTGCTGTGACCACATAGAGGCCCGAGCTCAGGCGGGCCAGTGCCTTTGCAATGTCACCGCTCATGGCCGCCTTCTTCTTGGCCACTGACTCCTTCTGCGTCAGCGCCTACACGCATGCATGCACAATCACCAGCTGTCCTCAGGCACCAGGAGAGGCGGGTTCTTGGGGTATCAAGTAATGAATGAGGATCTCGCAGCAATGCCATGCATCAAAAGCAACCAGCGCTCCACAGACAACACACAACGGCATCCGCACAAGGTCTTGACGGAGCCCTGTGTTGTGTGTTCAAGAGCTACTTGCCCCAATGCATGGCACTGATGCAAGCACGTGAGGGCTTGCTGAGGTATGCAATCAGTGCCTCACCTGAGCGAGGTCAGTGCCGGTCTCCTCGTAGGCCTGGTAAATGGCCTGGTCAGGCGTCTCCTTCACCCTCAAGGGGTCAAAGATGGGACTGACGTTGATGTCCACCAGGCTGGCCACCAGTGTATCCACTGGCTCGTCCTTGCCTCCATAGCTCTCCGCCACAATGATCTGCACATGCAGCGCACGGTTAAAATTCGTTCACATGAAGGAGACTGAAGCCTATTTTTGAAGATGTCAGGGGCTGGAGCATGTCTGAAGGGCAGGGTTGCCTCTGTAAGTCTCTGCCCCAAGTCGCTGCACAACGTCGCAAAGCGCACTACAAGAAGGCCACACCCCCTCCCCTAGCACGAAGGACTGGGATGCTGGTGAACTTCCCCTACGCACTGCAGATAGGCAAAACGCCACCAGCAGCTCAATCCTCCCCGCAGAAGCCTATTGCATGCAGGCTTCTGCTCAGAGTACTGCCTAGAGGGTCCTCAGCTGGTGAAGAATCCGAAAGCAGAGGGGCATGTCTCACCTTCTGCTTGGGCTTGAGGGTAGACAGCAAGGTGGAAACAGAGGCGGCCGCCTCTGCGGACTCAGTGGGAGGGGCCATCAGAACCACCCCAGATGACCTGCCCACCACCTCAACCAGCTCCTGCACATAATCACCAATAAGCCTCGAGCTATGATCATGCACCAATAAGTCTCAAGCTATGATCATGCACGCAGAGCAGTTGCAAGCGCAGCGGCTTGAACTGGAGGATCTCCCGAGACATAAGGGATGGGTTAATCCCACTCGGGTGACTCTTGGGAGATTCTTCCACTCCAGAGTTGCTGTGATAGCAACTGCTCTTGCCAGCTCAGCAGCATCACCACAAACAGCCAGTGCATTGTGCCAACCAGCATGTGTAAGGTCCTAGCAAGACACAAGATGGGCATGCAGCATCTTGAGGCCAGAGGAGAGCATGACATGCTCACAGCAGAAATACATGACAACAGCAGCTCTACAAAAGATCCTCTATCACTGGTCCCAAAGGGATGTGGAGCCAGTCATGCGGATCTTTCAGAGGTGCAGTGACCGGCATTGCGTCATTCATGATGCTTTCGAGTTGTTGTCGCATGACTGGCAATATAGAGCATGTACCTGGGGGTCTGCAGAGAGGAGGTCCAGCATCTCCACAGCCACGTTTGCCTTGGTGATGCCGCGAGCAATGGTCTGTGACAGGCGGTCGGAGAAGCCGTAGTCTGACGCATACAACACTGCCACCTGCAGCAGCAAGAGACGCATTGTCAGCAAAATTTTGCATGCAAACCACGAGATGCACCAGACAAGGTATCATTTTGCATGAGGGCAAGCCAAGTTTACAACAGTAATTCCTCAACACATACCCATCAGCAGCACGCGTGAGACACTGACCTTGGCTGTGGCCTTCTCAACACTCTCACTCCAGTTGCGGTACCTGCACAGCACATCGTTTCCTCAACAGGGACTCCCCCAAGACCAGAGCAACATGCCAAGAGCCAGCTGACGGCATCTTACAAACCACGACTCCTAGCAGAAAGACCTTAGGAGCACCCCAGCACTTGTGCCTGTGAGGCCTTTCTGCTGGAAGTCACAATTGCCACTGTCCCAACCTCAGAGATGAGCCAGCCCCTGCCTCTTGAGCACCTATGAATAACATCAGCGTCTGGAACTGTGGAGAAACATGATCCGACCCCCGGAAAGAGGCCCTTACCTGCCCACAAGCTCCTCCAGGTTGTAACGGATGATGGGCCCATGCCCGGTAGCAATGGTCGTGTAGTCCAGGTCCTTGACCTTGCGCAGCGCCGTGAGCACGGAGCGCGCGTTGGGGCGCATGAGGCAGTCGTAGTAGAAGCGGAAGTGCGGCGAGAGGGACGAGAGCTCGGTGTCGAAGGGCGCGTCGGTGGCGTAGTGCGCGCCGAAGGCGTCGCAAGTGTACATGACGCCCGTGGCCTGGTCGAAGGAGAACATGGTGTCGGGCCTGCACGCAAGAGTTACAATTCGTCGACAAGCTGAGGAGGCGCATGAGACAGATGGCGGGCTGCATCCCAGCTCGACTCATCAATGAGGTACTCAAAGCAGCAGAGACCTCATTGTGGTCCATGTGCATGTTAAGGTCATGAAGCCCCACAAAACAAATCCAGGCATTACCAAGCAGAGAGCTTCCCATTGGGAGCCATAGCCAAGTGCAACTGGCGCGATGTGTGCCTTCCCTAGCATCCTGTGAGATACTGCCAGCAGCTGCAGAGTAGGGATTACAGCAGAGTGATAGACAATGAGGCATACAACCTGACATTAGGGATGCAGAGGGGCCTGGGCACCCACCAGTGCAGGTTTGGTGCCATGACAAATTCCAGGGTGTGGCCGGCCCCCAGCTCAACCTTGTCGCCGCCCTTCACAGGCTTCTGGTCGAAGGGGCGGTGCGTCAGCCCCTTCAGATACATCAGGGCCACCTTGGAGCCCACCACCTGTGCCTCTGGGTAGACATCCAGGATATCCGGGATCAGACCTGCATGAACAGACACTGTGTGATTCCCAATCAATATTGGAGCTTCTAGACACAGGCATGCTCGAGTAGAAGCTCCAAAAGTTGGAAGGGAAATCAGACAGCCTATGCCAGAGGCTATACCCTGCCAACATGCACACCTTCTACATGCAATCATGCTTGAGTAGAAGCTGTGCACTCGGCAGTGTGTAGCCTCTGGCATAGCACACATGCCAAACATGCAGCTCATGAAAGTGCACCTTGCACACACAATGGCATTCATAGATAGGCAAACAGATAAAAAACAGAAATTGGGCTATCTTATGCAGCCTCAGTAGTCCACTGCCCTTCATGTCAGGATGGACTGGGGTGAGAGGCGCACCAGAGTGGTCTGGCTCTGTGTGGCTGACCACAATATAGTCCAGAGTGCGGCCCTTGGACTCGAGCTCCTGCTTCAGGGTCTTCATGTACAGGCCGCGGAACTTCTCGTGCGAGGCATCCACCAGGGCAGTCTTGTCCCCATAGATGACATAGCTGTTGTATGTGGTGCCCTTCTCCAACCTGCACCCAGCGAAACCTTTCAGGGCCTCCACAGCCCATGTAAAGCTCGTAGACCAAGCAGGCTGATGTCAATGCGATTGTTGCCGCTTCGTACAGCGGTTGTCGCCTCCAACTCCCTATATATAAGGTCCTATCATGGTGTAAGGTGCAGAGGTGTGCCATACCCGAACTCGATGTCGAAGCGGTCCCTATCCCAGTCAATAGACCTGATGGCTACTGTATCCTTACTCACATCCACTACCTGTGCGGCAAAGTACGAGACTGCTCAAACGCGTCTCACATAGGAGGTGCAGAGGGCACAGCCTTTGCAAAAGATATCTTAACAGGAAGATGGACTCGCCTGGGTCTGCAGCCTATTCGTTCCGTTCCATTTCTCAATATCGGACATTGTGGCTCCCTCGCTCTTCTTCTCGTCAGCCTGCCATGCAAAAAAGGTCATCTCTTTGGGATATCTCGACTTGGAGGTGAGGTTGAGGAGCTGCAACGCTGCGCTTGCTATAGCAATCTAGGCATGTTGCTCGTAGAAAAAACGGATGACGCACACACCGTGAGCGTTGCTGCGCTGACGATGCTGGCCCTCTGCGCCAAATGCACGACAACATCCCGAGGTACGGTCTTGTTTGGCTGAGCCTGGCTCAAAGCCCTCCTCGGCGGCACAGGCAGAAAGGGCCTTGCAGTGGTAGTTGGTGGACAGGGATTATGGATCTGATGTGCCGTCCGCATGCTGGCAAACTGCTCGACTCAGCCCTGCTCAGGCCCTGCCACTTCGCAAAAGAGCCTGGACTGTGCTTTCAGTGCTCGCTTGAGGCAACTAGATCACAGATAATGCTCTAGGTGCTGTGATGTAATCTCTGCGGTGCCAAACAGAGCATTGCCATTTGTTGGGAATTAGGGTGAACCTGGGGTGTATTACGAGAGCCAGTTTTGGCGCAGACTTTCTAGAACACTGCAGAAGAGCACTGGCCGCCAGAGTGTGCAAGGTTGGCTCATTCTGTAGACTTCACAATACATTCAGAAAGGGTGATAGAGAGAGATCGTACTAGTGCATTTTCTCGCGGACTGAAGAAGCGCCTGCTAGAAAACAGTGAGCAGAAGTGATCAACATGGCCAAGCAAGCTCCAGCCATCGGTATCGATCTGGGAACCACATACAGGTTGGTGGAACCCTCTCTCTGTGAGAAATGCTTCACGCACACCCGACAAGGGTGCTGTTGCAGCAATGGCAGTTACAGTGTATAAGCTTCCAGAATATCAGCCCGATCTCCTGGCACTGCAGTACCTTGATGGGCATGCACTCACCGGGAATGCTGTGCTTTGCAGTTGTGTGGGAGTATGGATGAACGACCGCGTGGAGATTATCGGTGGGTTACAGCCTTTAGCAACAGCACTTTCCGTCAGTTCGGCAACTCCCAAGTTATTCAGCAGCACTTTGCGAACCTTCCATCTGTGACCGGGCACTGACAGACGTATGCTTTCTGTGCAGCCAATGACATGGGTAACCGCACCACGCCCTCATATGTGGCCTTCACAGACACAGAGCGGCTGATCGGTGACGCAGCCAAGAGCCAGGTACGGATGCTGGCATGATGGGACCTGTGGTGTGTCGCACATCCAAAGCGGCCACATCGGCGAGTGTTGAGTGTTGGTCAATGTCTTTGCAGGTTGCCATGAACCCCATGAACACAGTTTTCGACGCCAAGAGGCTGATCGGGCGCAAGTTCAAGGACGCCACCATCCAGGCAGACATCAAGCACTGGCCTTTCACCGTCAAGCCTGGACCTGGCGATAAGCCTATGATCGAGGGTGAGACTATCTCGAAGCTCATCCACCTTGTTCTTTTCACTTCAGCCTCTCAGTACACATGCATGCATGTGCAAGGTTGGTATGCCCCTTGCACTACAGAGGCTGGTAGCCACTTTTTGCTGACGTTCAAGTACGTGTGGTGCAGTGGACTACAAGAATGAGAGAAAGGAGTTCTCAGCAGAGGAGGTCAGCTCCATGGTGCTGGTCAAGATGAAGGAGATTGCACAGGCCTTCCTGGGCGCTGACAAGGAGGTCAAGCGCGCTGTGGTCACCGTGCCTGCCTACTTCAACGACAGCCAGCGCCAGGCCACCAAGGATGCCGGTGAGCTCACCCTGCTCGCCCTGTACGCCTGCAAGTATTGCATGCATGTGTGGTTGCCCGGCTTGTGTTGTCGCACCCCCCTCGCAATGCCCCCCTCTTGCCCAATCTTGACAAGACACAGCTAGCACTGTTCAGTCTGGCCTTCTAACTGTGATCAGTCCAACTGGCAATCTAGACTAGAGTGCCGGTGAGCCTGATGTCAGTTATAAGACTGGATTGGCAGGGGCTCAGCTGCACAGCAGCAGTGGCTGGAGCACCACATGCTGAAGCACTGTGACATGTGCAGGTGTCATCGCCGGCCTCGAGGTCATGCGCATCATCAACGAGCCCACCGCGGCCGCCATCGCCTACGGCCTGGACAAGAAGAGCACCTCTGTGGGCGAGAGCAACGTCCTCATCTTCGACCTGGGCGGCGGCACCTTCGATGTGTCCCTGCTGACCATCGAGGAGGGTATCTTTGAGGTCAAGGCTACCGCTGGAGACACCCACCTGGGCGGAGAGGACTTTGACAACCGCCTCGTCAACTTCTTCGTGCAGGTAATGGTTCCGCTGCAGCGTCTACCAGCCTGGCCTTCATGATATCGCAAGTCACCTTGGTGTCTGTCTGGCTGTACAGGCAATGAGGCACGTGCACTGCAGCATCTGCCCATTGCAGAGGTCCCAGGGTATGTCTGCTTTGCATGTGAGGTCGTGACAGGGCGTACATGTCTAGGATTGTATCACCTGCTGGCATCTGTCTACATGCTCATGGTGGTGCAGATCTCTGGCTGGGATATGTTTGCAATTGCACCATGCTTGAGCATCGTCACTGTCGTTACATATCAGTCAATTGCGCCAAGCACAGCCCGCTTAATTGCGCCTGTACAGCTTGCTGTACTCTGCCTCACACATGCCTCCCTTGGTATGTGTCGGCGCCGTCTGTAAGTTGTACAGGCGTAATAAGACATGCCTCTCTTGCCATGTGTGAGGCAGAATCCTGCCAGTCAGTGCACAGACTTCCTGACATGCCCGTCCTGTGCGAGCAGGAGTTCAAGAGGAAGCACAAGAAGGACATCAGCGGCAACCCCCGCGCCCTGCGCCGCCTGCGCACAGCCTGCGAGCGCGCCAAGCGCTCGCTGTCGTCTTCCGCGCAGACCAGCATCGAGATCGACTCGCTGTTCGAGGGCGTCGACTTTTACTCCTCCATCACGCGCGCCCGCTTTGAGGAGCTCAACATGGACCTGTTCCGCAAGTGCATGGAGCCCGTGGAGAAGTGCCTGCGCGACGCCAAGATGGACAAGTCCTCGGTACGCCTGCTCCCTGAGTGCCATCAGTCGCTCATCTGCAGGGTCCCTATATATTCTGCGGAGCTGCACAATCTCATGATATGTAGGTTTTCAGCATGCCTTTCTATCAATCTCTGAGTCCTGCTGGCCTTTCCTTACCCTGAAAGTTCTTGGTGCTTTATCCTGCATAGCAAGGGTGCGTGTCTAGGATTTCGTAGGTGGTCTGCTGTGGGTTGTCGGTGCTGTGGGGACGGTCAGATCTTGCCATCCTCCATCTCGTTTTGATGAGCCAAATGTGCAGGCTGCCCCTGATCTGCAACACAGGTTGCAACATACGGCAGTCTTGCTCATCTGTAGCTCTTCAAACAAGCTGGTGGCACGGCTGCGGCAGTCATACCTAAAAACCAGCACCAAGAGGTCCTTCACACTGTGCAGAGGTTGCTGGGATTGAAGCATGAACCCCACAGGCAGAAGTATGTTGCGTGAATAATCAGTCATCTCATGTGTGTGATTGTGTGCAGGTGAACGAGATTGTGCTGGTCGGTGGATCCACCCGTATCCCCAAGGTGCAGCAGATGCTCCAGGACTTCTTCAACGGCAAGGAGCTCTGCAAGTCCATCAACCCCGATGAGGCTGTGGCCTACGGAGCAGCTGTCCAGGTAAGGCCTAGTGTGGCACTTGTTCCTTGTAGCTAAGTCCTCAGCTACAAAGGCTCCTGTAGAGTTGCTCTCATACAGCTGGTGGCAGCAGATTGAGCTGTGGCACTGCATGCTGAATGTACAGAGGAGCTGCCATTAGCAGCAGGTTGTGCTGTGGCAGAGAGTGTTGGGACACACAGCGGAGCTTACGTTTGGGTTCTGCTGCAGGCTGCTATTCTCAGTGGAGAGGGCAGCGAGAAGGTGCAGGACCTGCTGCTGCTGGATGTGACTCCCCTCAGTCTGGGTCTGGAGACTGCTGGAGGTGTCATGGTGAGCCCTTGCCTCCTATCTGTCACAGGCAGTCCTTTATTGATTGAGACGCATCCACCATGCACCTGATGCAATGTCCTGTGAGAGACCTGCTCTTTAATTGGGAAACCCGTTTCTATGGGGCGGTGTATACATTTTCATGTTGCTGACATCTTGAATTGCTTTTGCAGACCGTCCTCATCAACAGGAATACAACCATTCCCACAAAGAAGGAGCAGGTCTTCTCCACATACAGCGACAACCAGCCCGGAGTGCTCATCCAGGTGTGCATCCTTTGTCCCACAACACAGTTGTGACATGCATGATGTATGCCTGAGGAATAGCTCAACGCAACTGTTGGCTGCTTACATGGGGGGGCTTTAGCCGGGCTACGATAAGCTGTTTGGTTGCCTCATGTGTGCCGCGCGGGCATTTGCTTTGATATCTCCTCCTGTTGAAGTGGGCAGCTATGCTGAGCTGGTCGCTAGGAGTGTACTCATTATGGCACACCCTGCGCAGGTGTTTGAGGGTGAGAGGTCACGGACGCGCGACAACAACCTCCTCGGCAAGTTCGAGCTGTCAGGAATCCCCCCAGCACCTCGCGGTGTGCCGCAGATCAACGTGGTCTTTGACATTGACGCCAATGGCATCCTCAACGTGTCTGCTGAGGACAAGACCACAGGTGTGTATCTCTTGTGCATCAAAACATTCTCTACCGTGAAGAGTGCTATAAGCAGGCTCCTATCACCAAACCTGAATGATTTATCAACAGCCCCAGTTTAGTCCTGGACAACGCCTCCCTATATGATTGAACAGGCGCCCAAGTTGCCGGATGTGTCTGGTGTGGTGACCGGCCCCTTCATGCTGTATGGCATGCTGAGTCACAGCACTGTATCTGCTGTCCTGGCTGTGCCGCGCTGCTGCTGCACATGCCAGGACAGCAAGAACCATGATCAATATCCGTTGTGCTGATGTATTTCTGATGCTGCTGCGCAGGCCAGAAGAACAAGATCACCATCACCAACGACAAGGGGCGCCTGTCCAAGGACGAGATCGAGCGCATGGTGCAGGAGGCCGAGAAGTACAAGGCCGAGGACGAGGATGCCCGCAAGCGCATCGACGCCAAGAACGCCCTCGAGAACTACGCCTTCAACATGCGCAACACCATCAAGGACGAGAAGGTGCGGCTTCTGTGCAGACTTCCTGCTCGCTCACAGTGGCACTCAGAGGTATCCTTGTATGCAGTGCTCTGAGGGTGTCATGAGCAAGCCAGCGTCAGATCTCTTCTTGGAGGCTCCTGATGTGGAGCATCTCTATCAGCAGAGATCGCTTGCAGTCGTGTTCATGACATGCTCACAGCCAGGATCAATGCCTTGACACCCTGCACGCAATCTGCCAACCTTTCTGCCCACAGAAAGGAGCGCATGACTCCTTCTACTGTTCAGAGTGCATCTCGCAGCGCTGCCTTGCGCCTTGCGCCTGGTGAGCAGTGACAGTTCATGACATGCACGCAGCGCAGACCCCTGTCTTGCTAGACTGAAGCTGTGAGTGCGCATCGTGCGTAGTAGTGCTGACGTGGGCGCCATGTGCGAGCAGGTGTCGAGCAAGTTGGACAAGGAGGACGTGGAGAAGATTGAGAAGGAGGTGGAGGAGGCCATCAGCTGGCTGGACGCCAACCAGCTGGCCGAGACGGAGGAGCTGGAGCACAAGCTCAAGGAGCTGGAGGGCACCTGCTCCCCCATCATCTCCAAGATGTACGCCGGCGCAGGTGACCCCGCGCTGCCCCACACCAGGTTTCTCAGTGGCCCCTGAGGCTGCTGCTCCTGCCCACTCCTGCGATCACTGGGCCTGGTGAAGAAGCAGCAGGCTCAGTGATCGCTGCTGAGTTGGCGCAGAAGCAACAGGCTCAGGACGGGCAAATGGTCTGATGTGTCAATCTCTCTGAGCATGGGGTATGGGTTTGATAGTCATGTACTTCTGAGGATGCCATCTGTTTGGCAGCATGCGGCGCCTTATGATGGCGTCATGCCCTAGCATTATCTCAAGATGTGATTTGTGCTGACATATTGGTGGGTGTGATGCAGGCGGTGAGGGTGGAATGCCCGGTGGCATGCCAGGCGGCATGCCCGGCGGTATGCCCGACATGGGCGGAGCAGGCGCATCAGCAGGCGGCGCCTCAAGCGGCGCTGGCCCCAAGATTGAGGAGGTCGACTAAATTTGTCGCCCCTCATGACTGCGTGGCCCCCTCACAGCAAGATGGGCTGGCCTCAAATTGCACAGACCATCCAGCTGCCAGTAGCAGCACGCATGCAGATGTGGCTTGAGCGCTCTGCGGCACAGCAGCCGAGGAGTGCTCAGGCGCAGCTGGTTGTACTGGAGTGCAGAGCTTAGGGGCAAAGAGGGGAGTGCTACTGCACTGAAATGCAATCTTCCCAGCTGCAGAGGCGTGGGCAGCGACTGTCCGGCCTTTGCAGCAGCCGTTCAGGCAACAATAAGGAACTGCAGCTCTGACATGGGTTCTACTTCAGCATGAGATGCAGGACTGAGGTTCCGACAAGAGAGGTGCTGTGTACAGCCCACAAAGCACTTTTAGCCTGCCTGCTGTCTAGCAGGACTTAGCATTCAACACGCTTTTGACCTCAGGTACAGCTGGTAAAGGTTGTTCTAGAAGGGGATTTAGAGGTGACCCGAACTCCTTTCCAAGCCTGTGAAACTCAGTGTACAAGTAATGTCCGTCAAGGTGCTTTGGACAGATCCTGAAAGTTACAAAGGTAGCGGGATCCTTGGCAGCTGCCTGGATATGTGTGGCTTCTGGGGTTGCCATTCTATTGACGCTGGAGCTCTGAGAAGACAATGTGACGTACCATAGCCTCCATGCAGAGCTAGCTCATGCTTGCACATTCACTGTTGGGACAGTACTCAGCCTGAAAGCAAAATAAGGCCATGAAATCATGATCATCGATGCCAGGAAACCGCCATTCCTCAGCACTCCCTAGCCCATGGTGTGGTGCTTCCTAAATGCAAAGACAGCCCTGAAGCTCCCTTGACCAAGAGAAATGTAGACCTGCGCTGGGAGCATCCTTCCCAAATGGCTATTCCTTACTGCTGCACATGTGCACCACATCCCTTTCACAAGGGATCCCCGAATGTGGATCTCTGCTTGGCACACTGAACCCAGGCACTCTCCTTCTCATCCTACACGATAGCTGCATCATACTACACACAGCAGGACCCTCCTTGCAATAAGGCTTCCGTTAGACCAGACATGAGACTGCTTCCGCTCCTTCGCCGGAATGCGCCACATCTGGCGAGCTTCAATTGATCTGCCAGTGAAAAGCCAACAACTTGAGAAATGGCGGGAGCCCATTGATGCAGTGATGTTGGCGGAAATTTCATTGAGCTGAGGCTATCATAGCACTCCATCGCATCGGCTGTCGCGAGTCTGTTGCACTGAGATCAGAGGTATAGAACAGGGTTGAGTGAGGGTGCAGAGCGGACATGGGAAAGAAGGACGTAAAGAAGGGCGCTGGTGTGAAGAGGAAAGTCCCTGATGAGGACGCAGCAAGTGGTGAGGGCAATATGGCCAAGAATGTCGAGGAGACAGCGCTTGACGAGGAAGAGCAGCAAAATGCCGAGGGAGCATATGATGAGGTCCCAGAAGACGAGGAGGAAGAAGTCAGAGAGGAGTACACGGATGGCATGCAGATGCATCACCCCGCCACCTGGGTACACTCCAAGAAAGGCTGCATACCTGTCTATCGTGGCCTGAACGGGATGGAGCTTTACAGACAGGTGGAGCCTGACCCACTCCTCCCATACACCTGTCCTGAATAGTTCACATCGAAATGTTCTTGTCCCATCCAACTCGTGGGGCCAGCACAGGTCATATTATCTGAGCTGCTGTGCCATTGAGCAGCACTGTCCTACTAGAGAACATACTTTTGCTTCAGTGTCAGCACGAGTGACAGTCTGATGGATGCCAGCTGACCTGACACTCTGTGAGGTGCAGCCCTTTGCTCCCGTGGACCCATTTGCAAAGAAGAAATATAAGAGGGACGCGTTGGGCAACCCAATCATGGACGAGCCCAAGTACATCGTGCTGCCTAAGAACTGGAGAGAATCAGGCTACCTCAAGAATGGGCCTCCAAAGAAGACGTCCACTGCAGCAAGGGCATCCTCCGATGCATCAGCAGCCCTCAGGTGAACAGCTTACATCTTTCTTCACCCACTCGGTCAGAGTGCCAAAATTCAATTACCATCCACAGCATACACCCCACGTGATTGAGGTGCTCAGATGTGGGTGCCGCCTAGGAAGCCGGTGTTGGTGTCAGGGGCTTTGACTGCGCTGTTGGCGCAGGAAATTACTCAGACTGTCCCGCACGTGCACATAGCAAACCCCACGTCCCCCTTCAGGATGGGAGACGGCAGCTTCAGCATCTTAAACTTATTTATGTTCTGTAAGGGCGGCCCCTCTGAGCGCTCCTCACCCCCCGAGAGTGCCTTCTTCACCTCTGCTGTGCGTAGCAGCTCAGATGGCATCAGCCAAGGCAGAAACTTCTGGCATCAAATGCTTGCTGTTGACATCTCTGCGTCATGTGCAGGACATCCTCGTGAGGTAGCGCACTCACCATTTGTAGCATGTGCCTACCCCCGTGCACAGGAGCCGAGATGCAGCTTGTATAAGAACAACTTTCGGCAGCAGGAAGTGCTCTGATGAGTCGCCTTAGACATGTGATCAAGGTTAATGTGTATGCAATTTGAGAGCCATTTCAGCGGAAGAGTCTTGTAAGGCAAATTGACTAGCATGAAACCCAACAACGCGATGATGTAAGAGAACATTAAGAGATGCAGAACTGCCAGACACAACGAATGCTGTCATACTAAATCCCTTGCAATGGCCTGAAGCTGTCTCCTTGCTCGACATGCGCATGCCATTCAAGGGCCAAGCTTGAGGAAAGAGAAAGCTTTAGACATGTCGAGCCAAACCTCCTGCACTTACGTGCGCCAACAAACGTGAACTGGCATTTGAAGAAACGTTACGTGCAGCTTCAAGGCTCCCCTGCTTATCAAGCAGCGAGTCGCTGTCATGGGCAGCATTCAAACCATTGCCAATTTTGGATGGGAGCTCCTTTCTTGCACAGCCATCGATGCCATAAAGGTCTGCGAACACACTGCAGAAAGACATCCCATACCTTTATTGAGTCTGTTAACGACTGCAGACCTCTTGAAACTGTGGTCTGGCAACAGTTTCAGCCCTTTCGTACACAGATCGTCTACACTGATCGAGAGTTGCACCTCGGCAAATCAGCGTAGGGGGCTGCAGGTCAAGGGCCTTCTGTATTGCCAAGCTTAATAGAGACAGTCAGGAGCCCCTATAGCATGCAATCGATGGGCGGCAGGTCTGTGGACCTCAGGCCCAGGCATGGCTTGCCAAATGTACCTGCTGCACCAATGCGCTCCCGGCCCAGCAGACGACGTGAGTATCCCTCCTTGTGCAAGCTATGCTTTGCACACAGGATTAAAGACGTTCAAGTGTTGCTCGGGCAATCGCTCCTGATGTGGATCAACGCATTGAGTCAGCACACCGTGCTTGCACTTTTCAGTAAATCTGATCGGTGTATGCGAGGGACTGCACGGCATCAGAGGGATGATACGTCACATCTTGCTATGGATTGCATGTCTGTTCAGGAATCGTCGCACCGCGGGCTGCAGCAAAAAGTGACAAGAACAGGGTCGTCATCACAGGGCAGGGCATTGCCTCTGTCTTTGGCAATGACGTAGATACATTCTACAACAGGTAACATATCCGCGTAGTCACACTCTCGGCCAGACCAATAGCATGTATTGCTTACAAGCTGTGTATGCTAAGAGTGCCATAGTCCCACCTTACCAGGCAGTGTGTCATGTATAGGTCATAAACCTGATTGTTTCGTGTGCTGTGCAACAGCTTGCTAGAGGGAAAGAGCGGTGTGGGCCAGATCACACGTTTCGATGCATCCGACTTCCCCACAACCTTTGCTGCACAGATCAAGGACCTTGATATTGAGGGGTGAGTGTGCTCCAAGACATCCCTGGCTATTGCTTGTCTGTGACCTTGTGACCATGTTTTACTATAGCGTTGTCAAGTTGGCACCTGAACCACTTAAGTGCATCTGCAAGATTTCTGAACCCCTTCAGTCATCACACGCTTGCATGCAGGCTTGTGGACAAGAAGAACGCCAGGAGATATGATGACTGCATCCTTTACTCCCTGATATCAGCCAAGAAGGTGAGACTTTTTTGCACGCATGAGGCTCACTGACGCACACCTATCACTGTCTGCAAACTGGTTCATTGCACTGGCTGAGCACCTTGGACGCTCAAGTGGGTGACATAAAGCACAGGGACAGATGCTTGAATTGCAGTTCACACAATGATCAGCAGCAGTCTTGCAGATGCATATATATGGCGGAGTAGGGCATACTCATCAGTAGCACATCATGGGAGCAGGGAACTGAGATTTCCCAGCCTTGTGCAGGCGCTGAAGGATGCGGGCATAGAGAAGGGCAGCGAGGCCTTTGAGAAGCTGGACAAGACGCGCTCGGGCGTGCTCATAGGCAGCGGCATGGGCGGGCTGACCGTGTTCCAGGACGGCGTCAAGAACCTGGTGGAGAAGGGCTACAAGAAGATCACCCCCTTCTTCATCCCCTACGCCATCACCAACATGTGCGGCTCTGCATTCTTTCTGGCTTGTCTCACAGAGGCTGTTTGATTGTTTGGAGCGGCAGTGATGGATTCTGTGTAAAGGCCTCATGTACCTTGATGGGGTTTAAGGCTGCAGGGTACGACTTCTGACTTGCTGGGTCTGAATCCCACCCTGCAGCGCAACCTCATCGTCGCACATGAACCTTGATGTCACACCATCCTCATCTTTACCTCAAGGCCTCCCATCTTGAACAGGTGGTCAGCTGCTCAGCAGAAGAGTCAACATAGATAAGGCTGTGTCCTCCTGAGGGACAGTTGAGCACAGCATCCGCTTGGTCTGCAGGGGAGGTGCATTGGTGGCCATAGAGACAGGCTTCATGGGCCCCAACTACTCCATCTCGACCGCCTGCGCCACGGCCAATTACGCCTTTGTGGCAGCCGCCAACCACATCCGCAAGGGCGAGGCCGACATCATGCTTGTCGGCGGCTCCGAGGCGCCCATCATCCCCGTCGGCCTCGGAGGCTTCGTGGCCTGCAGGTGAACATCTGCTCACCTGCGGGGTCAACCTGCTTTCTGTCGGGGCTGTCATTGCTGTGGCCATCCTTTCTGCATTGTATGAAGTCATAATACATCTCTCTGTCTATCCAATGCTGCAAAGTCCTTCTGTCCGGTCGCAGTATTTGACAATCAAGAGCTTTTTATGCTTTGGGGCGCAATGGCTGTAGCTGCTGCGGCCGTGGTCATGACCATGTCAGGATCTGATAAACTCAAGAGGAACGGCCTGGCATACCTGTGTGCTGAGCAGGGCGCTGTCATCGCGGTCAAATGAACCAGAGAAGGCCTCGCGGCCCTGGGACAAGGGCAGGGACGGCTTTGTGATGGGCGAGGGCGCGGGCGTCCTGGTCATGGAGTCCTACGAGCACGCCATGGAGCGCGGCGCCAACATCCTTGCAGGCGCGTTCTGCATTGCTACACATTCCAGAACCAGCTTTTCTGGTCTGCTGAGAGCATTGAGCCTGCTGAGGACCTCTGAAAACCGCAAGTGCTGTGGGTGCATCCAGTGGTCCTGGATGCCCAATGTGTGAGAGGATAGAGAGTGTCGCGCCGGCATGTACAGTTCCGCAAATCCTTGCAGGCGCTACCTGCAATGCTGCACAACTCTGCAGTCAGCAAGCGCTCTGGCTGCATTAGGCTGTATTTGTTCCTGGGTCATAGCATCCCTGTGTAAGCCAGACTGTGATTTCAGTACTGGTCAAGTCCGTGTCCTTATGCTCTCTTGTGGGATACCTCACATCTCTGTATCCACACAAGGGACCCTACAGGGCATGCCGACTTGCGTGCTGTGCACCTGAGCTGTGCTCAAGCAAGCAGGCAGTCCGTCTGTTCTGTGACGAGCTTGGCCCTACTCTGTGCTGTTGCCTGCAGAGTACTTGGGAGGCGCCATCACCTGCGACGCCTACCACATGACAGACCCGCGCGCGGACGGCCTCGGCGTCTCCACCTGTATTGAGCTGGCCATGAAGGACGCTGGCATCGAGAAGGAGCAGGTGCGGATGCTGCCCCTTCTACCATGTATCTGCATGGATGCATGCTACCGTCCTTTGGTCATCCTGATCAGGCTGCAGAGTCTCCTTTTTGGGACCGCCAAGTAGATTACTGGCTAGGTTATCAAGTCAGCCACTGGCTGAATAAGTGCACGGTGCCCTCCTACGTTGCATCTGTACGGCCTGTAGCTGGCTGGGAGAGCTCTGTCAAGGCCTTTGCCCTTGTAGGGCAGCATTCGTTTTGGGGGAAGAAGCCTTACATGTCGGCCAATCTTGCCAACGACAGCAATACCAGCAGACAGATAAAGGAAATCCTCTAGGATTGTTAGATACACAGCACGACCCGATCCAAATGCATGCCACTGCCCTATGGTTATTCTGATCAGGCTGCAGAGTATGCCTTCTGAGACCACCGAGTCAAGCACTGGCTGATCGACCAAGTCCGCCACTGGCTGGATGATTGCAGCATCAATTCAACTTCATACTGTGTCACACTATAAGCAGGTGTTGCAGTGCTCCTGAGCAGCATGTTGAAGCTAGAGATCGATTCTGGGACGGGTGACCTCTCTGACGTGTGAGGCATGTGCAGATCAACTACATCAATGCGCATGCGACAAGCACGCTGGTGGGAGACGTGGCAGAGGTGAAGGCCATCAAGAAGGTGTTCACGGACATGAGCCACGTCAAGGTGAACGGCACCAAGAGCCTGATCGGGCACTGCCTGGGAGCTGCCGGAGGCTTGGAAGCTGTTGCCACCATTCAAGCCATCCGCACTGGCTGGCTCCACCCCACCCTCAACCAGGTGATTTACAGTTCTTGCAGCTCGCTACTGCTACACACAGACTCGTTGGAGGCCGTAGTTGTCTGAGGAGCCACAGTCTATGCAGATACGTAGCATCTTGACAGGTGTTGCTGAGTCGTTCAATGCCTGCTTGAAGTAGAAGTTCCTGTTTCCCCATACTCAAGCATCTAAGAAGCATCCTCTGAAGCGTGACCCCATGAATTGTGGTTTGAGTGAGAAGAGAACGGGGAGCAGCGTGGTGCTGACAAGTCAGACATGCTGAGAGGCGACTTGACAACATGTGCTGCCTGCAGGATGACCTGGTTGATGAGGTCGCAGACATTGACACAGTGCCCAACGAGAAGAAGCAGCATGAGGTCACAGCAGCCATCTCCAACTCGTTCGGCTTTGGCGGGCACAACTCAGTGGTGGTCTTTGGGCCTTACAAGGGATGAACGGCCGTACAGAGTTCCCAAGCTCAGGCTAAAAATGATGAGTGTGAGAGAGGCTTCTGACTTGAGAAGAGTCACCAGCGTGAGAGAGGATCTGCCCTGCGTATTGATGTGTGGCCACAGCTGCCACTGCATCTACTGTCTGTCTACATCAAGCAGTTGCGTACAATTCTAGACTCCAGTAGCATCTCAACCTGGTTTCATCTGTCTAGATTGGATAGTAGCTGCCAAGGGCTGAAAACCTAAAAATGACTAGAGGAAAGCAAGCATGCACAGACAGGTCGGTGTCCACCAGCCCTGAGGAAGCAGGCTGTACGGAACAATGCTGGCCGACACTAGCACACAAATACAGAAAGCACTAGTGCGGGACAAGAGCTGTAAATGCCCCTGCTAGGGAACCTGCAAAAGGCGCTGTGATCTCGTGAGCAACAGAGAGGAGTACGCTTGCTAGATTCCATCTGGGTCCCCTGTAGAAGCCATCATGAGTGTCTCCAAACACTCTATCTGCTTGTGTGCACATCGATACTCTGATTGGCAGGGATGCGCTGGAAAATATATTGACATCATCACGCGCCAGAACACTGTGTTGGATGCGGTACCTTCAAGCTGTACTGCAATTGTGGCAGCTCTACCATGCAGAGAGGGGCATCACAAAAAGAGCTGCTGCAGTGCTCCGCTATGGATCAATTTCCAATCCACTAAAGCAATCCGAACACTAGCAGTGCTGCAAAATCCCAAGAGGCAGTCGTCTCTCGATCACGCACCATGGCTCCCTCGAGTTCACCTCAGTTGCCTGCATGCTTGATGGGCCCTCCCACATGCGCAGCTGCACCTGCCTCCTCTTCAGGCGTCCCTTTGGCACCTTCTGTCTTCTTGGCTTCATCCTCCCTCACCTGTAGAGTCGACCCGTTTCAACATGTGATATGCTGCTAACTAAGAGAGCCTGAACTTGCTGAGTGACTCTTACTTCAAAAGCCTGGAAATCCCATCCACAATTGTGCACTTCCGAGTCCTTGGCTGGACAGTACAAGAGGCAGCTGACCCTTCAAGGAGTTATTGCCTTGACCTGTCCAACTCAGGGCTAGGATACATATCAGGCGCAGACTGGCTTATTCTGATTGCCATGGTGCCTGGACACCGGTCAGCAAACAACATTACCTTGGCAATGAGCGGGCGCATCATGAGTGTGTAGAACATCTGGAGATACCGTCTTGTCTCTCGCCTGTCCAACTTGCTCACAAACTTCCAGAAGCTGCACCAGGCACCGAAGAGCATCAGGCCAAAGCTGTGATTGTGCAGTGCAGTGGTGACATCTCTCAGCCATGCATTTCCATGGGCATTTTACCTTGGCAATGCATCTCTCCGAGCTGTCCATGCACACTGCGATCAGGTTGTGTGTGCCACATAGATGCATCAGAGGGTGCAGCTTGGCAGCGAGAGATCTGTCCTTCATACATACTGCAGAAGCTCTGCTCAGGGTCTCTTGGTCCAGAGGCAGAATAGCCAGAGATTGATCCTTCAAGCCCAAGACGTACCTGTAAACCCTGGTGAGGGTCATGAGGCGGTCTGCATAGAGCGCCCAGGTGTACTTCTCCTTGATGCGCTGCAATGAGGCATCAGACATCTTCTCCCAGGCACTGATGTCCTTGGCAGCAGCCTCAAAGAACTCTTCCATGAGCGCGGCTGCCTGGTCGCCATGGTAGGGGTCGACATGGAAGCCTGACTTGCCGTGCACAATGATCTGCGTATGGTCACAACATGGTCAGCATATCTGACTTAGCATCATGCATCTCTGGACGGCCTTACAGGTCTTGCAAGCATGTGGCTCTGGCTCGGCCTCCAGCTCTGTGCAACATCAGGCCACAGAGCTCATGAGAGGCTTTCTTGTAATTGGCACACAAGGCAGAGCTTTGATTCATGAGCCTAGGACCAGAAGCTAAGAGCTGGAGGCCGAACATGAATGTCAGCATGCAGGCTGGAGAACGTTCTACCTCCCTTGAGTGCAGCAGCAACTGCACACACAAGCAATGCAGCACATGCAGCTGCATTGGCAGGCAGTAGTCTGTGCAAGGGTGTGCAGGTCACTTGAGAGGCACCTCTGCAGGGCCGCCCTGGTTGGTGGCAAACGTGGGCAGGCCACAGCTCATGGCCTCCACCACAGTGAGCCCAAAGGCCTCATACAGCGCCGGCTGCACAAAGGCCCCGTGCTTGTCTGCACAGCACACGCTTTCGGTGTGTGCGCTGATTCTGTGGAGTACGCTCGCTATTGAGGACTAACCAAGCATGCAGGCTATGACAGGTCTGCGTGAGCTTTCTACAAACACCTGTCTGTCATCTCATGACGGGCCAGCACCCCGCACTGGACTCACTTGTTGGCCAGCACCCGACTCCAGACTCAGCTGTTGGCCGTTTTGCAAGTGTCACATGTCTCAGGCACTGCGAGAGCCTTCCTATGAACGCATTCAGCTAGTCTTCCAGTCAGAGTGTGAACATGAATACAGGTGCACAGGGTAGTTGACCTGCAATGAAGCGGTAGATCTCGCCATTGCGCACGGGGTCCTTCTGGGCCACCAGCCACCGGAACTCGCCATCCAGCTTGTACTCCTTGATGATGTTGTGCATCTTGTTGCACTGGTCCTTCTCCTCCTTGTCTGCACAGGAAGTCCTCTTTTAGAGGCATGCTGCCAGTTTGCAATCCAGCAGAGATGGCAATCCCAGAGAGGCCTTATTGGGCCAGTCTTTCTGATACACAAGGAGGTGCCAATCATGCAAGACTAAATGACCAACAGTGAATACCTAGAACAAGACCATCATAATGGGTAGACAACGGTACTGCTCCAAGTATACAATATTGTGCATCCTCTTGTAGCCATGCATGGCATGCGGAAGAGCAGTTTACTATTATCAAACCTTCAGAAAAAGGCTGGAGCCAGTCCAGAATGATCACCTGTGGTCTGGGAGGGGTCCACGATGCCGCCCACGATGACTAGATTGCACAGCTGGCGCAGGCGCTTGTTCCTGGCAAACCACTCCGCCAGGCCCGTCAGGTTCTTCACATGGTCCAGCCGCGCCATGGAGAACAGTACGGGCTTCTCCTTGTCCTGCACATGTCCCAGAACGTTGAAATCTTAGATGGGCGTAATTGTACCGCTCAACACATGCTACAGCCCTGGCAAACCGCAGCCAGGCATAACCGAAGCTGACATGGTTGCGCCTTTCCATTAGCTCTTGAAGATCTCCCTCACGAGCAGGAGATAAGGTCGCATGAGGCTCGCCGCATCCTGACCCAAAAGCATGCATTAGTGCAGACTGTCAGAAGGAGCCAAGCAGGCATGAACACAGACACCGCACATGCCAGGGATGTCATTGTCAGCAGATTGTCACCTTCAGGACGCCCTTGGCAGTGGGAGCCTCGTTTGACCCGTAGAGCAGCTCCTCAATCTCTGCATGAAGGGCAGTCAGGCGGCGCTTCTCGTCGGTGTAGGGGAAGTAGATGTCCAGGTCGGCGCCCGGAGATACAATGTTGAACTTGGGGTCAAACACATTGATGCCCTGCGCACCCACCCCCTACATCAGCCCGTCAGGCACCCAAAGAGTTTGCTCTCGCGTGCAGCAGAGGGACTGGCTAGGGCGCTATGCTATCATCCCTGAAGTGTAGATGTATGCATTCATGCAGGATGAGGCGCAGAGTTGCTGCAAGGAGGTAGATCTCGGGATTAAATCCTGGATGCAAGCTACAGGCTAAAAGGTTCTGGGCATGGTAGGGGAGCTGGGACGTACGCTGATGACTCTGTAGAGACCGGGGAGAGTGAAGTGGGAGTGATCCTCATACTGGCCCATTGACTCCTGCACAGGCGCATCACAATGCTTGTGTGCTTATCATAGCGGAGCACACTTGCAATCCGAAGCGTACAACTCATGTGAAGCTGGAGTGCAAAGCTGGGACATGCCCGAGGCAGCCAGACACCGTCTTCCATCTTGCCAAAGAGAAGAGGACAAAGACAAGCGAGGCACAGTGCTGGTGCGCTATGTGCAAGTAAAACAAGTCCTCAGGATTTACCTCTGTGCCTGCAATCTCCTGGAAGGTGGAGGTGATGATGAAGTCTGTGTGGTTCATGGCGATGAGGTCGGCCGTGAATTGGGCTGCAAAGTGGTAGTCTGCATCCATCTGCCGCCTGCACATGGCATACACATGTCTGCCTTTCCTGTCAGCACTGAGACAGCGGAGGGTCTTCAGCCTAGGATATGCACTGCTCAGCTATTCCAGTCACGCCTAAGTCCAAGTAGCTGCTGCAGTACTTGAATCTGCTTCATGCAACTCAGTGAAGTATGCCCCAGATCCACTCAAGCACTTCCGTTTGCAGTTTCCGTCCAGGCCCGACACAGACCTACTGAGCTGATGCTGAGAGATTGTAGGACCCGACTGAGCAATGCCAACATTCTAGCTAGGTGGTATTGCCCAGTGACATATGGGCTGGATGGGCATCTTGCCCCACAAGACTCAAGAGGGTCTGACGGGGAAGGGGGAGCGCACCAATGGATGTCTGCATTGGCGTATTTGGTCTTCTCCAGAGCATGCGCAATGGTGCACTGCGTCACATTCTGGTGGTAGGCCAGCAGCGTGGCCACCAGGTTGCCGTCAGAGTAGTTGCCTATGATCAGGTCCGGCTTGTGGCCTCCCAGCTCCTTGGTGATCTCGGCGCCCGCGTCAAGCGCAAATTGCTCCAGGTACGGCCACACGTCAAACCTGCGGGCATCCTTGTTGTATCACCGCCTGGACACCTTGCCCATGCCTGTCTTCTGTCGCCGCCCAAAATTCTCTCGATGTGATCCTCTGACAAGTCTGACACTGCTCAAAATGTTGCACCATCCTGGACATCTTCATTGGAAAAGCAGTTTCGCATGTCAGAAATTGCCATAGCAGAGAACAAAGCCAGCAGCAGAAGAAGACAAGGGATTGCCCTTATAAGAAAGGCTGTGTATCCCCAACAGCCCAGCCAGCAATGCTGTGAGGCTAAGAGATTGACCTGGACATCCACTGGGGAATGACCTTCCCGCCCTTGTCTCTGAAGGGCACTCTCAGGATCCTGGCATAGTGCGTGCCATTGATCGCCTCGATGCGCTGATCGCACGTCGTGCCCTGAGCCTCTGGAATCAGCCGCGTGACCACCAGGATCTGCGGCTTCAAGTCAAGCCCGGCCATTTCAATACGCTTGAGCATTTCGCGCTCCAGCGCCCGCACTTGATCCAGGATGTACACTATCTGCAGGACGATACAACTTCACTAAGACATGCTGGTAGGAAACAGCTCCTGCAGTGCCAGCTTCAGGCCCTAACATCCTTGAAGTCTTGCAAAGCAAAGGGCACATACGTATGTGCCAGCCAAGAAGCCATCTGCATATGCCTGCGAGGGTGTGTCAAACAGCTTCTTGACAGCATCACAACATGCGACCTTGACTTTGCTGAACTTTTTCAAGGCATGAATGCCACTAACCCAGTCCAGACGAATAGCATTTCATGGCAGGAGCTTCATCTAGACAAATCAAGGGCTGCAGCAGTAATAGATGTTGAGTCACAGGGGTATGGGAAAGGCAGTCACCTGCCCGCCTGTATCCGGTTTGCCCAGCACATTGGCCTGCCCGAAGAAGCCATGCGGGGACAGGATGACCACGTTGAAGCCAATGGGAAGCCTGCCCAGGAAGTTCTGCAAAGAAGCATGTCTGAGGAGTTTCGACAGAAAGCGAGGATCTGCATGCTGTGCCCCAGCCAAGCAGGCCAGACTTGGGGGCACTTGTGTGCCAACATTGCCAACGCTGTTTCATTGGTCAGGACAACTCCATGCATGGTGGCCTTCCAGCCACAGACCAGTGCCAGATGCCGCAGCAGGATTGCCGGGAGATGAGAAAGACGCTAGACACCTGATTGTCATCTTGGCAACACTATAGAACCTCCGTACTTGACCAGGTCAGTATTGCAACTGGCCAAGTGCAAAGGGTGTGTGGTGTTGCCAAGAGAGACAAAGGACATGCAAAGACAGGACAGGTGCTGGCGAGGCAGGACATGGGAAGCTGGGCAGGTGCAGGCTTGCCTGCAGTGTCTCAGGGTCTGGCGCCTGGATGATGTCCCCCAGCATGAGCATGGTGCTCCTGATGCGCCCCACATTGCTCCCCCAGCCGCTCTCTAGCCCCAGCTCGCGCAGCTTCTCCGCCACTTCTGAGACTGGCACCTGCGGGCACCTGTCTCCTCAGTCCAGCATCAAGTCAGCTGCAACGGAACAAGGAGGTGCAACAGCACATGCAGCCTAACATTGGCAGACACATCCTGGAAGGGTCATGCACTGGCAGATGTGTTTGCTCCTGATGCACATACAGCCTCTCCCTAGCCATATACTGCGCTGCATCCCTGTGACCCAAGTCAATACTGCCATTCTTCTCCTATCAGAATCACACAGCAACCCCCAGGGTGTCAAACAGGCGAGACGCGCCACAGCCCTGTCAGCCAGCAAAGTACAGCCAGTATCACAGCACCAGCCACCAGAAGATGAGAAGTCAGCATACCTCAGCATCCATGTTCTCCAGAAGCTTCTCTGCTTTCGTGAGGGCTGCATCCATGTCGTCAAAGCTGGTGATGCGGTCATTCAGCATCATGGAAGTCCCATTGGAGTGGAGCGATCTCAGATACTCGAACAGCGGGTTGAAGTCCTCCTTGCTGGAAAACAGCTTTGACGACAGGTGCCTGCACATATTTGTAGTTTGTCAAGGATGTCGCACAAGCTTGGAGCACCCTCAAGAGCAACAGCCTACGGAATGCAGATGCCCTGGTGTCTAGCTCTCTGAGCACGCAAGCACGATTAATTAGTGATGCGCCGATCTGTCCCAGTGTCTGACCCTGACTGCATCAAAGCATCAGCACTGCTGACCAGCCAGAGGGGCACATATGGTGTAAACATATGTGTGCCCAATGATGATTGGGCCGCGACGGAGCCGCGCCTGTTCAGGAAGCGCACGCCATCGCCAATTGAGGAAGGCCTTGTCATCATGGGGAAGTGCGCTTTGAAGGGCTCCAAATCAAGCTCCACACCCCAGTACGCCTCAGCGGCATCAACCTCTGCTACATATACACAAGCAACTATCCTCGTCCTTGTTGTTAACAGCCGCTTCCTCTTGGGGGTTCAGTGAGGCCAATACCACTGCCGTGGTGCCTTTGCAGATGGTCTAATAGTAAGGGACAAGTAACCTGCACGGCTTCAAAGCAGGGCCATAGACACTGAAGCCGTTTTTTTTGGCCACATCATAGCCAATACTGCATGCTTTTTCTGGGAGGGCTGCCAGGACAGGAACTGCTGTGCACACTCCTGGGAATCACGCAGAAAGAATTACATTTGACACTGCAAGACCTGAACCGGCTCCACCACAGGTGTGGCATTGAGAGTTGACCTACCTCCATGCAGCTCCTTGAACTTCAGAAACTCTGTTGTGTCCATGAACTCCACTTGCATGGCGTCTGTGCAGATCCGGAAGCGCATGAACTTGCCGTAGCTGGGCCGCAGGCTGAGTGCCACGCATTGATGATCCGCAATCACCTGCATGTCAGAGGTGGTTAACGCTCCTGCTCACTAGGCAGTGCTGTCAGAAGATGTACCACTGCAGGGAGAAAGGCCTTGACCCTGGTGGCAGGCATAGACTTGCAGCGCTGCAGGCAGGACACAGCACATGCAAGATCCTGCCGCCTTCTGCTCAGATTGGCCCAAGGGAGTATCAGTGTAGCCCACTATACATCAAACGCATTTGAACATCATGTAGAGCTGGGAGGTGGGTCGCGAATTCAGCATGTGGCTTGCGCTGTACAGATCCAGAAGGATGAAGTTACCTACAGCAGACTATGCCATGTTTGCTGACTCCCGATAATTGTGTGTGGCAATGCCCATTGGAGATAAGATAGGTACCACAGGGGAAGTCTATCTGGGGAGTGAAGTGTTTGATAGCGCACCTCCTGGCAGTGAGAGAAGTGCTTTGCTATGGGAGCGTCGAGCAGCTGAGGGATGTTCTGCTCCTTTGCCACACCTGCCAAGGCGTCTTGCAAGACATGCGGCTTCAGCACAGGCTCAGCCTGGCCTGCATCGAGCACCCTGCAGGTGCATGGTCCCACTTTTGGCCTGCTTCTGTCGTTTTCCGCCTTGGCATCTTTGTGCTGTCGAGAAGCGTCTACGGAGACCAGGTAGAGAACATTCCCTCATCTCTAGCCAATGCTATGCTGAATAGCGATCTATCTCACCTTTTGAGAGCGAGCTGGATGGCATCTCTGTGCTGCGTAATTGCGCTCTGTAGATCCTCCTGTGCTTTGAGCTCGGGGGACTTGTGGGCAGCAGCCATGCTGCCTGTTATCAGAACAGAAGAAAGATCATCGGAATGCGCACGCCTTCTCGCTTACCATCATTTTGAGAATGACTCATACATGTCCTACATTGGAGTTTATCAGATCTCCAGATACGAGTGAAAAGATTCTTACCAACGGTTGTTGGCATTCCGTGCTCGACACAGAGTAGAGCGCTCAACTAGGCTTTACAAGTTGACTTTCGTGGCGCAGCTTTGCCACCGCAGGGCCATTCCGTGATGTGAAGTGATGGTGCAAAGGGCCCTTCAAAGACTCGATCTTGATGTGCGTGGAACCCAAGTGTGTATCAGACGATGGTGTGTGTCGTCCTAGCATCACGTACGTCTTCCAGTAGTACTGGGGTTTCACCATCGGCATGTCAGCTCTTCAGCCCTGAGAAGCTGCCTGTCAGCTTCCACAACATCCTCATGCCATTTTTTGAGGTGGGTCTGATCCTGTGGATTGAGCTGTCTACATCAATTGCGTTGGACACAGTCTGGCTCTTACAACTTCGAGGATCATGCTCACAGCCTTCTAAGCAGCAAACAAAAGTTTCACCACCAATGATCATGAGCTGCTGAAGTGGCACGTATAGCTGCTGCTGAAAGCACAGGAGACGTGTTGTCAATGTTCTATTGCATTCCAACTGGTTGTCTTCAATTTTGAGCATCAACTTGGTGGTACACATGCCTGCTGTGGTAGGCACAATCTAGGTGCAGTACTCTAGCTGCTGTGAATAAGGCGAACTCTCCAAGCAAAGGGTGCAACCTTATTGGGAAGCTCGCCAACAGCGTCATGCTCCACCCTTAAGATCATCACGTGATGGTACATGCCCTCACCCAAAGTATAAATCTGTGGTAGCCTGTATCCAGATCCCATGGGTATTGCTATGCTGCCTCTGCAAGTGCCAATGCTGCGAGGTTCTTGCCTTCAAGAGACTGGGGATCAGCTGCTGAGGTCGAGATGTACAAGGACTGGGCTTTCAGTCCCCTCACATACCTGACCCAGCAGCTATCTCCCATGTGACTGCCTTGGATGTTACACAAAGGCACCCCCATGCAAAAGGGCAGCCTTGAAGGCGTGCAACATCGGCGTGCTCTGGAGCATAAATTGCAGTGCGTGTCTATTCATCCTCTTCACATGGGCGAGCTGCCAAGGGCAAGGTTCAGGGCATCCCGGAACACGAGCAGCAGCCCAACACCAGTGATGAGCAGAAAGCCTGATGCCATGATCCCCTGCTCCACACCCTGAGGCAGCTTCTTTCCCCGCACTGCCTCTGCCACAAGAAGCGCCAGGTAGCCCCCATCCAGTGCCTGCACTCAAGAGTCAAAATGAGCTTGGCCACTGCTGCTACCTTCGAGCAGCTGACACATGAAGTCGTGGACCAGCACTGACTTATTCCACCACCATGACATATGGCATTTCTGTAGGATGTAGTTCTTGCTCCACAATACTTATGCATCAGCACTGACC
The DNA here is from genome assembly GCA_963930925.1 of Coccomyxa viridis. NCBI lineage: Eukaryota > Viridiplantae > Chlorophyta > Trebouxiophyceae > Coccomyxaceae > Coccomyxa > Coccomyxa viridis. The sequence continues at coordinate 377,646 of CAWVOJ010000004.1, read as the reverse complement.
GCAGCAGTGAGCGCTTGCACATGTGTATTCTGGAGCTCGACAATAGCAACCTTCACAAATGCCCATGTCCTTCCAACAGCTGGCACAACTGCATTGGGGCCACTTTGCAAGGCTGCATTGCGCTAGGCTACTGACATGGCATATGACTTACCGGCAAGGGCAGGATGTTGATGACTGCCAGGTTGATGTTCAGAATGGCTGCAAACTGGAAAAGGTTGGCAACGTCTGATCTGGCCACCTCTGCGCCAACAGCCACAATAGCTACCGGCCCCGAGAGGGACTCCTTGCTCTTCTCAAAGTTGGTCACAATCTGCTGCAGGCCTGCAACATCAGGGAACCGTGTTCATGCACAGCAGGCAAGTGGTACCATCAATCTCATGTGACATCCATACATCATAGACGCTCTACTTGCTCAAGCAGGTGGACAGCCTTCCAGCATAAGGTAGCTTGCTTGCGGCTAAGCCCACAGGACTTCTTCTATTCCTTATGGTATCGCGCAGGCGCATTTGAGGAAGCAGGGTGGTGCAGTCAGCTGTGACTGCTTTTCTTTGTCACAGCTGTCATGCATCAGCAGTCTGCTGCAAGGGGTAACTCACCGCCCACTACAATCCCTGTCAGGCGGCCGAACTCAGTCGCCGCCAGTTGCGCTGCATCGCCGAGGCCATTAGCGGCTTTGCGTACAATCTTTGCGTTCACAGCGAGCGACACGCCGATGCGGCCGCTGCCGTCAGCTGATAGCGTTGGCGTCACTGGGATGTGTGATATCTGACCATTGCGCAAGACTGTGAAGTCTATCTTCTTCTCTGGGTGGTCCCTGCAAGCAGACAAAGAATCAGCGTCATCCTCATTTCACTGATCCAGACTATTTTAGATCCTGGTTCGCACTCTGCAGGCAGAGACGGGCAACAGAATGTTGGCGCAGGCCAGGTTATGTGCCCCCACTTCCTCCACTTCTCACTTGTGGCCTATCCAAATAGGTGAAGGGATGAGGAGATACTCACGTGATATACCGGACCACGCCAGGCACGGCAGCTGGGTTAGCTGGTATGTCTATGTCTTGCAGCTTCAGGATGATGTCCCCGCGCTTCAGGCCTGCAGCTGCTGCAGGCGAGTTCCTGTTCACCTCAGGCACAGCCACACCGGGCCTGAAGTATGTCTCTGGCACCCCTTGCGTGGCCACCTGCACATGCGCAACACGCTGAAACATGCTGGGATTCCCAGACATTAGAGCCCTCATTACCAGTACAAGGAAAAGCTGTCTGCATGGCACACGTCATGGGATGGGATGCAGTAGCCCAAAGATGTGACAATAGGTGAGAGAGCACTGCTCAATGATGCACACGGCGGATGAGAGAGGGCCCGAGAGCTTGCCTGTGTGAAGAGCAGGCTGTAGGCAAAGATAATATTTGCAAGGACGCCAGCGCTGATCACTAGGGCGCGCTGCGGGATTGATCTGTTCTTCAGCAGGTCTGGGTCGTCTGCGGGAAACTTGCTCTCTGGGTCATCGTCCGGGAAGGCCACGTAGCCTCCCAGGGGAATCGCCCTCAAAGAATACTCCACCTCCTTTCCCTGGCATCGCAAGCACACTGTCAAGCCCTTGTGCCCCTCCTACGAGGCTATTTCCTGGGGCAGCGCCCAGCGCTTGATTATCCCACCGAACGGCAATTAGGAAATATGCTGGCCAGCAGTGCTATGCAAGGCAACAACCATTGTCAAAAGCCCTGCCAGCCACAATATCACCTCGTCCCCGGCTCAGAGATAATCAAGCGCTGATAGTCTGGTAGTCACAGCATCCCCATCAGCATTACAGCTCACGCGCATGCCCACCCCCACACATTCAAAACCATAGAAGGCTTCACAACTGCATAAGTATTGACGAGATGGCGGACACTCGGAGTCCTGCACCTGATAGCTCAGCAATGGAGGTCCAAAGCCAATGGAGAACTTTGTGACATGGATGCCCTGGGCCCGGGCTGCAATGAAGTGGCCGCACTCGTGAATGCCAACGATTGCAGCTAGGACAGCCACAGCTTCTACTGTCGACCTGGGCCCAGACAAGTCCCCAAAGATACCTGCGTGTGCACTTGTTCACTTTGAATTTGTCCGCACTACTGACACAGGCACGAAGGCAAGGTCATGGGCAGACGAACCCCAGGACAAGATCGGCAAAGATGAGAGGAAGACAAGCAGAGGAGATGTCCTGATTGCAGTACAGGACACCTCCACTGCTGCTTGCCACCCCCACTTTGCTTAAGTGGCCCCTTTCTCAAGATGCAGGTGATCTTCACGGGACAAAGACAGCCAAACAATAGCTGCATGCAGGTCTTTAGCAATTGAAGATGTGGCGCATGCACTAGATAGCGCACCTAAAAATCCGGCTGAAGCTGCTGCGACGCTGAACAGCTTCAGGCTAGCCTGCTGCTTGCTGGATTGTAGCCAAGATGCAAGCTGCCAACGCTCTCGAGGGCCTTTAGACTCTGCCACACGACCTGCATGATACATACATAAGTCTGTTGCAGGGGAAGCCTTCAAAGGCTGTAAGTACCAAGCTGCAGGTAATCAAATTAACCAAAACCGCAGACTATGAACGTTCTGCACCTTCATCTCCACTGCATGACGCATCCAGAGAGGACTTTAGACGATCCTGCTCATCAGCGCTAGGTTGTTCTTCCTGGGAAGCTTTGCACAGCAACGGAGCTCTATGCCTCCTCAGCGAGGTACTCGTACAGGATCTGCATGTCTGCAGCCTTCGTGCATGCTGTCCTGACAGCTGCTGACTCCTCAATGCAAAATGGCGGTACGCAGCCCTGCTTCCGGCTGACTGACCCAACGACATGGCCATGTCTGCTTGCATCGCTCGAGATAGGCAAGTGACGAAGCAATGGACTAAGCGTTCAAATTGCAGTACTAGCTCTTTTCCCGCAGGCTCTACTTAGTATGCAAGTGTCGGAGGACAGCCGGAACGTGCAGTCTTCGCTGTCACTTCTTGTGCCCGAGATCTACCTAGGTCTCTAGGTGAATAGTGCTGTGTGGCGAGTTGTCCTCTACACGAGTAGCCCATGTCGGGTGCGTGGCTGGCCTCGCAATGAGGTGACTCACTGCCCAGGTCAGTGCTGAAGTGGCAGGATGGGCTGTGACTCTGCGGCATCTTGCTGGCGATCAATGCCTTGGAGGAGCTTTATACCAGACAATACAGACAGATAGAATCTGGAGCAGATAGTCTGCAAATTGGCGCCTTTTTAAGAGTGCACAAGGCTGTACTAGTATTGGCTTGTTTGCATATCGGAAAGCCCATTTGCTTGGCTTTCTGTGAAAGGATTAAGCTCTTCTTTTGTGATTTCTATCAGCAGAGCATCCTTGGGCATTGTGCTAGCGGATGAATTCCCAGAGCGTACACACTGCAACCCACCCCCTTGCTCCTCTGCCGATACACAGCTTGCCATGCAAGGGACAGCGTGTAACCGTCATCAGGCTACGCAGAGAACTTGTGCGCTGCTCTGCAAGCGCCAGTGTCACAGACTCTGGAGATGGAGACTTCAGCCAAGGCACAAATCGGGAGAGCGAGACAAACAAGTGAGGACACTTCACGGCCTCATTGAATCACAAGGAGGAGGATATTTGCACTCGCACGATTTTGAGGACTCTTTTGAACTTGCAGGCTCATGGACACAGAGTCTCTGCCAGAGAACTTTTGCATGATTGAGAGTCAGCAATCCGTTCGGGTAAAGCTCCTATCCCTTGGTGTCTGCACTGCCCAGTCACAGCAGTAGCTTGCAGGGAGATGCCAAATGTCGACCCACGGAATAGCTTCTCTTTGTGTCAAGGTGCTGAAGCGCTTTACAAATCCTGCAGGACTTTGCAAAGCTGCAGCTGGAGGAGATCAGCACGAACATCAGCGCCAGGCGGAACAAGATCTTTCTGCTCATGGAGGAGGTGCGGCGGCTGAGAATACAGCAGCGCATCAAGGGCGGCGAGAAAACGCGGGAAGAAGAGGTATTATCTGACACTCCAGAGTCCTGGCTTCTTCCCACTCACCCTCTCTATGCCTGGAGCACCTGACCACCTCTTGCCAGTGGGCCTGTTCATGCCCGGGGCACCAGACCACCTTTCTCTAGGATCCCTCACTCCCTCACAGCTGGGTGAGTGATCTTCGCCACGTCCTCTTGATGCCACAAGTCTCTCCCAATGGCAGAGACTTGTGGAGCAATGCAGGACAGGCTCAAGAATACTCATCCTGTGTGGATCAAGCAGTAAGAGTTGGCTTCTCATGCAAGTCTGCCAAATGTTGCTGCCCATAGGACTGCGCAGCCAGTCTCAATGCTTTCAAGAAGCAATGCTTACGCCGGTCCATGTGCAGGTTGGAGAGGAGAAGTTTCCCAGCGCAGTGCCCTTCCTGCCACCGCTCACAGACGCCACCATGACACAGTACTTCCGCTTCTACACAGCCGCAGTAGCAATCATTGTGGTGTTCGGAGGCCTCCTGTCCCCCATCTTGGAAGTCAAGCTTGGCCTGGGAGGTGATTCTTCTCTCAGCTCTTTGGCCCGTCTTGCAGCACCTGCAACAGCTGGAACATGCCAGTAGGGTGCCAATCCCATGCCGCGAGGCTTGACGCCATGAGGCTTGATGCTATGAGCAGGCTGCTGCTGTTGACAGCAGGATGCACAAGCTCTGTGACTTGATGTGGCAATGCCACGCTATGCATATTGACAGTGGAGCTGATACCTATGTGCTTGCATGCAGGGACCACATATGAGCAGTTTATCTCCTCCATGCACCTCCCTTCCCAGCTGGCAGATGTGAGATCCTTTACAACATCTTGCCCCTTGCGTCGCAAAGAATCTATCTGGCTTAGTTTGATGCTGCTGATCCTGCCAAATTTAGAGAACAGGTACAGCACTTGTGCGCCCTTCCCAGCTTTCTCTCAGCTGTAGATTGTCAAAACACAGGACATGTGTGCAGGTGGATCCCATTGTGGCCTCCTTCTGTGGCGGTGCCGTGGGAGTGCTGTCCACGCTGCTGGTTGTGGAGGTGAACAACAAGGACCGGCAAGCTGCCCAGCGATGCGTGTACTGTGAGGTGAGTATCTGTTGCCACCCTGTCCCTGAGCATTACCTGTGACCTCAGTAGGTATGCCACCTGCTCTGGGTGGAGCACTGTCTGTCTGACCTGCTAACAGGAGATAGGCATAGAGGACGAGGGGCAGCTTAGGGGCATGAATGGGGTTTGCCCCTTGCATCAGAAGCCTTTTTATTCTGGGTGGCCACCCACTGCGGCTGCCTCAAGAGGTGAAACTGAAGATCAAGGGGATGCCATGCTTCGGGGGCAGAGCTCAAAATTGATGCTGTGAATCTGTGTGCGCAGGGCACTGGCTATGTGACGTGCGGGGCCTGCAGCGGCTCTGGTGTCAGCTCCAGAGTACCTGCGTTTGCCTCGTCTGCAGATAGCTTTGCAGCTGCCTCTTCTTCCAATGGCTCAGGTGGGCACCGAACTTGTCTCCTTTGATGCAGTCTATCCCCCAGTGCAGAAGCCCATAGAGCAAAGTTGATGTGGCAGCCTCTTGTGCCCATCGTCTGTCTCTCTATCGGATGCCTTTCTTGACAGCATTTGGCTGTATATATCTTCTACGCTGACTTGGGACAGGTTGCTGGCGCAGAGGGAAAGAGCCAGGGCCTGATCAGCCAGGCTGGCACAGGGCCATTCAGTGTGGGCGGTGATAGATGCGGCTCCTGCTCTGGCACTGGCAAGGTTATGTGCATAGCATGCCTCTGCACAGGTGAGATCGAAGAGTCCCATTTCGAGGTGCTACCTATGATGCTGTGCTCCTTGTTGGCTGCGCAGATGTCATGGCTCTTGCATGCTCCTACCAGCTTGCTACCCTGTTGCAGTGACTGTGTGATTGTTGGGTAGGCCAAGCTGCACAAGGTATACAGCACGCAAGCACATATTGGCGTTACAGAGTGCACATGTACGGGAGTTGACAGCCTCTCTGGGGTGTGCAGGAAAGAAGGTTGCAAGGGAGCATGATATCCGGCTCGATCCATTCTTTTAAGGAGAAGCATAGCATGAGATGGAGTTGAGCTTGAAACAATAGATGCATCCTGTGTCACTGTACTCTGCTGGAGTCATGCAGCAGAACATCAATTGTCAGTACTGGTATTGCTTGCAACAAGCCAAGCGGCAGCTGCTCAGCAATCCGAATAGGATGGGCAACTGCAGGTTGAGAGACTTGCAACAAATGTGTGGTAGTGTGAGAGAGCAGTTAACTGGGAAGGCACCATACATTTTGCTTGTGTTCCAGCGCACCAGCTCATTGTCTCAAGGGTTTGTGCAAGCTCTGGAAGGCATTCCATCCTTCCCAAGAGCAGACAGTGCATGCATCGCAATTGTGAAGGGGAGATGATGATGATAGGGAAGTCAGGAGTCACTGAGTGACTGTCACTCCACACATTGGAGATGGAAATAACACTGCCTGCAGGCACACTTGGATATGGTGCATGAAGGCTCAATAGCACATGAAGTCTTTATGAAGAAAAGCTGTCCAATTGCCCGTAATACAGTTGCCTCAGTGGGCCTGAGGCCCCCCCCTGGCATGTGATGATGTCCGCGGGAAACTGGCCTGGGCAATGGGCAGTCTGCAAAACTGCTATGCGTCCTTCCGTAGAGCCCCTCGTGCTTTTTAGAAGAGAACGAGATATATGCTTGAACTACTTCCATGTCGTGTGCTGCCGGAATAGGGCGAGTACTCGAAGGGGACAAAAGTCAATGCTGTGTGCAGCGAATGTGTCGTAAATGGCCTATGCATGTAGACCTAGCAACAGCGGTATGATCAAATAGATTTTGTAGCGACCAGGTGCTGGTCAGAGGGATTTATCCGTTGTGCCCGCTTCCATGTGAGAACAAGACATCAGACACCAAGGTCGGGCTGGGGCATAGCTGAGGGGAAGCATGAGGGCTCCGGGCCTCAGTGAGGCACAGAGAAATGCGGAGTCGCTCTTCGAGAGCCACACCGTGGTGGAGATCCGGGAGGTGAGTGTATTGCGTTTGGAGCTGTGATGGAACATGCCATTTCAGACTCAACGCCTGGCATGGTGACCATCTTTGCTTAATGCCCTTGCAGGTGGAGACAAAGACAAAGACTGACATCGAGGAGAAGAAGAAACAGCTACGACAGCTTGTTGGGGGCTCCTATAGGTGTGACTTCTACCCCCAGGAGGCAAATAATATGAGCCCCATTCCCTTGCGTTCTCGTGACATCACCCCACAGCAGGTAGAGTCGTGTAGTCCATTGTACATGCCAAAATGGAGCATCACTCACATCTGAGCTCCATACAGAGACCTCATCTCAAGCGCGGACACTATCCTGGAGATGACACGCTGCTGTCATGGGGTGCTGCAGAACATCAAGCACATACAGGTAGGTTCTAGCCACCTGACTGTGTCGTAGCAACGGCCTTTGCCATTGCAATCTGAGTGTTTCTGGCCATGACCTGTTGCTAAAGCGACAGGAGGCGCCCGATAGTTTCATGATATACATATCCCGACCGGCAGGATGGCCGGCTACTGATAGCATGGTTGTGTGCAGGGCGGATTTTCAAAGTTCCAGCACACTGTGTCAGCAGCAGCTGCCCAGGAAGACATGCCGGTGGCCACACAGCAGCGCCAAATTCTTTCAGGTACGAGACGGGCCCTGCTCACTCGTGTCGCTCTTGTCAGAGCAAGGCCCTTGTTCTGCACCTCTTGATGCATGCAGCGGGGGACCAGGGTCTCTTGGGCATGTTGCAGACCTGAGCTGCTAAATGCTATGGTGTATCCGGGTGTATGTTGATACCGGTGTTGCGCATCATGCCTGTGGAGGCGTCAGAAAGATCATGAAGCCTGATTCCCACACGAAGACATATGTGTGTTTTCATAGAGTAGGAGGTATGTTGGGTGCACCCTTCCCTTACGCTGCCTAGGGCTCTGCCCAGATCAAATACAGAGGGCAAGCAGGAGGCACCTCCCTCTTTGATAAGCCCTTTGGGGTACCGCATGGAAAGTCCGGTGCTATCATGCTGCCAATGGGCATGGAATCTTACTCTCTATGCCGGCTTATGCGAGATTAATGAGATGATCTGAAGTGGGCATATGCTCTGCCCCTCAGTGTCATACTTATACTTTTCGCAGAGGACGGCATAGAGGGGAGGCCATGCTGCCCATTGGCAGCCTCTGACGACCCGACGTCCCGCGTGGGTTCCATATGGGACTTGGGCACGAGGTCTTTACAAGGATCTCCTGGCAGATGCAGGTTCATGGCCGTAGCTCTAGATCTTCCGTGTGCATGCTGCAGCGCTGGGCAGCCGGGTCAAGTACCTGGTGGACACGCCTGAGCTCATCTGGGGCTGCCTGGACACGAGGGAGTTCCTGGCAGCTGCGCAGCGCCTGGCGCGGGCCTCCGTCGTGCACGAGTGCCTGATGAGGAGCGGCCAGCGCGCCACCATCGAGCGGCGCTTCCCGCTGATCGGCCACCTCTGGCCCAGCATTGAGAAGTTCAGGTGCACTTTTGTGGCTCACTGGTGGTCAAAACAGTTGATATAAATCTGCTCACATGTGGTTGCAGGCGAGTGCAGCGTATATTTGCTGTGCGTGGCTTCTGCTCATGAGCTGAGGACAGGAGAGCACTGTTCACCCTACCAAAACTTGGCAGGCGTAGCAAGTTGCAATGGTGCAGTCCATTGAAGGGCATCCCACAATGGCTCTGAGGCGGGTGTAATTCATGCATGGATGAGATAGAAATACAGCAGGTTGGGAGCTGTGCAGAGGGCTTGGACACGACTGTAATGCAGCCGCTCCCCAGATGAGCGTGTGCATGGTGCATGAGGGCCTCTGATGGCTGTGCAGGGCCCAGGTTCTGGAGCAGTCCCTGCAGTGGCTGCGCTCCGAGGCGTCCCTGCCCTGTGACGCAGCTGCCATGGCCCTGGCAGCTGTTGCCTCCCTGGAGGACCTCACCTCCCAAAAGGTACAGAAAATCCTCAATGAAAGCCATCTCCACAGCTTTGTGAGAGAACAGTGCAGGCCTTATTGCCATCTGCAAGCGCAGTTTCTGGATTGACACACTGGTGGATTTGCTGGCATCAGTGTTCATTGTCTAGCTACATTGCCAACGGGATTTACCTCCTCTCCTTTGTCAGCGTGCAGACTGCATTGCCAGCTGCGGCCGCAGGCTTTAGTGCAGGCCTGCATACTTCGTTAGGGGGGCGCAGATCCCATTGGATGTTCTCACAGGGTCATGTGTCACACAGCCAGCAACTCTGTCACCACGAAGGCACCATGTATGTGCAGCAGCTATCATGCCATCCACAAGGTGTTGCACTCACTTGACGCAATGGTAATTGTGCAGGCCTTGGAGGCTTTCTTGGGAGCCAGGAGGGAGTGGCTGCTCTCTGCGCTGCAGATGAGCACTGCTTCAGGAATGGACAGCGCCGATGCAGCATCCACACGCCTGGCAGTCATTGCGGCTCAAGTCCAGGTTTGTAGCCTGCACCACGCTGCTCAAATCTTGTTGTGGCCTCCACAGGACGCTGCGAGTTTGCTGGCAACGCTGGGCTTTGTGGCATTGTCAAGTCCTAGCGCCCATTTATGCCCTAGTCCCCAGTCATGCCGCAGATTGCAGCGTCCTTGAGGAGGCCATGCATACAACTGGCTAGCACTTGCTGTCATACCATGCTGTTGCGCAGACACAGACTTGATGTGGAGCTGGTGAGTATTGATAGATGTCGGTTGTCAGCTGTCAGCTTGCAGGTGCAATGCTCCTGCAGGGCGAGCACCTTCAGTTGGCTTCACGAATGCAAAGGTCATAGCAATATACTGCTGCAAACTCACAGCGCCCCCATCCTATCGTGCACGCTGGCAGCGCCAGTACACCTCTTTAGCGGTCTTTGGTTGTGCAGGAAGCAGTGTGCACTGCAGGCGAGCTCTTCCTGGCTGGCCACAAAGGCTTCCAGCGCCAAGCGCTGCTGCCTGCCCGAGCCAGGGACGGGGGCATGAGCGCGGGCGAGCTGCTCTTTGACAAGCTGCCTGGAGCAGACAGCGCTGCAAACGAGGCCGACGCCTGGCTTGTGAGCTATCAGGAAATCTCCTCTCGACACGAGTCCGGCTAAAGATCGGGACCATTCTTGCTTGTGAGCACTTGTTTAGGCTGATGTGGAGGCAAGTATGCCAGCTGCTCCCATATGTACTCTCAAATTCCGCTGTGTGCACACACTGCCTGGGAAGTCAATGCAATCCGATGAATACTGCACAATAAATTCTAAAGCAGCTGCTCTGCATGGTACAGATCTGGGCGAACGGCTGCAACATATGCCCTGCAGTCCCCATGTGATGTGCCATTTGCTGCAGGTCAAAAGCAAAGCAGTCATGGAGCATCTTCAGCCATTGGATGCAGAGGAGACCCAAATAGTGTGCGCCCACTGGCTTTCCCAGACGGCTGAAGGCGCCCAGGCAGCCATCCTGCAGCTGCTGCGCGGTTGCAGAGACGCTGCTGCGCTGGCGGCAGCTGAGTCCAAGCTGCGCGCTGCCATCCATGACTGGAAGCATGCTCCGCAGCTGGAGAGAACTATCCCGCAAGGTGAAGAGTCCTCCTGGTTGTGATCACCGTATGTGTTGCCTCTATGCTTAGAATGGGTCCATGCAGCAGGCATGAGGCTCCACAGATATTGTATGGGAAGTATGCACATGCCCAATTCTGAGCCCAGCTGGAACATGCAGACATCCTCTCCCCCCGCGCCGCTCTGTCATCCACGCCAAGCGCACATTCTACGGCAACGCCATTTGCAGCAGCTGCCGCTCTGCCCGAAGCTGCGCCGGCCCTGCCAGAGGACTGGGAGGGCGTGTGCCAGTGGGTCATGGGAGGGCGCATTGCCCTGTGGGATGAGCTATTTGAGAAGGCCTTCCTTCAGGTGAGTCTCCTATGGCAGTCTGCTGCAGCTTCCTTGATGCAGTGGCTCATGGAAGTCTGCTGCAGCTTCCTTGATACAGTGGCTCATGGATGGGCATGTGAATCCTAAACAGAAGCTTGACCATGCTCTACAAGATGACACCTCGCATGGAGCATCTTGCAGCGCTCAGTGGGATGCTTGCACGGTCGTGTAATCTTCAATGCTGTGCTGCAGAGAGGAAAAGAGCTCATTGAAGAGTCTTTCTCAGCAGTGGCCTCGCGGCTAAAAGCACCCTTGGAGGCCTGCATGGAGGCAGCCCGCCAACCAGAGGCGGTAAGTCCTTGGATCTCACTACCCAAGAGACGTATGTGACAATGTTGCGAGGATACATGATGTCAACATGCATTGCGCTGTCATGGTCACAGCCCTGGAGGCCTGCATGAATGAAGGCCTGCATGAATGCAGTTTGCTCACTGTCAGTGCACGAGATTTGAGGTATGACGGTGCCCTGGCTGCAGGCGGGTCCTGGGAGATTCCAGGCAAGAGCATGGCCTGAAGAGGATGCGCTGGCGCCGGCGACGCCAAGACAGGCAGAGTCTGGCAGGCGGCGGTCCAGACGGTCCCACCAGCAGTCTGCCAATGGCGACGCGCCTCCTGCGGCGGAGAGCGGCGCCAGCCGGGCGCCCAGCTGGCGTGCTCAGGTCCAGGAGCTGGAGCACACTGTGGGGGCAGAGCTGAAGAGCGCGCTCTCCAGTGCAATGCTGCTGCTGGCTGACCAGGTATGCGCTAAGAGAGTGGCTTGGTGCAGATCTGGCCACAACACCGGTGCATTTCGTATAGCTGACTGTGGGTGCAGAGCAGAAGAGCGCGCTTGGAAGTCTGACATTGCTGCTGAAGGACTAGGGGACTAGGTCTGGTCTAAAGGACCAGCATGTTATATGCCCGGCAGGACCAAACTTCTATGGTCAAGATGATGGCACCTCATTTGCTCAATGCGCTTACCACTCAGGCGGTGTTTGCTGCATGCAGGGGCAGCAGGGGCGTCCCTCCTCTGCAATGAGCAGCTGGGACAGCAGAGCCTACAGCGGCGCCGGGGTGCGGGCAGCAGGCAGGCGCCAGAACAGGCGCGCAAGCGCCCTAGAGCCACACATCCAGCAGTGCTGCTGCAAGGCGGCATTCACTGTGGCGGATGATCTGCAGCAGAGGCTGGCAGGGCTGCCTGGGGCCCAGCCTGCTGAAGCCAGCGCACAGACCATTGAGCAGGCCCTCCTCATAGGTGATCTCCTCATGGGTAATTAGCATCAGTGCTGCCAGTGGCCTCTCAGTAACTCTCGTACTGTTCAGTTAAGTGGCCACTCACCAGCTTATCTGCCTCTGTCCCACAGTTGTCTGACATTCTGGCGGTGGACCACATGTGAGAAAGGGAGTTGTCTTGTGCAGCTCGCTTGGCAAGTGCCTTTGGAGCTTCACAGAGCGCCTTTGCGGCTGTTGCTGGGCCTCCAGAGCAGTGGAGGGAGTACCTGGCAAGCAAGGATCACCTGACCGGCGCAAAGCATTTGAGCAGCAGAGCAAAAGCACAAGCTTCCTCCACGCTTCTGAAGCCTGTTCAGGCTAAGCTCAGGTAAGGTTGCTCTCCAATCTTTAACATGTGAGTATTGTGAAGGGCTCTGGTGCTTTTGCAAAGTCACTGAGTGGGTTAAGCCAAGCAATGCGTTCGTAGTTAACATTGATAGGGAGTCACAGACAATCAGCTCTTCCTTCTTCAGGCAGCAAAATTTGAGCGAGGATTGTGTCATGCAGGAGAGTGGCCCTTGCTGGGCATGAGCTGTGGGCAGCCTGGGCAGCCAAGGCCTTGGGTGCTCAGCTACACAATAGCATGCAGCAGGACCCAGCCCTTGCTGCACACATCCCACTGAGGAACTGGGTAGAGACTGTTGTCAAGCATGTAGGCTTCTGCGACTGATCACCCCTATTATGTGCTACTGCTACTGTGACCTGTGATGAGGTCAATCTTCAAATTGCATCAGCATGTCTGTCAAGTACGCCTTTGGGTTACCAACCCCGCACACTGAGCGTAATGCTTCAACGAGAGTGCCAAAGGCAAATACTGGGATGCCATCCAAAGCTCAGTGATCATATTGCTGGGCCTTTCATGTTCTCTGTGGGGGATTCAAGAACATGTCCATACCTACCGATCATGCCCCCGACTGATTGTGACGATCATGTGCAGGAGGACGATCTGGGCGGTCCCGCAGAGGAGATGCGCTTTGCGCTGCCCGCCGCGCCATCCCCGCCGGTGCAGGAGTTCCTGCTGGCGGGCGTCCAGGAGGCTGCCCGAGGCGGAGGCTACTATCTGAGCACAGATGCTCTTGCGCTGTTCATCTGGCGTCTTGGGGATGCTGCGCTGTCCACCTTCAGGTGATTCACTTCACCGCCACCAGGCTGCTTCTGTCTCTATCAAAATTTATATTGCTGATGTTTCCTACACTGGAGATTGGTGTCCAGTGACAGCGCTACGCTGCTGTACTCCTTGTGTGGATGCATGCATATGCTTTCTTGTTCTAGCTCATTTAGTCAGCTGGGAGCTTATGGAGGATGTTGCAACAAGAGTAGCCCTGCAGGCTGTTGTAATGACGACAAACTGTGTCTGTGTGGGATGCGTCCTATCTGGCTGCAGGCTTGAATACTTGGCCTCATGCTTGAGTGCCTTGCAGAGAGGCACTACAGCTGGGAAGTCCCTTGGACAGAGCAATTACAGAGAAGGGCGTGCTGCAGCTTCTTTTTGATGCGCGATTCCTCTCCACCGCACTGGCTGGTGGGCGGCCGCCAGCGCCTGAACAGGCTGCCCAGCCAAATGGCACACACCTTCAGCCCGGTCAGCATCCGGGATGGAGCCAGGCTGGCGCAGCAGGAGGCGCAGCGCAGAAGCAGAGGAAGAAGGCCTTCACAGAGCTGGAGAGGTCTTTGCAGGTAGCACCTGGTCTTAGCTCCCAAAAACATGGATGCCTGCCACACGCTGGCCGTGCCATGACGGTCTTTGCTGACAGTGATGGGCATTGCCTAGGTAGCTCACGAATCTTGTCAGTGCCTGGAACATGAGAAGCACTTGCAATGGTCATGTGCGTGCTGCACTCATGCATTGCACACTGCTTGTCCTGGTGGCTTTGCACACATGTACTGTCGCAGTACAGTCTGAGTGCATATGAGTGGGCGTAAAAGTTGAAGATCTGATCACTTTGTACAGGAGCGTCTGGACCCAATTGACTGGGCCACATATGAGCCATATGTTTGGGCCAATGAGGCTGCGGTGCGACCTCGCATGGCGGTGCTGTTTGGGCTGCTGACGAGGCTGGGGCAGCAGGGCATGGAGCCTGTCTCCAGGGGCGCCCCTCCTGGCGAGGCCAATGTCATGGCGGTTGCCAAGCAGGTGCTGAACATGCCCTTGATGCGTGATGCAATTTGTTGTGACGGCGTGATATGTAAGATCGCAACAGGCCGTGCAGGCTGGACACCTTGGGTAGCAGATGCCCCACTTCAGCTCATGCCTTTGCCCTGCCCTGCCCCATAACGAGCGGAGTTTGGTGAGATAGTGTATCTCAAATGTGGCAGTGGGCCTAAAGGGCTGGGAAGGTCCTCAAGTGTGCTGACGTGACACTTCTGTTCACCCATGCAGGCTGCTCGCTTCAAGTATCTGCCCATCTCCACTCCATCAATAGTGTCGGGAGGGCTGAGGAGGAGCGGAGGGACTCCTCGAGCTTTTGGAGGTGACTCCTGCTTACTGATACCACAGCTCATTTTGGGATCCCTTCACTTGCATTGGCAGTCGTGTCTCCTCCATACAGAATGTGTTTAAGTCCTGGTCAACACAGCACGGCCTCCCTCTGTATGTAGCACAACAATTGGCTCATAGGCAATGTACTGCAGGAGGCGAGAGATCACTGGAGGACTACACCTTCACTGGCTCTGCCCAGTCAGCAGAGGCCAGCCTGGCAGACCAGGCAGCCCAGTCTGCTGCCGCCTCCACATTTGAGGTATATGTCTCCTGATGCCGTGTCACTTCTCTTAGGAGAGAGGTCAGTGGGGCCTATTAAGGCAAAGCCAGAGGAAGCACCACTCCATGCAGACGAGCTGTACAGGCACCAGCAAACATTATGCCAGTACATCAGGCCTTCCACTACATTCCTGTTCACATCTATGGCAGGCAGGAGTCATCAGTGCAGGGTGCATGCACATGTCAAGCTGACAACAAGCTTTGCTGCGCAGGCGCTGCAGACCAGAATCAGCAATCAGAGCCAGCGGCTGGGAGTGTTTGGGACGCTGCTTGGCGACAAGGCAGCAGAGGTGACAGCCATGGCCCAGCAGAGCTTCAGTGACATTGCCCTCCCCTCTGCGTTCGCCTCGGCCCTGGCGTCTGAGAGAGGCAGCGCGTCAGGGCTGCTGTCCAGCTTCAAGGGGTCCTTCCAGGGCGCCTCATCCGGGCACTAGGACTGTGGGTCGATGTAGAGAGCGTCAGGATCAGGACAGCCTGTGAGCGCCTTGTCTAGGTATTGACCATCCCGGGCTTGTCAGGCAAGCGCTGCGCTCATTGCAGAGTAGCCACGGTGTGCTTAGCGCTGCGTGGTGTATTGCTACTGCAAAAGGACCTGTAAGGGAATGCACTGCACATCGTGGCATGGCAGAGTCCATCGACGACACATGTGCTCAGTGAATGCTGGATTGTCTGGAGGACATGCATGGCAGCAGTAAATATAGATGACACAGCGATGATGATTCAACGTGGGGTCAGAATGTGGCTGTGGCCAGGAGAAAGAAGCGCCATGCTCTAGCCTCACAAAGATGTGCCTTCATTGAACTACCACATGCATGCTGGGGCAGCTGTGATCAGTGCACTCAGCAAGAGTGCACCCTAACTGAGCTATCGTCCACGCCGCAGCACCATCTGATGTTGAGAGTCTCAACCCATCTGCTTCCAGCAGCCTGATAGATTGACTAAGCCCATCGGCAGATTTCTTGGACAAGGACAACAGATCGTGGCGCGCCAAGGCATGTGCGAGGGGAGCTGCTGTCCTAGGTTGTCTGTGCTAGCTCTGCCGACAGCTGGCGATGCCCGCCAGGCTCCTTGAGCATAGCCACCAGGAATCTGCGCGTCCAAGAGCTTTGGCACGGCAAGAAGGCTTCTTTGCCGCACAGCACGGGACGGTGCGTCTTGGACGAGCAGCAGGCTGCAGTGTCGCGATCACTCAGGTACGCAGCGCCATGTGATGTAATTACACGATGATTGACCGGTCAGAGGTCTCTGAGATCAGGAGAAGCATAGGAAGCACCTCTGTGATGCCAGTAGCTTGGCCTAGGATTGGATGAGCAGGACAGTGTCGAAAGGCTCTAGCCGATCAGAACGCTATGCTATCAGGACATTTTCTTGCGGTATTTCCAGCACATGGAAGTGGCTGTTTGTGCAGAAGGGTCGAGAGCATCGGCAAGGCTCTGAGTTTGGTGCTGCAAGATTACGGGAGGTGCAGCGGGCCCGAGACCGATAGTTGACCTGAGACCTTTAGTGCGTTGCTCGCCAGAAGTACGATGGAAGTTTTGAGCGCAGGGGTGGATGGAGTCCTTAATATGAGCGGAGTGCGACGAGTGGTCTCCTGCAGACGCATCTATGATCCGGAAGCTCCTGAGCTGCAGGCATCCCTCCTGAAGCCCCAGCTATCAGGCAAGACACCCATCTCTTTGTGGCACAAGCTTTCCCAGTGCAGCTGTAGAGCAGTCCTTACCATATCAGCAATCAGTGCTATGGCAAGTTGCCACACCGGAATGTGCCCTAAAGCATGGTGGCAGGTACCCTTGCTGTCTTTGCTCACTCTATAAGCATTGGGGGCATGAGCTCGGCAAATGCCCGCAGCGTGAGCATTCAGCCCACATGAGAGGTACCTGCCACCATGTATGCCCAGGTGCAGCCTCCTTCTGCTGTAGCCAGCGTGCACTTGGGGACCATTCAAGATTTCAGAGATTGCTGCTCACCTGCAGGATCTCTTTCAGCTCCCCAGCTGCACAAGGTCTCCCCAGAGCCCGCCTTTCAGGGCAGCCCTCGCATGCGGCAGGGAATGGCATCTCGCCAGAAGTATCTGCAGCATGTGGCCTTGGCGTTCGTTGCGGGCGGGGTCTTGACCTACATCTGCGTCAACCTGATGGGCCATGCAGGCAGAATAGACGCCAAAGGTGACCTCTCAGCGCGAATCTGAGTGCATCAGGTGTCCAATGCCTCACAGCCGACTGTGTAAGTCATGACTCATCACCTACTATGTTCAAAGAAAATGAAAGCGCGTCTGAGCCACACACTAAATCAGGGAGTCATAGCTTGCTCAGAGGTGTGGCGTCTGTACACCTATTGCACCACATCATGTTGTGGCACGCGATGGACCAGAAGGAGAATTAGCAGGCCAGGCTCACATTGTGCTATCTGAGGCTGCACATTGTGCAGAGCATATGGCAGTGCTTGCAGGAAGCATCACATGCACGTTGGAGAAAGTGCGCTGTACAGCAACACAGTGCTTCTGCCGCAGGTGCCAGCCTTGGCTTCCTGAATAGCAGCTCGCTGTTCAGCCCACATGCAGCAACGCATTGCGCCCCCGGAAACCCCAAGCAGACCCATGTGCCGCCGCCAGGGTACAGCCTGTCTCCGCTGGCATTGGGCAATCAGACCGGCAATGAGCTCGCCACCACGGATCGCCTCATTGTGGCTGCCAGGCACTCTGACGTAAGACACCTGAACCTAGTCTGCATGCTTTCCAATCATTGCGCTGGACTGATTCTTGCATGAACTCCTGCTGTCCATCATATAGTATGAGGTCCTGTCCTGGACGTGTCAGCCCTACTTGAAGGGCTGTCTCGTGCCAGCCCAGGCTTCCCAGAAAGCCACGAGATGCGCGTTATCAACAGGCTTGCTCTGTCCAATCAGGGGTGGTTTCCCGTAGGTGACAGTGGCAGTGTCCCTAGATGCTGCAGACAGACAGTTGCACGTCAAGGAATAGACCCTGATCGGTTTTCTCTTCCCGCATAGGACCCTCAAACGTATGAGAAGTACTGGCGAGATAGGGTGCACACCTTTTACAGGAGAGATCTGCACACGCTTGATGTGATGGAGGGTAAAACAGAGGTGAGAAGTGCCTTTTTTTGGCACGCTGCACCTCACAGTGTTGCCGTGCCCATGCAGTAGGCCGTCTGACACCACCCGCTCGCCTAAACAGGCTTGGTCTCGCCAGCCCATTCAGGCGGTCCAAAGATCTCCCTCCGCTCATCCCACATCAAAGGGTCAGCTGCTGATAGGGGCAGCACTGCAGTAGCATCTGCAACACTTTTCTTTTGCACGCAGGACACTGCATGGCTGGACATTTACCTCTCGGAGATCCCTCACGTGGTGTACCAAGTGGACGACTGGGATAAGACAGAGGGCGCTGAGCACAGGACGCTGGTCAACAAGGGCAACGAGGCCATGGCGTACCTGCAGTTCATCCTGGACTACTGGGGCCGCCTTCCAGCCTCCATGGTCTTCCTGCATGGCCACAGGTGTGGACCCTGTGTCCCTCTTGATGACGTCTTGTATAGGTCCTCGCCTTACTAGCCTCAGACAGGCACTGGGCAAGCAGCGCCCCTTTACGCATTGCCCTGCGCTAGCACCTTCCTAAGGCAGCCTGTCGATGTTCATGCTCTCTGCAGCAATCACATGAGCTCTTGCATATGGGTTGCTCAGGGCAATACTGGCCCCAGGAAGTTGTTGCTGCTTGCTTGTCTGTAGGGTGGAGACTACACATACTGCTCCACCCTACAGACTGCACACGCAGCAACGCTCTTTACAGGGCCGGTAAACCCTTCAGGCGGCATCATCAGCCCTGTTTGCTGTGGCACAGGGTGTCCGAGGGTCCTTAGCAGAGTCACGTTTACATGCGCAGGGGGACCTGGCACATGAAGGACCATGTGCCGCTGCTGCGGCGCATCCGTTGGGGGGAGGTCCCCTACGGCAGCCTGCGCTACCGCAACGGCCCCAACAACCGCCTGGCCTGGAAGTGCAACGGGCAGACGGACGACGAAGCCTTCAAGAAGTTTGACTGCAACTGGGCCGGCAACTGGATCTACCCGGGCACCATGAAGCCGCGCAAGGAGCGCCAGATCAACAGCATGAACAAGGACGAATGGATCGACTCGGTGGAGCTCAAGGAGGTAATGCTCTGCTCATCCCTGCATCAGCACCCTGTGAAGAGAACCAGAGTGCAATTGTGAATGCCTGCACTTGATGAGGGCGTTTGAGTTGAGAGTACCTCGCACGCTTGTCCCCAAGACAAGATGGTCAGATCGCTCATCAACTCGGACCGTCGTCGACAGGAATATCTGGTAGTGCTTTTGCATCAGGACTCTTCAGTTGTTCTCGCTGAGCTGGATTCTGGGTAGTGTGCCTGAACCCATCGTTCCATAGCTGGCTTGAATTCTACATACTTGAGATGGCATCTCAGCTGGCCTGAGCGCTGGATGCTCAGGCAATGCACTGCAAAGTCCCTGACCTGAGGCTACCCATGAATGCAGGTGTGGAATGAGACCTTTGCAAAGTGGCTTGGGCCCATACCGGCCGCAATGCACGGCCCCTGCTGCGCTGAGTTCATCGTGTCGCGGGAGCGCATCATGGCGCACCCCAGGTACAGCGCTCACGATCTCATCGCAAGCCTTTACGTTCACAAAAATCGCATCAGATCTGTAAGTCAGCAGCAAAGCCCATTCTGGACAGCTGCCTGTTAATAGTGCTCCGGACCCCTAAGCTCGGAGCCCGGGAATTTCTAGCATGTGTTCTGAAGCAAGCTGTCCACAAAGGTGGTGGTCTGCACATGACATGTACAAGCCGCCCAGTACTTGCCATTGCAAACCTCACAACTCTGTCATGTTCTTGACGCCAGAGCAATTGACTGAAGGCCTGGGTGGCCTTGTCAAAGGCTGGCGCACTTACCTTCATGCAGGAGTTTCAAGACCAATGGTGCCTTATGGCAAGTTGGTGTTTCTTGCGCTGTCAACAGGCACGGTTCCTGCGCAATGAGCACATGCGCAACCATATTGTTGAGACATAACGTTTCTTGTGGATAGAGCCACCCTGCCTCACTAAGCCTGATGCTGTATTAGTGTAAAGCATGGGCGTGCATGCTGCGCAGGGAGTTCTACGAGCACCTGCGGGACTGGATTGTGGAGACAGAGCTGGACCGCTACCGCAGCGGCCGCGTCTTCGAGTACATGTGGGCCATCATGTTTGGTGCGCCCCCCGTCAGCCACCCCCTGGAGGAGTGCGACCTCCTCACCTGCACAGTCGAGGTACGGGCAAACCCCTTCTGCGTACATTCTTACACACATGTGGTGCGCTGCATTGTGTACAGCTTCTTGGTCTGGAGGCGAGAAGCTATAAGATATTACCTGAAGCCAGATACAGAGTGGCTACTGTGCCCAGACTACCTGACTTCCAGATTGGGCAAGGGTACAGCAGCAGAAGCTACTACTGAACGGTGCTACAGGTGGAGTGTATGGCGCACCTAGCAGTATGGGGGCAATGGATTTTACAGTCTGCAAGAAGTCTTTGCTCAGGGATGGAAGCAACAACATATCGTAGGCTTGCATGAGCGGCAACAGAAGTGCGGTCTTGTGCAGGAGCGGAAGATAGCGTCAAGGCCGTCGACAGAGGAAGGCCAGAAGTACATCACCACCACAAACACCAAGGATGCTCGGGAGGCATGATGCCGCGATGCAATGGACTCAGTTTTACTTGTAGCTTTGTAGGCTACACATTGTAGCAGATGGTAGTGAGAGCATATCCAGGGCAGTCAGCCAAATTGCCTGGCTCATAAGCAGGCGTACAGCGTACTGGGCTACTGCAAAGTTGAGGTTTGCTTGATGGAAGTTGGTGCAGCCACTGCTTCCTGTGCAGACAATGTTGTGTTTTGCCACACGTTCATCCATGCAGGATGGGTGCTCAGAAGTGTGTGACTTGATGAGAGCACATTTTCCCTCGCTACAATGGGCTTGCGCCCTGAAGATGTGCAATCTGCAGATTGTCTCTCGAGCTCAGATACGTATTGTGTGGCTTCTTTTAGCCAGATGTGTCAACAGCGCAGAATAGGCATACAATCTTGATATGAGCACAAACTTTGACCTGAGTGGGCTGAGGAGACGGTACTGGTGGTTGCCAAGATGGCCACTGTTTCATACTCTATGGTTGAGAGACATTGCTATCACATTTGCGCTGAGATGCGCACTGGTGGTAGGAGGTACTAAGATTGAGTCTTGATAAAGAGCCATACACTTTGTGCAGCATGTCAGACCTAGCAGCTAGCTAGCCTATCTAGCAGGATGTTGTTCCTGTTGCCAACTCTTCGATATACTTGCACAAGATAGGACCAGTGTATCACCTATGCTACACCTTGCTCAGATGGACACCCTTTTGCCTGAGGAAGGGTCTCTGCTGGCTCTTTAGACAGAGAGGATTGGCTGCAGTATTGTGTCTTTGAGGAGAAAGTGCATATTGTAAGTGTCATCTCAGATTCATGACCACAACTGAGCGGGTTGCACTTGTGACGCTGGCATGTGAGGGGCGCCAGCTGTGCTTAGCAGTGTGTCCTTTGCTCTCCTGCAATACAGTGTCCATAACACTTCCGGCTGCATATTGTCTGTTGGAAACAATAGCTTAAGTTGGCAGCTGGTCGGCACAGTGATTGCTTGCAACCAACTCATCAGCGACATGGAGGGTGGAAACACTTTGTGTGTGACTCAGCCATGTGCTCTCATCAGGTTACCCATCAAGCAACGCTGTAGGGCCTACCACGAAATGTGATGGTTTGATGTCTGGGCAGGCCATGTATGCAGGCTGCGGGGAGAAGGCTCTCGTCCGGCCAGCGAAATCTGGCTTGAAAGGCCGCAGCAGCTTTGCTGCCTGCGCCTTGGGTGCAGTCCCAAGAGCCTCATACTGCACAGACAAGCTTGCCTGTGAGGTCGGGCTTTGACAGGTGGCTGCAGCGATTTACAGGATGGACTGACATCTCTGGGAAGGACAATGCGCCTTGGACGTTGACAAGCTCAAGGTCATCACTGTGCCCATTATGCTCTTACTTGGGTAGGAGTTGAGACAGATCAGATTTACCGAAGCAGCAGCTCCTGCCAACACCCATGTTGCTTTTTGATGCTCTTCATGTAAGTATCTATACGGCACTCAAACATGCCAGACATTCCCACATGGCATGACAAGGGCAGTCAGCAGCCTGCTGACTGGCATACCTGTATCCTGCCAAATTCCCCTCCATATTTGCTGTGGCAAGCTGCTTTGAAGGGCTTGCTTGCAGTGTCCTTGCCTACTCTGGCATCAGCGTGGCGAGCCACTGCATATGGGTTTGCATGGTATGCATACTCTCCTGCCTGCAGCGTAAATACTATGTCACAAGCTGTTCTTTGCCTAGCATGAGAGTCTTCGGTCATTGCAATGTCATGCGATTTCAGACTGCTCAAAGCAGGCTGACCCTGGAAAAGGAAGACATCAGACATTCCTTCAGCACCCAAAGAGATGCACCAGCGCTTTCACCCCTTGAAGACCAGACCCAGTGTTCTTGCCTCAACCTGTCCCTAAACTGATTAGTGCCCTCAGTATCTGCAACGATGCCAGGTAGGAGATGCCCTTGCCATGGGATCCGTACATACCACACCCGATGTATGCTTGAGCTGGCTGAGGGTTGCTCCAGGAACGCCAGGCCCTCCTTGAGGGGATGGCCGAGTCAAGAAGTTCTTGTGCTGTGCAGCAATCTGCCCCTTTTTGGGCCTCCTCTGACCGCCGTCCTGCAGTGTGTGCACGAGGACGTGGCTTGAGAGTATAGCCTAGCCCTCTAGCTATTCCATGCCACTCAGTTCACGTAGAGGTGAGTCACTTAGTATGGAGCGCGTCTCCACGTGCTGCAGCTTGTCTAAAACAGTATAGCTAGCGAAGGTGAGATTGGGCCGCAATATGCAGCCTGGATGGAGGCACTGAAGGATGCATCAAATCCGTACAGAGCCGAAACATGAACAAGAGCAGCAGCCTCAGCAGCAGGAGGCACTGACTGGGGAGCGCTCACCAGGATGTAGGCGTATCTGCCTGAAATTGTACCAGAGAGCTCGCCAGCTTGCGGAGCTGTTGCGCGCTTCATTGGGCTGGCAGGCTTGAAGGGCCTCACCCTCTCTGCTGCCGCCGGTCCAGCCTCTGCTTTTGATCTGGACATCCAAGTCCTACCGTGTGAGGGCATTCAGGGCAGCCAGAATGTGGGCAAGTAGCATTAGTTGCAGAGCAGCAGGGCATATCCAGAGGCAGCAAGACTGCACCTGGAGCTGCTTCCCGAGATGATGTAGTCGAACGCTGAGAAGGTGGCATCTGTTCCCTGCATGCCATAGCCTCCTATTTTGGGGCATACAAATGCGCAGCTATGAGATGTCACCATGCATGAGTCTCTTTCTCACCTTCCCTGTATGATGGCTCGACACCGGGCGGAAAGGGCGCAAGGAGCCACCCTTCACACCCTCCACAGCATCCCTTCTCGTCGTCTGACGTGCGAAAGGGGGGATGTACTCCTCTTCCGCGAAGAAACCATACTTACTTGTCATCTATACCTGAGCTCTTCTCTACATGGGTTTCGTCCTTCTACTCTGTGATCTGATGTTGCCCGGCATGTTGCTGTATACAATTGTGTATCTGCATGAGACAAGACCACGGCGATTTCCGACAAGCAAATTCCACACAGAGGGCTTTCACGAAAATTGAATAGGGACGAAGCATAGGATTGCGCACACAAGACCCCTTGAGAACTCAGTTCTCCGGAAGCGTGCTGACTGTTCCGGGGAGTGAGACGACTTGACCAATATATAGACTGCAACCTCCTGACGTACGGCTGTGTTCATCATTCTCACACGGTAAATCCTTACATGAGGAAAGCAGCGATTTCGTCCGAAAAGGCCGCCCGACCTAAACGAGGTGACTATCACAAGGATCTCCTTGCTACGTTCACGACGAGCATCGAAGGCCTCTATATCGCTCTGGCAAGTAGCATCAGCCTGAAAGAGCAATGATGGGTTTTTGACTAGCATCAGTGTCCACTCAGTCGGGGCATGGCCGTACGTATGTCATAGCAGGATACCAGACCTCGGTAGTATCATACTACTCTACCATGACCGTGCAAGAGCAAGTATTCTGTACTGCGAGCGTTAAAATAGTAGGGGTTCCGACACTGAGGGAGCGATCCGGATGGTTCAGGTTCATCCCGCTGACATACCTATATATTTTGCATTGCTCAACTTGAGGGTGGCCTGCAACTTGCCGCAAAGTGCTGTGGTCCCCACTCATTTTAATTCCTACATGATCCCCACTGGGGTAAAGGCACATGGGACATGCAATCTGCTGCCAGCAACACTTTGAGAGAGGAGGACCATCATGGGTTGGTCCTACGTGACGATTCGTCACTGACGAAAAGGCGCAACACAGCGCTGCTCTACTTTGCAGTCCAGCTGCTCTAGCTGAGCTGAAGGGAGTATATATCTTAACATTTCCTTGAGCACGGGTCCTTAGAGCACTTGAAGTGGACCGTGCTGCCACAGCTAAAAGCTGCACCAACACTCCTGTAAGGCAGGCTACACACAGAGCTCTTGAGAGGCGCATGCTTCTGCAGCCGCATTCCAAAGGAGGAAAAACACTGAATGGTTGTGTGGCCGTGCCCTTTTCAAAGCTGGAGGGCATCTCACTCTGAACCATATGAGAGGCGGGGCCAGACGCATGGCAGAAAATCCTCTAATTGACACGCACGAATGGCTTCACTGGCGTGCAGTCAGGATAGTCAAACCAGCGGGCGCGGTTGATGCCGACTGTATCCGTGAAGTAGAAAGGGAACAGCCCACACCACGTCTGGACGCCCGGATGGCCATCATTCTGATCATCTGACCGGAAGACTGCCACAAAGGTGAGGGCAAAGATACCCAGCATCAGGAGAGCGCCAAAGCACTGCACCAAGGTGCACAAGAAGACCAGCAAGCCCTCTGCAACCCTGTCCATATTGATCCTGGTCTGGGTGATTTTCGCCATCTCTGCTCGCGTGGCTTGCTCCGCTTGAGGGCCGCTCAATGACCCTTCAGGATGGCCATGCAATCTACGCCATGAGTTAGGCCTCATTGCAAGTCCGGCCCTGATTAGCCTCTGCTGATGTTGACTACGACGCTGAGCCTCAGTTGCATATGCATACTGATGTAGGCTTGCCCACACCAGGAGCAGAAGAGCCGGCAAAATGTTGTATGCTACCCATGCCATGCATAGAACAACTGGTGTCTGGAAGGGTGAGACAGTAGCTTGACCACTCACGCCTCTGATCATTTTCACAGCTGCAACAAACAGCGTGAAGACGCTGAAGGCAAAGAGAAAGATATGAAGGAAGAGGACCCTGAAAAAGGTTTCCCAAGAGGACGTTATAAAGCTCCAGCAGGAGAAATCTCCCAGGTCCTTTGGCGTTACCTGCATGGACATAAACGATCAGTGCTGCACCTTTGTGCTTTCAAGAATGCATTCATCGCTTCTGTAGCCAATGATGGTATGACAGACATTGAACAGGAACTGCACTGTGCCCCCTTCTGGCACATGATGCATCCTCGGCAGAGTCAATCGAGCTGCAATGAGTCATCTGGCCGTATTATTGTCAGATCATCTCCTAACAGAGCAGCCAACAGCTCTGCCCTGTATCACCACCTTCAAGGCAAGTTGCCAGCAGACGCACAATATGGTGTGCAGCCGCAGCTACCGTCTCACACACAGTGTCCACACCAGGATTGCATCATGCTGCAGGCTTAGAGCAACAGCATATTGAGCTTACCCCAAACGAGGCTTTCAAGGCAAATGCGGAAATGGCTGCGTTAAGGTATGTCATGCAGAAGAGGCTGTTGGCGCAAGAGGCAAACCACATTGCCTTGACTGAGGGAACGCCACTGATCAGCGCTGTGCCATACTTGAGGCATAGACCTGCAGCCATAGCATTGTCGGAATGACTGACAGGTTATGAAGCCTTAATTCAATGATAAGGACACACATATAGCTTGAATGATAATCCAATAAGGGCCTCAATACACCCTCTCACTGAGATGATACTGGAGTTCGAGCTCTTCGATTTGTGTGAACCTTGGTCAACCTTCAGCAAAACGACATGGCGAGCAAGACACAATCTCCAAACGTTGGTCTGTAGGTCCTTCAGTGAAGACACTCTGTAGGCACCTCACAATGACATGATGAGTCAACTGGAGCACAAAAGGCTGTACCTGAGAAAAGGTAAACCACGAAGCTGACGATGAAGGCTTCATTGATTTGAAGGGGAAACCATCCCAGCCACAAGTTGATCAGCGGAATGGCTGTGAGAGTCAAAGTCGCCAAAACAGACACCAAGTAGGTGTAGACTGATGAGGCATACAGAACCCTCATCCCAAGTGACAGCCCGCGTTGGCAGAGAGGGTTGAATTTGGACAGGAATATTTGGAAGTGGCCCTGCATGCAACGAGCCTTGAGTTTACTGTCTCAATATCGCCCCCAATGATATGAACCAGCAACGGCATACAATTTTGGTGCTGGGGTAGGATCAGTAGGGCAAGTTCTAGTTTGATGGCGACCATATAGGAATGGCATACCATTGCCCATCTGTGGCGCTGCCTGAAGCTGTCTAAGACACGGATCGGAGGCTTCCCAAATGTCAAGTCTCTGTTGACGTACACGGAATGAAAGCCAGCTGCTTTCATATCCATTCCAAGAGCATAGTCCTGGCAAAAGGCTGTGAAGATCACTACAGACTACACAAGGGCATTGAGGGCCATTTGCAGGATAGGTATATGCCACATGGACAGGCATAGCTTACTAGCAATAAGCATGAGCACGCAGACACACATGCATGCAGGAAGGCAAGAGTGGATACTCTTGTCTAAGATACACGGTGCTCCTGCAATGACTTTGTCATTTAGATCAATATGTGGAACCAGCGGCATGCATAGCTGTACCTCAGTAAGAGTGTATTCAGGAATCCAAGTCTTCCGCCCCAAGAGAGATTTGGTTTGGACAACTGCTGCCCCGCGGACCAGGAAGTTTGTGCCTACACAGTGAAGGACCCTCAATCAAGCTCTTGTCAGGTAGAGTGCAACAACCATATATGGCATGAGCCTTACATCTCGCATCTCTTTCCATCCCTGTGTGCGCTTGGACGACAATCACTCACGACATGTGGTCTTCAAGTAAGGTATGATCAAGATGCAACATATGTGGCGACTCGTTGCAAGAGAAACCTGCAGATATGGGTGTGAGGCTTAACAGAGCTTACCGGGGCATGACGTGAAGCCAAGTCCATCCAGCCCTGGGAGCAAGAGGTCCCAATAGTCGGCATTGATGTGATTGAGGACATCAGCATTCGGCTTTGCTGTTGGCGTGAAGCGCTGTGGTGTGATCACCATGGCAATGTCCTCATGGGCGGAGAAGTATTGCAAGGTGGCTGTCAGAAAGTTTGGCTCCACTTGCTGATCTGAGTCCAGGATGACAACGATGTCGTTCTGAGTCAGGTGTCCTCTCACATAGAGCTCGTCCAGAGCAAAGTTCACATTGCCTGCAAAAAGTGAGCCGTTACTTGCTAACACCTGCAATGGTCATCTGGATCCATTCCAAAAGTCTTCTGCCAGTGCCTCTCCGAAATCCTGTAGGAGTTAAGAGAGGTCAGTTGGCATGGGGAAGGTGCTCACCGCTCTTCCCATTGCGGGTCGCTACGTACACGGTTTCACTCGCATGTGGCCCAGCCTCGTGCGCAGGCCTGTTGAAGCGCTCGATGTGCCGATCATAAGGGTTTCTGACGTGCTGGTAGAAGAACCTTTTGACGTAGGAGTTGTCAGTCTGTGGAGTTGGAGAACTCCAGTCAGTAGGTTCTCTCTGGTCATCACACAGATAGACACGGCACTGACAGCCGCCTATGGCAAAGACATTCAGGGCATGGTTCATAGTGGCTTTCACAGTATCCAGAAAGTCCTGCAAGGGCACACCTTGCGCTGGCCTTCCTCAGTGTAAGCAGCGCCTTGAAAAAAAAGGGCTGGCAGCATCTCTATACATCATGCAGATGTCATGTCTATCATAGGAAGAGGACCAGCATGGTGCTGTGCTTCCTCTGACAGACATAGTGCCTTCTGAATTCTGCTAATGCCGCAGCTGCTGATATGCTGATGATTGTGCAAGAGAGAAGGCTTGAATTCACGGGCAGCTCTCACCTCATCATAGGTGACAATAAGAAAGTGGACTCTCAAGTGCTGAAATCTGTTGGGTGGTAGATTTGGGGGTTCGCTCATTGCCTGCAGCAGAAAATGCACTTGTGAAACGCTGCAATTGCTGGACGGAACCACAAGGGATGCCAATGTGGTGGCAAAAGTGGGCAGTAACCAATGACAAACACACAGCGAGGCCTCGCTTGCAGTCAGAATGACACAACGAGCACACAGAGCTGAGCAGCATTGATATAGCACTGTAGGGGGGCATCTCCATACCTTCAAGTCAGTTCTGCAAAGCAGATTTATGGAGAACAGGATCATGCTGAAGGCTGAGAGCAACTCCACAGCCAACACCAGGCGTGCGTAGTTCGGGTTGTCCAGAGCACTGCCTGTCAGAGTAGTGCGTATCCTGAAGTAGAAGTATACAATAGCGGCTGCAAGGTGCAGCAGGGCCACCAAGGCCCCCAGGCGGTGCAAGTACACAGGCCGACGCCAAGGCTCCCTTGTGGCCGTGTCCCTCTGCCGCAGGGTGCCGCCGAAGCATCCTCTGAAGCAGCCGAAGAGCTGCACAGAGATCGGCGTTTTATCGACCTGGCAAGTTGAGACCGCCGCGGCCACACTTAACGTCCATCCTACTTCGGCATCAGCAGGGAGATCCTCTCGCGATCACACTTAGCAAGTCCTCATTTACATCCTAGATTGACAATGCCGTGCTGCAGCTCACCGTCATGGCTGCGTTTCTAGGTCTACCCTAGCCGTCAGGTAAGCGCAATAGCGGCAACCCCTTCCTCGTCTGCAGCAGATACCAAAGACATTTGAGCATGTTGTTGTTTCGTATGAGTGGTCTGATAGAATGTCAGGCTTCTCTGAATGTAGTGATCTTATCCATGCTTGCCTCAGGTCTTCTGAAACTGGATAATGCATGACGAGACTCGAAAAGGCTGCAGGCCCTGGGGACACCTGGGCCCACTGATAGCTATCATTACAGTAAGTCCTACCTATGTTACGTCGTGCGGCCACCTCTGTTCCAAAGAGAAGCTACGCCGCCTCAGAAGGCGCGAAAATGTCCCCTTTCACAGAGTGAGCAACAAGGCAGCTTTTGCCGTCAGAAAGGGCTTGCAATAAGTGATCTACGTACCGATCTGCCGATACAGCCTTCGGAGAGGCCCACACAGCAAGGTGCCCCTGTCGTAATGAGCGGGGTGCTGAATCGTCCGGTACAGTACATGTGGATAGCCTATTTTGGTGCAGATCTGGGCGATGCACTGTCGGCAGTTCTACTAGCACCGGCAGATTCTCTTCTTTGCAATGCAGATGATGGGGACAACTGCAAACAGTTGAACGTTACACATCTCTATGTCTACTGTCCCCTCAGAAGGCCATTGGGTTGACGTGTTGCCCAAAAGCAGAACCTTTGTACTCCACATACATTGGCTCACAGAGACATCTTAGGCCTGGGAAACCTTAAAGGCATCACAAGGAAAGGAAGCGCAAGCTTGTGGAGCATTACACAATCACGATACGGTCAGAGACCAGGGTTTTCCAGGTATGTTATTGCGCCAGGGCAAGCAGAAGAGCGAGGAACTTTTCAGCTCAGTCGGTGCTCTGTCGCATTTGGCTGCAGTGGCACTGACCACTTCATAGGGTACATCCACCAACAGTGCTTGCAGTGAGCAAAGCCTACTCCTCAGCATTCGCCCCTTTCTGATGCGCAATGGCCTGACTTCTGTACATCTCCGCAATCTGCAGCAACATTCACTTTTGATCAGGATGCGTCTTGCACGGATCCTACAGAGCATGTGAGCATTCCACAGCACGCCTTGCAGTGTCAACTGCCTCAAGAAAGGCTGCCAAGGCCTGCGACCTTTGTGTGCTGTCCATGATCAGAGACCTGCCTCATGTGTTTGGATATACCATCAGCCATCATCACGACAAACATAAGTCTTTTGAAAAGCCAAGCATTACTGAATCACCGAACCCCTTGACTTGAGGCATAGAGGCTGCAGAGGAATGAATAGACAGCCTCGCACCTGCTCAGCTGATGTGGCGTCCTCAGGGGCTTTGTCATCCCTGACCTTCACCAAACGCGGGAAGCGGATGCTGATGCCCTTGTCGGCGTCCACCAGTCCAATGGCGGCCTTGTGACGCGGCGAGATGGAAAAATCCGCGCACTTGACCTCCCACACAGTCTTGGCGTCAAACCAGACATCTGGTATAAGAGTCTCAGAATACCTGCAGCAACTCAACCATTCTTTGTCACCATTACTGCCTGTGTCCTGCAAAACCTTTGCCACTCATGGGTCCAGTCAACAGCGCTCAGTGAGCGTGTCCTAAGCCCTGCTCTCTCGTGAGAGGGTAAGGAGCATGCCCCCCATGGCAGCTGCAACACATTGCAGCACCTCTGTATCGGTCTGGCCTGGTTGAATACGCTCATGCAAAATGGCTGAGTCACAGCGTAATAACCTACTGAGTATGCCCCTGGCATTCTGTCCTGACACGTCCGGTCAGAATGTGCATAAGGCTTGAGTTACCTATAGTAGGGTTTGGGGGAGGGCACAAGCAGCTCCTTCAGCTGCTCGCTGAAGAGCTTGAGCTGCTCCTCGGAGAAGCCGGTGCCTATCTTGGAGATGCTCTGGAACTCCTCAGCTTCCTGGTTGTAGACTGCCAGGAGGAAGGCGCCATACACACCCGACCTCTTTCCTCTGCAGGGCACAACATCATCCTGAGCACTCTGGGCAGCTCAACCGCAGCATGCAGACGACACAAGGCCGTAGCAGGGCACAGTCATGCATTCCTGTGCGCAACTGACCTTCCTCTGCCCTGTAGTGCGCCACCTGCCCACTAGATCAGACTCTCACACTCATTTGAGTCATGACGTCCCAATGCAGACCGATACAAAGCCCAACCAAGAAAAGGCCAACAAATTTCTACAATGGGCCAGGGTAGGCTGACACGCGGATAAAGGTCACTTACTTGCCAAACCATGCGCCCACAACAACCACGTCCAGTGTGTCTCCCACGCCCTCCAAATAGTCTTTCTTCAGCTTCAGCCAGTGCGAGGAGCGCTTGCTGGGCTCATAAGTGCTGTCCATGGTCTTTACAATGAGCCCCTCTGTTCCTGCTGCCACCGACTCATTCAAAAATGTCCCCAGCTCCTCCACATCTGTAGATGTCTGCAGGGCATAAGCAACTCAGTATTGGGCAACACAGGTGAGCAGTAATAGCTGGGCTCATATGCGCTGTCCATGGTGTTATTAAGAGTCCCTCTGTTCCCGCTGCCACTGGCTCGTTCAGAAATGTGCTGACTTCACCCATGTCTGCAGACGTCTGCAGGTCAGCTACCACTGTACAACCTGGGCAAGTTGTACGGCATCATGAACACGGTGTCAGACCGCGAGGAGACGTCAGGAGTATCACATGTTCCAGGATCATGTCGAACACCATGAAAACCACACCCAGTCTCCTCAAGGGGCAACTTGTGCCCAGCCCAAACGCTCACATAAGCTGGGTGACCTGGACACGTTCCCCACATCATAACTCAGATAGGTGTCACACCTTGTACAGTGCATACTGCAGTTCCCCAGGCTTCTCCTCAACAGCCCTCAGCAAGGCTGCTCTGCGCTCTGTGAGCGGGCGCTGCAGCAGCATCTCCCCGTCCAGGTAGAGGCAGTCAAAGGCAAACAGGCAGACCTGCACCTTGATGTCGGCCACCTCCACATCCTTGCGCTTCCGCGTGCTCAGCACCTGCACAGTGCAGCACAGCGCTGAGTGCCCTTGCCATCCTTTTCTCTCATCCTGACACCTGTGCACATTGGCCACCACATGTCCAGAGCATCTCAGCTCACACATGATGAGCAGGTATTTACAGTAGCACCCTGCAGACACAACACACAACACCCAACCCATTGTGTTGTTGAGATGCCATGTGCGGTTGCATGAAACTTATATGTAGGAGCTGAGCTCTGATCACCCAGAATGGCCAGGCAACGCGAGGTAGTCTGCTTCAGACAGCAGCAGATACAAATATAATGTAGGTGCAGGCAGGTACAGCAGCTGGGATAGCAGCTGGCACGCTACCTGGAAGGGTAGGATCTTCCCGGTCTCCCTCTCAAATGCCACTGCTTCACAGTCGAGCACCACAGACTTGACGCCCGGCTTGATGAGGCCAGGTACCGATGCCGCAATGTCTGGGTACTTCACTGTGTTGTTCTCACTGTTGCGGCTGCATCACGCACAAGGCATTCAGTCTCATTGCCTTTCCCGAAAGCCTCCATCTAACGGGACAGGCTCTCACGGCTTGGAATCTGCACAGTACAGGTGCACACCAACATGGTAGAATAATGCACCAGCACTATGAAGGCAGTGTGAGCATACTCCTTGAAAGTTCACAGGAGGTTACGTGTGACCTCAGAGCAGCCAACGCTCTGCACGGTGACCTCATACCTGTAGATGAAGACCTTTCCATTTTCCAAGAGGTGTATCTGCGCGCGCTCCCCGTCGTACTTGTACTCGCAGGTGAACTCCTGGTCGGTGAACTTGTCCAGGACCTCGCTGATGCCTGTGGTGGGCTTGGCCAGCATGGGCTTCACAGGGACCCCCGGGATGAACTTCACATGCTCTGGGAGGTCCTGCAATGCAGGCAATTTTGTGATGAGACCTGCCAGGGTCCTCAGTGCTTGTCTCGCCAGAGTGTCACTGGAGCACTCTCAGGGAAGCTCATCAAATACTTTGGCTGCTGCGGAGCAATTCCTCCAGAGATCTTGAGCCTATGGATGATTCCATGCATACGGAATTGTCCATATGCTGGGGAGCCCCTTGAGGAACTGCTGCACATTGTGCAGTGGCATGGATGAAGTCCAGATGACGCACAACCACTTCCCAATGCTTTACAGCCCTGTTAGACCCTCTGTCCCAGAGCCTTCAGCTGGAAGCAGGGGAAAGGTCCTGAGCTGTGCCTCACCTCCAGAGGGTACTTCAGCAGCGCAGGAATCAGCACGTCATAGGAGGGGCACTGGCTGACGGCCTGCTTCACAGACTGCACGGCCCGCTCCAGCCGGTTGGCCAGGGCGCCGTCCTTGTCCTGCCCGCCCTCTCTGTGTAGCAGCTGTGCATGTGCCAAGGCTGAGACCACTGACTCCTCTCCCAGGCCAATGCGCAGCTTTCCCTGCAAAGAGAACACATGCGAGACTCACGTGCTAGAATCATTATAGGTAGGACCACTACGAGGATGTCATAGATCTACCGAAGAGCCTGGAAATTTTCCGCACGGGCATAAGCGCCATAAAGCTGAAAAGGTTTTGCGTGAGCAGGATCTTCGAGAGGTGTGGGGTGAAGAAGTTCAGCTCATGTCCTGCAATGCCCGGCATCAAAGGACTGCAGAGAGTGCTCAGCACTCTGTGCATTGCCAGTTTCAGAACTGACTGAGAGATCATGGCCTCTGGGGTGTGTGTACCTGTAAAGCGCGCATGATGTAGCCGGGCTCGAGATCCCTTGAGGAGACGAGCAGCTTCGTGATGAGCGCAATCTTCTTGTCCTGGGACTTACTGCCCTGGACTCCGGCAATGTCCCTGAAGAGCCTGCATCCATAGACAATCCCCTCTTCAGGGTCTTGATGTCCGGGGCAACTTTAGTGGTAATGAGTTGTGACCACATCCATGAGGCCATGCCACGAGGCTGTGCAGGAATACCCTATAGTCATGCTTGTCGAAAACCTGTCTAAGCAGGAATGACAGGGAAACACCGTCTGTGAAGGCGATCTGCTGGTGAATACAAGAACCAACATGCTCTTGATGGCACACCGCTGCCAGGCCTTTTGGCATACGGGTGCTCACTTGAAGACGGCTCGCACAGTGAGGGGAGCTGCCTGGAACATGGTCTTCTGGGAAGAGCGCGCATTGGCTGCCACAGTGCCCAGGTCGCCCTCCTTGTCATACTCTCCCTTCACCTTCTGTATGGACTTCCCTGTGGCCTGGCTGAGGGCCTGCAAAGGTCCACAATGATTTTGCGGAACTGGAATGGTGCTTTTGGGTGTGAAAGGTGCCTCGTGTATCCCTGAACCTGCTCAAGCATGCAAGAGCAGGTGGGTGCCTTCAGCAAGCACCCCGCAGAGTGTCCATTGCCTACAGTGTGACACTGAGTGCAGAGGTCACAAGGTATCGGAGCTTGCCTTGATCAGGATGCTGTCGCCAATGCCCAGCTCCAGACCCTCATGTGAAGGCGCAATCTGCATTCAAGTCCTGCCTTAAAAGATAATAAGGTCTACCTTGAATGCAAGCACTAGGATTAAGATGTCTATGGGCACTAAGTTGGGACTCTCCCACCGGGCCTGAGAGAGGCCTCTGGTCTTCTGTCTAGTACAACACAATGGGAAGCAATATGACCTATTCGGCCATCACTGGGATCAAGCATGCAATGCACCCATGATATAGCCAAGTAGAATTCCCGTCCTGATCACATCTTCTCTCTGAATGCTCAATGTGGGTGCCAAGTGAGAAAGGATGTGAGCAGTACAGGTCCTCGACCTGACTATACAAAGGTGCAAATTGTAAACCTCATGAGAGCAAGCGAGTAATCTTGCCTGGTTGGTACAGAGGTACACAATGGGGAGCAGGTCCTCAGGGGTGGTTGCCAGGATGGCCCTGAAGGCGCCCACGAGCGTCTTGATGATCTCCAGGCGCTTGGTGGTGGTAGCAATGGCATCAAAGGTCTTGGCCAGGAAGGAGAAGGGTACAGCATCCCCGGCCTTCCAGGTGGCAAGTTGAGAGACGTCGAAGTCGCTGTAGGCCAGGGCAGCTGCCAAGGCCCCTGTGCCCACCCCCTCAACCTTCTCTTTAGCCTGCATTATTGCCCTAAGCGTGTAAGCTCAAAGCAGCCACCTAATGCTGATGTGCTCGCTGACAAGTATAGTATGTACCATAAGCTGTCAGCTGCAAAAGCGCCTGTGCCTCTCCACAGACCTGCCCTTTGGCCTCATCACAGATTCAGCCAATATCTAGTAGGAACATGGGTTGCATGTGGCATCTGAGCTATACGGATGTCCCACAGCTTACATTCCTGCAGAGAAATGTGTAGACATGCATACCTTTCCAGGCTTCTGCTTTGCTGAGGGCGCCTTCAAGATGGCCTGTTTCTTGGGCTTCTTTCTTGAGGTCCCCTCCTCAGCATCCTCTCCCTCGCTCTCAGTGCCTCCCACACTCTCCGAGTTCTCAGAGTCTTCAAGCGCAGGATCCTCCTCAGCCACGCCAGCCGCCGCCAGCTCGTCAGCCTGATCTGGCTCCACAGGCGCAGCCTTCTTGCCCCTCTTTGGCTTTGCTGCTGACGCCTTCTTTTCGCCAGTGCTGCCTCCCTTAGCCTTTGCGCCTGCGACAATAGGAGCACCACTTTCAGCCATGTCAGTATTGACGTGAAAGCTGAGCATGAGGACAGTCACGCTGCGGTAAAGGCAACTGTCATACTCCCAATGGTGTCAATATTGGTCTGGCCAGGTGATTGTTCTGCCCAATGCTAGCCAACAACGCCATGTCAAGGACAATCAGAAAGGCGGTAGCTGCAACGTGCCGCAGTCCAATGTACTGCACGGACCATAAGCGCCCACAAACTCTCAGTCCATGGTGTCTGCCCAAGGTGCATGAGAGCAAACAGCACAGAACAGGGCCTGCAATGTACCTGATGCAATGGGCTGCGGCGCCTTGGCTGCCCCCTCTTTGTCGCTGTCCTCAATCCTATCAGAGGCTGCCATCTGTGACGGGCTTCCAAGCGCCTCAGCTGCCGGCTCTAATGCTTTTGCAGCAGGCTGTACCTCTGCTGCAGCAGCCTGCACAGGGAGCTCTTCTGTATCAACACAACCACCAGCACGGCAGCAGATATCCAGGTACATATGCATGCATGCATGGTACTGAGGTGTCCTGCATATTATTGGAGAGGCAAAGAGACAGAAGGCAAGCCTGCACACCTGCACGGGCTGGCTCGAAGTGTCCTCAATAGGATCCTCACAGTCCTCGAGCCCCGCTGCCTGCAGCAACACTTCTTTTGCTCACATCTGGTGATGCTTCACCATTTGCAAGCGTCGAAATAAGCTCATGCTTCAGAGAGCCAGCGCACCATTGGTGCAGCTGGCGCTTCACTGGATGGGTTCTTCCTGAGGCGCTTCAGCCGGGATTTGCCCTCTGGCTGCGCTGGCAATGGGGTGGGTGCTGAAGGGGAGCCGTTTTGGCTAACAGGGTTGCTGGCAGGGGCGGCCTGCAACAATCAAGCGCAGACTTTTGTCACATGCACGGCGAGGCCACAAGTCTCAGTGCACTTCATGCAGTGGCTGGGCTGGGCTGGTGTCTGTCCAAGGTTGGGAGGGGAAGACTGTCAATGTGCGCTCTCCTCACCTGCCCAGACCTCGCACGCTTTTTCTCGGGAGACTTGATGCCCTTTGCTGTAGTGGTAACCTCCCTCGCAGCGTTTGAGGGAGCAAGGGGCTTAGCTGCTCCCTGGGCTGCAGCTGGCTTGGCAAAGAACTTGCCAATGGTGGACTGCTTCATTGCTTGGCGCCAGATGGGACTCTGGAGACACGCAGAGCGCGCAGGCGCTGTCCTCACGCACAATTGGCTCCGTGCGCACAGAGGCAGCACGAGCCTTCTCCAAATGTTGAAGGTAGCTATGTCTTCTGATGAGGCCAAGGGCCGTAAATGTGAGTGTTTAAAGCTATAACATAGTTTAAGAGAACATTACAACACACTTGAAGCAATCCTTGATAGCATAAGGATGCCCGGAGCAATGTACCAGGAAGACCAACGTGCATGTGAACTTAGGGGAGACTACATAGAGTGCCGCATGCCCCTCTCTAGAAGTCTTGCTACAATCAAGGGGCTCTCAAGGCTTTCTCGGGCATCATCGCTGGTGCCGTGCCGGTGTGACAAGGCAGAAGACGTATCATGCTTTGAACCGCAGCATGCGGCAAATTTGGCTGCAGCAGGTCTGCCTTAACATTTGCCTTGCATGTCAGCGTCTTAGTCAATAAACTGCAGTACTTGGGACTGTGAGAATATTGCAAATTTCCAAAGACTCTACAAAACCACTCTCCCGCAAGAGAGCTCTCAGTTCTCTGTTGCGATCGAGTTCAGATCCCCACTGGCCAGCAGCATGTAGGAGGGAGTCTGATTAGTGAAGCACCTTCCAATGGGCGTCAAAGATATTATAAAAAAGATGGAAGAGCTTGCAGCCGACACACACGCTGGGTCCACCAGTAGTGCAGCGCCGACTGACAAAGCTGCTGCCTCAGCGACCCAGCCTGCAGCAGTTCAGCCTGCAGACGCAGCCCCTATGCAGAAGATTCAGTCTGATACACAGCAGAAGGAGCAGCATGCATCCTCAGCTCCCCCAGCAAATGGGTCAGCCAAGGGGAATGGGACCCAGCTTCCTGCAGCTGCACCATCTGCCAAGGAGCCCGAGGATCCCGAGAAGAAGGCAAAAAAGGTACAGTGATGATATTTGTGTTGTGTATCTGCGAGTGCAGCATCGTCAGTGTCCGGTGTCAGATGCACATGCTCAGATGGCCAGGCAATGGCTCATGTCCCTGCCCTGTCAGCTTCTCAGTTGGCCATATTGTATGCTGCAGGATGCAAAGGCGAAAGCTAAGGCCGAGAAGGCCGAAAAGGCCAGGAAAAAGGAGCAGGAGCGTTTGGCCCTGGCCAAAGCCAAGGAGGAGGGCGGAGGAGGGGACTCCAAGAAGGCTCAGCTGAAGAAGGCAGCTGAAGCCAAGAAGGTGGTCATTCAACATCAGTACATATCCACCAATACATGCTCTCAGGTCGATTCAGCATCATGGCTGAACAGAACGCCTGAAAATTGAGGCTGCACCTGCGGGATGGGATTATCCCTAGGCAGAGCAAGATTCTGCTACCTGCAAAAAGATGCAGGCTGTTCTAGCCTCTCGAGGCTGTACCACATAGGCGAGAGTACTGTACAGCCGATGTGTAGGCTGAGAGTCCACAACAGCCTGCATCTGCTTGAGTGGTGCAGCTATAAGGTTGACCGTTCATGTGACACAGCTTGAATAGACGCCACCAGGAAAATGCAGCTGGGAATGACAGAGTGAGTCTGTGCACAGGCTGCTGAGGAGGAGGAAGTGACAAAGCGGCTAGAGCTGGTCAGGGCGGTGCCAAAGGGGCACAAAAAAGACTTCACTGCTGAGATGCTCAAGGGCTATGACCCTAGAATTGTGGAGTCTGCAACGTGAGCCTCTTCTCATAACATGTACCACCTGCTTGGCCAGAAAGATGCACCCTCCTGTCAGTGCGACGCCTGAACAGCAAAGCACTGGGAGGCAGGCCTCATGTATACTCTCTGGCATGGGGAGAATTGAATGGTTTCTGCTGCTGCAACGTCAGGGTCTGCCTGAAGCAGTCTGCCGTTATGGACACAGTGATCCCAGCATACAAGCTGTGCTGTATACATGAGAAGAGACAACTGAGAAGGAGATTTGCTGGCGTGCAGTTATGCATGGTGGGAGCAACGCGGTTTCTTTGAGCCTAACGAGGCAGAGGGGGCTGAGATGTTTGTGATGGTCATCCCGCCGCCCAACGTTACCGGGACTCTGCATATCGGCCACACCCTCATGGTTGCCATTGAGGTTCGTGATTGCAGCTCTAGATCTGGGAGATCCTCCAACAATATCTTCACACCCTCTTAAAGATCTAGGGTGACTTTCGGGCAAAGGCTCCATGCCTTTGCTGAGCAGGACAGTTTTAAGCAGTGCTCACTGAAGTAGGGTGTTCAGCGTGCACTGCCCTGATGTATACAGTTGCCTGTGCAGGACATGCTGACCAGATGGCACCGTATGAGCGGGCACATAGTGCTGTGGATTCCAGGAATGGACCATGCAGGCATTGCCACACAGACTGTCGTTGAGAAGCAACTGCAAAGGACAGAGAAGAAGAGCCGGCATGACCTAGGCAAGTTGTGACCGCCTCTGAATCATTTACATCTTGCCAGGGCCTTGGGGACCACCTTGCTTGTTGAGACTTTTTATCCCAGAGACCAGGTCAACTAGCAGCTGCAGGGAGGGGCGTAGCTGGCATGGTCTGGATGTAGCTGGTGGTCAAAGTTATTCTGAACACACATCCATGGGACGCACAGTGCATGCATGCGCTGGGCAGTGTGAGACACGACAAGCTATGATAGCAAGTCACATGCCTGGAGTTAGTCTCCTTTCATGACAAAAGGCCCTCTCTCACCCAGCTGACCAGCTTGCCCATGCAGGCCGGGAGAAGTTTGTGGAGAAGGTCCACCAGTGGGTGGATGAGAAGGGCGGCCAGATCCTGCAGCAGCTCAGGCGCCTGGGAGCGAGCCCGGACTGGAGCAGGCAGGCCTACACCATGGACCCCCAGTGCAGCAAGGCTACTCTGGAAGCCTTCCAGCGCCTTCACGCCATGGGCCTGATCTACAGAGACAACCGCCTGGTCAACTGGGACACGCAGCTGCAGTCGGCTGTCTCTGACATAGAGGTGCGCCTGCTGCCTTTACAGTCATTCTGCCACATTGTCCTGCAGTGAATGGGTATCTTGGTATGCGAAGGGGAGCTACAACTGCACCGCTGCTAGGCTTGTGTGTAGGCACAACCAAATCCACTCGCCTTTGTTACATGGCAGTGCTCTCCACAGCAGGCTTTTTGAAAGAAGCTGGTGTGCTTTCTGCTCAAGTCAGAGGGCATCACGATGTGCGGGACAGAATGGCCTTCAGCCCGTGCATTCCTGCCCTAGCACATCCTGCAGCACTGAAAGCTCTTCCCTTCGTGTGCAGCTTGATTACAAGGACGTCAAGGAGTTTGAGATGATCAAGGTCCCTGGGTACCAGGAAGAGGTGCAGTTTGGCGCCCTGACGCATTTCCTCTACAAGGTGGAAGGAGGAGACGACACGATAGAGGTGGCCACCACTCGTCCTGAGACCATGCTAGGGGACACAGCTGTCGCGGTGCACCCTGAGGATCCCAAGTGAGTCTCCTGAACAAGTACTACTCAACAAAAAGGGCTTATGTCATCTCTGACATTGCGCCAGGGCTCTCTTGTGGCGTGCAATGGCAGGATGCTGACTGTCATGACAGGGATATTGATACACACATGCAGAATTACTCATCTGCTTGGGAAGTACATGGTGCATTCGGTGGATGGCTGCGGACCGCTCATCATCACGATGCTGAGCTGGTAGACATGCCTTTCAAACCATTTCATCATGAGATGGGGCCTGTGAAAAGTACACTGACCATAGTCCTCCTGTGCATGCAGATACAAGCACCTGCATGGGAAGCATGTGGTGCATCCGCTAGATGGGCGTTTGTTACCGATCATCACCGACGCAGAGCTAGTCGACATGAACTTTGGGACGGGAGCTGTCAAGATCACTCCTGCGCACGACCCAAACGATTTTGCAGCCGGCAAGCGCCACAGCCTGCAGTTCCTGAACATCCTCACCAACGAGGGCACTATCACTGCTGCTGGCGGCCAGTTCGCGGGCCAGCACCGCTTCAAGGTGTGCTCCTCTCTCTGGCCTTTTGCACTGCCCCGCATACGCTATACAGGCGCCGCTTTGTTGCCTGAGGTGTGATTGGAGGGGTGCAGTTGTGTTGCACCTCATGATATGCATTGTGCAAGAGGCCCAGTACTCTGGCACAATGCATTGGTAGATCACGCCCCAGACCTCAACAGGGCATCTTTTCCTTGTTCCCTACACTCTCAATCACAATGACCAATTCACTGCCTAGGTGTAATCATTGCACAGGCCCTGCTACCTGTGAAAGCAAGGGCACAGCTCTTCCGGAATAAGGCGCATTGCAGGCTCCGCTGGGATGTATTGACTGATACAACTCAGAAGGACGTTGCTGCAGGCTTTTTCAGGACTACCTCATGTCCACCTGCAGAATGGTCACAGCGATAGGCTGCCACCCTGAGCTGAAGCACTGACAGCAGGGCCTCTCACTCCCCGCTCTGTCCAGATTACAACGCCTGCAGTGGTATTGCAGGCAAGGGTCACCGTGGTGGACTGGCTCAAGGAGAAGGGGCTGTTCAAGAAAGTCGCCCCAAACCCTGGGATGCGGCTAGCGGTCTGCAGTCGCAGCGGTGACGTCGTCGAGCCGATGCTCAAGCCGCAGTGGTGGGTTGACATGAAGGATATGGGGGCCGAGGGTGTGGCAGCTGCCAAGGACAAGCGCCTCACCATCAGGCCCTCCGAGTTTGAGGCCACCTGGTTCAGGTGAGCAGCTGCCCAGCAGCTTCTCCGCATGCTACTCTACAATGCCAAACATGAAGGTCATGGCTGCCAATGCGATGGCAGGTGACAGGTGCCTGCTCAAGCTTTCCTGTGTTTGTAGCCTTCCCATGGTGGTACGTGCCTTTCCCACAGGCAGATCATGAATGCCCTTCACATAGAGTCCTGAGGATATTGCGCCACTGCATGCATTGCAAGCTGCCAGATGTGCTGACTGTCTGCAAGCTCACCAGACCCTTTGCCATGTGCCTTTTTGCATGCGAGAAGGCACATGGCAATGGATCTCGTAGCCTTGCAGCGGCTGTACAGCAAAAGAGCCTGACCATATCTTTAAAATTCCTCTGTTTGTAGGTGGCTGGAGAACATCAGGGACTGGTGCATCAGCAGGCAGCTGTGGTGGGGCCACCGAATACCAGCATGGTATGTGTGCCTGGAAGGGGAAGATGACTCTGCAGCCGGCACCACAAGGGAACGCCTGGACAGGTATGCGGCGCATTGAATCAGACTGTCAAAGGCTTCTGTATGCCTGAGACCCTGCCAAGCCTTTCAAAAGCCAGATAGACTCTGCCTAGTGGATGTTTAGTCTCTGAGGCAGAGTGCAGAGACCTGAACTCAAATTTACATGGTCACACTGTGGCACACTCACAGGTGGGTAGTGGCATCAGACGCTGAAGCTGCCCAGAAGCTGGCGGCGAAGACATTCCCTGGCAAGGTGGCGAAGCTTAGCCAGGCACGCAGCTGCCCTTATTTGAATGCGGATGACCAGACACAGATCGCCAACTCTTCAGCCCATGCTGGCTGCTTTGTGCAGGAGCACTGCACCATCCCTGCTCTGTATGCATTCTGTGCCATGACACCATATGCTTTCCTGCCTTCCCGCATTCGATGATCCATCCTGAGCGCTTGTCAGACGTCAGTAACTCTCAGGTCAGACCTACATGCATTGCTTGTCCTTGCTGATGTTGAGGCTCCTAGGAAGGATGCTGAGCTTCTTTTATACGACCAAATGCATTGGAACACAATTCCTCTTGTTAAGCAGGTTTTGATCCCATGCAGGATGAGGATGTGCTGGACACTTGGTTCTCCTCCAGTCTGTTCCCCTTCTCCACCCTGGGCTGGCCAGAGGAGTCCCCTGACATGGCCAAATACTACCCAACCACTCTTTTGGAGACTGGCCATGACATCTTGTTCTTCTGGGTGGCCAAGATGGTCATGATGGGCATGAAGCTGACAGGTGCAAGCCCCTCCTGCACTGAGACTTCCAAGTGCTGGTGTCCAATCTCAGGCTGTGCAGCAGGGTGCGGCGCTCACATGGTGATAGGCATGGCTGTTCCCCAGAGCAGACTCTCCATAAGACCAGCACCCCAGGCGTTCCGCATCTTCTGCATTGCAGCCAGCGTTCCAAGTGCCGTGTGTCTGGT
Source organism: Coccomyxa viridis (assembly GCA_963930925.1). NCBI lineage: Eukaryota > Viridiplantae > Chlorophyta > Trebouxiophyceae > Coccomyxaceae > Coccomyxa > Coccomyxa viridis. Next base: position 334,765 of record CAWVOJ010000004.1, on the reverse strand, counting down.
CTCAGAACTCACAGTTGCTGATAGTTGTGCAGAGGGTGTCATGTCAGAGCATGGTAACAAGAAGTGGAGGTTTCGTCGTTGCATACATCCAAGGCATTATATGTGTACTGCTGCTGACGCAGGCAAGGTTCCCTTCAGCGATGTGTACCTGCACAGTATGGTGCGCGATGCGCATGGCCGGAAGATGTCAAAGTCCCTGGGCAACGTCATTGACCCCCTGCAGGTCATTGAGGGCATCACCCTCAAGGTGATCCCTCCTAGCCGGGTGTTCTTAGTGTTCCAGGTTCACCAAGCATCGCCATTGACCCTCTGCACATCACAACAGATGCTCACCTGAAGATGGTGGGCCTTTTACGATTGTCAGGACAGCTCTATAGATCAATGCTTGCTTCTCCTTTTCAAGCATACCTTTATTCCTCCCCCACGTCTTGGGAGCCAGTACATTGGTGTGCAGGACTTGCAAGCCACCCTGGAAGGAGGCAACCTGGATCCTAAGGAGGTTGACAAGGCAAAGGCTATCCAGAAAGAGGACTTCCCTGAGGGTATTGAACAATGCGGTACTGATGCGCTGCGCTTTGCCCTCATCTCATACACGTCCCAGGTGACCTACCCCTTCATGTGGATCCCCACGTACAAGTGATGTTGTTCACTGCCGAAGCACGAGCTGACCACTCTGTTGTGCTGAGCTGTCTGACAGATTCTCCCAAATAGTTGGAAGGACTTGATGTTGAAGCCTGCAGATGCATGATGCTATCCCAGGGATATCCTCTACCCTCTCTCTTCCCTCAACATTTAGCCGCTGAGAAGTCTATGTTGAGTGTCAGCACTCCGGAAAGCTCCTGCCTCTGCACACAGGCCAACAGCGTGAACCTGGACATTGATAGGGTCATCGGCTACCGGCACTGGTGCAACAAGCTGTGGAATGCTGTGCGCTTTGCGCTGATGAACCTTGGGGAGGGCTTCCAGCCCTCTGCCAGTCCACCCTCCCCAGCCAGCCTGCCAGTTGCATGCCGGTGGATCCTCAGCCGCCTGAACGCTGCTACAGAGGCCATTGTGACAGCATTTACAACGTATGAATTCTCAGCTGCGTCACAGGTGAGCGCGCAGTCCTCAGCTCTGATTTATGATTTCTCACTTGCCTCTGTTGACTTATGATTTCTTTCCCCGTTGTGTGACCTCAGTCCTGCAGGTGCTCGTACTGAGACATACCTAAGCCAGCTGGTTGTTGACTTCATTGCCAGGTATCTGAGGTAGCATCAGTCCTATAGGCAGGCCGATGGTGGCGTCGTGTGGGTGCATACCAACATTTCTCACTACCAGTATGCTTCTGCAGGAATATCTGCAGAAACATGGCATGTGCCATGCTAGAGAGCTGTAGCTTCTCAGGGCTAAGATTACCATTCACACTCTTGCAGGCGATGTACAGCTGGTGGCAGTACGAGCTGTGCGACGTGTTCATCGAGCTGGTGAAGCCTGTCATGGCCCGCAGCAGCTCTGAGGACGGCGCAGATGCAGAAAAGCAGGCTTTCCAGGAAACCCTCTGGACCTGCCTGGACACTGGGCTCAGGTGTGGATTCTGTTCTTTCATTGACAGGCTCTGAGGACTCTTCTTGCAAGCCTCACCTTGGATCTTCTCCGTCCTGCCAGAGTGCCCATACACCTGTCTCAGGCATCCTGCAACCCTTTCAGTCACTGTTGATCATGAGGTGTCATGGTATTCAGGTGCTGTAAGCAACTGTGTAATGTTTCAAGGCGGAGTGATTTGAGAGAGCAGCTGTTGTGGCTTCTGACACTTCTGCACTGTGCTGTCAGGGGAGCCCATTGATGAAGCATCAGATACAACTTACAGTCTTGCAGCATTGAGTTGTGAGATGTATCTATGGAATGGTGCAGCTGAAGGCGTTCCTCTGCACTGTGCAGGCTGCTGCACCCCATCATGCCCTTTGTGACTGAGGACCTGTGGCAGATGCTGCCAAAGAATCCAGAAATGGACTCCCCGGAGTCGATAATGATTGCCAGGTACCCGGCAGCTGACCCAGCCTGGAGCAGCGCTGAGGTGGAGGCTGACATGGAGGCTGTCAACAGCGTCGTGGCCAAGACGCGCAGCCTGCGATCAGGTGCCTTCACTGCACTTGACGCTGTGTTGTACCCATGCCTGAGGCCTGAGACCTGGCTGCCTGATGCATGCATGCCTGGCTATGCATGTCTTCCCTCCTGCAAAACATTCCTGGCTCCCTTTCCTGCAGCATAGAGCTCTAGAATATGGCATGCATGTTGCCTCTCTGTGCTATACACATGCTCTTACCTGCATCACATCCCAGTCTCAGCTCATTGCTGTAGTGGAGAGTGCGACATGTTCAGGCAGTGTGTATCCTGCAGACTATGACCTGGCGCCAAAGCAGCGGCCACAGCTGTACATCCTCTGCAAGGATGCAGAGAGATGCAGACGCTTGGCGAAGCTCTCAGGCCTAATTGGGGCCCTTGCCTTCAGTGATGAGGTCAAGGTGAGATCTTCTAGTGATAGTGAGCATGCTGCCACTGTAAGGCAATGTAGCCTTGCCAGGCATGGAGGCCTTCTAGAATTTTGGCTGTCTGGTCTCAACTTTAGCACCTTGCACATTCAACGTCTGTCGGGGCAGAGTACACAGGTCTCCCCTGCATGGGAACTGGCAATGTGTGCTCTGCAAAGACACAGTATGTTGAGCTATTAGGTTTTCCGGCAAGACGTCTGGCAACCAGATGAAGAAGCGCCCCATGCGCTTACGGCGTTGTCTTGTCTCACCTTGCAGATGAGCACAGCATACTTCACAGGTCCTACAGTCGAGGCCCTCTTCACTGCAGGTGTCTTCTGAGGCTCAGGCGCCGAGCGGGTGTGCGGTGAACGTCGTGGATGACACCACTTCAGTCTGCCTCATGCTCAAGGGCGTGCTGGACCCAGTGAAGGAGGCTGCCAAGCTTGCAGATAAGCAGGTATGGCATAGCGCTGCCCACCAGCTTGCAGCAGGCTTCTGAAGTGTGAATTTGCCCTTCCTGTTGAGCAGCTACGAATGCTGCAGATTTGCTGGGTGAGCATTACGAGGCCACGGTGCACCTTTAAGTCTCTGCCTGAGGTTCAGGATTGGCCAAGCACGCGTGGGGATGCTGGAGCATGGGCATGCTTGTTTGCGCGCAATGCAGCCTTGCGCAATACCCACGCTCGGGGACTGTCTCTGGGCCCGGGCATACATCTAAGCAACGACCCTGACCATCTCCCTATGCATTGACTACGGGCATGTGTGCTAGATGGAGTTCTGAATAGCAAAGGATGCGATTTGTGCAGGGAAAGCTGGAGAAAGAGATCCAGGCTCTGGAGGCCAAGATGGAGATGGCGTCTTACAAGGAGAGGACGCCGGAAGCTATCAAGGCTGAGGATGCCAGCAAGCTGAGCAAGTTGCAGGCGCAGCAGCAGACGCTGCAGCAAGCACTAAGGAGCATGGAAGACATGCGGCAAGCATGACTCATGTTTGGTGCTTTCTTGGCATGGCTATGGCTTGAAGGCAGCAGACAGGGGCATCTAAACGGTATGAAGGGCTGTGCGTCACATGCTGCCTTGTTTTAGCCCACTGTACTCCGCTGCTTGGTTTTGTGCTGGTCATGAGGCAGCCTTTCAGGAGGGCTGGGGTTCCTTGCGGTGCATGAGAGCCAGTGCTGACGAGGATTTGGAGAGAGCATGAATGCTGCTACGTATCAAGTAGCCAAACAGCGCCGATATCATAACTGTTATGCAAGATGACAGATACACGGTCATTTGGTCTTCTGCAAGTGATCCCTTTCTCCTAGGAGTATTGAGGGAATTGGTGAAGAATTTGTCTTTGAAGACAAAAATTTGTGAAGCACCCTTGTCCCGGGCCGTGTCGATAGCTTGCTGGTCCTCCTTTAAATGACAATGTTGCCCGTTTAAGAATCCAAAAATTGCAGAGGACCTACTCATGGAGAGCGTAAGGAGCAAACGTTCCAAGAATGGTAGTGCTGTTATGATCAGACCAGACCAGACCAGATCAGATAACATCTCTGATGAGTGACTGCAGACCCCCGCAGATGACAGTAACTACGCAACCTACCCACTCCATTGGGTTTAGGGTTTGGGGTGATTGTCAAAGCTGTCAGAAGCTGCATCGTTCCTGGCAGCAGGTGCAGAGCCATTCCAGATTATCGGTCAGGCAAAATCTGTGAGAATCGCACAAGACGCGGGCCTGGATCATCCAAGCAGAAGCAGAGACGCTCATACAGTGCTTTAAGCGCGCATACTGTAGCCGACAGCGCACTTTGACATCCTATACTGTCTCCTCATCCCAAAATGAGCACAGGTAACATCCCACCTCCTTCCATGTCAAGCCCATTCGCAGCATACTCTTGCTAGAACGTTGTAAGATGCTTACATGCTGGTCCGATGGCCATGCTATGCTCCTGCGTAGGGCAGCAGGCCTGTCCAAAGCCGACTGTGCACGAGGCGCCAAAGTCAACTCCCGGCCAAACAGGAGTTCCACCTGCAGACGCACAGCCTGTAACGCAGCAAATGGAGGGATCAGCGTCCTCAGCTGCCTCAACGGACGCTACAGCCGAGAAGAGCGGGGCGCAGCTTCCATCGGCTGCAGCTCCTCGGAAGGAGACTGAAGACGCTGCACAGGCCAAGAAGGTGAATTGGTCGTCTGTATAATGTCTCTGTGGGGTTTCAGTGTCGCCGATAACCGGAGTCAGCTGAAGATGGCCAGGCACTGCCTTTGTGTTCCTGCCCTGTCAGCTCTTCACTGGGTCGTTTGATATTGCAGGCCAAGGCAGCGGCAAAGGCTTTGAAGGTCCAGAAGGCCAAGGCCAAAGAGCAGGAGCGTAACAAGGCAGAGGCAAAGCTTAAGGAGAAGGGCGCTGCTGACTCCAACAAGTCCAAAGTCAAGAAGGAAGCGGATGCCAAGAAGGTGAATGTGCAGCCACAACCTACTCAGGACTGTGCTGTAGGGCTTTTGAAAACACTGCAGCTGATTAACAAACATTTCTCACAGAGACAGCGCGACTTCCAATCATTGAGCTGCGGACCTAAACCGCCTGGTCCAGCTTCCGCAGACTTGCAGTAGTGACAGTGTGTTGGAGCAGCATGTTGCAAGTGAACCTGAGAAAATCAAGACTGAAGCGATTGACTCAATTCAGTGAACCATCCTCATTCAATTCTGTCTTGCCATCAGCTTTGCCCAACCCCATCATAAGACAGGATACATTATGGCTGTCTGGCGTGTGTGCATGACAGAGTGTGTGCACAGACGGCGGAGGAAGAGGACAAGGTGCTGAAGCAGATTGAAACGGTGCCTGACGGGCAGCGGAAGGACTTCAATGCAAATACGCTCAAGACCTATGCCAGGAAGATTATGGAGTTCCAAGACGTAAGCCTTCTCTTGACTCTCAAATGAATGGATAAAGCCTTCAAGGAGTTCTCTGCACGTGGATGCAATTGCCTGCCAGTGGCCCCGACAGAGTGACACATGTCCTGCCAGTATGGCGCCTGCCAGTGAGCAACAAGCAGTGAGACTAGTGCCTCATGTTTTCTTTATGGCGTGGGCACTGCTGAGATGGCATGCTGAGCTGGCATGTCAGGGTATGAACGATGCATTGTGTTTCAAAAGGACTCATTAAATCTGGCATGCACACAGCAGTGTGTGCATCAGAACAGGAAACTTTCTGCTGAGAAAGCTGTTGGTGCGCAGGTATGCCTGGTGGGAGCAGAGCGGCTTCTTCAAGGCGGTTTGGCGTGAAGGGGTCCCAACCTTTGTGATGGTGATGCCGCCGCCCAATGTCACGGGCACTCTGCATGTAGGCCATGCCCTGATGGTAGCCATCCAGGTGAGACACCACTCATGCTGACCTGAGACACTCAGAAGCCACCTGTTAGATACATTGGAGTAACACAGGCGTCAGGAGCCCCCTGCTGGCGCTCCTGTGAGGCCTGGACAGCCTTCTCAACACATTGCGGAAATGCTTGGTTTAGCAGACATAGCTTACAGAGCTCTTCGCCAGAAGGCTCAGGTACTGGAAAACATACCATTGCCCTCAGCACAGCGTAGCTTGAGGCGAGTCGCCAGAATTAGCAGTATTGCAGGCCAGGGTACGGCCGGCTTGAATGCGCTCATGCACAACAGCGTCTCGGCAGGGCAGGCGCCCACAGTCTAGGGCTGCTTGAGCATTTCACTGCCTTCACAATGTGGGACCTGTGCAGGATTTATTGGCCAGGTGGCACCGCATGAGTGGGCGGACAGTGCTGTGGCTCCCAGGAACGGACCACGCAGGCATAGCTACTCAGATAGTGGTAGAGAAGTGGATCCAGAGGACACTGGGCATGAGCCGGCATGCCCTGGGTGAGTTGCCAACCCATCTGACCGGCATCTCACACTCTTGTGACCCTGGTGCAACCCACTGCACATCATTACTGGGCAGGTGTGGTTGGCTATTAGGGTGCCCAGAAGGCTGTGTCGGCGCGTAGTGGATGGAACTGCATATGCATTATCCTGTGCAGCAAATTGCCTTGTCGCAGAACCTGTATTGCTGTGTGGCAACCTTGATTGTCTTGAGCATAGCTGCTCTACCAGAGCATGAGACCTGCAACGAGAGCCATGCCAGAACAGAATACATGTGCGCCACAGACTGGGTCTGGCATGCATGTCTGTTTGATAAGGCAGCACTGCACCAGCTCGCGCCCAGCCCCTTGCAGGTCGTGAAATGTTTGAGGAGAAGGTGCGCGAATGGGTCGCGGAGAAAGGCGGCAAGATCATGAAGCAGCTCAGACGCCTAGGTGCAAGCCCAGGTTGGAGCAGGCAGGCCTACACCATGGACGCCCAGTGCAGCAAGGCTACCCTCGAGGCCTTCAAGCGCCTGCACGCTAAGGGGCTGATCTACAGGGCCAACCGCATAGTCCACTGGGACAGCCACCTCCAGTCGGCCATCTCTGATACCGAGGTGGGCTACCGGCTGCTCATGTCTCTCAGCTAAATGATTGGAAAGGGCTTAAAGCCCTGCCTTGATAATGGCGCACAGCCGCAGGACAGCGCCAGAATACATTGCTGTTAAATGCACGCTCCTCTCATAAAATATTGTGTAGCAGAGAGGGCATATTGTGTCGAGTCAGCACCTTGCGGAAGAGGACAGATCCTTGCACCATGCCAAGCTCAAGTGCATGGGCATGAAGGTATACAATCAATCGAGGTGCTAGCTATGAGACAGACTTAGGACTCAGCATACGATTGTCCTTTGCCTGCAACTCTTTCTTCATGCGCAGGTGGGCCATGTGCCCATCAAGGAGTTTGAAAAGATCACTGTGCCCGGCTACGGGGAAAAGGTGGAGTTTGGCGTCCTGACGCACTTTGCCTACAAGCTGAAGGACGGCAGTGGAGAGGTGGTGGTGGCCACTACACGCCCTGAAACCATGCTTGGCGATGTAGCTGTTGCAACACACTCAGAGAACGACAAGTAAGTCTATGAGTATCCAACAATGGAACCTCAATCTTATGATCAACAAGTGCCATAGGGCAGTAGTCAATGCCTCCACTTGTCCGTGCATCATGCTTGTGGACATGGCTCTTGCAGTGCGCCCAAAGGTGAAGAGGGAAAAGTTTCTCTGCAGCATACTCAACACTAGCATGAACTCACTGATGCTCTACAAGTCATTGAACCCTCGTGCTTTGAGAAGCTGCGCTGCACTGCAAAGATGTATGGGGCTCCGCTTTAGACAAAACACCGAAGTTGCAATTGTCAGAGGGACAGTCTTTCAGTGCTCTGGAGTGATGTGCGGTGGCGTCATGCATGTGGCTGATCGTTCTGGTGCTGGTTTGCGCACAGGCACAAGCACCTGCACGGGAAGTTTGTGACACATCCGCTGGACGGCCGGTGCATGCCAATCATTTTGGATAATGGCCTGGTAGACATAGAGTTTGGGACTGGCGCCGTGAAGATCACTCGCGCACATGATCACAACGATTTCAAAGCCGGCCAGCGCCACGGCCTGGATCCCATCAACATCCTCAACGACGATGGCACTATCAATGCAGCTGGTGGCCATTTTGAAGGCCAATCCCGCTTCAAGGTGTGCTCACAGCCCCTGCCTCCCACAATCACTCCACCACTCTACTGGCTAGTGTTGTAGCCACTTTTAGGGGCAGATGAAAGCAGGATACTGAGACTTATCTCCAAGTGCGTCTCTGTGAGGAGCTTCTCCTTCCTCTGAAGGCTGCACACTTATGAGGACAGCAGCCATTGTTGCGCCCGTCAGCTAGGTGTGACATGCACCAGGAGGAAAAATATAATGCAGACTGCTTCTTTCAGCAGAGAAGTCTATGGAAGACTTGAAAGGATGCCTTGTCAGTATCATACATCAGATGATCTCATGTAGCAATGCAGGCAAGGGTCACACTGGTGGAAGTGGCTAAAGGAGAGGGGCTTGTATAAAGGCAGGGCAAGTGGTATAATGCTGTTTGGCTCTGCAGCGGCAGCATCAATAAACATAAAGCCTGTGCTCATCAAACTCATGTGGTGTTGCAGGCGAGGGTCACAGTGGTGGAGTGGCTCACGGAGAAAGGGCTGTTCAGGGGCAGGAAGGGAAACCCTGGTATGCAGCTGGCAATCGGCATTCGCAGCGGTGATGTCATTGAGCCAATGCTCAAGCCGCAGTGGTGGGTCGACACGAAAGACATGGCTGCCAAGGCAATGGCAGCTGTCAAGGACAAGGACTCCGAGGGCAATTCTAAGCTCACCATCAAACCCTCAGTTTAAGGGCCAATGGTCCACGTGGGTGCCTCTCCACTTGAACGCCATTTGTGTCCCTTCTATGGAAGGTCACGGAATATCGTAACATATTTAGTCTGAGGTGTTGCAAAGAGTATACCTGTCAATGGATGCTCACTGGATGCAAAGCTTCTGACACTAAGCCCTGTGTCTCATCTCACATGGAGTCTGTGGACATGCAATTGCTGGTGTTATCTAGTGCTGCAAGGAAAGGGCTGAAAAGCTTTCTGTGCATAGGTGGCTGGCTCCGGAGAAGATCCAGGACTGGTGCATCAGCAGGCAGCTGTGGTGTGGCCACAGAATCCCTGCATGGTACGTGTGCCTGGAAGGGGAGGATAAGTCTGCGGCTGGCACCACAAAGGAAAATCCGGAGAGGTATGTGGCGTGCCAAATCAGACTGTCGGTAGTTTCTGCATCGCTGAGATACTGCAGCGTGTGGCGTGACGCAGACTCTGCTGTTGGATGGGTACCCCCAGGGCAGACCGCACAAATCTGCTCACAACCTCCATGATACCATTGTGGCATACTCACAGGTGGGTGGTGGCATCAGACGCTGAAGCTGCCCAGAAGCTTGCGGAGCAAAGGTTCCCTCAGCAGGCGGTGAAGATACGCCAGGCAAGCAGCTTGGCTCTTCTATTTGATGATCCATATCAACTGATGAAGCGTGATTTGCAAGTTTGCAAGCCCACGCCTGTAGGGTACAGCAGGCCACAGATTGCCGCAGTCACCTGCTTTGCGTGCTTCTTGTAGACTTGCTATGCCAACCTCTTCTACCTGAGCAATTACCAGCGCTTTCCCAGCATTTGTCAAGCACATGAGGCACCATCTGTGACCTGCGTGTGCTTATAGGAAGCTCCTAGGCAGGATGTCCAGCTTCTCATGTTCTTTCAGAAAACTACGGTAACATTGTTTCTGCCTGGATGATCAATCTATGGACTTGTGTGCAGGATGAGGATGTGTTGGACACCTGGTTCTCATCCAGTCTCTCCCCCTTTGCTACACTGGGCTGGCTTGAAAACACCGAGGACATGGCCCACTTCTACCCAAATACTGTGCTGGAGACTGGCCACGACATCCTGACCTACTGGGTCGCCAGGATGGTCATGATGGGCATGGAGCTGACAGGTGACAGCTCTTGCCTGCATCGTGGCTTCCAACTACTGGTCGAAAAAAATCCCAATTAATGCCAAAAATCAAGCAGCTTGCAGAGCACACATGCTTTTGGGGAATGAGCATCCAGAGAGAAGGCTTTCTACCGGACAGCATTGTGGGACACTAACAAGTCATATCTCTCATGTGTGTTGCATTTTAAGGAATTGAGCATCATCTTCTTAGTGCTTCTCGCACAAGATCGGGTGCCCTACAAGTGACGGCGTGAGCTGTGATAATAGCAAGCAGAGAGCACCTTTTGAAAGAGGGAGTCCAATGTTGCGTACCTTCAGAATGTACTGCTGGCTGTGCAGGCAAGGTGTCTATCAGCCATGATCACCTCCACAGCATGGTGCTGGGAGAGTGAACTGCATGTGTGAGCAAACTGGGTACCTTGCAACAATCACCACAGAGCATAAAGTGTGCATTGCTTCGTGTTCAGGCAAAATTCCCTTCAGCACCGTGTATCTGCACAGCATGGTGCGCGACGCGCACGGGAGGAAGATGTCTAAGTCCTTGGGCAATGTCATCGACCCTCTGCACGTCATTGAGGGCATCACCCTTGAGGTGAACCCTCCCCTCAGCATATCTATGCTCATACCAGTCAGTGTAAAACGCTGAACACAGTGAGCAATCATCCGGGCTCTCTGTATGCTTGTACCTGATGGCCCTATCCCCTATCTAGTTGCTGCCTACCTACATAGCGCCTGCAAAAGCCAGGAATGACTGGGATGGTACCGTAGATGATACAGACAGCTCAACGGCATGCCCTCTTCATGTGGCTTTGCCCTTGTCAAGGCATGTGTTTCTCACACCCTCAGCTTATAAGATTGCTTGCTAATCATGCAGGCCCTGCAAGCCAACCTGGAAGGTGGCAACCTGGATCCTAAGGAATCGGAGAAGGCGAGGGCTATCCTAGCGAAGGAGTTCCCAGACGGTATAGAGGAGTGTGGCACTGACGCGCTGCGCTGCGCCCTAATCTCCTACACGTGCCAGGTGACCTACCCCTTACAAAAGGAACTCAGCACCAAATCCTCAGTCCCTCCCGTCTGCTATGGTTGTGGCTGAGGGGTCTATGTGGGATCTCAGCATTTGAAAGCTGCATGTGTGGGTGCAGGCCAACAGCGTCAACCTGGACCACAAGAGGAGCGTGGGGTATCGGCACTGGTGTAATAAGCTGTGCAACGCTGTGCGCTTTGCGATGACAAATCTTGGGGAGGGCTTCCAACCATCTGCCAGCCCACTCTCCCCAACAGAGCTGCCCTTTGCGTGCCGGTGGATTCTCAGCCGGCTGAATGCCACCATAACGGCCACTGTCAAAGCGTTAAAGGAGTATTCCTTTGCTGCGGCTCTACAGGTGAGCCGCATGCTCAGCTGTGCAAGGCTTGCATAGCCAACCTCTGCAGATTGTGCAGAGGCACAGATCCGTCCAACTTTGCACAGACATGCACCTGTCGGCTCCTAGGCCCCTCTGAGATGCCCATGACTTCAGACCACCATGGTGCCAGCTGTTTGCATGGGCAACTGCCATCCTCAAGTGGAGCATTGCTCACGTGCTGCAATTCTGCCTAGTTATGCAGCCTTTGAACACCAAATTTATTGGCAACATAGGTGCTCTACAGCTGGCTGAACAGCAGCTACTTCCTGGTGGCTGAGAGTGGCTCGCGTTGTTGCAGGCGCAGTACAGCTGGTGGCAGTACGAGCTGTGTGACGTATTCATCGAGCTGGTGAAGCCTGTCATGGCCCGCAGCAGCTCTGAGGAATGCGCGGACGCCGCGAAGCAGGCCTTCTGGGAAACCCTCTGGACCTGCTTGGATACCGGGCTCAGGTGTGGCTGCTGATACCACCAAAATAGGCTTGCGCAGGCCCCTTGCATGCGGATCGTTTGCTACTGTGCCATGGAGCAGATTGCTGGTCGTGCCAAGGGGGTGTAAGGTGAACATGGCTTTCAAGGGGCTCACAGATGAGGGCGCATTTTCACAATCTAGTGTGCACTGCGCTGTTAGGGGGCGCATAAGCAGGAGATGCCGGACAACCCTGAATACTGTTAGTAACACTGATATCTCTCCTCCTCAATTACCGTACACTGACAAGATCTGGCGTCAGAGTTGCTTCGTGTGCAGGCTGCTCCACCCCAACATGCCCTTCCTGACCGAGGATCTGTGGCAGCAGCTGCCCAGACATCCAGAAGTGGACCGCCCGGAGTCAATCATGATTGCAGATTACCCAGCAGCTAACAAAGCCTGGAGCAGCGATGAGGTGGAGGCTGACATGGATGATGTCCTGAGCATCAAGGCCAAGACGCGCAGCATGCGCTCAGGTACTTTAAGTTGTACATGGCTAGGCTTCACACTGCCTGGGGCTTGAAGCAGAAAAAAACATTATGCATACATGATTAGCTACGCGCTTTACTTGCTGCAAGGCAGTGTAGCTTCTTTATCCACAGCATGTAGACTCTGGAGCATGTGCATTGCTTCTTCTTGCTGTATGCGCGGCCTCACCAGCACCGTAACAATGAGCCGTTTACCGAGATTGGAGACTGTGCCTCAAGGATTCAGCATGTGTCCCGCAGACTACGATCTGCCGAAAAACCAGCGGCCTATGCTCTTCATACTCTGCAAGGAGGCAGGGAGATGTGCGCGCCTGTCTAAGCTCACAGGCATGATAGGATATCTTGCCTGCAGTGATGAGGTTGAGGTGAGTCAACTTGATGATATCGAGTATGCTGCACCGAAAGAGAGAGCCTGCCTTTAGCTTGCGTGCATGTTACAAGCAGTGCTTCAGCTAGGCAGTATAATGCCACTTTTTGCAATAAAGCTTCTGCAGACGGATATGTGATCTTAGCTTTAGCATGCACGGCTTGAAGGCCCTGAGTATTGCACCCTCTGCCTGCAATCACGTTGTAGAGGTCACCCCTGCATGACTAGCGTGCCTGACAGGTCCCGATGTCGAGACTCCCAGTTTCTTTGCAGGTGTCCTCTGAGGCTCGGGCGCCAAGCGGGTGTGGACTGAGTGTCCTGGATGACAGCATCACCGTCTGCCTTATGCTCAAGGGCCTCTTGGACCCTGTCAAGGAAGCTGCCAAGCTCAAAATCAAACTGGTATGTCAGAATGCTGCTCACCCGCTCGCATTAGGCTTGTGAATTTTGCATCTGGCTGGATGGTCCCTGCATTGCACAGCACCACCTGCTTTTCCCGTGGTGGTCAAAGATTGGCCCAACATATTCCACAAGCAGCATTAGCAGACCTGGCTGCATGCAGTCTTTTCTGGGTGCACCCTTGCATAGTCCTCTCGCTCTGGAAATCTTAGGAGGTCAGGGAGTTACTGGCAGGCTTGCATGTGGTCATTCTAAGATTCCATGGGCGTGCGGTGAGAGGCTTGTGATTGCATGCTGGTTCCACTTGTGACCTACAATGCCTGTGATCTGTGCAGGCCAAAGTAGAGAAGGACTTTCAGACTTTGCAAGCCAATATGCATAAAGCCGCGTACAAAGAGAAAGTTGAGGAAGAGAAGCAGGCTGAGGACACAAGCAAGCTTCACAAGCTTCAGGGGCAAGAGAAGGCCCTTCAGGAGGCCCTGCAGAGTATGGAGGCGATGCAGACACATGCGATGAAGACATGGATGATAGCATGATTTCCGCTCTGCTCATCTCCAGAAATACCTACACCATTGGATCAGGGAGAGTGCACTCTGTCTGAGAGTGACTGCATCTCATCTAGGGATGCCACTGGTAGTACAGAAACAGGGACTGAAGCATCAACAAATTGCCATTGCAACTTTGCAATTGAACTGCAATGAACGATTGCGGAAAAGGCTTCCTGTGGAGACTTCCTCTCTAGTGGCGCCTGTGACAGACGGCAGCAATCACCAGGCCATCGGGCTGTCAGCCTTGACAAAGTCACTGCATGCCGGATCACTGATTAGGCAACCTCAGTCTCTGAAGAGAGAAGTGTGTACGAGGAGTCGAATGCGATGCCTCTGCCCATACCTCTCTTCCTTAAGCATTCTACTGTAAGGACCAGGACTCCTCACACTGATTTAGTCGTGCGGCGTAAGGCCTTGAAAACTGAAATTTTCCTGGCATCCTCTGAGATGAGCTCAGGTAATCGCATACGCCCGGATCTTTAGCATTTAGTGGCATACACACTGCTTAAAGTTGTTTGGGGGACGATACAAGATGTCCAATGGTCTCTCCCTGTGTAGGGAAGCCAGCTTGCCCGGAGCCTGAAGTGCCCTTGGCGCCGGATTTACCCACAGAGACTTGGACCCTGATAGCTAAACACCAGGATGATCTGAAAGACACCGCCAGGCTCATGTGTACGTGTCCCCCCACGTCACAAATGACGCATATCACTGATACACATTCGGAAGCTTTGCAAGCTGCATGTCAGTTAATTTGCGAGCAGACTGCAAAGCTATTTGTGGCGGGGTGCAGGTGTTTGTAAAGCATCGTCACGTTTGGAGCCACCTGAGGATGTGCTGAAGAGCTATCGCGATATGCTCTACGATCACTTCTACAAAGAAAATCGCTTTGGTGAGATGATGGAGTCAAAATTACTCCAGCGTGAGCTCTTTCTCTTCACAGCTTGGCCCATGTGTTTCAGAAAGCTGGTGCCTGAAAGTGCCCTGTCTTGGGTTGTTGTGCTCAGCATTAGCATGCATGCGTCTCTGCGCCTTGCTTGATCGTGCTAGCATCAGGCTGCCTGTCACAGGATCATCAGACAAGGTGTCATGCGGTCTGCTGCTGGTCATCATCATGATGATGATAGAATGCCTTCCGGTCAACACCATGTTAGGCAATGAGCATATGCTAGTCATCACTTCAATCGGGAGATTGTCAGGAAGGGGTGCAGGATTGGAAATGACCCGCGGTCTGGGCTGAGTCGCAAGAGGAAGTAATCTGGTAGCAGCTTGTGTGCAGGTTGCCAGTGGGCGTCCAGGACGTGGCGCAAGATGCAGAGCGCCGCTGGTAAGCCTGCGCAGCAGTGAGGTCAGCAGCGCCAGCATAGCGCAGCGCTGCGCATAATGCAGAGGGCCGAGCAGTCTACTCACTCCGTAGCTAGCAGCTACATGTCCTGTGACCAGGCTG
Source organism: Coccomyxa viridis (assembly GCA_963930925.1). Classification (NCBI taxonomy): domain Eukaryota; kingdom Viridiplantae; phylum Chlorophyta; class Trebouxiophyceae; family Coccomyxaceae; genus Coccomyxa; species Coccomyxa viridis. The sequence continues at coordinate 319,727 of CAWVOJ010000004.1, read as the reverse complement.
AAGCAAGCGTCTGGACCTCACTTTGATAATGGGGATTTTTAACATCAGCACCTGCTTAGGGCAGATGTGAGGCCTGCTGTAGGTTTAATTTCACCAGGAGTCCTGCTAGTACATCTAAGGCTTCACAGTAGTGATGCAGCAGATCTGCGGCCTGTAGCAAGGATCTGCAGAAGAAATCTGGAACATGCCATGCCGCACAGTGACTGTCTGGCCTGTTCTTTGCCGTTCAACACATGTACACCCTGTGACAGGAATGAGTCCTGGCACTAGGTCACAGAATCGGCAGTTTAGCTCGTAGAATACAGGTGGAGTGTCTGCGTGGCCCAGATGTTATAGGCATAGTGGAATTTAAATGCCTCTATACTGCCTGTCTGTGATTGACTGTGGCTGCGAGGGAAGTTTGAAGCTCTGCAGACTCACTAGGCTTTGTGCATGTATGATATATTGTGATGTCACCGTACTGCTGCTGGATTCTTATGCTCTTGGCATCCTGTCCATGTAAGAAGACATATGCTGCCCATCAAGGAAGCAATTCGCATTGTTGCTTCCCCTTCAGTGCCTTGCTCAGCAACATGTCTCAGAGACTTAGGTTGCCTAATCAGTGCTTCGCATTGGAGCCCTGTTATTGGACCTCTATACCAGACGCTGGCTTCTATAGGACAAGAGAGTGACCGACAGTCCCTAAGCCCAGCGCCGTGTGGCGTGAGGCCTTGATAGAACCTGATACTTCCTGGCACTTTTAAGGGTGAGCTCAGGGACCAGTATTTGCCGAGTCTCCAGCATTCAGCGGCCTACACGCTTCATAGTACTCTCGGAGGGGCGATACGATGCAATGGCCTCTCCTTGTGTAGCTCGAAGCCAGCAGAAGGTACCAGACTATTGATCGTCCAACCAACGCAGGGAAGTGCAACAATCAGCTGCGTGCTTGTCATTGACATCCACAGCCATATCAGTAGGTAATGCTCTCTCCACCGCCCAGTCAGGACGAGCTCGGACACGAGGAACTGCTCGTGAAGCCACCAGAAGCCACCTGCCATGGAGCGCGCTGTAAGCAACGCTGTAAGGAGTTGGATTTATAACAGCCAGCCTGCAGCATTTTGTGCATTGGGCAAGATGTTCAGCCTGTTGCAGGGCAGCAGCCAGAGCAGATATTTATGTGGGCCACTCAAGGAGATTAGGAACTAGCTCCCTGCAGATCCATGCCCTGGATCGCCCTGCAAGCATGCAGAGAATCCACTTGAGACGGTGAAGAAGGTGCATGGTGCAGTCACATGCGTGTGCAGCGCTGATGGTTGACATCCTCTTTGTGCTCTACTGGTTGGTATTGTCCAGTGTCAGTTACGCAAGCTCACAGATATGCATATGCTCAGACTCCTGCACAGTGCCGCAGTAGAGGGTCAGGAGAGCTCAGCGGGATGATCATGTACGATGAGGCGTTAGCCCGTCAAGCACGCCTTCAGCTGATGAGCCGGCACGCTGACGATGCAGGATCTGCGGATCGCGCTGAAGGGCGGAAACCTGATCAAAGGGGACTAGAAAAAGCAAAGGCCGTCCATCAGCACAAGCTCCCGCAAGGCATGGAGGAGTGCGGCACTGATGCCCTGCGCTTTGCTCTTGTGTCCTTCACCGCGCAGGTAACAAAGCTCATCCATGCGGGCAGTCAGATGCCCCGTTCAACATAGCAACGCATGCAACTGAAGCTTGTTCTGCCTTTGACTGCGCATGAATTCCGCAAGGAGCCTTGGCCGTACTGACATGATACCGCTCTAGCTGCAGGACAAAGGCTTCAGTGGTTGTCAGGAAAAGCTGACACGAGCCTGCAGATGCATGGCGCCACCCACAAGAGTACCCTCAGTCCGTTCTGTCTACCGAGGCTGTGGCTGAGGGGTCCATGCGACCTCAGTATCGGCATTTGTGAATGCAGGCAAAAAGCGCGAATCTGGACATTGAGAGGATCGAGGGATACCAGCGCTGGTGGAACAAGCTGCGGAACGCTGTGCGCTTCGCGCTGATGAACCTTGGGGAGGGCTTTCAGCCACCTGCCACTCCACCCTCCCCAGCCAGCCTGCCCTTCTTGTGCCGATGGATTCTCAGTCGCCTGAACGCCGCCATAGAGGCTACTGTGGCAGCGTTCACCACATGTACCTTCTCTGCAGCTACACAGGTGAGCGGCATGCTCAGCTCTTCGGCGCTCTCAATGCTTGCCTCTGCAGATTCTGATCATCTTCAGCTTTGTCTAGCCATGTCTATGCATGCCCTGTAGGATCGGGCGCCCCTCTGAGGCGCCCATGACTGCGAAATTCACTGGTTTTGGCTGGTCGCATAGGGTACCGCTGTTGTCTAGTAGAGCTTTGCTCATATGCTTTCACTGTACCTGGCTGCGCAACCCTTCAAGACCAACTCAAGTGCAGCAAAAGAATTGTTTGCGAATTTACCACATCTGAATGCTCAGCTGCCACTCTCTGGTCACCGAAAATGGCTTGCATTGTTCCAGGCGCTGTACAGCTGGTGGCAGGACGAGCTGTGCGACGTGTTCATCGAGCTGGTGAAGCCTGTCATGGCCCGCAGCAGCGCCGAGGAAGGGGCCGAAGCAGACAAGCAGGCTTTCCGGGAAACCCTCTGGACCTGCCTAGACATTGGCCTCAGGTGTGGCTGCTGATACCCCCCTATCAGGCTTAAGCATACCCTTGCAAGCAGACCCATTTTGGACACAAATGCCCTGTAATGGAGCAAAAGTCTGGCCATGTACTACTTGATTGCATAGGTGTAGCATGCTTATGGCTTATAAGTGGCCTGCTCACAGCTGAGAGCGGTACAAGATTGCAGCTGATCTGTTTTATCACAGTTTCTTCTGTGCTGTGCTGTCAAGGGAACTTGTTGATAGAGGATGCAGCACACACCCCTGAAGAGTACTGCCACCCTTCCTTCTCAGTTGTAACACACAGACCAGATCTGACATTAAACTGCCTTGTGCAACTGTGCAGGCTGCTGCAGCCCATCATGCCCTTTGTGACGGAGGAGCTGTGGCAGCAGCTTCCCACCAACCCAGATATGGAACGCCCAGAGTCCATCACGATTGCGAGATACCCGGCTGCTGACCCATTCTGGAGCAGCGCTGAGGTGGAGGCTGACATGGAGGCTGTTGAGAGCATCGTGGCCAAGATATGCAGTCTGCAAGCAGGTACCTATTGTGACACTTGGCATCTAATGTGTCTGAGGCTCAGACTCTGGTCATCTGCTACATGACTGCTGACTATGCAGGCTTCACTCGCTGCAAAGCAGGGTTGGCTGACTTGACTGAAGCGCTGACAGCATGATGCCTGCTCCGCTATTCCGCTGTTGCACAATGTCACTGCAAGCTTATGCGTGCTCTTTTTCTCATTTCTACCACTTGCTGGTGAATAGTCTTGACTGAAGACTTGTGTCATGCAGACTATGATGTGCAGCAGAAGCAGCGGCCCGGCCTGCAGATTCTGTGCAAGGATGAAGGGAAATGCGCACTCTTGTCGCAGCTCTCTGACGTAATAGGGTCTCTTGCCTACAGTAATGAGGTGAAGGTGAGCATACTTCCTCAGAATCAGCAGCTTGCACCCGATCAAAGCATGATGTAGTGCCTTGCCAAACAATGGTGTTATGTGGCGACACAGCTATCGTGTGCTTTGCACAGACACACCTTGCTCAGATCCCAATTTCTTTTGGCGACCCATCTGTCTGTCGAACCTTGGAATTGCGCTGATCGCATCTGGCATGGTCTGCCTTGCCTTGCAGATAAGTGCAACAGGCTTCCCAGGTCCCTATGTCAAGGTTTCCCTCTGCCTTGCAGGTATCTCAGGAGGCTGAGGCGCCAAGCGGATGTGCAGTGAATACTGTGGATGACACCACTGTTGTCTGCCTTAAGAAGAAGGGCGTGCCGGACCCCATTAAGGGGGCTGCCAATCTCAAAATCAAACAGGTACAGCGAGTGACTAATCGCTGCGCACCTTCAGATCTCGGAAAATGTGTAGTTGCGCACTTGCTGAGAGATTGCAATGCTGCTCTGGGCCAGGCAATCCTGTAAGGTTGCACAGCACCTCTATGGGCTCTTGACCAGCTCAGAGCCTAGCCAGGGTATAGCTCTGAGCACAATAGGAATCACAATGCATGCCATTCACAGTTGTCAGAGCTTGCCACAGTGTGCTGGAAATAGCAGCATGAACATGCCGGGTTCTATGCTATCCTGTGTATGTGTCCTTCACAGTATCAATATTCTGACATTTCAGGAGTCAGGAAGCCTCTTAGATCCTATGCCATGTAATATGCACATACAGTAATTTCAACATTTTCAATTTGCCTATGCATGCGCTGGGAAGCTCGCAGTTGCCTGCTAAGTGCGCTTGTGACCCACAATGCCTGTGATCTGTGCAGGGGAAGGTGAAGAGGGAGATGCAGGCCATCGAGATGAGAATCAAGATGGCGTCCTGCAAGGATAGGACACAAGAACCCATCGCGCTTGAGGACTCCAGCAAGTTCAGCAAGATACCAAACTCCCAGTGGCGCGAGGCCTTGAGTGAACCTGACAATTCCAGGCCCATTCCAACAATGAGTCAAGGTGAGACCACTGGCTCAGTTGCAGACTTGTAAGAAGCATGTTGAATTCCTAGAACTTGTGTAGAGAGCTTGCGACCAGGTTGATGGCCTCTCTTTGTGTAGGGCAGCAAGCTTGCCCGGAGCCAGAAATGGTCCTGGCGATGGCGTTGCCCACGGATGTTTGGAGCGAGATAGCTAGCCATTTTGATGAGTTGGGAGACACAGCCAGACTCATGGGTGCTTCTCTCCCTATGTCATGACTAAGGCATATACTGACTCGCTCTTTGGAAGCTTGCAAGCAGCATCTCCAAAAACAAAGTAGACGCCCTTCGAGGTCTGGGCCATACTTTAGGAAAGCATCATGCTGAGCACACCGTGAGGCGCATCTAAGATTACATTCCAGTAACACCTCGGATTCACATCACACTCAGTTGATATCGGATGGTCATGCTCATTGTGGCTGTGTGCAGGTGTCTGCAAAGCATCGTCACGTCTGCAGCCACCTGAAGATGAGCTGCAGAAACATTACGAAAGGCTCCAGATGCATTGCAATGTCCGATGGGCCTTTGGAGGCCCTCGGGACATCATGTTGCAGTACCACATCATAGAGTATATGGGCTCAATTCTGGGCTTGATGATGAGGCCCAAGATGCTGCAGCGTAAGCTCATCCCACATTTTACATATAACTTGACACCGTTGGTGCTCGAGAGAGCCCTCGCCTAAGCTTGTAATCAGCAGGATCCAGCATGCCTGCCTGATCATGAAGAGCAACACAACATGCTCTGCAAAACACAAGCTTCAGCCATGGTGTCAGGGTCTGCTGCTGATCATTGTTAGATTTGATGGTCGCTGGACAATACCCATGAAAGCTGCTTCTGCTATGAAAGTGTCAGGAAGGGGATGAAGGACTGCATATGATCTCTGAAATAGGCTGCATGGCAAGTGCGATTTCCATTGAAACCACAAGCTATGTGCAGGCCACCAGTGGGCATCCAGGAAGTGGCGCGAGATGCAGAGCGCCTCTGGTTAGCGCGCGCAGCGATGAGGTCAGCAGCGCCAGCATAGCGCAGCGCTGTGACTCATGCAGAGGGCTAAGCAGCCTACTCAGTAGCTGGCAGCCATATGTCCTGCAATCAGGCTGAAGCAAGTGTCTGGACCTCATCTCAATACTGGTGGATCTGGTATTCTGGATGAGCACCTGCTTAGGGCAGATATCTCTATCATCGATGTGAGGCCTGCTACAGGGTTCGAATTCATTCTGAGTCCTCCAACTACATCTAAGGCTTCACAGTAGTGATGCAGCAGATCTGCGGCCTGTAGCAAGGATCTGCAGAAGGAATCTGGAACATGCCATGCCGCACAGTGACTGTCTGGCCTATTCTATGCCGTTCAACCCATGTACACCCTGTGACACGAATGAGTTCTGGCGCTAGGTCACAGAACCGGTACTGTAGCTCAGAGAAGACAGGTGCATTGTGTGCGTGGCCCAGATGTTATAGGCATGGTAGAATCCAGCTGCCTCTGTCTTGCCTGTCTGTGCTGACTGCCCTTATCTACGGATGCTACTGGTAGGAGGGAAGCAGGCACTCAGGGACGAACAATGGCTATTGCACTTTCTTGCCTGAAGCTATGAATCACACCAAGTGAGAGTCTGCAGCATTCTTTGACTAAGTGAGGCATGTGTGAAAGGAATGTCGTGATGCTTTCCAATTGGGCTTACGTGTCTGACATCATGCCTATGTATGAGCCATGCTGCTGCATCGGCTCAGAAGGCAAACCAAGCCAGCACAATTGCTTTTGTTCAACTCAACGGCTCAGCAGCATGAGCTGCCCATGGACCAGCAGACAAAAAGGATCCATGCATGCCAAATCACTGATTAGGCAACCTGAATCTCTGAGAGGAAAGTGTGTACGAGGAGCGAATTTGATCCATGCAAGTAGACTCCTCTCTCGGAAACATGTTCCTGTAGAAAAGAAGGGTACCTACTAGTGAGTCTGGCCGAACGCCCAGGGGTGCGAGGCCTTGACAGGACCTGATAGGTCAAGGCCCACTCCAAAGATGAGTCAAGGTGACACCATCCGCCCACTTGCACACTCATGTGAAGTATTTTTGGGTCCTAAAGCTTCTGCAGGGAGCTTGCACCCAGTCCAATGGCCTCCCTCTGTGTAGGGCAGCAAGCTTGCCCGGAGCAAGAAGTGGTCACGGCGATGGCACTGCCTAAGGACATTTGGAGCAGGATAGCTAGGCACTTTGATGATCTGGGAGACACGGCCAGGCTCATGGGTGCTTCTCTCCCCACGTCATGACCGAGGAATACACTGACTCGCTCTCCTCTGAAGCTTGCAAGCAGCATGACAAGAGAAATGACACGTCCTGTCAAGGTCTGGGGCTGAATGCATGATGCTGGAGTACTTGGCCTCCTGCACAACTGCATACCATGAGGTGCAACCAAGACTACCCTTCGAAGGCACACCTCAGGCATTAAGTGACGCTTTTATAGCAGCATGTTACTCAGTAGACACCAGACTGTCATGCTCATTGTGGCGGCGTGCAGGTGTCTGCAAAGCATCGTCACGTCTGCAGCCACCTGAAGATGAGCTGCTGAAGTGTCACGAAAGGCTACAGTCGCACTACCGCTTCACAGCCCGGCTGGGACTGATGATGAAGCCCGTAATACTGCAGCGTAAGCTCATATCCACATCATGGCACATGTCTTCACATTGTTGGTGCTTAAGAGAGCCCTCGCCTCAGCTTGCACTCAACAGGGTCCAGCATACATGCATCTGTGCGCCCTGCCCAATAATGGAAAATGACGCTCTGCAAAACACAAGCTTCCGTCGTGGTGTCACGATATGCTGCTGGACTTTGTTGGGTTCAATGGTCTCCGGACAAACAGCAGCTTCCGCCATGAATGTGTCAGGAAGGAGATATAGGACTGCATATGATCTCTGGAATGGACTCCATTGCAAGTGCAACTTCCAACTTGACCACAGGCTGTGTGCAGGCTACCAGTGGGCATCCAGGAGGTAGCGCGAGATGCAGAGCGCCTCTGGTGAGCCTGCGCAGCAGTGAGGTCAGCCGCGCCAGCGTAGCGCAGCGCAGCGCATCATGCAGAGGGCTGAGCAGACTAATCGGCCACATGTGCTGTCACTAGAAGCATGCGTCTGGACCTCATTTTAACACTTGTGAGGCCTTCTGTACGCTTAGGTCGCCTTCATCTCAGCTGCTACATATCATGCTTTGCCAATGCTGGCGATTCAACATATTTTCCATGAGCCGAGCAACTGCAGAAGAAGCCTCCGACAAGTCTGGCCTTACGATTGCCGCTACACCCCTGACTGCAAACACTTTCAGGATTGCGGACAGGAATGAGACCTGGCACTGGCTCAGGAAACCGGCACTTCTTAGAGAATACAGGTATAGGGTGCGAGTGGCCTAGATGTGGTTTGCACAGCAGAATCCTGCTGCCTGAGTCCTGCAGTCTGTGGGCGTGCTTGTCTTTGGCTGTCAATGGCTGGGAGGGGAGGTTGACCTTTAAGCTTCAAGCAGCTATGATGCCACGGTGGCACACACTCTCTGGCAAATACTGCTCGCTGGAACATGAATGATATTCACGCCAGTGCGCCAACACTCCCGTCTTTGACAACGGGCACAACATGTTTGCAGATAAAATGCTGTACAGCCAGCTCTTGCAAGCTTTTCTTTCAATGAGAAACCTGCAACCACGATGTTTTACCGGCCACCAAAGCCTGCACTGGCAGTGTATGCACACATGCATGTATATATGTACAACTCTTGGCAGACCAGCATCTAAAGATGACAGACAAGGTATGCAGTACTGCTGGTGTGCATTTATAGCCTGCCCAGCAGCCTGAGCTGGCCTTTTTCAGGGACATTTGCAACACCTTGGTGGCCACATGGGCAATTGCCAATTAGGCAACCAACCTTGGACGAGGACTTTTGTCTGAATAGCGGGCTGCAATCCCAGACAACATGTTCGTGTTCGAGGAGATGTCTGGTGTTGATTGAATCGTACAGAAGTACGGCACTAGCTCGCACGTTAAAAGCTTGGTAAGGGCTGAAGCTGCAAGCCTCTATCGCTGATAGCTCGAGATTATCACTGATATCATCGATGAGATACAGGTGCTGGCGGAAACTCTGTCCATGCTTAGCACATCCACGAAGCAAAGAAATGCCTCAGCCCGAGATCCAGTCCGAGAACGCACAAGTGACAAGTCACGATGGAGGTGCAGAAGCGTCGACACAAGGCACTGCAGGCTGCAGGTGCATCCAAACATGCTTATGTCATTGCCATAGAGATGTCTGTGCAAAATTTTGTTTGGACGGTTCACAAGCACAATGGGCAGTGATGTTCCACATGCAATGCTTGCAAGCCCTGTGAAAGGCTGCAGACTCTGTGTCTTGCGTACTCAGAGTGCTGCAGACAGTCCAGCAACCGTTCGCTCTTGTTTCTTGTAGGACAACAGACCTGCCCAATGCAAGTATGCCCCTGGCGCCAGCCTTACCCACAGAGATCTGGAACCTGATAGCTGAGCACTTGGGCCTTCAGGATACAGCCGTCCTAAAAGGTGCCGTTCTGCCACATATCGCCTGGGCTGATACTGTAGTGCGAGGGAGAGTTTTTCTTCCTAAAGGAGTTCTGCAATTGGCCCTCTTCTAATATAGATTTGCATGTGCAGGTGTCTGCCAAGCGGCGTCACATGTGCAGCCAAAATACCTGGTCCTGGAGCACTTTTACGATGTATATGTGCATTACCAATCCATTGGACGCATGATGCCACTGGGGCTCCCTCGGACAGGAGAAGGTAAAGCCTAGATGCATGTGCACCTTGCCAGTCAGACCAGTGCCCAGGCCTTGCTCTTATAGCAGATCATACTGAAGATATAAACCACATAATTCTTGCAAACATCACCTGCATGCAGACATTTCTAGAGGTCTACAGATTCAGATATCTCAGGACAGTCACAAGCAGCAGGACATCTGTTGCCAGTCACATACAAAGCTAGAAGGCCAGAAAAGCTTGTTCTAGATGCATTTGTAGGTGGGTGCACAAATTATCCTGCTTGTTCGGAGGAAAATGTTGGATGCCAGACAGATCTGATGTGCAGGATGGATCTGGGCATACAAGAGGTGGTTGGAAGCTCATTACAAACGCATGGATGCTGCCAACAATCTTCAGGTGGGATGATGATCATTGGCATCATGCACAGTGGATGGCATCTCTTGATGTAGAACTCTTAATGTCAGAGTTTGCTGCTGGTTAGGAAAAGTTGCCCCATACTGAAGTGAGTAGTATGCAGATGCGAGACTATAAAAGCGCCAATTTGCAGGTCTCCAGTGGGAGTCATAGTGGTGGTACGCAGCGTTCCAGGTCTAGCATCGATTTTGAAGCCAGTGATGCATGGTGGATCATGCGAGGGCTTGTGCACCCCACCCAGCTGCTCAGGCTGGCGCTGATTGGGGAACCGTCTTGGAATTGGATCCAATGAAGCTCAAGCAGGTACTGAGGGAGGGCAATCCAGTCAGCACCTGCCCAAGGCTGCTGGTGGCATGTTGCACGGAAGGTCAATCCTGTGGAGGGCTCCTATTTGGCGTAACTGGCGCCTTTGATGAGCCTGTGGTAAGCCTATTGCAAGTGTGCCAGCACAAAGATAGAAAGCTTCATGTAGCCCTTGCTCTGTGAGGATGCACCAGAGTGTGGAAAACCCTCTCAGGACGGTGATGAGACTGCATCCGGAACCTGCCTTAGACCAGGATGTCTGAGCTTGGCCAGTCAGGGAACGCCCACAGGGGCATGATCTGTGCGGGCCAGGCATATGCACAGTGGAGTAGTTGCCCCTTTCTTGACTGTCTGGGAAGGTCTAGGAGGTAAACATAACCTTTCTGAAAACTGTGACTCACAGCCGGGCCGACACTGTCTGTTGCCTTGGCAGGCGTATGCATTTTATAGCAATGACCGATCCTCAGGGAGATCAAATTTTGAATGCACTCCTGCGATCTTCCCTCAGGGGCTCTCCAGTCTGAGGGAAGGGTAGATTGAGTTACACAAGAAAGCTACTCAAGCTATGTGAAGCTGCAGAGACCCTGAAGCACACAGTGCTTGCGCACATGTGAGGCATGTTGCTGATCCCCATCACAAGCATGCTGTTATCTTTGGGATAAGCCTGCTCAGTAGCCAGCAGCAGCTGAGGTGGATCCATGAGTCAGTGGCCACATGCACAATCACCAAATAGGCAACCGGAATCGATGGGAGCAGGAGAGGCCAAATCACGCCAGGCGATGATTCTCTTGTTTCAAAGCTTAAGCTTGTAGGAGGAAAGGCTCACGTACATTGCTATTACATTTGCAATATGACGGATGACCTGAAGGTCGCAGCTTGACAGAGCTGTATAGTCCCAGGCTTTGCAAAGATGAGCCCAGGTAACAGCACAGTTCCAACCTATGAGAGCTGATGAGCAGTCCTTTTACTTCGTGAGGTCTTTTGTCCGCCGAGGAAGTTGAATGGTGTTCGATTGACTTTTCTGCAGGGCATCAAGATTGCTCAGAGGCGAAGGTGCAAGTAGCGCCTACATTGCCCACAGAGGTCTACACCAAGATAGCTGAGCACTTGTCTGTAAAGGACACAGCTGGGCTTATAGGTGCTTCTTCCTCCCTACGTTCTCGCCAAATCCAGCTGATGGCGTGATTACTGACTCAGACCTGCTCAACGTTGAGCTCAGCGTGCACCCTGTCACCATCTTCGTACTTGACTCCATCAATGCTGTTTTTTGGCAGGTGTCTGCAAAGCGTCCTCACGTCTTCGGCCACGAGAGAAGGTCATGAAGCACTACTATGACATGCTGCAACGCAACAACAGCGGGTGCTGCTTAGTGACATTGTCAGCCAACTCCATTCACAGCACGGTAAATCCGCAGACGCTGTGTGATTCTTGCCGAGCATATACACTGTTTGTATCTGGCATGCCTCTTGTTTACTTTAAAATTTCCTTTTGGCGTTGCCTTGAGATTCATTGGTTGTTCCTGAACTTTTGCCTATCTCAACAGCCTGAGGCAGCATGTCTGTCTGCTCCTGCTATTTGCTTGTGGTTCACATGAATTCTCTGCAATTTAGAAAGGGCGCAGGCTGCATCTGAGATCTTCACACGGGCAGCTTGGCATTTATAAGATACAAGACAATTGGAGGAGCTGATGTGCAGGCTGCAAGCAGGCGACGGAAAAATGTTGCAAGACATAAAGCGAAACCAGTCAAGCCCCGCTGCTGTGACACCAATGGAGCTGGTGTAGCCCAGTTGAAGATGCGGAAAGCTGTGCAGATCAATTAGCACTGCGCGCTGTCTCTACATTAACGCAAAGTCTGGGGATTCAACCATATAGGGGCGGGAACCCTTCCTCAGCAACAGCCCATGGTGTCATGTACAGCACTGCAAAGCTTGGAGTTTGTGTATTTGGGCTAGTCTCGGCCCCAAAGCGTGTGCAAGCGCATGTGCAGTTGGCAGATATGCAGTACATCTGCAAACAGCAGAGCAAGTGCAGACATGACCTCTGCTTTGCCTTTTGACTAGCTGAATTCTTACAGAGATTGCACATAATAAAGGTGTATCTTGGGTGCTGCTCTAGCGGTTGGCTTTTGAACAGCTGCAGCCCTGCAGAATCTTTGCAACCTCCACAAGCAATTCAAGTGTACTATTGAGTGCATCACACCACGCTTGTAGTGTAACACAGCATTAAGCTGATCGCATGCTATGCTTGCCATCCAGTATATTAGGCGTCACTTGGGAAATTGTAAATCCTAAGGTTCTCAAACCTGCTGTGTCAACATCTCCTAAGCTCTTACGCGGGTGGTGCTGTTCTGATCTACATACTTTGCTCTACGGAATACTTCATGATCATATACTTCAAGGCGACTCAGCGTCACAGCCTGAGCAAATCTGCCTTCTGTCTTTGTGTCCAATGTACTTCTTGCTTCAGCTGCCGAACACTTCTGGGCTTGGGGAACTTGTGCACTGTGTCCACATACAGCACTAGATGTGCCTATCTTGAAGTTTCGGTCAGGAAAAGGGACCTCATAGGAGTAGGTCTACATCAGCTGTAAGTGGATACTTCTTGCCTGCACGCTGACAGAGTTTTGAGCATAAGATCAGATGCTGAGTCTGTCTGACCCTCAGGGGTCAAGAAGCTGGAGTACTCTGCTCCTTTGATTGCGCCCTTTCAGGAATAATTCACTCCCAGCTCCACACCACACTCTCTGCAAAAGCTTGAAGCATGGTTGAAGGCTCAGCTGGCTCTGATGCCGGCTTCACATGAGTGCTGTGCAGCACTCCCTTACGCCTGAAGGTGCAGTGGATTGTGACAATAGCCCGTCTGAGGCCTCGCAGCATCAGGCTTGTAAAGCCTGCATGAGGGCTATTGCCACAGAGGAATGGAAATGGAAACCCCCGCCTGGGAAACTGGAGGAAGTGGCTGCTTGACCCCGTCAGCTGTCAGAGCGCTTGTGGTTGGCCTGTAGCAGCTTCTCTTCAATACTCTTGACACCACCGATATCAGCATTCTCTAAATCCGCACGACGCTGTTCCAGAGAGTGGTTGACCACCAAGCGGCTGCTTGCTGCACGCGCCTCACTGTTGTGGTTCTGGGTTGGGCATCTGGATGACTACATCCCTGTTCTCAGCTGCCTTCTTGCTCTCTGCGTTTACAGGCATGGCCTCCTCCTCTGCATCCTGCACAAAACACATCCTGGTTCAGTCCCCAGATGTATACCAATCACAGAGCAAGGATATGATCAGCAGTTGAACAACAGTCCAGGGCGTCTCACACACTGCCCACTCGATAGGCGCCAATTGTACCTCAAGTGGAGTGAAGGCAGCGACTTCTATGTAAAGATTGGTTGTCTACTCTCTGATGACCTCAACCCTGAATACATGTGCAGGCAACGCTGCAGCTTGTCTCACCTTGGCCGCAGCAAACTTCTGGCTTGACTTCTTCTGAGGAGTGACCGCGCCTGAGCAGCTCTGCATGGACACACATGCTTCAATGCCAGTTCCCTGCCTCCCGCGCATGCCCTGTCACACGCAGATTTGAAATGCCCAATGCCCAATGCTGTAATAGTATGTAAGCAGGCCACGTTCCAGGGGGAGACTGACCTTCAGGGCACGCTCAAAGCCTTCGCAAGCTGACTCAGCAAGCTCCCCGGGCCAGTCGACAGCCCTGACCCAGGCTGGAACGGCCTTGTTGTGCATCTTGCAGTCCTCCTTGATGCGCTCCTGCCTGACGAAGAAGCTCTGGGAGAGCGTCTTCGCCACGTCAGCGAGCAGCCAGACCACGATGCAGTACGCCCAGGTGATGCCTACTTTGGCCCAGCCTGCAACAGCAGAGGAGGAATGCTGACTGGAAAGCGCACGGCTGACTAGCAATGACTGCCAAGTATGTCTTGCATAGTTCTACTTGCTCCCTACTCATGAGTAAGTCTATCAGGAACACATAACACAGCCTGAGACGCCCATTGTATCATGGGAGTCTTTGTAAGTCACATTGTACCATCTACAGCTGCCAGCACGCAATTACGGACGAGTGGGCCTGTGATGTTGAAAAGGGCTGATCTGCGCTTATTCCGGGTCAGGCTGAGGAGGCTTCCTGAAATGCGCACCTGCGCCAATCAGGACGCCGCGGCCGCCGTCTGGCTGCACCGCCTCCGGCCAGTACACTGCAATGAATGTTGATGCGAGCAGCACCGCTCCGACCGGAAGCATCAGGTAGATCGAGGGCCGGGGCGCTGTTCTGGCCGTGAACCTCCACCACAGGCTGGGAGTGCGCGTGGCAAAGATGTTCAATTGGATGATGATCATGAGCGCCAGAAACAGCACTGCCACCACCTGCAGGGCAATTCCAGGCGATTAGAAGCCATCAATTGTTCCTTTGCTGGCCGCCGTGATATTGTTGCTTTTACAGATCTTTGAGAAAGACCGGGCAATGGTGTTCAGATACCATGGGCACCATAGATACTACAGACAACACCTGCTGGCACAATGCTATCAAGCTGCCCACAATGCCCTCTGGACAAGCCAACCAGCTCTCACTCCAATAGGTTTGCAAATGTAGTGTCTCTAATCGGTCTCTCACAAATCGATGGGCGTCCATGCTTCCAAAGACATCAACAGACATGGAGGACTGGACGTTGCTGAGATCAGCACACCTGGCCGTTTGTGGTATGGACTGCCGTGGGCAGGCCATGGTCGATGGGGGTCCCAAAGTATTGGAACCAGTTCACGCGCTCTGGCAGGCTCAGGAACAGCAGCACCACGCTCCCGACGATGCCCACGACCGCGGTGCAGAGCGCCACGAACAGGCACTTTGTCATGTTCCAGATCTGTGGGTACTCTGAGCTGTGCACCTGCGTTCGTCATGCACTTATGTCATGGACTGCAAGAATTGAGACCCATGACGCATATGATGTCTCATTTCATAAATGCATGTACTAGTGACTCACCAGATTTAAAGAGAGGTCCCATTACTACGGCATTGCTCCCTCATACTTTCACGATCTCAGCTCACCAAGTGAAGTAATGTGGTATGAAAGAAAGAGTAGATGATTCCCATGACAGAGGGAAGATTGGTAGTACGCATGACAAGGAGTCTTAAGCTCGGGCTCACCAGGTCAAAGGAGGTGGCCATGACTGAGGCGTCATTAGTGATGTTGATGACAATGATGGCCCAGGTGGGCATCTCCAGGCCCAGCAGGATGACCGAGAAGAAGAAGAAGCCCAGGATGAGCAGGCTGCTGGCGATGCGGTAGATGATGTAGGACTGCAGGCGCGCAAAGATGACGCGGCTGGTCCTGATGGCTGTGATGATGGCACTTAGCCCCTCCTGTACATTAAGTAAATCATCTGAGACACTCCATACCAGCCCCTAAGCAGATGCAGGCTGCCTAGGCCCGATTGTGCTACATATTTTCCCTGGTCAATGTCCAGCAAGGCTACAAGGCAGGAAGCCTTGTCCCAGGACATGCTTACAGAAGCCGTCAAGAGAGTCTCAAAGCGCACACAGGCACAAGTTGGAAGAGAAGGCAGATAATCTGCAGGTATGATGCGCACCTCTGTGAGGATGATGTCAGCAGCTCCCTTGGCAGCTGAGGTGGCGCCTGCCACAGCGATGCCTACATTGGCCTTCTTCAGCGCAGGCGCATCGTTCACGCCATCACCTGTGAGCATCATAACAAAGTTCAGCATGTCTCAGAGAACAATAGACTAAAGTCCTCAACCTGTGCTTTAGATGTCACAAGCACTGCACGCTGACAATGCAGCTCGCGCCGAGCATACAAATGACTGTGGCTCGCCTCTTAGTATCCAGCCTTAGCTTATGCTGGGAGTCTCAGGACATCTATCTCATATGCAGCAGATTAGGCACACCTGTCATGCCAACCAGGCGCCCCTTGGACTGCAGCGCGCTGACGATGCGGTGCTTGTGCTCCGGGTACACACCAGCAAAGCCGTCCACCTCTGTGACCTTGGTCGCCAGATCCATAGCGCCTGCTTTACCTGCCACGAGCTCGGAGCCTTCCATGATGTTGGTGCCCATGCCCAAGCGCCGGCACGTCTCAATGGCAATCAGCCTCTGGTCGCCGGTCACCATCTTTACCTGTGCAGCGCCCGCACAAGATGTGAAGGACGGAATGTGCCCACTCACCAGCTTCGTGCCCACACTGGCAAGCTGGGCAGCCTGTCTGGGCGGAGTCCAGGCAGCCTCCCAGCGCCACCAACCAGGACTATGGAGCAATGTAGATTGGAGAGTTGGGGCATACTGATAGGCATGCATCATACGTCTGCAATGCGTGTCCAGCAGGGAGGCTTCACCTCGACACCTAGGTCATTGGCCTGCTTGATGGTTTCCGCTGTGTCCTCACGGGGCGGGTCCAGCAAGCTAATGAGGCCCAGCAGCTGCCAGCTGGCGCCCTCATCCGCTGACGTGGCGACGCCCAGCGCCCTGAGACCCCGCGCAGCGCGCTCCTCCATGTAAGCAGCTACTGCAGCCCTGGCGTCCACATTGGCCAGCAGAGCTGCGATGATCTGCATGCCCATTACGCTGTTACTGCCATGAAAAGCCGTCTAGTGTGAGCAATCTGCATGGCAATTTGTTGGAGCCCACAGCAGAGGCATGCTTGCAAACTTCTCGTAGTTGCATGCAGTCTCTGCTTCTTAAGCACAATAGAGGCCATTATTCGCTGACAATGGCAACGCACATCTTCATCTATGCCACCGCTAAGAATCTGGGACTGCATCAGAAGGGCACCTGGGGAGCCCCCTTGGTGGCATGCAGCCTCCGGCCTTCAGGCGTTGTAAATACTGCAGTCGTCTTCTTGTCCACAGGGTTGAAGGGCACAATCCGCTCAACGGCATTCCCTGTCAGCCTGCTTCTGTCGCCCACCGCTTGCGTGATGGCCCGGTCGATCGCGTCATTGTTCTCCCACTTGGCTGACAAAGCTGCATACTCCAGGACCTGGTCTACCGTGGCGTCCCCCCACGGCTGCACATCCTTGGTGTCCAGCGTCAGCCTGTCCAGGCACACTGTTCTCAGCAAGCAAAGCTTGAGCAAGGCACAAGGTGTGAGGTGCCCTCGTCTTGTACAATAATGTGAGAATACTAAGTCAAGATTGTGACTGCTGGAAGTCGCCTTGCGGCTGTGGTAAGCAATGGGCCGCAGCAAGCCAGGTGCAAGCATCTGAGTACATCAGGCGAACATTTGAGGGCATCAGTGCAACCCACACCTGTTGAGGGTGAGCGTCCCTGTCTTGTCTGATGCCAGGGTCTCCATCCCAGAGAGCTCCTCCAGACTGGAAAGCCTGCGCAGCAGGTCAACTCTGTGATTTGTCACTTTCTGACTGGGGAGCCCGCACCTCCTACACCCTGTGCCATAGTGCATTAGCATGACACATCCACTCTCCAAGGATCCTCCGCCCTTTCTCCATATATCGTTCCATGTCTGCAGATACATGCCTGAACTGGCCCTGCAAGGCTTCTAGGAAGGGGACTGACCTGTTCACAATGGCCTTCTGCTTGGCCATTTCCCGAGCGCCCACAGCCAGCACAGTTGTGGTCACCACAGGCATCCCGATGGGCACAGAGGACACCAGGATGACAAACGCGATGACTACAGAGTAGCCCGGAGAATCCCCGCGGCCCAACAGCGCCCCGAGGATGATGACCACTCCAATCACCGCCACAACAGCAATCGCCAGGCTGACCCTGTTTAGGACCTGCACAGAAGCAAGCTGTCAGGGTATCCTGCTTCGGCACAACTGTGGGACACTCTGTACAGACATGTCTCGTGTATACTCTGCTCCACTTGCCCAACAGAGGGCCTGCTATGAGCTTACCCGGCCCATCAAAGAGCTGAGCTCACACACCTCACAACAGATCAGGGTGCGCTAGCAAGCAGGTGCTCCTACACCTTGTCAGACAACGCCCAGAAGAGCAGACTACAAGTACCCTGAGCGTCATGAGGCTCCGACAATATGAGTGCGACAACGAAGCATGAGCTCATTGACTATTCAGGGTGTTGCTGGCAAGCACATCCTCCAACACCTCCTTAATGCGAAGAGCAGCAGACATTTGGGCATGGTGAGCCTCATGAACTCTGACGGCATGATTGCAAGAGGGACAAACCTTGCGCAGGTGGCCAACCTCTTCAGGCTCAGCGAGCAGCGCTACTGTCTTGCCGAAGAAGGTGCTGCCACCTGTCGCGGAGATGACGGCCTCCGTCTCCCCTTGCGCCACGACTGATCCCGCCAGCACCTGCGCGCACATGGCAATCTGAGCGCTGGGACGCGCCTCTGATGGAGCAAGGCCTTCAGCCAAAGCTGACGTCACAAAGCAGCTGTCACATGGAGCCTGCTCGTCACGATCTGCGGCTGCATATGTCGATTGACTGAGGCAGATAGTGCTCGCTCTAAGACCTATGTGGGCACCATGCAGCAGTCAAGAATGTGCGCAGATGCTCGCCGCGAGTTGCATGGATCAGGTCTTTGCCCCTCTTACTGAGCAGATCAGAGACGGACACCATGCACATATATCCCCAGATACAGCTGAGCTATGTGAACAAATGCACTTCCAGGACGGGAGTGGCAGAGAGGAAGGGCTCACCTTGCTGCCATGGCTCTTGGTGGCCGGCAGTGACTCGCCGGTGAGGGATGACTCATCCACCTTGATCGGCTCAAATGCGCCTTGCAGCTGCACGCAGCAAAGGCGTGCCTAAGATGCAGCCAGGACGCACAGCAGGGCCCCATGCACTGGTTCATTGTGTCCACAGTCTCACATGGTCAACATCTGTCATCGGCGTTTTCGTCTCACTCATGCTGGCAGATGTGCGGGCAAGATGCGCTGCGAAGCAGTGGCCCTTTGGCCCCGTGATGCTATGAGAATTGTAAGGCCATAGCGCCAGGGACGTGCAGAGGCAAATGCCATGGCCATGGAGAAGCGCTCACCACGGCATCTGCCGGGATGACATCGCCGCCCTTCAGCTCAATGACGTCCCCCGGCACGAGCTCGCGCACCTCCAGCGTCTGCCACTCGCCATCGCGCTTCACCACCGCTGTAGGAGCGGACAGCTCCTGCACAGCACAATGCCGTCTTCCTCAGATTCCTTACAAGGCCACAGCCCATAGTCTAGGTCCATAGAGCATTCGTATGAGAGTTTGGCAGCATCTCTAAGAGGGCCAGGACAGCACCCATGCGACCGGTCTGCAGCCTAATGCCAAGTTGTTGCTAGGCACCTTCCAGGGACACATGCATACAAGTAACACTTGACATGTGCCCATGCACCATTGCAACCTCATGCCTGTTGCTCATGTTTCGAGCTCAGGTGCATCTAAGGAGGCAGAGGAATCCATGCATGGCAAGGTGAGCAGGGGCCAAGGTAGCTTACCTTGAGCTCCTTCACAGCATTGCCAGCGTTCCTATCTGAGTAGTAGCCCACCTGCGATACATAAAGCCTCTCAACCGCCTCCTCCACCAGCGAGGCTTAGCTTCCTGAAAGGCTATGGGCAAAAGCTGTAGCAGGATGCTCTCAGAAAATTTTGATTAGAGGGGGAAAGATGCGCCTCAGTGGCATGGAGCCGGAGCGAGAAAGCGCTCACCCAGACAATGATATTGAGCTCTACGATGAGAAGCACGAACGACGTCCATCCGCGATCGCCATCATTCTTGACTGCCGCACTGATGACAGCGGCCACGAGCTGCAGTAGCAGGGAGAAGCTAAGCCCCGGCAAGCAGTCTCATTAGGGCGTGCCTTCCCTCCTAAGTCTGTCTTATTTTGCATTGAGCACAGCCTGCTGACATCAGGGCTATCAAAAGCATGTGCCGAGCTCCCGTATACGCATATTAGTCATCACAAACTCTGAAGCTTGCAGGCTGTCCTCGAAGCCCTCTTCTCACGTACAATGTCTCTGCTGTCGCAAAAAATTGTTTGTGTATCTGCTTGGTGATAGGGCCACTCAAAAAATAAATCCGAAACTGTCTCACGCCGAGACACCAAACCCAAAATAACGGCGCCACATGCCGTACATGTACCCATCAAGGCGTTCAGAATGTCTGTTGCCAATTACGTCAAGACATACACGTCTACAAGGCACCATGCTGCGTGGGGAGTTGCAGATGATCAGCAACGAATATGGCTTTCACGGCGCTTCTCAACATGAGACTGAACTTGGGGCATGTGTATCTTACTCGTACATTCCTATGATGGGGATTATGGCCGTCGTTGCTGCCGACGTGCATCAGACACCGTCCGATGAAGCAACCATGTCGGCCCGTATATCGTGACCCTTGCAACGACGGATGTAAACAACTCGACTAAGAGAGAGAAACTCACAATGGTGAGGGATATGGGGTCCAGGTACCGCTTGAGCACCTTCTTCCACTCCGGTTCCTGACGCGCAGCGATCTCATTGAAGCCGTGTACATTTTGCAATTCGTGTGCCTTGACAGTACTCAGCCCGTTAGCGGTCGTCGCATGCATAACAAGGCCAACTCGTATAGACTCGAAATTTGTGTGGACTGCTGTCTCTGGTGTGGGAGTACAGTGGAATGCAATGGCCGACGATTCTGCAATTATGCAAGGCCCTCGCTACGTCACAGCTTCCCAAATTTGGACTGAGGCAATTTGTCATGACCTCGTTGCCTCTCTTGGCTCCTCAGGACAGACATCAAGGAGCGTGCGTCGCTTTCATACATCACGACAAGAAGCATATGGGCCTTCGGTGCTCAGCTCTTAAGGGTCTCTGCTGGCACTTTACTCCTTCCTTTCTCAGGGAGGTATAGAGAAGCAGCTCTTCAGGCAGGTACTACCCTGTAAGGACTAGTCGGCTTGCCAGGTCTGCCAATGGCAGAAGAGACATCCAGATATGCAGCTGGCATGACCAGTACTGTAAGGGAAAATGATCAGCCCAAAGTGCCTGGTGGCAAACTCTCTTCAACGGTCATTACTGCTCTTCTGAGAAGGAGGGTCCAGAGCATAAATATTAGCGTGCCATATGGCTCCAAGCCACCTCCCGAGATGTCTTACATAGCACTCATCATGCTTCAGCAGCATACGCTGTGAGACAAGGCAGAGTACAACTTGGAGCCCGCTACTGTGGTTTTAGAATATGGCACGTGCACGGCCTCCAGACCACTGGCATTTGTAAGCGACTGCTCTTTGTTCACCTCAAAGCTCTAGCCTCTGCAGCGCATTCCTTATTGATCCAGAGCTTGTGCAGTTTGCTGTTGTGGCCCTCCTTTATACATGCATCTCATGGCAAGTCAGCAGTCTGAGCATTAGCAGGACACGGCAACAAAGTTCCTAAATACACACTGCGCTCCCCTCTAGCAGACGTGTTGGCATACCACCTCTCTCTGGACAGAATGTAGCTTTCACAGCATGCGCAGCCAGATAACGCCATTTAGACAGAGAACGCCCTTCAGACCTCCTGACAAGAGATGTGCTGCTAAGGCACAGTGCCTCCGGGGACTCTGTGT
This sequence comes from Coccomyxa viridis, assembly GCA_963930925.1. Taxonomy (NCBI): domain Eukaryota; kingdom Viridiplantae; phylum Chlorophyta; class Trebouxiophyceae; family Coccomyxaceae; genus Coccomyxa; species Coccomyxa viridis. The sequence goes on along the minus strand of CAWVOJ010000004.1, from coordinate 298,132 downwards.
GGGTACAAGAGTTTCACGGTTAGCCTCTACACCTCCACTAGCATACCTAGCTGCTGCAGAGGGCCCTCACAGTGGGCCACTGTGCTCTTTTGTGTCCACTCACAGACCATTCAGGACATGCTGGTAGTAATTATACTGCCTGATGCGCCAAGCGTGCAAAGAGTCAGCTAAAGCTCCACGCACTGCCTCTCTGTGCAGCGCTGTGGAAGCGCTTGCGCAGCGCGCCGGCGCAGCGCTCCGGCGCAGCGCTGGCTGTGCGAGCGCCAGGACATCGTTTGCTGCTCCGATGACCAGGGAAGCCTCAGAGGATGCCGTTCAGGACGCGCTGGTAGTAGTCGTACTGCCGGGTGCGCCAGGCGTCCAGAGAGTCTGCTATCAAGTTGAGCACCACCTCAACGCACTGCGTCTCAGTGCAGTGCAGATAGAAGCGCTTACGCAACGCGCTAACGCAGCGCGGCCCGGCCTTGAAGCAGGGGCAGCCGCTGGTGGACATCATATCCACAAGCAGGATGATGCGGTCTGCATGCTTGCGGCAGGCCAGGAACCCCTGGATGCACAGCACCTGCAGACCAGCACATACTCTCACACTTCTTTCAGCCACACCAGGCCCACAATTCATTGTATTTCTAGGGGTTGGGATTGTCAGCGCCATGATAGCAAAAAACGCCTATCAGAGCACCTGCGCCCATTGACTGCACATCCCCTATAAGCAGCCCTCGCGCTCAGCAAACGTCAGTGCAAGCTGTGCTGTTTGCTGAGGCAGCTCAGCACAGCCCTCACAGCCAGGCCTGCCCAATGCCAGGCACTGTTGATCAGACAGTCCTAGGTGCCCTCGTCAGGACAGGCAGATGAGGCAAGGGCAGGTGCGTAGGGCAGAGCACAAGAGAGAAGGCCTACCTTGAAGTAGTCGAAGATCTCAGAGGCATGTCCCTCAGAGTTGGAGTCCATGATCTCCAGCAGCTCGCGCGTCAGCTTGAAGGGCGCCGCCTCGAAGTTGACCCCGCCGGGCGAGTTACTCAGCATGAAGCCAAAGTCGATGTGGATGATGTGCCCCGCAACATCCATCAGAATGTTGCCATTGTGCCGGTCCTGCAGCACACTCGCGTCAATCAGTAATCACATAGCGCGCCTCGGCAGTATTCCATCCTGCTATCACATACAAGGCTTCAGCCTCTGCTCGTCTCGGGAATAAAGTAGCTGTGACCGAACCTGGACCTGGCAAACACTGGCGGTCAATTGCGGGGTGCGCTGGCCTCTCACACAAAGTATAGTAGAGAGAATCAGGATGACACGCCCACTCATCACAAGTGTTGCAGCTGCATGACTGAGGGACCCACCTTGATCTGCAGGAAGTAGCAGACCAGGCTGTAGGCAGCCATGCTCTCTGCAAAGGCGCGCTGGGCAGCCTTGCACTCCACAGAGCCCCGCCGGAACTTGGCAAAGAAGTGGTCCGACAGAGAGGCATTCACAGGACCCTTTGCCTGCAAGCCGGGCACATGTCATGAACTGCTTTGCTCAAAAATCCTGACTGAAACAGCATCGTCTGCAGTGGTCTCTCTCTTAGCAGACCTCATCCCAAATCAAGCACAACACGTCTATGATCGCAGCCCGCCCGTCCGCTGCAATATGTGCATGCCCCCAGGACAGTAGTTGAGCGCAGTCAGAAGGGCTTACAAGACCTGAAAAAGCAATACACCGATATGATGGATGCTGAGGCCGTTCAGGAGCTTGGACCTTACTCCGAAGCAGCTTGGAACCGTGATAGGGTAAGCTTAGCTGGGAGATGTAGGGAAGCAGCACCTTGATGGTGTGGATGCTGAGGCTGTCTGGAACAACCTCGATCAGGGCGGTCCTGCTGGAGGTCACCAGCACCTCGTAGGGCCGCACGTACAGGGGCAGGCTGGACTCCTGGAAGATGTGCGCAAAGGCATGTATAAGCTGCGCTGCCAGGAGCTCCTGCAGAAACAAGACGTCACTGAGGGACGTTCAATGGAGAGAGCGAGAAATTGTATCCCGGCCAGGGCAACCCTTGGTGCAGCCGCCAGCAGGCGTCATGAGCACGGAAGGTGCCTTGAGTGCTATGTGTGGACTATCTACATCCGCTACTAGTCTCAAAGCTCTCAGATATTCCTGTAGCTATCTGCTCCTCATTTAGCACTTGAAGGCATTGCATGTAGTCCCTGTAACACTCCTGGGCAATAACCTATGTGACACCGTAGTCCTTGGGCTGCGCCGAAGGACAACAGTGACACATACATCACTGCGCCTCGCAAAGCCTTCAGATAGGGCGAGCAGCCAGCAACTTGACTGGAAAGAGACTGACATGCACAAGGGGCACGAGCCGTACCTGGCGGCAGTCATCGCCCGACTTGACAATGATTGGCCGAACTGCCCAGCCTGGGCGGCGCCCATGTGGCGACAGCCCCTGCACGCGCTTCGCCTTGTCCGCAAAGGGCTCGCCGTACACCGCTCGCGCCGCTGCAGCCGCTTTCTCTGCACCCTCCTCTGCTGTCCTGCTTGCCTGCACAAGGGAGGGTACAGCGCTAAGGAACTATTTATGTAACGGTGACCATGCATAATGCGCCCATCTGAGGGTCGGATATCAAGTGAGGGAGGCGCAAGTGCGCTAGATGTCAATTACCAAACTGTAAAGAATGTGAGGTGGGGAGCACGGCAGCCTGGCAACCCGGCAAAGGTCTAGAGAGCATAAGCAGGGAGCTCCTGCCTGCAAGCAGAGCAGAGCTGCAACAGCTCACAGGCATGAGCTTCCTGCTTGTCAGTGTTGCGTGATACACTTGCACACATGTATGCTGCACGCCTCATGAGGCTCACCAAGGCAGAGGCGCTGAGCAGGGGCTGAGAGGAGGTGTCCGCAGCTTCTGCTGGGGCAGCAGCTCTGTCCCCATGCGCGCCAGTCACAGGTTCCTGCTGAGGCGGCCGCTGTGCATCTGCTTCTGTGGCCTTCCTCACAGCTGCGTCAACAGAGGACATGCCGTCAGGAGGTAAGTGAAGTAACTGCTCTGCACCATCTTCATCTTGCACAGGCGCATATACAGGGCCTAGTTTCAGCAGCCTCTGGCCAGTACTCCACATCAGCTCGCTCAACAGCGGAAAAGCACCTCACTCACAGAGCATCCCCTTCACTGTTGAAGTTGGAGACTTAGGTCAGAAACCGTACGCTGTAAACTGTCACTGCAAGGTGAGAAGATGGTAGCTAGACTGTTGGCAGTGTAGCCACAGATCTCCTTACCTTGGAGTGAGAGCTCAGGATGTAAGAGCTTCTGGCATTTGTAGCAAGGGCAGCCAGGGTATTGTGTAGTACACACCTTCATGCATGGCCTCTACTATGCTTGTGAGGTCCTGGCTGGGGTTGGGCGAGGTGGGCGGGCTGGTCAGAGTGGGCAGCTTGGGCACAGGCGCCCTGTGGTAGGCGGCCATGCGCATCAGGGCCTCATCCGAGGGTATCCTGCGGTGCACTGATGCTGGCTTGTTGGCGAGCCGGAGATCCACCCCGCCGTGTACCTGCAAGCCAATCGAGGACCATCAAACGGCTCCCCACATCAGGACAGGCGCAAGTGGCAGGCTATCCGGCACACGTCTTCAGGAGATATGGCACCTCTCAGAGGAAAACGATGCAGTCATGCGGCAGATGACTGTGACCCGTCTTGACTACCTGGAGGCAGGTATTTCAGAGAATAGACAGACCTTCAAGCGAACTTTGATGTGCGGCTGCATGCGCGTATGCCGGATGTCGTCCTCCTTCGTTTTGCAGTTGCCCCAGTGGCACAGCAAAGTCAGCGCCCTGGCGCCAGACACCACAGAGTCCTTGCTTTCAAGCTTCTTGCCAACGCCCCCTGCATGCCATGGTGACTGCTTGATAACATTCCAAAAAGGCACAGAATATGGTGGACATGCATGCAGAGATGTGGCATGGCAATTCTGAATCGGCTGTGCATGATACCGTCTGTAGGACTCGGGGCCCTCACTGAAGTATCCCTTCAGAGTTACAGATCAATACCAAGTCAGGCTAGAAAAGGGTAGCTCATGTGGGGCTGTACCTTGGGATCCCCTCGAGGGCAGGCTGCTGCTCTCGCCCTGGCACTGCCGGTGTTGACAGGGCTCCGAGGACAGCTGGGACACAGCCTCCATGGCTTCCAGCTCCTCCCTGGAGTAGTCCCCTATCACCTCCAGCCGAACCGTCACTGGCGGCCCAGTTCCGCCCAGCCCCGCCATTGCTGACTGCAGGCCCCTGCACCACCAATGTACACACTGAGCTATAGTGCAATCACAGCATCAGGTGAGCTTCACATGGAGTGTGAGAGCACACAGCGTAGTCGTAGAGTATCATTACGGCCAGCCCAGTGCCACCAAGCCCTGCCATTGCTGATTGCAGGCCACTGCATTTGCCAGGCACAATTTTAGCTCATGAGCAAGACCCAGTGTGGAAGGAAGAGAGCCGAACATAAGGACGCAAAGCTGACTGGGGACCTTTAATGGTTTTGGGACCACATGAACCAGCACCCATAGAAAGTGCCCAGCAGCTGTACCTTCTCATGGAACAGCGTCAGCAAACTGCAGACTTGTGGTGCTATATTGCCTTAAGCAGATAGCTCTCAAATATCATGCCTCATTGTCTGGCATGCTGGGCTAATATGATTCGCACCCAGGCTCAATAAAAAGCCTAGTAAGAATCTTTTAGGCTGACTTTCATGGGGCTGCTCTCCAGGATGAAGCGGCTGGAATGCTAGCTGTCGTCCAACGCCACTATGCTTGTTTAAGCTTATGTGCCGCAGCTGTACGACGTATCTGGGAGCAATTATGGGGTCATAGCCAGGAGTAGACGCAGACCTGGAGAAAGAATTCTCAGAGGAGTCAGGCGCGCCCAAAGGAGTGCCCTCCGGGAGGAAGCTGCCGGAGCGCCGGCTCTCGCCGAGCGCGCCGCTCATGTCGTCCAGGATTGTGTGGCGCAGGCGCGCTGCGCGCGCGTCCTCCTGCGCCTGCTGCGCTGGGCCCATCCCGGCATGCGCAGCGGCCAGCGCCACCCTGGCTGCTGTGTCAGCGGCCTCCGTGCTCGTCTGGTGCGCCTGCATCGCACATGCACATTGTTTCAAGCTTGTTTGATGTAGACCAACACATGGAGCACCCTGATACTGCATGCAGGCACAGCCTGAGTAGCCTGCCAGCATGTAGTTCATTACCCTGGGATCTTAAGTGACCTTCACCAAGTGCGTCATACCGAAGCAGCCCCTTGTCATCTGGGGAACTAATCAGGGGGTGAAGCCGTTGCAAGCATCAACATGGTGGTCTGTACATGTGGCTGAGGGCTTGCCGGTTGTTGGTGAGAGTCATCACTGTCGCCTCCCACCACCGAGCGGATCACTCTGCCCACAGCTCTCACAAGTGACACTGGGCCCAGCCGCATGCCCCCGCTGCTCAGTGACTTCAGGTCCTGCGTCCCGTCCTGCAGCATGCAAGGCATCTCATATTGTGATTGGTCGGATCAGCTCACACATGGGTGCATGCACTCAGTCGTTCCACAGCAATGCAAGTTCAAAGCTTTCACATGCTCAGCCATGCCAGTGCACAAGCTTGCATCAAAGCAATGTGTGCCCCTAGGTTGCTTAGGGCCAGTCCCGGCTTGGATACATGAAGCCTGCACACCACCCAGCTGCTCCATGCCTGAAAGGCATGCAGGCTGGGCGCTGGAAGCGGGGCTAGAGGAATTGCAACAGAGGGGCGCCGTCTGCAAAGTGTACACACCTGCATGCCGTCATCGTTGCTGCGAGTCCTGCGGATGGACGCCATGATGGGAGCGGTGGTCGTAGGGCTTCCCACAACCGCTGCATGTTCCGGCAGCATGTCTGGGGAAGGTTCCGCGCTGGAGCCCTCTGCCGGGATGTTTACAGGCTGCGGCCTGTGGCCGAGCGCTACTGAGAGCGCGCCAGCACGCTGCAGCATAAGCAGGCGCTCACCAATGACGATTTTTTGTCGTCTAGGGTATGGGCCTCATGTCTGGGGAGGTCAATTAGGGAAGTACAGCTGGGCGTCAGACACATGCAGACCTGCTGTCCGGATATGTGCTCCCTTGGGGATTGGATAGATGCTGCACGCAGAGGAGTCCGCAGCACTTACCTCATGCTTTTGCGGTGGCTGCTGTACACTCCCAGCTGGCGCAGGCCCCTGCGGCTGTTCTGTGCTGTCACCTCTGGGGTGTCCCTCAGCAGCAGAGCTGCTCTGCTGCGTGCCAGTGTCTGAGGTGCCTGCAGCAGCTGCAGGCTGCGGTGTTTGCGCTCCAGATGCGGACTCTGCTGGCGCTGTGTCCGTATTGAGTGCTGGGGAGCCACCTGCGGGACAATGGGATCAGCATATCCAGGTTATGAGTGACTCTGGTGTTTTGCCTTGAGTCCACAAGCTAGCACACGTGAGAGTTGCTGCTCTCCTTGTGGATCCACCAGTAGGAGTCTGACCATATTGGCCAGGTTGCCTGAACATCACTTCAAAATCTCAGGGCTGCTACAGACCCACTTAATCAGGAGAATTTGAGCTGAGTGCGGTACCTGGAGACTGATGCTCAGGGTGGCTGAAACTGCTGGTGACAGGGCACTTCAGGCCCTCCGCTGAGGTGTTCCTGGAGCTGCCAATGTCCACTGCCAGAGGCTCAGATTCCTCCTGCGCACCGCTCTGAGCCTGCTCTGGCGCTGATGCTTGGGCGCTCTGCCCTGTGAAGTCCAGTATCCGCTTTGGAGAGGAGCCTGAAAGGGGCTCAGGGCTTGACTCTGAGTCATCTGCATGGCAATTGCCAGCGCCTCAGCAACCCCTAGAACGGAGGGCACCCTCTATTTACATGCAGGATTAGCCATGTCAGTCTTACCAATGTCTCCTGCGCACTCATCTTCCAGCAGTACTGGACATGACGTGCCTGCCAGTGATAGTTGCAGATCATCACCCCATCAGTGAGTTGTAAGCTGAGGACTCTCACCTAGGGCTGCATGGCCGTTGCGCTGCTCCCTGCCTTCAGGCGTGTAGGGCCTGGGCACAGTCTTGGTCTGCGTGGCCTTCCTGGGCAGGGCAGTGGGCGGCGGGCTGGCCGAGGTGCTGCCCGCAGAGTACTTGGCATCCTCCCTCACGCTGCCCTGGTCATTGCTGAGGACCTCCACCAGAAGCATGAACGGCGCCTTCTCCCTGCAGCCATAGTCTTGTCAGTCACTTGACCCATGGCCGGCTCCTCTGACTTGAGCGAGAAGGGTTCTCTTCAGCCTTCAGAGCGATGCAGAGTGCACCATGCTGAGATGTGAGCCACCCAGCAGTGAACAATGTCTTGCCTGGAGTTGAGAAGCTGCGCCTCTTTGCCGGCCAGGCGCACAATGCGCTCATCGCGCGTCCCCATAGGAAACCAGCAGGCAACGTCTGCACGGCTGGCTGTCTCTATCTCCTTGTTGATCTCGTCCAGGCCCCTCTTTAGCGCCCACTCCCTGTCCTCCTGCAGAAAACAGCAGAAACCTTCTGTCAGTCTCCAACCTTCAGAGCAATGTCCGGATATGCCATTCCCACCAATACCGCCAACGCAGACTTGTTAGCCTCCACTAGAAGCGGATGAGGGACACTGCACAGCTGCCCTCACAGGTTTGAGGGGGTATGACACATGCTCTGGGCCAGGCATTACGCCTCACCGGCTGGGAGGATGTGAGGCGAGAAGAGCCATCACAGGGGGCCTGAATGAAGTCCAGGGTCACAATGAAGAACTTTCTCACAGAGTCTGTAGACTTCTCACTGATGGAAGTGGATGTGCATGGTGCAGAGGAGTTGGCTAACACTTCAGGCAAAATTTGCTGCTAGAGCAGGACCAGGATGAACCCTCACCGGTGGGAAAGATGTAAGGCGGGAGGAGGCGTCGCAGAGGGCCTCGATGAAATCCAGGGTGGCGCCAAAGGTTGACTGGCGCAGGCGCGGGGAGGAGGGCGGAGACTCGCGTCCGTCCCCTGCTTTCACCACTCCCGATTGGCCGCCTTCAGCAGCAGCCCCTAGCCCCTCTGATTCGTAACTAAAAAACGACACGGGCTTGCCTTTTAAGTCTTCACAAGGCATTGGGACCACTGGGTGAGCAGCCCCTGGTCCTTCTGGTTTGTAACTCAAAAATGACCCGGGCTTGCTTTGCAAGTCTTCACAAGGCATTGGGACCGAAGGCATTGGGACCACTGGGTGAGCCGTACACTGCCAAGCAGCAGAGTGATGAGCATGCAGGCACTGAAGAGCCTTGACTCAAGTCGTGTGCCAATGCCCCATGCACAGCCTACAGCAATTCAAGGTAGGTGCCCTACTAGAGGTCCTTGTACCCAGATGGTAAGACCTCAACATATGGTCAAGGTCTCACCTGTAGCGCCGAGCAGGCTGTTCTCCAGGAGGGTGCTGATGCCCTCAGAATCGCCCAGCTCCAGCTTGAGCTTTTGGCGCCTGTCAGCGCTCAGGCTGCGCGCCTCTGCTCTCTCTGCGTCTGTCGCCTTTGCTATCTGCGTGGATGTTATTGCCCTGCAAAGCCCACTCAACCGTATCAGGCCTTACACTTTGCTGCTTGGTTGCGCTCAGGACGTTCTCCCTAAGGGCATCTCATTAGAGAGTACTGGATGCAGCGCTCTCCTGATGCAAGATGCCTTGCACATGAGAGTAATCCCATCAACGCCCTGTGACAAGCAGCAAGCCGCATACAAGCACCCCCATGCCGATGCCCTGGGTAGCAGCACCAACAGGGTCTATCAGGAAGAGGCTCGAGTGGCTCATACATGCGCTGGTGCCCCTCACAAGGTCCTGGTGACTTGAGGCATGAGAGCTGAGACAAGATCTGAGAGGCAGTACCTCGGAGGGCCACTGCGCGTGGGAGGCGGGGATGCGCAGATGAGGCCTTCCAGGCCGGCGCCCATGGTGTAGGAGGAGTAGATCCCCCCGCCCAGGCCGTCTGGGGATGTAGGGCGGCTCATGATGTCCATGGCTGGGTGCCCCCCTGTTCCCCCCGGCATGTGGTGCTGCTGCGGGCGGTCCCCTCCCTGGAAGGGGTCCGGGGACCCGAAGCGGTTGCTGCTGTTGGCCGTCACCCGCTGCTCGCCCGGATGCGCCCTGCAAGTACATGCATGGTCGTATGCTTCCAGTCCCAAGCCGTCAAAAGCATTTTCTCACCATCTCTTTTGTCGCATTGATCTGCATGAAATTGGGTTCATCAAGGAAATGGCAATCATTACACATCTCCCGGTCGACAACTATAGAGAGCTTCAGGACTTGGAATCTCCTAAGCAGTCAAGTCCTGAAGCACTGCTAGTCTGACCGACACGGAGATATGCAACACTTCAACGCATGGCACAGCAGTCGTAAGGTGCTTGTAGCTCACCGCAGCTTGCCGGACTGGGAGCGAGTGAGCAGGCCAGGGCTGATGGGAGAGCTCAGGAGCCAGCCCCTGCTGCGAGGAGGGCTCAGAGGGAGCAGCCTAGTCCGCTTGAAAGGAGGATCCTGCGCACAACACTGCCCGCGTGAGGGGATCTTCTCTCATAGCCTGGCAGACAGACTGACAAGGCGACAAACTTAGCTCCCAGGACGTGTACCAGGTTCAGTGCTTTCTTAGACCCTGCAATGTCCCTGAGACTCCAGCTGACCCATAAACACCACACTTGACCAGGTAGTATAGTGTGAGAGCCTCAGGGTTAAATCAGGGCTCCATTGCTATGTAGGGCTGCACTCCTATGTGAAAGGCATTCCACTTCAGCCACTACAGGCTGCAGATTGCATGGGTCATGCATGCTCTGCATGCGGCACGAGCAATGACATTCTGATGGCATGCATGGAAGATCATGTACCCAGGATCCCTCCAAAGCAGCCCGCTCGCAGCAGTCCCGCAGCTCTGCCACATACTTGTTCTTGGGCTGGTCCTGTGAGACTGCCAGCAGCAGCCAGTACGTCTGCATCATCAAAGCATTGTCTTTAGTGCAACCTCAGACACCTGGGTAATTTCTCTGTGCAGGACAGGGACTTTTCCTGTCAAGCAGCAGCACAAACAAGTCCCTACATCAACAACAGGGCTGTCAGAAGTGACAATGCCTGCTGCTAGAGACAGATGCCCACCTTCACAGCTATTCTCAGGCTCTTGGCGCACAGGTCGACGACCACCCTCTCCAGGGGGCCATACGGCTTTATGATGATGAGCTGAATGAGCTGCGATAGGTACTTCTCCAGCCCGGCCTCTGGCAGAGCGTACAGGCGGTTGCAGAGGTAGTCCTGTACTCCTGGTGAGTTGCTCTTGTACAGATACCTGTACGAACCGCATTTCTTTGCACTCCGACACAGAGATTGCTGCATTCGATTAACGAATGTCGAGGATGTCACAAAGACTTGCTATAATTGAGCCCACCACTTCAACTTCATTCTGGTATGTCGTGCAATCTGCACTACAGGGAGCAGTGTACTCACGTCAGGGCTATCCATTCGTCGAAGAAGGTTGAGTCAAAAAATCGCAGCAGCAAGTCAGTCTTGCCACTAGGCAGAGGACCCGCTGAACCTGCTCCAGCGTGTCTGGAAGTGTCAGTGCGTCTCCCAAGTAGAGGCATGGCTCTCGATATCAGCCCCCCGGCCTTTCTGCTGCCACTGAAATGTTGCTGCTGACTACATTAGACATACTATATGCTCCCCCTCTTCCCTCCTGCGCCGATGGGAGCATCTATAACGGCTAGGATGCTGGTGCATTTGCCACTTCGAACAAGCATCTTTCGGCACCTCGTGTGCAAGCTGCCTCTGTTGGTCATCATGCAGAAGTATTCTGTGTGTCAGCTTGTTCCAGCAAGGTGTGCCTCGGACCATCGCTTGCAAGAATACGGACGATGCTGGCCATGAGTCATGTGTCTAATCAGATGCTCACTGGCACTGCCCACTGCCCTAAACACAAGCACCTGCCCCTGCAAAGGGTGAATACTGGCAATGTGAGCTACGGAAGTATGCAGGGACAATCAGCCCAATGAGGACATGCTGCTTGCAGTATGGAATTTCAGTCTTCAGTGATCAAATTGAAATGCTCTAGGCACGTGCACGCAATGATGACACTAGTGGACGGCAGATTGCACATGCACAGACCTTTTGAGAACCAAAATGTAGAGAGTATACACACCCTACGATGCAAAGACTGGCTCAAAGTCTCAAACTGGTCTCAAGAGCCCAGCTGCAGCTGGGCCAGTACTGTGCCAGGAAACTGCACATGCTTTGCAATTTGCAGCCTGAGAGATTCATGGCAGCAGCTGGAAGGCTCCTGTACTTGCTGCAGTGCCCACCTCAAGGTCCTCACCCTACTGGCAGACTCAGAATGCTGCAGGACACCATCCTGGAAGGGTAGCAGTTTACGGCTACCTGACATGCATTCACACCAAACAGGCTTTTAAACCTGAACAAGAGATTCACTCTCTGTAGAGCAGCATGGCCCTCGCTAGAGACTCAGGGGATGACTTAATCCGCCGCAGCTCATGACAGCTGGCCACAGTCAGCGATGGTGATGGGCTTGGAGCACTTTCCAGACTGGCTGCCGAAGCCCTCAATCTGCAGGAGACAGCACCGGCCTGTCAGAAGGAGAACCTCTTATGGCACCACATGTACATGCAGCCAGAATCATTTGCACCACGACTCTGACAGCAGCATGCTAGCTCATACAACTGCAGCAGGCAAACTGGGTGCAGATGCCCCTGACAAGATCACTCGGCAGACAAATGAGCGGCATGGCTGACTATGCGGTACGTCTCATGTAAGTAGCATGCTTGCAGATAAACACAGCAGATAACTTCGCAAGAGATGAGCATAGTGAGATCAATCACCTTCTTGACGACATCCATTCCCTTGGTGACAGAGCCGAACACCACGTGCTTGCCATCCAGCCATGAGGTCTGCAAGGGCAAACACCCATTACAGCCGCATTTGACCCGAGATGTGAATACTGATACAAGGGGTATGCGGAGCTCTGCTGTGGGTAATTTACATGCACACTGATGGCACCATGCCTGAAGCAAAGCCTAGGAGGCTGGCTAGAGAAAACGTTGGTGAGGAATTGATTGAACTAGGCTGCAGAGTTGAGGCGTTTGCTCACCTTGACGGTACAGAGGAAGAACTGAGAGCCTGTATAGACACACGGCACAATTATACTGTGGTCACATACACGTCATGCAGGGCATGCAATCTCAAGTCTTTGTGCATGTGCTACAGAGTCAGTGCTGAATGGGGTATACATTTCTGCGAGCACTGGATTATGTGCCAGATGCAGAGCACCACGTATGAGCAACTACACAATCCTGAGGCAGCTCAGCAGCACTCATGTCCTCTGTGCCTTTCTGTTGTGAGATTGGGTGGAGGGCCATTGGGCAGGGTTCAGTGCTTTACATTGTGCAATACCTTACACAGACAGCTATGTAGGAAGAAAGTCCGAGAGGAGCCCACCGTTTGTGCCGGGACCAGCATTGGCCATGCTGAGGATACCAGGGCCAGTGTGCTTCAGCTGGAAGTTCTCGTCCTGGAACTTGGCACCTGCACAGCATTACCCTCAATCATATAGGGTGGCACTGTCGCGCACAGAAGGCAAACGCCTGGTAGGCTGCCACACCCAGCTCTCAGCGTGACAGTCAGTCGAGATGAACTCTTGCGAAGCGACTCTCATCTGCACTGTCATTGCAAGACAAAGAGAGTGTGAGTAGAGACAAGGGATTGGCTTACCGTAGATGCTCTCTCCGCCAGTGCCATTTCCGGCAGTGAAGTCTCCACCTGCGCAGGTCAATGTACAATCGGTTCCAAACATACGTGATTCCATGTCTGCACATAATGCTACGATGGTCATGCAGAGGTTGCACATACCATTTCACGCTGGAAGGATTGCCACCTGGAAAATTTCAAGCACAGGTGGCCATCCTCATGGCAGCTCTATTGGCACATGCACCCACTGCAGCACAGATGGGAGTGGCAGGAAGCCACATGGTAAGGTCCGAGCCCTGCTTCCACGTATATGCAGTAAGCTAGAACGCGGCGGTGCGTACCTTGGCACATGAAGTCAGGAATGACGCGGTGGAAGCCGCTTCCCTTGAAGTGCAGGGGCTTTCCCATCTTTCCCATACCCTTCTCACCTGAAGCACAACCGAGTTTGTGATGCAGCGAGCTAAGGATAGTCCAGGACAGGTCCCTTGACACAGTTCGAGCTGTTGCAGATAAAGAACAGGCTGGTAATGTCAATGACTGCTGAAAACGTGACAAGTCAGTATTTGCATTTCCAACAACGACCAGCTAAAGGCTTGAAAGGGCGCGAAACACTGACCAGTGCAGAGGGCACGGAAGTTCTCAGCTGTGCGAGGGACCACATCCGCCCGCAGCTGCGCATCACACCAGTTGATCAGCTTTGATCAGAACATTCACCTATCAACGTGTAGGGCGAATATAGCAAGGAATCCCCTATCACGGCTGCAGATTGGTTTGTGAAACGTCATATCTTTGAACAGACGCCCCTGAGCTGACTCTGAACAAGCATTCATATGGTATCTTGGGTGATCAGGAGATATTTGCTCTACGAGTTTATTCAAGAAGGGGACTTTCGCGGCCCCTTGGCATAATTGCCTGGTTTTTATGATTCTGTCCGTTCAAGCTGTGTGCGAGCACCCACGGAAGCATACAGGTAGCTCAGCTCACCGTCATCTCGATCCTGCCAACAGGCTGGCCTCCCGCGGTGACATCAAAGAACACGACTGGGTTCGACATCTTGAGCTGATAGTAAAAGGAAAATTTAGCAGGTGCTGGGTGTGCTCGCTGCGGATTCTTTCAGATGTTTGCATGCCAAGGCTGAAGGATGCGTTCAATACATCGACCCTTAACCCTGGTTAGTTGCAAATATAGGGCTACTTTTTTAGGGGCCCTGACTCGCACGCTGCGACGTTATTGGCATGCTCATCGGTTTACACTGAAGAGATTCAGCCCCGTAGGATGCCTAGAGAGGTCAAAAGTTGACAATATTTCCATGGTCAAAGACGTCCCCCACAACCTTGCGACTAACATCCCCACAGATTTGAACCACGCGCTGCAGTTCCCACACGTCTTGCATTCCCCAAACGCCTTCCCATGTCGCACATATCCGGATTCCACATATCCCACTGGCCTTTATTGCGCATCCAACATCCCACAACCTCCGACGTTGCGCTTTCCACAGATCCCACAGTGCTCGTGAAATCCGGATTCCCACATCTCCCAGGGTGTCAGCAACCTATCCCACAGCCTTGTGCTTTCTAGAGACCAGGAAGAGTTCACAGGCCGTTCCACACCTCATGAGGGACATCTAGGTTCCAAGGGTCCAAGGTGCTGCTCAGCCCAATGTGCTAAAGGGGTCCTAGTGCTGCGCGTCTCTCTGTCTGCAAGGACCCTAGCCTCGGAGGTGCTGCGCTGCATAGAACTATCGTGAGAGACCTGTGTCTATACTGCCACAGCTGGCGTGAGACTGAGGCGGTGCTTGAAGAACTCAGGGTAGCGCAGCTCCTCATCGGTGCGGTTGTCCAGCAGCCGCACCGGCTTGTCTGTGAGGTACAGCGGCTCACGGAAGTCCTGCAAGGCAGTGCTCCATCACAGCTGTGAACCTGACAGCAAGGCCTCCTCAACCCACTCCTTGCCTAGGCCTCACCACTTGTTGGCGGTTTGCTCGGGAACCTGAGCAGAGTGCATCTGACACCTGAGACATTCTTGTCACCCTGAGCATGTGTGATAGAGTCTGCAACACCCTCGTTGTTGCTGCACAATCGTTTACAGGAGAGCAGGTCCCTGTGTAGCAGAGGCTGTGTGACTTACCCTGTTGAGCCAGGGCGTGGCCACCAGCCGGTTGTCGCAGAGCGCGAGCAGAAACTCCTTGATGTCCGTGGCCTCTCCCAGGACCGCTCTCACCTCCTCCCGAACCTCTTCGCTCATGACCACTCGTTTGTAGCCGCGTACAGTGCCCACATCCAGCCATCTCTCTTCATCATCACAGCCTGGAATGAGCACCGGTAATCAGCCTGGCTGCAACATGTCACTCTCAGGCAAGAAGTTTCCATGCTCTAGTACTCTTTCACACGGTCCCAGCTCTAGACACATGCACTGTTACCCTGCAGCTGTGCATGACGCCGCAGCGTGTAGCCATTTCCAATCTCACATCCAGGCATGCTGCCTGGGAAGGGACATGACCACAGCGTTGACACACAGTGCAGTCATATACTGATCTGTAACACAAGCAGACGAGGGCTCACTGATGATGATGAGCCACTTGCGGACGTCTTCCATGCCTTCAGCAAGCCCCACGCGTTCCTCAATGAGCCGGGATATGGCCACCCCCATTGCAGCCTTGCTCTGCAGGCGCATGCCAGGGTAGAATGTGAAGACGAGGGTGGTGCTTCCTCTGTCCATATCCTGGATGTGTGCAAACCTGCAAAAATGACACCAAACGCCGTGTCGAGGCTTGGGCTTGCAGCTCTAGTACCCAGAATTCTGGCAGCCCTGCAAGTGTGTGGATCAAAGAAGGGAGCCGTGCTTTGCAACCCGATAGGGTTTGCACAAAGCCTGCTGCTTGCTCTCATGATGTTTGAGCACTGGCAGCTATGGCTGGAGCTCCATTGCACCAGTGCTGGCAGCATCAAGGCGGTGTTCTTCTAGGATCTCACGCATTACAGGATACCCTGGGGACATGATCTCACCAGTATGCGGGTATGAACAGCAGTTGGCTTGGCTCCAGCACTACAGAGAGGCCTCTGACATTGCCCAGCTTTGGCCATGCCTCAGTGTCGGGGCTGTCCAAGGAAGGCATTGCATAGCCGTCGTAGGTGTGCTGGATGGGGAAGGGGTACATCCCATGGTGGGCATGCTCTGGCCCTACCAGTAGGATGCGCCTGCGCCCATTCACCTGCAGCGCTCTCAGTCTCAGATGATCATACTGACCCACAGACAGCTATCATACGCCAGTCCACTTCTACAGCTGTGCGCTCTCGCTCCAGACTGGTTCCCAGAGGTGTGAGCCTCATCTGCCACGTCATGACTGGTTGCTGTGAATGCTAGTCAATGTGCTCCCACAGCCTAGAGCGAGTGTGTTACCTGGCAGAGCAATCTGTCCCTGCACAAGTACTGGGCCGGCTGCAGCCCGTCCTCTGACCCCATCTCCAGCGACACAGAGCTCACGCTGCCCCACTTGTGCATCCGCTGCATATCCTGCGCATGACACAGGCTGTAGCAGATCAGTGTATCTACTTGTAACCCAACACTCAATAAGACATAGGTGATACTGCTACCCTCTGCCACTTTGGCATGCATGCGCATGCCTTAGAACATGCACAGCACCCAAGACATGTGCATTGATGCAGCTAAACATGCAAGGCCTCCATTGTCTCTGCAAGATGGGCCACATGGTTCTCTGATTGCTGTAGCAGCTGAGCGCAAAATCCTGTGAGCGGAGATATTGCAATACAGGAGTCCTCTGAGACCACCTTGAGCCATTGCCAGTCTAGGCCATCCTTGAGGTCTGTCTTCAGCTCCTGGCTTAACCTCTCCTCGGGCTCTGGCATATCCCGTCCATTCTTCCCATGCATGACTTGCGCCTGTGACCCATCACCTCTCATCAGACGATGCTACAACAGCCGCCCGACATGCAATGCCTTGCCTGGTCTTTGTTGGCAGGCGAAGCAGAGGGCGCATCTCAGTGTAAAGCTCGGGTACGCTGCAATCATGGTCCAGTCCTGACAAGTGCCGGAATCCTATGCTATTGAGCACGGCAGCATGTGCGATTTGTGCAACTAGTAGCGTCAGGCAGGCAGCAAGCTTGGGCAAAAGATTCACACCGTGCCAGCTGTGGCAAAAACATGTGAGGGTTGTGAGCATGGGTCTCACACCTTCGGGAACAGGGGTTCTGATGTCCATGACGTGAGACGGACAGCAGAGACTAAGCAGCAACAGCTTGAGGTGATGAGCATATACCTTGAGGAGCAGCTTCTTGGAAGTCCATGACGTGAGGCAGACAGTGAAGTCTGGCACAGTCATGGGCAGCCTGCGGGTTTTGGGCTCCCGAACATGGTAGATGGAGCCAAAGATGTTCTTCTCTAGGTCGTGGTCTAAGTAGGCGCTGCTCCTCTCCTCAGCGCACAGCACGTCCACCTTCCTGCTAAAGTCAAAGGCGCCTGCCTGCATGATTGACACCATACCACTTTGTGCTTGCCTAAAGCCTTCATTCTTGGCCGCAACATGATGTGGGCCTTTGGGTAATTAGACTGAGCTACATACATCAGCGCGCTCTAACATCTGCCTGCAGACAGTTGGATATGACGCTGACAGGCCCAGCTGATAGTAACTCTGCCTCTGAGTGATGAACTTGATTTTGCTCAACAGCATGCACTTCCCCTATGGGGAGTGAAGCAGGCTTTGTGAACGCATTGAATCATTCATGCCATCTTTCAGGGTGCAGATTTGATGCAGACAGAGCCCTCACCAGATACTCAGGGCTCCACTTCGAAACAATTTTGGCTATGAGAGGAGCGTGATGCAGGCATGCTGGCTTGCTGCTCCGCAGCACATCCCAGGCAGCGTACAGCCCCTGAGGCTGCCTGACGTCGAAGGCCTGTACGTTCTTGCCCGAGATCCATGCAGGGTACCGGGGAGGAAGCTCGTCCTTTGTTATTTGGTCCCTGCATGTCAGGCCGATGATGAGATCTGAGATTGGTGAGCTACCTCTGCTTGAGCAATACCTGCTGTAAGCATACCTGGCTACAAGATTTAGCTTCCGTCTTGAAGCACCATTCCCACGAGGTATGATCTTTCCCGCTCCTTTACCATTCGTCTGCTTGGCATCGACGCTGATGGGCTGAAGGGTGATCTGGGTACAGGATGATGGTTGTTCCGGCATCGCGTCTCCTACTTGAGAGCGCTCATTCAGGCAGGAGCTGCGCAATTTGAGGCATTAAAACGGGAACAATGTCTGAATGAGCTTGTGCTCATGTAACGCGTGCCAGAGGTGATGTCATCCCACTGAAACCTCTTCACACACAAATTGTGGATATTGCGCTAAAAGTGGTATCATCTGCACAGTCTATTTCGAAAGCATCAATGGCCGCGAGCAGACCCCCCGCAGCAGCTGCAGCAGAAGCAGCTTTGAACTCACTATCAAAGATTCAGATCAGCTCCACACCTCCCCCAAGCACAACAGCATCGGAGCGGTCTGATGATGTTTCCACATCAGGTTGGCATTTTTCTTACTGCTCTTTTACCCACGGCAAACAATCAGGGGCTCCGATGGTGGTGCAGATGTGACTAGACTTTGCTCTGTTCAGCAGTAAACAGCCCTCATTGGTGCGTTCAACAAGTGTGTCTGTGATGCTACAAGGAAGATTTCACATTTGGACGTTCAAAGATGACAGCACCTAATGCATGAGCATCAATGCAGAGGGGGCATATGAGCGATGGTCATCAGCAGTAGGGAATATAGAGGACGCTAAGGTGGCTGTGGACATTATGGCCAGGGCCATAGAAGACGCAGTATACCTAGATGAGGATGCATACAATCAGATGATACCGATGCAGCAGTACACCCGCACTATAGAGGTATCCTTCCCCTGCTACCCTCACACAGAGCTCTACCCATTCAACCGCAGCCGGGGTGCAAAGCTAGCAGGCTGTACCACCTCTTATATGGTCTTGCAATGGCGACTCTGCCCGTTGTCCAGTGTCTGCATTCTGTCGGCAATCACAGAGGCAATGACCATGTACAATGCTCACAGCCAATTTCCCAGTGTTCAGAGCCATGTCAGGTGGCTGCAAAGATCCTGTGAGCGTCTGTAAGCAGTGATTTGTGCTGGCCTGCAGGAGCAGCAGCGGCAAATACTGAATCTGGAGCATCAGCTGCAGAACACCCTGCACAGCGCAGCGCAGCAGAAAGCAACAGGGCAGGCATCCAGGAAGCGGGCTGTGGAATTGCAGGAAGAGCTAGAAAACAACGCAGCAGTCTTCAAGTTACACTATGATGAGCTGCTGGCCAAGGATGCTGAGATAGCAAAGCTCAAAGCAGTCATACAGGGGCTGTCGTCAGGGAAGTGAGCTACATTTGCACTTGTCCAACATGAACTTCTACAACTGCATTATGCATGTCACCTCAATTACCAGCTTGACTGCTGAGTAATCTGGTGTCCATCATGAGTCATGCCAATTTTGCACAATAGGCATCAGGCGGATGCAGCTGAAAGCCGGCTAAATCAGTATTTGAGTCTGAAACTAGAGGAGGCTTGCCAGCAATGTTAGGTCCAATGCACATGCTGTCCTTTTCAATCCTCTCACATGGTGGGCACCGGTTTTAGACAGCATGCAGATCTCCAATGAAGAGCAAAAGAGCTTGTGCTGCCGCTTGCTGTCAATCATCAAGCTTGCCAAGCAGGGCACTCAGTACAGCAATCAGCAAAGTGAGAGCCTTCTGAAGCACTGCCTCCTGACTCACGTCGCAACTCGTTCTTTCCATACTCACGTAGTGCTTGATCAAGATGTCTGCCAGTAGAAACCCCCGCTGAAGTCCAGAATTCGGAACTCATACTGCAACTGGAGTAGGCGCTGCTGCTGGAGTGGCTAATCTGGCTTCCTCCAGAGTCTGCTGCTTGCTCTTAATGTCACAGAGCTGAATCCTGTCGCCCTCCTTCCAGCCAGTGTAATTCTCGACCGCCAGCCCACACTCCAGGCCTGCCGGGACCTCCTTTACATCATCCTTCACCCGCCGCAGAGACGTCACTCTGCCCTCGTGCACCTTCTCTTTGCCGCGCATGATCTGCACACACACCATTATCATTAGGAACTCTCATGCTCCTCTCACTCTTAACTACATGCACATGTCATTCCATGGCACGCCCTTGCTCGGCATATAGCACCCCTATCACAATGACATGCGGCAGACAACCACACTCTCGAACAGAGCGGTTCTGAAGCTCACCACAGCATGGCAGGCCTCGCAGCACATGCCCTCAGTGATGATGCAGCTGGCCGTGAAGTGATGCTGGTGATGCATAATACAGCTACATGAGCTTGGGAAGGCTGTATGCCCAGTCCTTGTCACATCAGCAACAGCGAGTGTATATGAGACGAGGGTCTTGGAGCGTACCACAGCATGGCAGCCCTTGCGGCACATGCCCTCGGTGATCATGCAGCCGGCCACGATGCGGCTGCCGCTGCCAAAGATTGCGCGGACTTCGCCCTCGCCAATGGGCGTCCTCTCATCCACAGAGGCCAGCTTGCCCTCCATGAGCGCTCTGATGTCGTCCACGATGTCGTAGATCACATTGTAGGAGCGCATGTCCACCCCTGCATCCAGGTATCTTGTCAGACTTTGCAGTCACGCCTTTACCTGGATGTCAAGCCCTCGTCCACTGTTCCAAAATTGAGGAGTCAGGATTCTATGTAGAGGGTGGGGGGAACTGGCATTCTGCGTTCTCTATCTTTGAAGATGGTTTGACGCATTGCTTGCTCTGCATGCTGAAAAGACAGCAGCCAGTACCAAAGTCATCAGGTCACTGCTAGATCCAAAACTAGATGGGCTGCAAAAGGCAGGGCTCTGAACTCACCATACTGCTTGGCAGCTGCAAGGACAGCCTCCGAGGGGTCAATGTTGAAGCCTACGATGATGCCCTGTGAGGCAAACGCCAGGTCGACATCACTCTTGGTAATGTCGCTGGCTGCCGCCAGCAGAAAGCGCGGCTGCACTCTGTCCTGCGGCAGGGAGCCTATGGCCGCCTTCACGGCCTCCAGAGCTCCTGTCGCGTCCGCCTGCGCAGCGCCCCTTGTGAGCAAGCTCAAGAAGACCCAGAAAAGGCCTTTCTCTGTGAAGCTACTAGTTCTGAACAGCAGCTGCTCTCTGTCCCAAAATGGCAACGGATGGCAGTAGAAGCTGAGGCAGCCCTTGGCTGATGAGCCAAGGGAACCCTCACTAATCTTAAGTAAGCAATGCGGCTGCGGTATTGACGGGTGACTGCCAGCTCAGCATGTGAGACACTGCTTTCTCACCTTCAGAATGATGTTGAAGCGCTTGAGGGCCGAGTCATCGTCCTCATCCATGCTGGCCAGGGTGTTGGTGGTGACCATGCTGCTGCCAGCCTGCTGCTGCAGGCGGTCCAGCCGCACAGCCAGCTCCACAGCTTCCGCGTTCTTGCGCGCCTGCATTACACCATTCGCTTCATGCACCCGAAGCAAGAAATTCAAGTTGCGTATCTGGTAGAGAAAGGCGGGCGTGGAGCACAAATCTCCAGCACAGGGGCTGCACAAAGGGCAGGGCTTCTACTGGGGGCATGTCTGGACCCTCGCATGCAGGGCAGATCCAAGACACTGAGGCTCTGCAGCTTGCGTGCGGCCAGATCTTGCACAGCATTCTCCTGCCCGAAAAGATGCTCCATTTTGTATGTAGAGGCGAGGGATGTGGAGATAGTGGGAGAAGAGTGCACCTCCTGCTCGGAGCTGCAGACGCAGAACTCATCGCCCGCAATGGGGACGGTGTTGAGCCCGACCATCTGCACAGCTATGGAGGGCCTGGCCTCTGTGACATCCCCTCTGCTCTCCCGCATGGTCCTCACCTGTAGACACCAGGCTGGCTATTGGCATGTATGACACATGAGAAGATGTAGCCTCTGCAATTTCGACAAGAAATGCATGTAGGCCTCAAGCTTGGGTTGACAGGGCAATGTAGGCATACATCAAGAAGGCACTTTTCCTTTGTACGATGCATCTCCTAATCACTGATACAGCTGTGCATACTTGGCACCTAAGGGGGAAGAGGCGGCAGAGAAAGACGATGTGCAAGCTGAGACTGCCTATCGCAAAGTTGGCGGACGCACACCCTGCCACAGGGTACAACAGCTTGGACAACATCTCTCTCAAGTTGTACCACAAAGATGACGGAGGCGCACCTTGCCATAGGCGGCCCCTGCTTGCACGACGTCTCCCTGGCGCAGGGTGCCCGCAGCCACCAGCATTGTGGCTATGGCGCCCGTCTTCTTGTCCAGGTGGGACTCCACAATGGTGCCCCGGGCCGGCCTGTCAGGGTTGGCCAGCAGCTCCTCGACCTCTGCCATGAGCAGGACTGTCTCTAGCAGTTCGTCCACCCCGTCTCCCTTCTTCGCGCTGATCTGCAGCACAAAGCACCACATCGGTGAGGCCTTGTATAATCCCACATCCTATATCAGATAACTCTGCAAGCTCGTGGGTGCCTGAGTGGTCAGCATGGTAGAAGCCAGCCAACCTGAGACACTACAAGCTGAGGGAGTGCACTGACAGCAAGCTCGAGCATGAGAGGGCAGCACATGATAGCTTGACACTGTGTAAGCAAGCCCAGATAAGGGGATCCTGTCGACATAGGGGTCGAACACCATGGGTACAGGAATGGCAGTCAAGCAACTATGGCGTAGACACCCATGTCGAGGAAGAGCTGATCGGGCCTTGCTCCTGAATTACTTTGAACAGCTGTGCAATGCACTGGGAATCTCACCGCAACCATGGGCGTTTCGCCGCCCCACTCCTCGGGCAGCAGCCCATTCTCGCTCATCTCCTGCTTCACCCTCTCAATGTTGGCGCCCTCCTTGTCAATCTGCATCAATGCCCTTCACTTCAGTTGTATGCTCTGGACATGCCCTGAGACCACACGACTCTTGCATCACCCCTTCTAATAATCAAAACAACAAAGCAGCTGTCCATCCAGGAACTAGAGCATGTGAAAACATTGTGCTGTGCCAGTTATCCGCAGGGCAGGTATGTGAAAGACAGCAGGGCTGTCTGAAAAGCATCATAGCATGGAAAGAGAGGCTGAGCGGGAGATGAGATACCTTGTTGATGGCCACCAGGATGGGCACCTCGGCAGCCTTGGCATGCGAGATGGCCTCCAGCGTTTGCGGCCGCACGCCATCATCTGCGGCCACGACCACGATAGCAATGTCCGTCACCTTGGTACCGCGGGCGCGCATGGCACTGAACGCCTGCGCAGCATGACACCCGCTCTCAGCAGCCGTCTTACACCTTACCGCCAGTGTACATTCCTGTGAAAGTCTATGGCATACGACCGTTGACATCTGACAGGCCAGTCAGGCCACTCTGAACTTTCTTGTACATCAGAGCTAGCACTCTGACAGTGGCACACTTGACCAGCATACGTTTGGTGATGAGCATGGTGCCGTCAATCAGGACATCCATTGTGTGCGCATTCGTTGCGCAACAAGGTGCGCGTCAAGCACGTCAGCATGCGCAGGCGTCGCAGTGTACCTCGTGCCCTGGGGTATCCAGAAAGGTGATGTGCCTGGTGCCGTCCTCTGAGGGTACATCCACAGTGTAGGCCCCGATGGCTTGTGTGATGCCGCCTGCTTCTCCCACAGCCACCTTGGCCTTGCGGATGTAGTCCAGCAAAGAGGTCTGCAAGGCACATCGCGCGTCAGGAAGGATCAGAGAGTGTACGCTCGAGGGGTTTGTTTGTTTGATGTGTGCTCTCATGAGCTGTGATATATCCCCCGTCTCCAGTTGCCTGTGTCGTGCAGCCAACCTCATTCACAGCAAAGAACGCACTGCTCAGCAAGAAGAGGTCAATGCGAGCTTCATGCCGGGTATAGGAATCCTCTCATGACAGAATTGGAAAATGCAAGGATGACTCATTTGACATTAGTGAGCATCACCTTTCCGTGGTCCACATGTCCCATGACAGTGACAATTGGGGCTCTGGGCTGCAGCAGCTCTGCGTCCTCATCTTGCAGATAGTCCACAGTCTTCCTGGCCATGGTGTCTACCCCTGCTTCCTCCTTGTCAAGAACCTCCACCTCGAACTCTGCTGCCACCAGCTTCACTGTGTCCTTGTCCAGCACCTGTGAGCACCCCATGATCTCTGACAGCAGCATAAAACTTATTAAAAACTGCAGTCTCCAGTCACTCCTGATCATGAGAGTGATGCATGCCACACCCTTAACTTAAAGCATCCCAGCCCTTGCTCTACAGCGGGACATATGTTGTCTCTTGCAAAGTTGCACAAAAGTCAAGCCTAGGCTGGGATACCAACGGAAAAGCTGAGTGTGTCGCTTCAGCAGCGACTCATGAGAGCTCACAAGACAGCAGTCTGTTTGAAGCAAGCAGGCATTCTGTGTTCAAGTGGCCTCACCTGGTTGACCTGAACCATGATGCCCTTCATGAACAGCGACTTCACAATGTCTCCCGTTGGCAGGGCCAGCCTCTGGGAGAGCTCTGTCACGCTCATGCCCTCAACGCCTATCTCAAAGATCTCTTCTCTCACTGGTGCTGCATCCCTCCTGCGACATGCATGGTGTCAAGACCCAGCAGGTCGCATCTGCAGGTGCCCTGCTCGGTCTCAGCAGGCCTCCTAGAGCGATGCACAAGAGACCCGCTGTCCGCCTGCTTCCCAGGATGATATTGGGGGATGCTCAGAGATTGCCCTTGGTGCATCATATGAGCCCAGGACAAGAATTGCAGGGGCAGAGCAAGCCAGAACATGCAAAGGGCGCAGTTCAACAGGGTTTATGCTGCACTGCAAACGGGCCACTCCAAATTCTTTTCCTACAGCGAGCCATGCATACAATGCATGGCAAATTTCTCATTGCAGAGAATGCTGGAACACAGGGGGAGCAGAAGGCGCACTTGGCCTCGGCACGGTCCATGCGGCGCTGTGCACGGGAGCCACGGCGCGCGGCGGCGTTGATCTTGCCCTCCTCGCCGCCCTGCCAGCGCTGCGCCTGGCCGCGCCGCGTCGAGGCGTTCCAGGAGGGCATTTGGGCGCCGCCCCTGCCTCCTCTACCCCTGCAGCAGACACATTCAGATGTCAACACATGGTTGTTGTCCAAAGTCTCAACCTGCAAGACGCTTGCTATTGGCACAAACGCACAAAGTGTCCTGTTGGATCATGCAGGGGTCTGCGAAAGAGTGCAGGATGCAGTTGCTATACCTTTAAAGATGCCTTGAATCCCGTCGCAACACAGCAGATTTAAGTCATAGAAGGAGCCCTTGACTGCGGCCTTTGGTAAGAGAGCGGTCACAAGCAGGCAATCTGCTTACATGTTTTCAATCTCACAACAGCCTGAGGCTCACCCTCTTCCTGCTCTGTCGTCGCCAGTGTCGCGCACAGGCACGTATTCCACCCTGCCGGGACGCTGCCCGTTTGCGGGCGCGGGCCCAGCCCCATTCTGGGTAGCCTGGCCTTGGCCTTCTCTCCTCGGGGGCCTCATAGTCTGTGTCCCATCAGAATCTCCTTGTCTGCGAGCCCTGCAATGACAAGACCTTTTTGAGGACAGGAGTACATGGTAATTGTCTCCTACACACTGGCATGTTTCCAAGCCCTACAACACTCTGCCAATGCATTAGGTACTTACATGAAGGGAAGCTTCCGTAAGGTGGACCACCCTATATCATAACTGAGTCTCCTGCACCAAACCAGCAGCATGGCATGTGCACACCCATGTGGAAGGCCTATATCCCATATGAAATGGACTCTCAGACAACCAGCCAGAAGAGAATGTCTTGCTGCTGGGCAGCAATGTGCCCTCCATAGCACTTGTCCCAGCGCTTGCTACTACCTTACAGCATAAAGACAGTTCAGGCAAGCATTTGAGCATTTGATGCGCACCCGGCAGGTATGGATCTAGGGTCAACCCCTTGGCCCCGTGCGCCTGTACCGCCGCCCCTGGATGGCGCTCTGTTCAATTGCGGTTTCGCTGACAGCAGCTCCGGCACGTCGCCTTCATCCTGACTAGCACTCGCTGCCCCTGCGCCACAGTGCAGAAGCAATGAGCATGGGCAGAGACTCAAGGGCAGGAGTTCCGCAGGAGCACGCTGTCACACTTATCTGTATTTTTACTCAGTAGCAGCAGTGAGGCACAGGGACTGCCTTGCTGCGCATCTTCGTAGGACTTCCTAGTACTGATTTAGCCAATGCAATAACCTTCAGATGTAGGGCGTGCTGCTGACATTGGCTGAGGACAGGTTATCCCACAGAGAAGCGCTGAAGAAATTGACATAAGCCAGTCATGCATGTGTCAGAGCTCCTTTGTGAGACATCCCTCCCTATGCCATGTCAGCAGCAGACACTGTCCCTGTGTAATATGTGAATACACACCTGTGAATGTGGTTGCTGGAGCTTGTGTAGGCGGTGCAGGGGCCGCTGACGATGTCTCAGCCTTGCTGCTGTCTGATGTGCTGGGCTCCGGCTCGTCCTGAACAGGCTGCGGGATCTCTGCAGGCCTCTGCTGCTGACTCTCAGGTGCTGCACGCTGAGGGGCCTCAGACACTGGAGCACGCGCTGTGGGCGCACTCTGAGGCCTCTCCCGCCTGTCTGAGTAATTTGAAGCCCTGGGCTGGCCTCTGCTTTCGAAAGAAGGTGGGGGCCTCATGTCCATTCCACTGCCGCCTCTGGGCTGCTCCCTGTTTCTGACCTGCGGCCTTGGCGCGACCTGGCCAGCAGCGCTGGGTGCTGTTGGCCGCACAGTGCTCTCAGGCTTGGGCTGCGGCCTGGCCTGTGCAGCAGCGGCTGCGCTAACCTCCTGAGACTCAGGTCTGGTCTCTGCAGCATCAGCTGCTCTAGACTGCTCAGGCTGAGGCTTGGACTCCGTTGCTGCAGCCTCAGGCTGGCTGAGCTGCTCCTCATTGAAGACAATTTCAGGCTCAGCCTCTGCTGCAGAGCTCTCCGGTTTTGGCTCAGCCTGGGGCTTGGGAGCGACGTCAGCTGCTGGTGCTTGCTCACTGGCTTCTGCTTTGGGCTCAGGCCTTGAGCTGACTTCAGTTTGGCTCCCGACTTGCTCCCTGTTACCATTCCTGGAAGCTTCAGACCTGGGCTGCTGCATTTGTCTCTCCCCTTGCCTTGCATCTGCGCCGTCTTGGCGCCTGCACACAAGACAAGAACTTACGGTGTCATACAGGTATGCAAGCTGTAGGACATGTGCTGAAGCTTACGAGTATGACATTACAGTGTGACATCAGCAGAGGCAGGGGCATCTCAGAGCATTATTGTCACAGCGCAGCAGGGAAAGTAGTGCAGACCTCTGTCCATTGGCTGATCCCCTGTCATTGTAAGGCCGGCGCTGCCCATTGTAGTTCCCACGCCCGCCACTGTTGCCTCCATAGGTTCGCCCATTGCCCCGTCCACGGTTGCTGGGGCGCTGATCGTTTCCTGCATGCATGGGAGGGCAATGAGGCCATATACTCATACATGATGCGCTATGAGGTAAGAATCAGGGTCATTGTTTCAAGCCAACACCTGCAGCTTCACTGCAACACTCGATTCTCAGCACTGGGGAAGTCTGCACCTTGTACCTACTGTTGCTGCTGCTATAATTTCCAAAGTGTCAGCTTTGAGCTTGTAACTGGAGCTTGAGGACGTACCATTGCCTGCAGAGCCTTCCTGGAACGAGTTCTGACGCTTGTATCCACCACCACTGCCTTGCCTTGCAGGCTTGTCCTGTGACTGGCTCCCTTTCTCCTGGCTTGGAGGGGCTGGGGCTGGTCTCTGAGGCGGTCTGCTCAAGGAGGGCTTGGAGACGAGGCTTGGTGCTGAGCTGCCACCCTCACCACCTTCAGCTCTCGGCAAAAGCCTTCGACGACAAAGACTGCGAGACGCTCCTCTGCCTCGCATCTGATGCAACAAGGATATCCTGCATGATGCCTGGTGGCCGCACAATGGCCCTGAGAGCAGCACCTCCTGACACTGCATTGCTAGTACGCTCTGCTGTGCTGCTGTGTCTGCCTACCTAAGCGCTGCTCACTCAATATGTCCACACTAAAAACTCGGAATTCTCTTGCTCTGTACAATTAGACAACGTATACACCGGCGACGCTGCTGTCCTGGTATCTCAAATGCGCCACCTGAGGTGGCCCACCTCACTCAGACGATGGCATGTCCTGATCAGGCTACCCTCTGAGATGGGGCAGACACCCACACTCTTTATTATTGACGTGATATTGCCTTCTCAGAGGCTTCTTCGTCTGGAATTCATTCTCGTGACCAGTAGGTGTCTGCCTCTGGGCCGGAAGGTTGTGTGCTTGACCAGCACTACTAGGACCTGCATTGCTTGCCGTTGCCAGGCTCTTCTTGGAGGAGCCTCTCAAGATGAGGAGCGTTGCGCAATTGAGTCCATGTGGTTGCAGCAGTGGGATGAAGGCTAGAGAAACGATATCCATGGCACCACTCAGGTTGCCAGCACACTATGCTGGAATGCACACCACAGGTGATCCGTCACAGTGTCAGGGATGGAGCACTGTTGATGCAAGGTCGCAAATTAGGCAGACAGCGTCGAGTCGCTTGCCTTGACCATGGTGCAATGTCACTGATGCACGCTGTCTGCACTGCAGAGAGGCTATCCCAAGCAGGCTCAGGCACATCAAGCAGCAAGGACTTCTGGGAGAAGACTAGAGGCACAATAGCCAGCTGTAGGTAGGTCTCATTCGTTCCTCCTATCCTTCATGTTCTCCTATGGATGTCCTTGTCCTCATCGAAGCATAGCTTGTGTCGATGTGCGTATCACTCCTACACTGTCTCAGCCAGTGGCTACTATTCTAGGCTTGCACCCTGACACTGGATGCAGAGGCTGAAGGTACACATAAGTGTGCTCTCACACAATTTTGCAAAGAATTTAGGGCATGCGCAAGTGGAGGGAGACACACTACTCTTATGCAATGCTGACCCATGGCCCACACGTGCAGACAATCAAGCGGGCCTCGGAGGCAAGTCACACGCATGATGCCCATCGGTGTGCCTCGAGTCCCATACAGAACGCCCCAGTCTGGCGGCTGGCAGTGGGTGGACATCTGGAACTGCTTGGTGAGCCTTCTCTGTGCTGCTGCCTTTTTGCGTTACTTCACACTCACAGAGCAGCTCACAGGGCCATATAGCAAGCCCTGTCACACACATCTGCTCTGGTGTCAACAGAGCCACTCAGCACTGTCTGGCTTCTGCTTGCATTCAAGGAACCTTTATCTTTCTGCAGCCTGCTTGCTTGCAGTCCTGTAGACATGGCATGGCCATGCTGACCGCTGCAATGCCAAAGCTGGATAGCGCAGATGTGCTTGCGAGTATTGCTCGCGCTTTGACCCTCAGAGACACAGGATGCGCTCATGATACTGTAAGCGCATGACAGCTTTGTCATGCCCCGGACTTTTGTCAGCGAGCTCCAGTGCAGAACATGCAGCAGAAGTCCGGGGGTTGACCTGCAGTTCATGCATTGCGGTGTTGCAAGCGCATCATGTGTCTCAGCAAGCTTCAATTCAAGCATGCGACATAGTTTTGGGATCTGACATGAGGTTCATGCATTGCAGTACCGAGAGCGCATCGTGTTCCTCAGCAAGCCTGTGGACGAGGAGCTGGGCAACCAGCTGGTGGCCACCATGCTGTACCTGGACTCCGAGAACAAGAAAGACATCAACCTGTACATCAACTGCTCTGGCGGCGATGTGAGTCAGCGCTGTCTTTTCCCAGCTGTGCCATCATCTCTCTGAGTCAAGCCTTGTCTGCCGAGATGCATTCTTGGCGGCTCTCTCTCAAGCAGCAATGCTGTTGGCTTCCTGAGACGAGACCTGTCAGTGGATGAGTTCTGAGCAAAGTTGGCTGCCAGGAGCTTCAGCTGCCCAAATAAGATGTCTTCAGACACGTGATGAGCGTGTAGATCTGCAGTTTGGAGCATGTAACATTGAGCAGCCATACATGCTAACAGTTGCTCAAAGCGTCTTCTTGACATCTGACAGCATGACGCGCGCAGGTGGTCCCGTGCTTAGCGCTATTCGACACCATGAAGTACATCGGCAGTGACGTGGGCACAGTGGGCTTTGGAGGCTGCATGGGCATGAGCGGCTTCCTGCTGGCTGTCGGCAACAAGGTGCACTTTCCCTAGAAGACAACATTGCCCTGTACTATCCCATCCTGATGTCGCCAATACTTGCCATCTCATGTCATGTGTCTGATATATCCTTGCAGTGCATGCAGCTCCTCCTTTGATGATGGCTATTACATGTTACAAGCCCTGATCCCGCCTGCTTGCGCCAAGACGCTGTCTTGCGTGAATGAATCACGATTTCCTGTGATGGCGGTAGGTTACCTGTGACTCTCAATGCAGCCCTCGTCACAAGCAGGCATGACTCAATAGAAAAGACTATAGCGTAGGCCTGGAACATGGCGCGCGTGCATGACGATGTCAATGATACACAGGGGAAGCGGTATGCGCTGCCCAACACGCGGATCATGCTGCACCACCCGTCCGGCTCGGCGCGCGGGCAGGCGTCCGACATCCACAATGAGGCGCGGGAGCTGATGCGGCTGCGCAACTACGTCAACCGCGTGCTGGCTCAGGCCACCGGCAAGCCCATAGAGAAGGTGAGCATGCCAGCGCCGTCACAGGCAGCAGCTCTGCTTGCCCTCACAGTGCCACTTACTTCACGATGGGATTTTCCCAACCACTCCTGGCACCAGCCGAGGCGAAATGTGACTTTGCTGTGAGCTACTGCACTTTCACCTAGGTGTCTGAATGCAAGCCCTGCAGTCCAATTCACTGCACTGCACATCACAGCTTTGCTGGCCCCGGCTGTTGAGCTACATCTCCCATTTCAGGGGACGCAATATGCTCCCTTAACAGCTGATGTAGCTTGCGAGCAGCCTGGGGAAGCAGCCCTGTGGGCAGCAGCGTAGTGTTTTGGATGAATGCTCCTTCAATGTTGTGAGGTTACTTGGCCAACTGGGCACTGTCAGGAAATCTATTGGATTAAGCGCCTGGTTTCCTGTGTGCAGGTCCAGTTTGACTTCAACCGCAACAAGTACTTTGACACAAAGGAGGCCCTGGAGTATGGCATCATTGACCAAGTCGTCCGCCCTCTGCGTACACAGGCCCTGGGTATATGATGCGCAACAACACACGAACTATTCAATGTTCTTTGATGTAAGATCAAGCAGTGATGAGCCCTAAGGATCTATCAGTAGCCCGTCTCATACAGCCATGTACTACAAGAGAGTGCACTTCATTAGACATTGTATTTATGTGCAATGTTTTAAATGCCAATGTATGAAGCACATGCCAGATATAGCCAGCCCATGCTTCTAGCAGGGAATGCTGCTACTGAAAGGCATGCATGCAAATGTGCCCAGCACTGCTTGTGCGTGCCCACAGGAATATATCAGAACCGACGACACGTGATCATCCTGAGTAACGTGACGAATTGAAAGGCTGCAGCTGACTGCCCGGCTAGGTACCCACATCACTGACTTACAAGTTTTACTTTGTAGTCTGATCTGACATGTATCCCCAAGACAATGTACAATCTTTGAGCTGTACAGCAATATGTTGCATCTCATATGCATCAGCGTCTGGTCTTTAGACACCCTAGACTGGCAAAAACACATGGTCTGATCTCATGAGCCCATCTATGCTGCTGGGGACACACTTTGGGAACTTCTTCCAATCGCCGTCCTCCAACACACAATACACCTCCAAACAATCAGATTCAACTGTTAACTTGATCATATCGGCAAGAGGCTGATCAGGCCAGATAAAAAGGTGAAAGTCTAACATCACTGGAGTTGCCATATCTCACAGTGTTTCCTCTGTCAGCAGAGCTGCTGCACCAAAGTCATACCATCAGACAATCCTCATATAGTCTACCGTGGCTGAAGACACTGACTTGCCCATCTACCTCTTGGGTCTTAGGCATGCCTTCCAGCCTCTGATTAGATGAGTCATGTAGCTTGGTGTAGGTCTTCCACAACCTACATGTGGAAAACCTACACCAGAGTCCCATGTCAGCGCGGAGCTGTTCAAAGGATGGCCTTCTTCTGTAGGGGTCTGCACCGTGACGCTCTTGCACTTGCTTTTGCAGTCTACCGCCTGTCAGAATCACCATGGCAAGCAATATGGTGGACTGCCTAAGCGGGCCAGTGGTCTACTGAGATACTCTTGTCAATTTCATCATCAAGACACCAACTCTTGCCAATCTAAGTGTGTAGGGAATTGCTGGAAAGGAAATTGTCTCAGCACGTGCAGCAGCTAGCACAGCAATGCGCTACCTGACGTCCCTGACAGAGGGAAGGCGCTTGCAGAGGCAGGGTGCTGAACATTCACTCGGCGGTGCTGCCCTGAAATGGTCCAGCGGGAGAGGGGATCACCCCATGCAAGATAGCTGCTGGGACTGCTGCTGCAACTAAGCTAGGCTATCTAGACCCAGCAGAATGGGAGGGCCCCTTGCAAGGACAGCTCTGCTCTGCCAGCTACTGCTACCGCAGCCGATAAGATGCAGAAAGCTCTTGCAAGGACGGCTGCTGCTGTACTTTCAAAAGGCGCAGTATGGCGCTGTGTTGAATGCCAAGGGTGTGGCAGGAGGCCCCTTGCAAGACCAGCAGCTGAAGCTGTAAACGGCACAATGCTCTGCTGCATGCATCCGAAAGGGACGGTGCGCCTTGCAGCTCGCAGCGCTAAAGATAGTCAGCCGCTACAAGACTGCGTTGTCTGGGTCCCTCAATTAGGGACTGCGCTTGTGGGGACAATGATTGTACTGTCAGATAGCACAAAGCCAATGAGCAGTCAGGCCTCATGGCTTTGCAGGCGCTAAAAAGGCGCCATATCTGACAGTCAGGAACTGCCTAGAACTTCGCTCGCTTGATCCTTCAGGACCAAACTTGGGCATGTAACTTCATCAATGCACCCATGCCCTGTGCAGTACTGAGGTACGCCATACAGTGGCGGCCTCAATCTGCTATCGTCACAGATATATATTCAGTCTAAACACTAACGACCGCCGCTGTGTGTGAGTGGTTGAAGCCCCCAGTGCTCTCCAGGCAACTGCCGCAGAAGCGGCAGCAGAAGCAGTGGCAGCACAATGTGCGCCATGTCACTCTGCTCGTGGGTTCTTCATATCTCACGGGAAAATTGCGGGTCTCGCAACACCTCCGCAGTAGGTGTACAAGCGACTTCCTCAAAATCTAGGTTCCTGCCTAGACAACGCATCATCAAATTACGCTGTCTCCGCAAAAAGCCTAAATCTTGCCCTGGACTGGCAAGTGTCTGCCCGAGATGCTGCTTTGCATGCGGACCTCACATGGAGTCCATGTCGATTGGCGCAGCGCTGACGAGGCGCCTGACTAAGGGCTCCAGCTCAGCGGCGATGATGCGCATGCCGGCTGCAGAGGGGTGCTGCGCGTCTGGCATGAACATCTCATTGATCTCCTGACGGGTGTCGGCTGTGGCATTTGCCCAGATTTCACTGCTGGGCCTGACTAGGAAGGACGCGCTCAGGTCCAGGAAGTGGATATGCTCCGATTCCTCTTCAGCATAGCCCTGCGCGCACAGCTCACAATCAGGGTACGACACCTCGCAGACTGGCTCATCTCCCAGGCCTCCAAAGCCAAGGAATCTTCATGACCTCCTCGTCTGCTGATGCGTTCTGACTCCTGTTTATTGATGTGCTCAGAAGCCGCCAGCCGGAGGAGGTACTCATTAGAATCCCTGGCTTCACAATCAAGTACAGCCACAACAAATTCAGTTCATGATCTTGGGATATAGCCGAGCTTCTTGGCAATTGAAAGCAGGGAAGCTTGTAAATATCTTCACACGCGAATAGCATCCGGCCTTCATGAGCGGGAGCAGCCAAAGCAACCCGGCCCTTTGTGCAATTCTAAGGCACTGAGGAGGGTATGTCATGCACTGTTTGGGACGGAAAAGCACCTGCAGGGTCTCGCTGAAGGCGCGGAATGCGGGGGTGCAGCGGTTCGGCCAGTACTCCCCCTTGGGCAGAGGGGCCATAAGGACGAGCTGCGTCTCAGGCATAGCCTCTCTCAGCTCGTCCAGCAATTCGCTCATCTCTGCTGCTGTCTCTTCAGCTAGATCCATGCGGCACTCGCCAGCCTGGACCGGCACCACAACAAGTCACGACGGCTGCAATACGC
This sequence comes from Coccomyxa viridis, assembly GCA_963930925.1. Classification (NCBI taxonomy): domain Eukaryota; kingdom Viridiplantae; phylum Chlorophyta; class Trebouxiophyceae; family Coccomyxaceae; genus Coccomyxa; species Coccomyxa viridis. Next base: position 264,222 of record CAWVOJ010000004.1, on the reverse strand, counting down.
TGGCTGCGCTTGTATGCAGAAGTGCAGTCACCTTCATCTGCTGCTGTGAACAGCAAGCCCTAGTGTGCAGGAGCGGTCACATGATAAGATTCCGCTCAGCATCCTGCCGGCCTGGGCCCAGCAGCTGGTCATGCCGTTGTGACACGAGTTGCTTGGCAGCAAGCTGTGCCACCGATATCAGGAGGCGCCGCTGCTCATGACCCTCAGATTTTTGGTACATGAAGACTAACACGCAGTGCAGTGTCTGGCGGGTGTCTTACCATGCCTTTGGAATTGCTGCCCACAGCGAGCACAATGACCTTTGGCGGGGTGACAGGTGGAAGCTCGCCATTCTCCAGCCTCCATTTGAGCTGCTCCACGCCATCACCTATACAGTAGCCACAGTAGATTAGGGGAAATTATCACCTTGTAGTCCATGTCAGGCAAACCTTATTCAGCAGACATCACCCGAAGTGCAGCGCAAAAGGGCCCGGAAGCATCCAATGTAAGCATAGTGGAGGTTGTGTGCATGAAAGCCGCATGACACATTTCTGAAGCTGAGACTCTGCCTATCACACCCCTGGCCTCATGTCCATGGCCCGCACAGGTCATGCTTACGCAATGGCCTTTGAGCCGCACTGCTGGAGTCATGCGGGGAACGTATGACGACAGGCAGGAGAGGGCAGTGCAGGACACACGTCTGTGGGTTAAGCATGGGAGGGTTGGGCATGCCTGCTATGCCAGCTGCCAGAGCAGTGTAGCTCTGCCCGCCAAAAGCAGCATCCCAGACTGCTGGGATCTCGCTGAATGGCCCGTACGCCTGGCCCAGAAAGGTGCCCCTGCAACATCCATCAGCCATTTGGGAACTGACGTCTTTCCTTGTGTGCTGTCGTCAACCTGTAATTCTCTGAGGTACTACGCCACACAGAGCTTTCATGGGGCTGACTTTGTCCACCTAGAAAACCTATGCACCGTGGGAGTTCAAAAGACATCTCAGGTAATTGCTCTAGATTTACATTCTGAATCCTTTCTCGACTATATGAAGGCCAACTCTTACAAAAAGGGATGTTGTACCTCCAGGCCTCCACAAGGTCATCTCCATACAGGATGACGTCCCAGCCGTCGGCTGCGACGCTGAGGTGGCGCTGATGCGCGCGCAGCCACTTCTCCTCATGAGTGAGCACGCGCGACGCGTGCGCCCGCCCCGAGCCCATCCTCGCTTTTGGCTTCTGCGTGCAGCATGCAAATTTGAGAACTGGCGCGATATGTATGTCTGGCAAAAGGTAAATGCATATTCCGTCTTCCTTAGCAGCACAACTCAAAGTAGTTTACACAGCCTAGGATAGTACAGCCTGTTCTCTGAATTGGAAGCAGATGCAAGCCCTGTGAGCCCTAGCCTCCATACTCAAGGCGTCAGTGAGCCATCTCTTGTACATTTTTGGCAGCGCAAAAGGGCCACATTTGCTCTATAGCATCCATTACATGACAGTGTTCTTTGATATATGACTCTGACAGAAACTGTGTTGCTTTTTTGGAAGTCCAGAGGGCGAGGAGCCACCTCTGGAGAATCTGGGTTGAAGCCCTCTCGAAACCACGGAGGCAGCTTCCTCACAGCCTTCAGCTTGCCCTCCTCAGGTTTCTGCGTTGACTGGGAGACAGGCTTAATTGCCTCGTGCCCTTTCTTGGCTGCTGCAATTCCCTTGCCGCCTGCTGCTGCTCCCTTGGGAAAGGGTCTCCCATCTGTGATACTTGGGGACGCCTTGACACCCTTCTTGGAAGCTGTCTCCAGCTCAGAATCTGCAGCATCCTCTGAGCAGTCAGCGCATCATAACGGCACCACGTCACATGCTGCTGTCACATCACTGGGTCGGGTCACCTTTCATAAGGTCACAGTGCATCTACCTGTGACAGCCACATGTGCTGATTGCTCAAGGTTACAATAAGTGAAGGTATGCAGTCGGGGCACAGCAGGGCCTGCAGTGTTTGTCACAGGCACTGTTAGTCAGAAGTACACCCACCAGCAGGATGTTCATTGCCCTCGTCTGTGGTAGCTCCTTTGTGGTGCACTGGGATTGGAGCCCTGTGCTGGCTGTGTATCTCCGCATGCATATCCTCATTCTCATCCGCATCCACTTCGTCTGATAGGCCCATCTTGGCTGTCACATCCTGGCTCGGCAGGAACGCTGTGGCTGTGCTTTCTCTGTGCAGCGTCAGGCCGGGTGTGTCCTGCTCTTCATCGAGCACCCCTGTCAGATCCAGCTCAAGCTCCTCTGCAGGAGTCATATCCTCTTCTGCCGTCTCATCAGTATCGTCGCTGGCGCTTCGCTGACTGAGCACGGCCTTCTCAGCAGCGACCACCCGCGCCTGCATGCAGGTGCAAGCACTCAACATGCTAACAACGCTGCTTGCTATACGATGGGGAGCGCGATGCAAGCATGCTGACTGCCTTGAGACTATGAAGGCACGATACAGGTGCCGTCATGCTTATCATCAGCTGCATGCAAGGCGTCGCAGGATGTGGATGTAAAGAGAAAACACATAGTTGTGCTTCTCATCTCAAAGATCAGCAGGTGATGTTAGCATCCCGTAGCAAAATGTACAGACGGAACTAGCACTGAGTGCACTTGTCGCATCCTTGAACCTTATAGCTGCTGCGCCAAGGATTTTTTACACAGGCACGAGCTGCATGCAGCGCCTCCCCAGTGTTTGTTGCATGGCACTTGGCTACATGTGTGAGAGTGGGCCCTGATGCTTGCCTGCAGCTGCCGCTCAGAGCCCTCTGACTCCATCTCTGTATCCTCATCCATGTCGCGTGCTGGCACCTTTCGGCTTTTTGCAAGCCTGGACTTGATGGCCTTCACGGCAGAGTGAGACGTGTCCTTTGGTGCATCTTCCTCTGCCTCCAGATCTCCAGTAGTCCTCTGTACAAGCAGACATACCCTCAGATACTACAGCCCTACAAAGCCCATACTGCGCGCCTTTTCGATGGCCCTTCAAATAAGCAAAGGTCGCCCCAGAGACTGCAGCCTTATAAGCCCTTGTGCGGCCAACAGAGAAGCAGGGATATTGCAGAAGCCGAGCACAGCTGCATGGATCCAAGGGTACATTGAACAGTCATGTCCTGAGCACCTGGGCATTACCCAGAATTTTACAGGTTCAGGCCTGGAAGGTACCTCTTCTTCAGAGGTTCGACGCCTTGCCGCCTCACGACGTGCCTTGATGCGGTGACTCCTTCTTAAAGTGCCCATCTTGGCACTGAGTTGGCGGCCACCAGGCTCTCCATGCCTTCCCTGTGAGGACAACTCCCGGCTCATCCACAGACAGAGGCGAGACAGACTGAGCTGTGTGAGATGCAGATGCAGCTGGTGCTGTGGCTGGTAAGAAGACAGGGGAGTGGGCAAGTAGCTGCTGTGCAGTATGGAGGTGATAGCGGGGACGAGGTGCTTACCAAAACATGCGCGCTGGATTCTGCGACGAGTACAAGAGCTATGATTGCGAGATGCAGCCAATGCAGACATGTGGTCTGCATCCGTCCTGCTCAGGCGCTCAGTACATCGGTGTCCCGATACCGCGCTGCAAAGCCCTTACTCCCTATGGGGGCCTCTAGTAGGAGTCCAGGCAATGATTACCAGTACTAGAGGATGTGCTGGCTACTGGCAGCGACTGCAATGATGCTTCTGCCAGCTAGACAGATCGCCGTACTCTTCCGGCTTCTCCCGTGAAGCTAACACGAGGAACCTCTTCTCACGCTAAGTATGTCCCTGCCTCTCTTTACAATCCAATCTTGCGCCAGCACGTTGCTGCTGAGGGGAGCACATTGGCTTGAAGATATGTCGTCCCTCTCAGACCGGACTTGAGCACTTGGTGCTATACGAGACTGGCAGCTACTGCGCCAGGTCACCGTAAGATGATATGCTGTTCAGATCGCTGACTGCCAAAGAGCCCGAGAGCTCAATGGCTAAAAGTAATGCGCCTGGATTAGGACTGTAGACCCAAAAGTCCGGGACACGACACTGGCGTCGTATGCCATAACCTTGACACCAGATAGAATGGGAGTACAATCCCTTCTGCTTTTCTCCTCAGCAGCTCTGGATAGGAAACGCCAAGCCCTCTTGGACGTACTGATCTGTGAGTCACTGGAGCCGGCCTGAGTCATCAGGCCCGAAGTTGGGGGCCTGATGTTTCACAATTGCTACGATATCGCTCTCCTCGCGGAAGCGTTTAGTGATCTAAGCTCATCTGTGGTGTACTGGCAAGGCTCGAGTTTCTACAGCCAATGCAACTTGTGTACGGCAGAGTTTACGACACTGGCATCCCTGTCAGCATCGGCTCGCCCAGCGCGGGAGCACCCCTTTGATATGCTATGGCGGCTTCTCTGTGCTCCACTATGCAGTGGTGGCTGAACGTCCTCTTCTGAAGTGATGCAGGTCGACCAACCGTGCTAACACGGTACAGAGCAGCTCGAGGCTTGCTGCCCAACGCTCTGCCGGAAGAAGGATGGACGAATTCGTAACAGCTCATGTAGCTGGTGTGACGGCTGACGTATGTGCCACCTACTCCTTGGGGGCCTTCCTTGAATTTCCTTGACTGAGACCTCCCTGGAAGGCTGCCATTTCGGGAAGCTTGCAATCGCAACCTTTGGCAGCGAGAATCTTCAAGACGCTGCGCTGCCTGCAAAGACTTATGGAGAGAATGCGTTGTTTGGACACCCAGGCGCTGATGACTGCAACCTCTGCTACCACCTGCAACCCCACTACTTTTTATGCATTGTGCGTGTATGCCAGGTCTACATGCTTTGTGATGGCAGACAATGGCAGGTTCCAGCTTTACTTCCATGTTGCACCTGCTTTGCCCAACTTTGCCTTACCATTCCCCTGCCACCTTCAAAGAGAGCAGGCATTCCTGTCATCAGCGCATGCTGCACAGCATGTGACTCCTTGAGACTTCTCACTCAGCCTAGGAAGCTGCTTACTCGGCCTGGGTCTATGTTGCCCAGGGTCCTTGTACCCAGGCCAGCTCCTAGATTCAACTCTCAAGGCACATTTGCAGATCACCCTGATCAGTCCAGGCCTGGGACATCATACACAGCACGGGCCTTGTGACAGCTTCAGCTCTGGTGGTGCAGCACCTTCCAAGTCCAATAGGTCGCTTCAGTCCTGAACTCGTCTAGGACCTTTGTGATGTTGCTAGCTTATCAGTGGTAACTGCTCTGTGAAGGTCTTTGGTGTCTCAGCCTGCTCATCAAAGCTCCAGGGCCTTGGACATGCCCGGGATGCTACAATTCCGATTGCAGCATCTGTGAACATGACAGGACCCTCCAGTACTGGACTAGAAGCTCCAGGGCATGACGGCTTCAGTAGCATGCTGTTGCTTCATGGAGAGGTATTGATGTGAAGCCTGATCACTTCAAACTCTTGCTGTCCACCCTGGCTGATCAGCTCCAGTAGCATGGCTCCTTCAGAGTTCAATCACGGAGCTCATGGAAAATTCCCAGCTGCCACAGTGCCTATCTACTCCAAAGGGTGGTGGATCAGGCGGCCTGATCAATCCAGGACATTGAAACAGACGCCAGCCCCCACAGTCCGGCCTCCTTCTCGCGAGCCCGGGCTCCATGGCAAGGCTTTCAGATGGTAGCCTGATCAATCCAGAAGCTTCGAAACAACACCGGCTCCCACAGTCCGGCCTCCTTCCCGCATAAGTCCCGGCTATGTGTCATCGCGGATCCAAGCCTGATCAATCCAGGACCTTTGAGACGACGCCAGCTCCCACAGTCCGGCCTCCTTCCCGCATGGCAAACCTGAGCCCGGGCTCCATGGCAACGGGGCTAATCAGCTCGAAGTTGGCAGTCACGTTGTCGCCAGGCATGACCATCTCGATGCCCTCCGGGAGTGTCACAGTCCCTGCAGCACAGATAGCGTCTGCTGTCATAAATAGTCAGAGAAGGCGAGAATGCAATAGTGCCAGAGCGCCTCCGCTCTGCATGACAGATCTGTGACAGGTTCAGTCAAGGGCAAGGGCTCCACTGCTAGGATAGAACCCTGGAGCTCTGAGTATCTGTATAGACTCCTCTACAGACACCAAAGAGATAGCCCATTTGCAGAAGGTCCACTTGTACTGAAGGGGTCAGATCTGGTCAGCATTAGGAGGCTGGAGGAGTTGCATTGCCTCTCACTCTTTCACACAGATCAGCAGCGGAGTGCAAGCGCAGTGGCAAATCCTGTGATGTCTGCGGTTCAAATTGCAGTGTATCTCTCTCTCTCTTGCACACACAGACCAGTGAGTGCGCAAGTGCGGTGGCAAACCTGTGATGTCGGCGGTTCTGAGAAAGAACTGGGGCTTGTAGTTGGTGAAGAAGGGCGTATGCCGGCCTCCCTCCTCCTTGGTCAGCGCGTAGATCTCGCCCTCAAACTTTGCGTGAGGCTTGATCGTGCCCGGCTTGCATGCCACCTGTAATCACCACCCAAACCTCACTCAGGCTTGGCACTCAGGTACAGGCTTAGGCAAAAACGGCATTGCTGATGTTGAACACCCAAAAGCATATGTACTTCAAGCATTCTGGCTGATTGGATCAGGCAGGACTAGAAGCTCCTCGCTCATCTGTCACGACAGTGATTTGGGGCGGGCGACAGGCTGCTATAGGGCAAGATGGGAAGGGCACTGGTAATGTTGTGGATGAGTCCCTTCTTCTTACCTGCCCGCGCACGACATCGTCTCTCTTGATGCCACGCAGCAGCAGGCCCACGTTGTCACCGGCCTGGCCCTCGTTCAGCTGCTTCTTGAACATCTCCACCCCCGTCACAGTCGTCTTGATGGGGGCGTTGATGCCCAAGATCTCCACCTCATCTCCCGTCCTTACGATGCCCTGCTCCACGCGCCCAGTCACCACCGTGCCACGCCCCTGTCAACACATGTGAAACCTCAGAAGCCTGCTAGAGAGCGCCTTTTCGGAGGAAGAAGATACTACACTCAGGAGCTGCTACTAAAAGCACAGCTCATGATAAGGACATTGCACAGGCATCGTACAGGGCTTATCAAGGGCCCACTGCATTATTGCAATTGCACTGCATCTTGAGCCAGACGCCTAAGTAGCTCCAGGGAGCGAAAACCTACTATGTGTTGCCATCCACACCTGATGCGGCTTGAAAATTCCACACCTGGATAGAGAAGACGTCCTCTACAGGCATGGAGAAGGGCTTGTCCAGGGCTCGCTGGGGCGTGGGCACGTAGTCGTCCACCGCCTGCATCAGCTCCAGGATTGCATTCTTGCCCAGGGCGTCGTTCTTGCCCTGCAGCGCGGCCAGCGCAGAGCCGCGCACGATCGGGATATCGTCCCCTGGAAACCTGCATGGCGCAGCAACCCTCATGCCCTGCTCTCCTGAGGCCTCCTACCAACAGGCCACACACTTGTATTCTCGCAAATGCGTCATTCTTGCCCTGCAGCGTGGCCAGAGCAGAGCTGCGCATGATGGTTATGTCATGTTCTGTTCATGTCATAGCACCAGCCATGCCCTGCTCTCGTAAACGGACTGCCTACAAGGCCACCCGGACCCTGTATCTTATACATTTTGTGCAAACATGCATGTAGTGCACAACTCCAGCATCTTGCTTAGCCAGGGCGTGCAAGGCATTGCGACTGATCAGGAGGGAAGGCGTGTACAGCAGGCTTACTTGTAGAAGGTCAGCAGCTCCCGCAGCTCCATCTCTACCAGCTCCACCAGTTCCTCGTCCTCCACCGCATCTATCTTGTTCAGGAAGCACACCACGCTGGGCACTCCCACCTGCACGTGGGTCCGAGAGCTTTAGCTTGTCGCCGCTTGACTCCGCTCATCCTCAGACACAGCCAGGGAATACCTTGTGGGGGCATGACTGCCCCATGCAATAATAATGAGCAGCCTTCTGGCAGATGCGCTTTCGCCGGTGCGCCTGATGACAGTATTGTTCATGAACGCCCAGCCGCAGGTATGCAGGAGGCAGTGTGGGTCATGCCTGCCGGGCTAGCAAGATGTGCTCCCGCGTCTGAGGCATGGGTCCGTCTGTTGCAGAGACCACTAGGATGGCTCCATCCATCTGCATACAAGGTTCTCATATGCGCGCAAGCGGCGTGTTGCAATCATAGCTCATCAAGCCATGGAGCAGGGAGTTTGCGGCTTATGCATGTGCATTCTCATGTGGCATTCTCATGTGACATTTGGTTGGCAAAGGGTTTTCCTATAGGCTCGGCTGCCTCTGGGGCCTGAATGGGCTACATCATCACAAAGCAGTCAAAGCAATCTGCAATGAGTGTACACAGTACCGCACAATTATGCCGAGTGGTGCAAACTTGCTCTGTAGCTTCACATCTTCATCTACATCAAGGAGCGCTGGGGAAGGTACCTGTGCTGCTCCAGTGATCATGTTCTTCACATAGTCTGCATGCCCAGGGCAGTCCACGTGCGCATAATGCCGCTTGTCTGTTTGGTACTCCACTGCGGCGGCAGCGATCGCAGTGAGTCACACTATGCTGATGATAAGCTTGTCTACACTGGCTCAGCTATGTACTCTGCCTAGTCAAGCTCTATTCTCAACTCAGTGGCAATGGCTACAGCAGATATCGGGATTAGATAGCTCACCATGAGCCGTTGCTATAGTGATACCGCGAGCTTTCTCTTCAGGCGCCTGCAGTGGAAACAGCCGCAAATATTCATGCACTCGGTGTGCCATTGCTTACTTTGCAGCAGACAGTGATGCCACTTGCAGCAGAAACGGTTGTATCACGCACCTTGTCGATCTGGTCGAAGGCCACTGCCTTAGACTGTCCCATTTCTGCAAGCACCTGCACAACCAGCTAGGATTGTCAGCACACCAAACTTGCAGAGCACCCCGAAGGCAGCAGTACTTCATGAGGAAGTGTGCCGCCCTACCTTTGTGATTGCTGCAGTGAGGGTGGTCTTCCCATGATCAACGTGGCCTATAGTTCCGACATTCAAGTGAGGCTTTGTGCGGGTATTGATGTCGTAGTCGGCTGCTGCTTGGACATGCCGAACGTTCAGTGACGGCAAGACGTAGGGTTCGACAAGCCTCCTGCAGCCGAAACATCCGCAAACATCAGTATGTCCCAGCACAAAGACCTACAAGCTTGGCACAGTCTCACATAGCGTATTTGTGTGCACGCTGCTCTTATATCCCATTTTGGTCATTCACATGGGCATAGAACGTGTTGGAGCTGTCATCGGTTCAGTGCTTGGACCTGCAGATCTACCTGCTGCACATGCTAGGCCCATTGTTCAGTGTGGCTTGCTGAGCCAGCCGCAAGGCCAGGGAAGATAAGGCCCGCCGGCCTAGAGCGCCTGCCATGTCGCACTAGATATAAAGCTGCATATGCTCAGGGTATATGGCCTCAGTTGCCGAGCTGCACCATTGGGGTACATTCACTTCAGGCAAATTGGGGGGTGGCCGGGGGTGAATCTGGGTCAGTTTTTGGGGACACCCAGAGCATCTATCAAAGTCGCAATGGACCCCTCTAAGTCTTTCCGCATCCTGTCATCAGGAGGCATAGCCGGCATACAAACGTCGAAAGCCCTGCAGCATTCGCAAGAGCATCAGAAGCAGCAAAAGAATAACATGTGGGTAACAGCACGGATGGCACGGACTTGCGTACACCTACAGTAGATTCAAGATAGTGATGAGACAATGAACATGAACGACCATAAATACGACAAATTGAGGGCCAAAATGAAGGCCCCGTTGCTTCCAGCCAGGCGCATCGGAGACGCGGTGCCGAAGACGCGCTGGCTTGTAAGCAGACGACTCAAATATGTGACACAGAAATGCCAGCTCTACAGCTCCATCTCGTAGATTCCAGTTTAGTGCACGAGCGCCACCACAATCCGGCTGCCAAGCGCATCCTGCCTAATGATAGCGCACAACATATTCACATCACATTATATATAGTTGGGGCAAGAAATCTGTACAATGCTGTAAGATTCACTCATGATGCCCCTATTGAAAGAAAGTTGTCTGATGCAGGGCTTATTTGTCTGCCTCCTCATCCTCTGGTGAGCCAGCGCTTGTGCATCTCTGTGCTAGCAACGTCTTGCCCGGTGGCTTGTTTGGCGGCTATCCCTTGCAGCCTTGAAAGGCCTGCTAGTCCAAGCCATTGCTGCAACCACGGGATGACAAGCAGACTGGTCTTTGTTGCAGGGCCTATACTTTTGACTACAGCGGCCACAGCATTCGTGCGAACCGCCCTGTACTCAAAGAGATGCCCAAGCTACATATCAAGGTGGCGGCCTCATCCTCTTTGCCAAAATCCTCACCAATGACGAATCGATGTCTGTGATATGTGCCTTCCTGGGGCAGCTTTAGCGCCCCGCTACATTGACCTCCAGGACCAGAGCTAGAGCCAGATGCACCTTCATGACCTTCGATCAGGACGCTCTCTAACAAACTTGCAACCCCCTGAAACTGGGGCACCTGGGAACAATGCATGGTCCATGACTGCATGCGGTCATCACGGCGGGATGTGTCCGCTCCTGACTGGCAGCGTGGCGCCTCAGGCTAGTTTGCTAAGGGACTCCTTGCAGAGGCGGCGGCTGTGCAATCTGCAGGTGTCCAGACACCAAGCGGAGAGGCCGCGCCTAGAACCTAATCCTGCCCTGGAGCAGCGCCTGCCGCAACTGCAGCCATCACAAGCGATCCTAGTGAGCCGCCTTGTCTTCCTTCTATGTTGTGCCAAGTGCTAGCTGTACATTCAGCATCCTGCACCCTGCACTAAACATTAGCATGCACGTGTGTTCAAGCTTCTCAGCATCCCACCTAATGACTGTCACCTTTTGGACTATTGTACCACCCGTGCCCATTACACGAGGTCAGCCATGACACAAAGGCTTGAGGTCTGGGAATATGCTGTCGATACACCCATTTCCAGCGAAAGGTCCCGAATGCCCCCAGCGCAGATGTTTGTGGATGTGCCTGGTATTATGAGGTGTGTCGACGCTGGTTAGACTAGGGCGGTGGAGAGGTCAAGAGAGTATTGGTGCCTGTTGTAGGGTAGGGCGGTGAAGAGGTTGAGGGGTGTATCCATGCCTGCTGCAGGGTAGGGCAGTGGAGGGGTCAGAGGAGCTAGGGTGGGGCTGGGCCTCACGTGATGATATGAAAATTGGCAAGAAGGAAGCCGCCATCTGGGCAGAGCGGCAGGCTGAAGTAAAGGAGGTGCGCTCAGCGACAGAGTTCACACTGGCTCAGTGCATGCTCTTAAGTATCAAAGGGAGGAAATCACAGCAGTGTCTGTGAGGCCATCTCATGCTGCCATGTCCTGAGATGAGTGAGATGTGCGTTCCAGTCTTCCGCAGGGATGCACATTACTGTAATTCAAGCACAATGCATGCTGACGTGACAAGGTGTTTAATGGCATAGAGACCAGCCAGGCCCTCGGTGTGTAGAAGTATGTGATAGACACTTGGGCACCACCCTCCTGATCAAACGTCAGCAAAATATCAGATGCCAGCCAAGTCACAAGGGCTGCTCATCATGCGCTGTCAGTATCACTGCCTACGTTTCCCTGAAAGAGCAGTTGACAGGTGTCAGCTCTACACTTGAGGATGGCTACAAGGCCCTTGTTTGCTGCAGGCGGTGCAGCACTCGTGGAAGGCGTACGAGGAGTATGCCTGGGGCTATGACGAGCTCATGCCTCTCAACAAGTCTGGGGCGAACAGCTTTGGCGGCCTGGGGGCCACCCTGATAGACAGCCTGGACACGCTGCACATGATGGGGTTGACAGCAGAGTTCAAAAAGTATGACAACCCTCCCACTCCTGAATCCAGCGTCTGAGAGACGCAATGCCTGAAGCTGTTCTGCCCGCCGACATCTGCAAGATGGTCCTGTGTCGAGGCAAGCGCATGTACATGGGTATAATAGGGGCAGACTGACACCACAGACATGCCATACAGCATATGCATGACAGAAACTTGCACTCGTGCACATCCTTTCCAACTCTGCCCATCCTTGCTTGTCCAGCGTTACACTGTTTATGCCGCAAAGTCAGTGTGGTGTGCTTGCCCTCTTGGCGACACAGTCGTACAGTGCACACAGCCTCAGGATAGGAGATGTGGTATCACCCAGGGCATCATCACTGGCTTGGTGTCCTACAAGCAAATTTCTCATACGTAGCCTGCACAGCGGTCCCAGTCTCCCATGCTGTGCCTGCAGGGCGCGGGAGTGGGTGGTCAAAGAGTTTGACCTGGCGCACGGCGGCCGGCTGTCTCTGTTTGAGACCATCATCCGCATTGTCGGAGGACTTATAGCGGCCTTTGATGCATCTGGGGACCTGCTGTTCCTCCAGAAGGCGCAGGAGCTGGCACAGAAGCTGCAGCTTAACTTCCCAGCGGGCGGGAAAGGTACGTGCAATCTGTCTCAGCAGGAGTGTGGTGTCCTGAAGCATCAGCATTCCACTCCAGTAGACATTCCAACTCTGATAGAGTTTGCTCTTCTTTGTGGATTCCCAATAGCAGATTGTTCAATCAATCATGCATGGCCTGGCCGGCTGCTCTTCCCCGTAATGCAGTGGCGCTTATGTCTGATCATCGTGAGCATGTCCCGGCATGCGCAGCGGACCAGGCGCTGCTGGCAGCCAACGATGCCTTCCTGCTGCCAGACAGTGGAGAGGCAGCCAAAGCGCGTGCTAAAGCCCCTGCAACTGTGGGCCTGGCCGAGTTTGCATCCTTCATGGTGGAGTGGCATGCGTTAGCTGCGCGTACAGGCAACTCGACTTATGCTGACGTGGCGGACCATGTGGTGCACATGCTCCAGCAGCGGCATCCCAGAAAGGTGCTTCCCTGAGCAGCTGCCCTTGCCTTTCATGTTGGAGCTTCATGAGAGTCTCGCTAGCCTGTGCAAGAGCAGGATGGCACTATATACTGCAAGACTACCTTTCACAGGAGAAATGCCAAGCATGCATCTGGCCACTTACTGGAAGTTGACCGCTGCCAGTGCTTGGAATCAATCATACGAAAGGCTTGCTTCCTTATTGTGATTGTACAGTAGTCGTACTGCTATGCAGCGCATGGGATATGCCTGCCCTTGTTCTGTACAAGACTGATGCAATGCCCACTTGCAGGCTTTCCTGCCAATATGGTTCAACAGATTCACTGCAAAGACAAATGCTGGGAATACGTACACCCTAGGAGGCATGTCAGACAGCTACTACGAGTACCTGCTCAAGGTCTGGCTGCTCAAAGGAAAGCAGGTGTGTACCCGCTTGAGCTGCAGGGCCCCACTCAGACATGCACATGGAAGCTGCTCCTGCCTGCAAAGCACTGGGCACTTCTGATGATCTGGAGAGAGGGGGCAGTCCCTGGACATGTGTAGATATACAGACAGACAGCCAGCAATCATACCGAGATCCGGTGTCGAGCCGACCAGTCAGCGCGGCCACGTGCTGCAAGTGGACGTGTACAAAACAATGTAGAAGCGGGCCATGGTCATAAGGCCTAGAGATGCTATCCCAGCACAGCTTAGTGCCAGGGCAGTCCCTGGACATGTGTGGATGCCTGAACAGATAGGCGGAGACCATAGCCAGATCCTGTATACAACAGGATGTTTGACAGCAACCCCATGCTGCAGGTGGACATGTACAGGGACATGTGGGAGCGGGCCATGGACGAAGGCCTGGAGATGCTGCTCCAGGTCAACACAGAGGGCGCCTACTTTCTGGGCAGCGCCCAGGTGACCAAGTATGGGCTGAAGGCTGTATTCTCGCCTCAGGTGAATACAAGATTGACTTTGGCTCCATGAGACGGTGCAAGGTGCCCATTTCTGTGAACCACATCATCACAGGTGCACCTGTGATGGAAGCACCCAGGCAGCATTGCTGAGTCCCCTCACATCAAGCGGATGAATATGAGATGCCAATGCCGTTCATTATATCATGATGGCATGATGCAAGATGCGAAATCTGCATCCTATAGTCCTCTCTCGGATGCAGATGGAGGAGTTGGCATGCTACCTGCCTGGCAATCTGGCGCTGGGTGTGGCAGAGGGAGCAGTCATGGGAGAGAAGGCTGTGCAGTACGCCACCATTGCGGAGGAGCTGACGCACACCTGCAAGCGCATGTACTCGCTCCTGCCTGTTGGTAGGTCCCGAACCTATTGTGCCCAGCCCTAGTCTAGATCGGAGAGGATCAGTGCGTCTACCATAACCATGTGAAAGCTCCATAGGCAATGTAGTGGAAGGAGAGTTGCTATAGAATGTTGCGGAAGCCGACATCCTGATGCATACATGCCAGCTGCAGGCCCCATGTCATGCATCCTCGGGGACAGTTGACGAGGGAGGGTTCAAGGTATAGGAAGGTGATGTGGGCAATGTGCTGCGGCCTGACCAACAAGACTTACTTGTGTGCAGGGCTTGCTCCGGAGAAGCTACTCTTTCTGGATGAGGGAGGTGTAGAATGGTGATGTGAGCAATGTACTGCGGCCCGAGCAACGAGACTTACATGCATGCAGGGCTCGCTCCGGAGAAGATTCACTTCCTGGACGAGGGAGGATTCAAGGTGGAGCAAGGGGATGTGGGCAATGTGCTGCGGCCCGAGACGGTCGAGAGCATCTACTACATGTGGCGGCTCACGGGCGAGCAGCGCTACCGGCAGTGGGGCTGGGAGATCTTCCAGGCCTTCCAAGAGCACGCCCGGGGAGATGTGGGCTACCACAGTCTGAAGGTGAACACAAGTGTTGTCCGGCCCTGACGTCTCATCATATCAGCTCATGCAACACATTGCTGGGAGATGTTTCCGGCCATCCAAGAACATGCCAGGGATGATGCGAGCTACCACAGCCTGAAGGTCAAGATGAGACTTTTCTCTATCTCCAGGGAGCACGTCATGCTGTGGCATGGCGGCGGCCCATGGCACTGCTGCGGAGTATGCATGTGTGCATGCACGGCTCGAGCATATACGTGCCACAATGCACTGGATACATGCATTCACTGTGTGCTGCTTGTCGTTGGAAGCCTGCGCTGGCTCCCTCCATGCTGAGGCCAGGCCTCTGCATGAGCATCGCATCGGCTGGTTTGGCATGACGCAGGGGCATCTCACAACATGGAGGGCTGCTGCTACTTGTGCGACAGATTGAGGGTTGCCTGTGCTGCTCCAGGATGTGACAAAGATGCCGCCAGTGCCAGGCAATGGCATGGAGAGCTTCTGGCTCGCAGAGACGCTCAAGTACTTGTGGCTCCTGTTTGGGGATCCCGAAACTCTGCCTTTTGATAAGTGGGTGCTCAGCACAGAGGCGCATCCCATTCTGATAGACGCCCAAACACTCTGACACCATCCTGACAAGCGGATTAAGGCTAGCAAAGACGCTCAAGTACCTGTGGCTGCTTTTGGAAAGCCAGAGGCTCTGCCTTTTGATCAGTGGGTGCTCTGCATCAAGGTGCAGCCAACTCTGATGGCATCCAGACAGTCTGGCGCCAGACTGACAGGGATCTCATACTGGAGAAGACACTCGGCTGTCTGCGGCTGTCATTTCGGACGCCAGGAGCTTTGCCTTTTGACAAGTGGGTGCTCACAGCACAGAAGCACGCCCCATCCCGAGAGACGCCCAGACGGCTCAATGTTATTTCGAATATAACTCATGACAGCCCTGAAATCAAGTGTCTACATGTGGCCTGTATTTCCTGGGCTGGGAGATTATTGGCTCCTGAATCACAGTTGTCTAGCACAAGGGTCTGCTAGATTCTTGTATTTGCTCAGCAAAGACTCCCAGAGCGGCCCGAAGGGACCAGAGTCTAAGAAGCAGCTGTGGACGGCAGAGGCGGCCAGGACCTATTACTGGTGAGAAGCAAGTGCAGGGGGGCATAGCTGCTTTGTGAGCGCTAGTTGCTCAGATTGGAGGCATTTCCTACTTGATGAAGTCCAATCTGAGCTGTCAGAGTAACTCTGTATCGGGTCAACGATACTGACTTATAAGGGCCCTTCCGGGTTAGTATAGGCTTGCCATTGCAAGCATCTAGATAGAGACACGTCCAGACTACGCTATCAGGCTGCTCTGCTCAGCGGAACAGTTCTAGCACCATAGCGTCAGTCTTGAGGCGACCGTGTTGCCTCATTCAGTAGTCCGTGGCGCATTCCCCTCTGCAGCCACTCGGAGAGACATGTTAGTCTGTCGGAAACCTAGACCGTCAGTAGTAATGTTGCGCATTGATGACTCATTGCTCATGTATCCGTAGAGAGATGTCCAGGGCTGTCACAGAGTGCGTCAGGTAACCGCACGAGATGAATTGCACGCCTGTTGAGGCGATCTTCCCCACAGTCTGCAGCATGACATTGCCGCTCGCCTCTGTCTCCACATCCACGCCTCTCAAGGTGTCCATTGCATTCTGCAGCATGCTCACATCCACTCCACCTACGCAAGCAGGACAAAGCTCCGATGACGGTCCCACTTTGCACATTAGCAGGCCCATTCCCTCTTGGCATCAACCCCACCCAAGCACAAATGGTGATTGATCAACGACGGCCTGTCTCTGTCACCTGACAGTAAGAGCGTATCAAAGTGCTCCTGCAATAGCTTTTATGTATACTGCTGCAATGAATACGTGCATCAGCAAGGCCCTTGACGGATGCAAGGACCAAAGGGCGTGGGCACCTTCATGTGACTTGTCCAGCGTGGTCATATTGTCAAGCATAACCCTGTCAATGCGCAGGTTGCTCTGCTCTAGAATAAGCTCCTTGACCTCCAGCACTTCTTGCAGTGTCCGTGTCTCCACCTCAATGGGAACATCCAGCCCGTGCTGCGCTGTGTACTCCTGTAAAAAACAGTACAGACTCCTTATAGATACATGCAAGACACGTTTAGCATTTGAGGAACTACATGATCAGTGCCTGAGTGCAGCACTTGAGACATTCAGCCTTAAAGCGGCATAGACCATGACAAGTGCCTTTCTCCCCAGTTGACGGCTGACGCCACTTTACTGGATCACAGGATTCTTGCAGCCTGGGCAAGAAGCCTAGCAGATTGCTCGTACTGGGTCCGACACAAACTGCCATGTCAAAGCCAGTGGCGCAACGCTGGAGCCATTTCAGCTCAGCTCAGCCCCAAACCTCACCTGTGTGCACCGGACAGCCTTCTCTATGCTGCCAGCTGCTGCGATGTGGTTGTTCTTGATCATGACCATGTCAAAAAGCCCAATCCTGTGATTGACGCCGCCCCCAATGAGCACTGCCCACTTGTCCAGCACCCTCAGTCCCGGCACTGTCTTCCTGGTCTCTAGAATCTTTGACCTGGAACCCTGCGCTGCAATGGTGTGTCAGCGCTATCTACCTTCAGGCTCAGAGAAATCCCATGCTGCTGCGGCTAGGCCAGACATGCAGTGCATGCTCGCCAGTACTTCCACCATGGTAGGCACAGCTTCCCTAGACCTAGCTGCAGGGTTAAAAAGCTCTCGCTTAAACAGCCTCTACCATATCCTCTGTGGCGGTGTCTGGGCCAGACATGCGCTGCATGTCCGCCACTGCTACAGACCAAACAGTCTCCAGTACAAAGCAGGGCGGCGGCTTTGCAGACATGGCGTCAGATGCTTTGGGAATCTTGCCTGAACAGCTTCCACCATGTCCCGTGTGGCGGTGGCGATGCCGGACATGCGTTGCATGAAGTTCAAGGCGATGCGCTCTGCTGTCAGGATGCTCCTGGCGCTGCCTCGGACCTCCCCAAAGAAGGCTCCTTTGCTGACCCTGTCCCCGTCCCTCTGTGTCCATCGCACTGAAAGCTCTGGATCAACCAGCTCAAAGACCTGCATGCCTATCAGAACTGATGCCTAAGGCACCAATACACATGTGTTCTGCCATCACGCACAAAGATTGGCAAGGGTGGTGCTCTGGTTGCCTCGTGTCGCAACGGAGACAGATGTACATTTTGCCGCGGTTGAGTTCCACAATGCCTCAACAGTGTCACGCAGATATCTCAGGTGTGCCAGAGCTTTGGCAGGGCCTGACGCCAAACGAACAAGAGCAAGGATGGGGCAGCTTGCCTTGTCTGCAACAGCAAGCCCAGCAAGGACGCCATCTGCTTTGGCCAGGAAAGAGGCAACTGCTTGAGTGGACTCTGGTATCCTGCAAAGCCCAATTCAAGCATCGGCAACAGGTGAGGGCAATCTCATGGGTCAGCAACAGGACTTCATAAAGCCAGAGCATCTCTCTCCATCGACCAAGGTGTGGGAACTCACGTGGAGAGGGTGGTAACATCTCCTATGCCAGCCGAGTCCTCTTCAAGCGCTGACTTAACGACCTGCAAGCCTCTGTAAGGTAAATCGGTCTGCTATGCTCCCCTACAGTACTAGGATGACGTGATGTATTAAAGACAGAGCTTTGGCAGCCGCACCGCATCCAGGTCGTATGTCGGATGTGGAGGAGGCGGTATTGGAGCATAGTCTGGCCCGGATTGACCATTCCTGCATTGATAGTATTCATCACAAAGGTGTCGGAAGATGCCCATGATAGAAGGAGTGCAATGCATAGTCCCACTGCATGCAACTAACGCATACCATCTATTCCTCCATGTCAGTAGCGGTGCCATTCCGCTGATTTGGTCATCAGCAGCGAGAGAGAGCTGCATCGTGGTGAAACTGAAATTCTGGTCGAGTTACTTACAGGGCCCGACAAGATATTGGGTAGCTTGGAGCAGCAAGTTTCAATCAAACGATCTTATGCAGGCTCTGTGCTTTCGGAACGCCAATTCCTCGCCCTCGACGTTCGCTGGGAAATGTGTGCTGACTCATCCATTGCGTCATAGACCATCCTTCATGCGCAGGAGCTCTAAAGGCGCCATACACCTGTAGCAAGCTTTATAAGCGTTTCGTAAGGCAGCTCTTGCAACTTTATAACTACTTCAGTGTTGGGAAGAGCCTGAACTTGTCCAACGCCTGCAGCTCTATTCAGGAAGATTGCACAAAACAAAGCGCGGGAGAGGCATCGCCAATCAAGAGTTCGATCGTCACCCAAGCATGGCGCCACCTGCTGCTGTAGAGGCGGTGTCAGGGGCAGCAGCAGGATGCGTTGCCCTTATTGCAACCTATCCGCTGATGACAGTCAGCACCCAGCAGGCCACCAGGTCAAAGCGCTTGGAAGCCCAGCTGCCTTCGAATACGACAGGGAAAGCTAGTGCAGTGGGTACACTCGAGGACATCGCAGAGGTCCGCATACGTCCCCGAGTAGGTGCATGAAGCTTGCAGGACTTGGTGGGCTCTGTCTGACACCTTTAAGGAACTGATGCAGATCATCCGGGAGTCTGGATGGCAAGGACTCTTCCAAGGCTTGAAGGCATCCCTTCTAGGGACAGCAGTATCACAGGTGCCTCCCCCGTCAGTCTCCTGACATCATCTGGCTTGACCAGCTTGCCTGCTATATATTCACAGCAGAAGTTGTGCTCTCCGCCAGATGAGATGTATTGATTACAACATTACATGACTACATACTACTGCGGTTGCAGGCAGTGTATTTCTACTTCTATTCACTGTTGCGGAAGTTCTTTGTAGCAAGGCTGCAAAGGCTCCAGAACACCAAGAGCCAGGTACAGCCAGCTCCTTACACTGGTTGAACACTTATATGCTTGGTTTGCCGTTGTCTGATTTAATCTCCACTCATGCATCAATGCAGTACTGGGGCATGCTCTTCAGCCCTTGACGCCAGTGAGGATGCAGATAGGCAGATGCTGAGCCTTGCTCTGTTTCTTGTGTTCAGGACATAGGCGTGGGACCATCATTGACGGTGGCGTTCCTGGCTGGCTGCGCGAACGTCCTCATCACCAACCCTATCTGGGTGGTAGCCACTCGCATGCAGGTCACCATCCGCACCTACAATTCTTGTCCTCAGAGGCCGATCAGCATCATGTTCTACACCCTGCTGCAATCCTTCTGAGCTCGAGAGCAGCTGAGGCTGGCGCAGTAGGCTGATGAGGAACGCTTGTAGATCATCTATTGGGCGGGCGGGAGAGCAGGGAAACCCACCCTGCTCGTTCAGAGCTGCACTGCATGACGATGAATTGGTGCAAAATTGTCGCGAGGCAGTCATCAAGCGAACGGGAGAGCAGGAAGGTTGCACCCTGCACACTCAGAGCCGCACTGCATGACCATTGTGCAGAGACATGAGCAGGTTGGGTCATTGCAGGCGTAGCAGAAGCGCGCGGATGAAGCGGGGAGATTTAGCGCTGCTCATTCAGGAACCGCACTGCATGACCGTTCTGCGGAGACCTGAGGAGGCTTGGACTGTTGCAGGCGTACCAGAAGCGCGCGGATGAGGCGGGAACACATGTGAAGGCCCCCGGCCCTGTGGCCATCTGCAAGGAGATCTACAGAGAGGAGGGAATCCTGGTGAGTCCCCTTCACAGCACGATTGCTCCATGCTCTTCCCTCGAGTAGCAATGCCAGTCCATGAGACTAACACTGCTGGCATGGCAAGTGCTGTCCAAGCTCTGCAACTAAGCGCACTGAACCGATACACACAAAGGCATTCACTGCGCTTCTTAGAAGCCCGACAATGTCAACTCAGCTCGCAAGCGCACTGACCCACTACACAGAAGGGGCTTCCTCTCTGCCTCTGTGAAGCCCGACAATTCTGAGTCCAGCATATCTATGAGACGGCCCCTGTCATTGTCTGGCCCTGAAGGAGCAGATCTGCTACATGTCAAGATGAGCTGCTCATCTCTGTGCCTTTGCAGTGCTTCATAGGTGTATTGCGAGTGCACAGTGATGTCCAGGACATCAAGGGCATGATCCTCAGTAAGCGCATTGCTGAGAGCAGATCGATCTGCTGCAGGGGTTCTGGAAGGGCGTGCTGCCATCCATAGTCATGGTGTCCAACCCCTCGGTCAACTACATGCTGTACGAGTACCTTCGAGCCCGCCTGGAGGACTGGCGCAGAGTGCTTTCTGTGGACGACGGCAAGTTCAGGAGGACCAGCCCTGCTGGTGCGCTCGGCACCCAATCCCCTGAAACCCCTACACCCTAGACCAGGAGGACCAGCGCTGCCGGGGCGTCTGCTCCAGATTACCCCAAATGCTGGATTGAGCTTGTGCACAAAATGAGTGGAACGTGGCATGGATAGCTTGTACAGAAGAGCCATGAGCTGCTGTGGTGGCTCAGTGGCTGCTGCTGGGCAGTGTTGCTGGCCCAGAGGTGGTCTCGTGAGGTCAGCCTTGTATGCTGTGGTGTGGGGCACAGATTCTGGTTGTCAGCAACCGTGGAGACCAGGGGCGGATTGTCAACTTCACATGCAGCACCTTGGCAAGCAGCAGCTTAGCAGATCCGGACACCAGGCAGCAATCTCTGGCTCATGTGCGTGCAGATGTCTTCTTCCTGAGTGCCCTGGCCAAGTTAGGCGCAACAGTGGTCACCTACCCGCTGCTGCTGGTCAAGTCGCGGCTGATGTCCGCGGGCAAGCATACCAGCTCCGACAGGAAGTACACTGGCACAGTGGATGCTATTGAGCGCATCTATAAGACTGAAGGTGACCCTGTCCTGATGAGACTGGAAGATATAGCTATGTCATCGACTGTTGACCACATACGTATGACATGGACATTGCCTTTGTGCCTCCTCCATTCACGCTTTTCCAAGGGCATGCGCACCAAGACTGTGCAAAATATGGGTCATGGGCTGTCAAGGAGCAACTGACAATTGCCATTGCCTGTAGTGGTGTCATACAACATGTGACCAGCAGTAGAAGGGGCTCAGGTGCCCGGTGCTTGTGTGCAGGCTTCCTGGGATTCTACAAGGGCATGCGCGCCAAGATCGTGCAGAGCATCCTGGCTGCGGCGCTGCTCATGGCCATCAAGGAGCAGCTGACCACAGCAACGGCCGCCATCATGAGCCCCAAGGTCATGGTCGTGAGCGTTCCCACCAAGGAGACCGTGCGAGAGCTGGCAGAGATCACTGCCGCCAAGATCGTGCACACTTGAGCAGGATGGCCAGAATGGCCCTCCGGTGGTGACTGGTGGCCATATACAGCGTTGGCAATACACGCTCTGCTGTGCAAGCAGCTTCCACCAAGGAGACCGTGCGCGAGGTGGCAGAGATCACTGCCGCCAAGATCGTGCACATGTGAGCAGGATGGCCACAATTGCCCTCAGGTGGTGATTTGAAGCATTCTCATCAAGCGTGCCATATGGAAATGGGCTAGGGTTTGCAGAGCTGCGGCTTGTCCATGCTCCACATGCCTCTTCATAGCTTGTAGAGGGCTAAGCATATGCAGCGTAGGCAACACAAGCTATGCTGCGCAAGCAGCTTCCACCAAGGAGACTGTGCGCGAGCTGGCCGAGATCACCGCCGCCAAGATTGTGCACACTTGATTCACCCCAGCTACACACCTTTCTCATATACCACAACTGCCTCTTGGTTTTAGCGCCAACAGGAATATCTGGGGCAAGCTTGAGCAGGAACATGGCCTGCTGCATAAGCGCTCCCGCCAAGTACACATTTAGTAAGCTGGCAAGGGGGACACGTGCGCGTCAAAAACTGTCACCCTGTCACAGTTGGCAGGCAGGACTTCTAGCTAGCTGCTGCCACCAACAACAAGGCTACGGCCTTCTGCAGCTGCTGGCAGCATGTTGCTTAGGACTTGACAGAGGTTACCCTCAATAGCGGCTGCCCAGGGTAATGTCGGAAGCTGCAGCCTTGCAGCATTTGATTGGCGCACCTTAGGATTGGCTGGTCCACAGCCAGAGCTGTGACAAGATGAGCTGAGGTCCTTGTCAACATTGTCTTAGCACAGGGCAGGCATTTGCATCCTCAGAGAGCTGTTTCGCTCAAGTGTTGTCGTCCAGGGACAAGGCACTGATGCACCATGACAATTAGGACTTGTGCTTTACATATTGCTCATGTACATATGATCTGCCTCCGCATGGAATTAAGCCTCAAGTGTCAAATATTCTGGGAATCGCTGTTCTTGTCTGTCTGACATGTGTTCTTAGAGCTGGCACGATAAAGTCATCCGGGATGTTGGTGAGTTTCAGGAAGGGGCCATGCCCCAAAAGCTGCTGTGCTTCGTCAGCTGGTGAAGCACTGCATGCACGTGTGCACCGATTGTGCTACAACAGGCTCTGTACTCACATCGTGATGTCTTGCAAGCAAGATTGGAAGCAAAAATGACATGGGTTGGGCAGGTGTACATCTAGGAAATGGAGCCTTGAGGACTACAGTAGATTCAGGGGCTGATTGCAATGCAAGGGTATTCCAATACTGTACAGGAATCAGCAATGGTGTATGTGGCTATATATAGCCTGTAATGTGTGTTTCGGCTTCTGTGTCAATTCTTCCCTATCATCAAAATCGATTACCAGAGCCGCTCCAATCTCATGGGAGCCTTGCAAGCTGTTTCTTGACAGTTTCAAGTTGCCAATGTTCCGCCTCTCATGCAAGCGCACAAATGCAAGCACACTTCCCTGCTAGGTGTCTTGAGCTCCCAGTTTTATGCGTGCACTGTCTTGATCTTCTCCTGAGACGCCTCAGCTGCAGGATTTCTGTCACCATCATCATCAAGGAATGATCCAGATTTCCAGCTGGCACAGCGCTGGACTCATCATAATGATGCAACACTGTCACTTCTCACCATTACTGGCTCCTGAACTCAGACACCAAGCCTGCTCCAGACCAGTAGAGTGCCCAGGCCACATTGCAAGACCAGGTAGCTACAACCAGCACCCTGTACGACTCCAGCCGGCAGAAAACTGCAGTGGACTGCACCTGTCCCAATCATGACAGGCTACTGCACTCGCTGCATGCCCTCTGGACTCCCTGCTGATGTCAGCACAACGCCGCTGACTACACAAAGGCGCATGTGTATGCGATGGTGTAGTCCTGTGGCGGTACTGAATTGGCATCGTGCACGCTGGCTCCAAACAGCACCACAAACAGGTTGTACTGGGGCCCAGGCGTCTCAACCTGCAAGCATTGAAAATAGGCTCAGGGGCACGACTTGATTTCTCATACCATGAGCTCCCAAGCAGAGACGCAATTGATCAAGGACCATGTCTGTGACCTCGATAGGCTCTGTCACTTCTCGCGGTAGTCTGGGCTTGGCGCTGGGGGCGCCACTCTGGCTGCCAACACCTAGCTCAAGGCGAATTATAGGGTGGGATGCAGTCCCAGGGCACAGGTCAGGCCAGCATCCCGCATTGATACATGGCACAATGCAAGAAGCTCAGGGCTAGCGCCTACCTTGGCAATGACGTAGGGGTGGTTGGGATCGATCCCCGAGTTGTCAAAGCAGATGGTGGAGGTCTTGATGGGGCCGCCATCTAGCTGCAGCGCGCAGAAGTTGAGGGAGACGCCCGGGTAGGGCTGTGTGTTCTTCAGCGTGTCTAGCCCTGTCCGGTAGGATGTGCGGTCAAAAACGAAGTAGCACTCCACAATTCCATGCAGGATGAAGCTGGCCTTGCACCTGCACCACAGTACACTGAGTCAAGCTCCAGGATGACATGATAAAATCAGGAACAGAAGGCCCTCTGTGACTCAGCCTGGCCATGATTTCGACATGCGCTCAGGGATAGACTGCGCTGCACAGACCCACGACAGGATCAGCTGGCCTTGCAATCGCATCCTCACGATGATTTTTGGCCACAGAGCTTGCTGCCACAGCATAAATCTGCGCATAGTCTGCAAATGCTATGATTACTCTAGCACTTGTGTACTTTGCACAGTGTCATACGCGATTGGGGAGAGATGACTTGGAATGAAGCACTTGTTCAGTGGTGATGAGGTGATGGGCCTTACTCTGCATAGCTTGCAATGTGGGAAGAATCATGCGCGCAGTGATAGAGAGAGGCTCACTGCGCAGTGAAGAAGAGACCAGTGGTGATAAACTGGTTGGCCTTGCTCTGCACGGCGTTGATGTAACTGGTAAAGCCCGCGCTGGGCGTGATGGTGCTGTTGTCTGTGCGCGCAGGGTTGAAGCAATTGAGCGAGGGCCAGATCGGGAAGATGTAGTCCACAATGGGGTCGATTCCAAGCGTCTCTGTCTGCTGGACCTGCGCAAGCGTGGCAGTTGCCTCTGAGCACGATGGCTGTCCAAGTGCACAGGCAACTCCAAACTGGACAGGAGGGAAGCACATTGTTGGTCCGAAGCTCTGTAGTGAGATGGGACCTGCATGAGCACTTCCAAGCAAATCGGAGCTGCCTCGTCAATGACGGCCTCATCCACCTGGGCCCATCTTAGCTGCAGTATACAGCAGCAGCAACCTCACATCCGCAGCCCATGCACTGATGCTCAATGAGCAGGGGCACACCTGTCCACTAAGTGCTAAGGCAACCAGAAGAGCTATGAGCCCTCCAGCTGGCAAGGCCCCTGAAGCCCTCATTCCTGCGTCCCAGCCGGGCCTGCACAGTCTGTGATCGGGTCCTGCCCCTCGTAGCTGGTTTGCAACTCGCCTGCGAAGCAGCTGCGCCCTAAAGCAACAGGCAAAGCACATGCTGCAAGAGCTTGCTGGTCAGGATATGAGCTTGACTGGGGGCCTGCTGCGTCTATCTTGCTCGCCTGGAAGCTGAAAGGTCTTACAGAATTGTTCCAAGCCAGGCAATACGAGTTGCATGGCCCCGACGTGAACAGATACATGGGGTATTGAGCAGGGTTGCAGCCTTTCGCAGGAGTTTCCTATTGGCACGGCAGAGTATTGCTATCAGCCTTTCGTTTGTATAAACACCTATCGAAGGACAGCAATGGCTGACCTTGGAGCGCTATCGACGTTCAGGGCGTGCGGCTATCAGGTTTGTCACAACACCTCTTTCCACCGGTCTACGTCCCTAGTTTCTCACCCCTGTTCCCGTTCTGCAATTCTGCTCGTGAAGACGTCTAATATTTTTTCTCGGTTAACAGACGGGCAAGCAGTCCACTGTCCGACAATACTGCTCCGAGCTGTCCGTGAAGTGTACAAACTGAAGGAGGGCGTATCCGCACAGCTTAGTCATTTTGCCTCGTTATAAGGAAGGGGAGCATTGGGGGAGTCAGTGTGGATTACCGTAAGCACACAGCTCTTATCAATGCTACAAGAGACGCAAAGCAGTCACAAATAAGAGTCAAAACGCTCCAGTCGCGGAACTTTTACATTATCACAGTCTGGTTCAGTGGTACATGAGCCTCTACTGAGCATTGCCCGGAGTACTCTGGCTCACGCATGCAGCAAAAAGGTGCACTGGGGCCTTTCTTGTAGGTTAACGGCCTTGAGTGGGATACAGCTCATGGTGGGAGTGTTGCCCACTGAGTGTGGACCCATGTGAGACAGCATTCTAACAGAGCACTGGACAGGGCTCGATGCCCATAGTCCTGCACCTGGTACCGACGAGGCCATCCTTCTGCCCGGGAGATGTCCTTACGGCGACCTTGGAGGTGTCGCATCACAATGTCCATCAAGAGCCTCAACACTGCCAGGCTACAGCCCACTGCCATTTCTCTCATACAGAGAGCCAGATAATGCTCTCAATTTCACAGTGACGACAATTTTCCACTTGCAGGTGAAGAATGTTGCCAGCTCAGGCGATGCCTCACCGGGGCCCCTTGAGTTGGCAGGCGTCAATGTGGACTTTAGAGGCACTGAGCGCATCGACAGATCCTGGATAGCCTCGACATACGCACCGTCACGAGCCCCTGTGACCAGGGACGGAAAACGAGAGGTCAGACCAGTTGTGGAGACCCCTCCAGCGCGCCTTGTCATGCAGGACTACACCCTCATGCTGGGAGAGTCCCGCGTGTGGCTAGTGAGGTGCACGCCCCGCTCAATCACACACACCTCAAGACCTTGCAAATCCTCCACTCCTGCTCTGTGCACCGCACATGGTGATTGCGCACCATGTGCGGGAATGCATAAAATTTGAGGTCCGGTGGTCCCATAGCCACTGGATGTGAGCACTGCTGGGCGTCAGTTCCACTTCTGGCCTTGCAAGCCTTGCTCAGGTGCATGACATCGCTGGGTACAGAGCGCATGTTGGCCATGGCCCCTTGCACTGTATGCACCAGATGCTGCAGCCTTGACACCCAGTCCATGTCAGCAAGCGAGCAAGCAGTCAGTCAGTTGTGCATGCACATCTGACAGTAGTGCTGCCACATGTTCTCAGGTTTCGCCTGCCCAAAACCCTGCCGCCCAGTTTCAAGGGAGTGGCAGTGCGCTACGTGTACACGCTGCAGGCGACAGCCCAGTTTGCGCCTCCGAAGCCCTTCACTCCATCAACGTCGATGCCCCTCTCCTCGTCAGCGTCCCTGGCAGAGCCCTCTGAAGGCGCAACTCCATTTGCTGCCGCCGGGGCAGCAGAGCAAACATCCTCCAGCACTACAGGTCCGTGCAGAGCACTAGGATTGGTTTGGAAATGACTTCAGCGCCTGTCTGGAGACAACTTCACACACCCCTCTCACTGACATATCAAGGCCAAGCTTAAGGTTTCTGCAGCACTTGATGATGTGTCAGGGCTATTCCTGACTTCATAGATTGACATCTTGTGGCTTATGCTTTCATTTAGAGTCGGTAGCACCCTGACATGAGACTTGCAGTGTCTACAAGTCTCACTGGGCATCACCAGCACCTTGCTCGTTGCATGTCAAAGGATTGTAAAGCAGGCTAAACACCATGCGGCTGCTTTAGCAAGCATCCCTTCCTCGAAGTAGTCTTCTGATACATCGCAGGAGGTTCTTCGGGTTGGGCCAACAGCAGCTACGCTAGCAGTGTGGCTCAGGTCGAGTCTGCAGTGGTGGCAAACGAATTGAAAGCCCCGAGCAGGTGGCAGACCGCTGAGGCTCTGGCTGTAGTACATCTGTGGCCGCCAACGGTATGCCTTTGCAGCTTTCGCGGACTTAAATCGTGCCTCGTGCATCGTGTATAGGACATGCTGCAGCGCTGCAGCTGGCTGGTAGATCAGGTTGTCCTGGGCATGGCATGCTGGGTGGCCTTAGAAACTGCCATGCTGGGTTGCTAGATGGAGTGCGGGACTTCTGACGATGAAGTCCAGGCGCCTCTCAGCACCCCAACATTGACAGTCAAGAGGCTGCAGAGCTGTGCCATCAAGATCTTGTGTTATGACCCAGCACCCTGTTGAGGTGCTGTTATAGCAGGTAGAAGTAGCTGTGTGATATGAGTGCACCTCAGATGCTGGGGAATGCTGTGCAGGATGCGTCTGGATCGCGAGGTGCATCCTGCTTGGTAGCTGCGGGGGAGGAGGCTGCTTTGCCTGCTGTGCCCTATCAGCTGGGCTATGCAATGAGAGATGTTGGTGTAGACTTCCAGGTGATTTTCCTTTTCCGAGCTGCCAGATGCTTCATCTGCATTGCTCTTAGAGGCGCTGATGTTGATCTCAAGCCGTGCAAGGCAGCTTGAGTTGATCTCTGATGCCATCAGAGCCAATCCCAACATCCTGACATCCTGATATCGTAAGATACGCATGCAGGAGCTGGAGGATGCAGCCAAGGCGCGGGCGGGCAGGCAGCACAGCTTCACCTTCCTGCAGGCGGGCGAGCAGCTCTGGCAGCCGGCCTTCCTGACCTCCATCGACCACCAGCCCTCGCTGCACCCTCCCACTCCCAAGCTGGGAGCGCCCTCCAACGGTGGCGGCTCTCAGCCGCCGCAGCAGCAGCAGCAGCCGCAGCCACAGCTGCATGAGCAGCATAAGCAGCGGCTCACCACACTTGAAGAGGACACACCCACGCCTTTCTCTGAGGTATGCCCAGCTCAATGGCTCATGGGAGAATTTTTGAGTGGATCCGCAAGTTCAAATGGATACTGTAGCTTCATATGCTGCACATTCGGCAGGCTCCCCTGAAGTCAACACAATAATACCCAAATGCCTCCGAAAGAACATCATGGATGTAATGGACACACTGCTGTGTTGGAGATGCATAGGGACAGGATAGGCGTCTCAGTAGGCCTGGTCAAATTCGACCATTCATAACCATATAATTTGTGGCTGACAGGGCATACTGCGCTCTGCAGCTATCCTTGAACCCAGGAGGAGACATCGACGATCTGGACATGACCCACACAGCCAGCAGCACGTCACGCTCAGCGCGCTCCGGCATGACAGCGGGGCGCCAGAACAGCCTGACGTCCCCGCACGCAGGGAGCGATGCAGTCCTCCGATCCTACAACCTCCGAGTGAGTCATCTTCATCTGGCCTGCTGACTGTGTCCATGCAATGCCCCTATACGGTGCAGAGCAGCTCTTGCGCGCTCCCTTCCCCATGGAGTGTTTGCAGGACACGCATGCAGTGAAGCCACCAACAGTGAGTGCCGGTGACAGGACAGCAGTTGAGACTGCTTTTGTATGGAATCTGCCGCTGTACAGCTTGGGGATGCAGTGATCATGTGTGTCGCTCTGCATGTGCTGCCTAGATCATGCACCGCCTGGGGCACAGATTTCACAGGCAGCGCGTGCAAGCAGTAATTGCCGTGTAATGTGGGTGACAGAACAGCAGCTATCAGCCGGCGTGAGAACGAACTTTTGCTGCGCAGCTGGGGGATGCAGCATTGGTGAGAGTGGCGCTGCATGCGCCGCTAGATGGGCCGCTGGTATTGGGATCCGTGCTTGCAGGGACATTTGACTTCCGAGCATCCCAGATAGCCTCGAGCTCTGGCACTCCCAAGTGTATACAGGTAGGCCGCTCAGACATTGTGGGCCAACCCTGTTGATCCAGCGAGAAGATATCATATTAGCGCTCAGGACATGTATGGTTGATGTTGCCTGCCGAGAAGGGAGCTGCAGTGCAAGCATCCTGTCACAGGTTTTCAAGGGCAAGTTTGAGGCGGCCAATGATCTATCAGGCCAGGGTATAGCTGCAGCATAGGTCTGCTTGCCATGGCCAGTGCCCTTGCAGCACACTGCTGACCTGTACGCATGTGCAGCGTTTTGAGGCAGGACTGAACCCGAGCGCGCTGCAAGGCTGAGTGTGATTGCTGTGGCGCAGGTCTCAGTGCTGCTAGAGACAGAGGAGATCATCAGCGACAGCTTTCAATCTAGCAAAAGCGCCAGGCTGCAGAATGGCGCCATCCGAAAGGTACACTGCGGATCTTCCTTTGCCCTGATGACAGCAGCGTCAGAGCAGCCCATGGACCCTTTGCTCTCACTGCGCACATCAGCTTGTGCTGTGTGCTCTGGCTGCCTGCATGGTCGAATGGCTGATGGTGAAGCTGGGTGCAATGCAGGTATGGGATGAGCATGTGGAGGTGACGTCAGACCTGGTGCTGACTCACTTCATGTTCTCGCTACCGCTGGATGCACCAGCGTCCTTTGCAACACACCTGGTGGCGCTGCGCTGGGTGCTGCGCTTTGAGTTCACCACCTCAGCCGCCAAGCCTGCGGGGTGGCTATCCAGCGGGTCCACCCCGGACCAGATAGTGTGGTCCCTGCCTGTGCTCGTGCGGCCTCCTGTGGCTGTTGCCTGATGTGGCCGCTGCTGTGACTTTACGACAGGGACTTGCATGCCCGGGGATTAGCTGTGTGGTGGACAACACATGTAGAGGGTGTGCTCACTATTATTGATTGTGCGGCCTCCTGTTGCACTCAGGTTGAGAGTACAAGCTAGTCTGCAGAGAGGGCCTTGTTGATCCATATTAAGGCGTATGCAGTATCGAGGTTGTGCCACACAGTATAGCCTTAAAGCTTCGTGAGGCACTATCTTGCCTGGATCTGACATGCTGCTGATAGAATGGCAAAGCTGTGATGCAGCTAATCGTCACGCTAGACCATGTGGCCGTGGCCCGGCCAGCTATGATTGTACCAGGAGTCCTTTGCACAAGTCTCAAGCCAGATGCATGCGTATGTCAATACCCTGGGTTGCAAAAGCTGGTCAATTGACATTTCATGCCTGCCTCTGACTGCCGACTTGAACGAGATCAGACTAGATCACATTACATCTCTTCCAACTGACACCTGCTTCAAGGGGTTTTATAGTCCCGTCTGGAGAGTTTCCTTGCTTTGTAGGTGAGTTCCTGTATTCCATGTGATTTCTTTGCGCCAGAACTACATGCGATATGCTGCCACAGCATGGGCTCTGCTGCACGCATATGCCCAGCCAAGTAACATCCCAAGGGGATATCCACTGCGACAGGTGCTGGGCTCAGGAGTTGCACATTCCCGGGCAGACTTGGTGTCACTGGAAAATTTTCTGCGACCTCCAGCCCGGCTTGCCAGGCGTGCCTATGTTGTTGTCCCACCATGCGCCAAGCCACATGGACAAGTGGATCACTCCAAGCACCACTACTCCCCACATCAGTCCCATTGCTATCAGCTTGCCAATTTCTACGAAACCCCAGTCTGGCTCCCTGAGATCAGCAGAGTAACAGTGAGCTCAAGGAATGTACCCTTGCATGCTTGCACCCACAAATGCAGAAACGAAGCTTCGGAGGACGATGAACTTACGGCTCTATCTTCCTCCTCTTCTTGTCGTCTTCCGGTGCAGAAACCTACAAGCAACAGCTTGTAACTCAGGGCCGCTCTCGCGTTCAATTTGTCAGAGAAGTCTCTCTGCTAGCTCAAGCCATACCTCTGCAGCGTCTTTATTGCTGCGCTGTCGAAGCTCGGCCATCCCTCGACTGCGTAACTTATGTCAGGCTCACCTAGCTTCAAAGTGTCTCTGCTGTGCAGTCCCTCAGATTGGTGCCTGGAAAGAATGTTATTCCGGATTCGATACAAGAAGGGGTTTCTCTTGAAGCTAGAGACAGCACCAGCAGCAATTTTCGAGGTGCGTCGGGGTGGGCCTGGTCCAGCTTCTCTTGGAGTATGAAGCTGGACTTCGGCAGAGTCCCTATCTCCGATCCTTTCCTCATTGGCAACATCACCCACTCGTGTACATACAGTCTAATGCACTCACAGCTCGCTGTACGTGTCTTACCAATGACGTTCATCAAGCCGTCCCTACACTGCACAGTGCAGTCAATACAAGCACAACAACCCTGGGCCAAGAGCAATTTGCCAGCGCTGACATCAACTGTAAAGCGCCATGGCCTCTGTGGGACATCTGGTCCCAATGAATAGGAAATCACTATTGGCAGGAAGGTCAGCCGAAGCTGAGCTATACAGCACTGTAGTGGCCATGCTTGCCAAAGTTGCACCAGCACATTGAGTGCAACGGGGGCGTGCAACCGCCATACACTTTGAACCAGATGTCCGGATTTCAAGAGGCCAGCTGCCGCCTTCAAGAACTCACAACGGCGGGCGTCCATGCACCTCTTATATAGTCCCCTACTCCCTGACTCCACTCATGGCCGGCATGCACAGGCATGGTATCTGGTAGTCGGGGCGGGCCCACGCGCTCAGGATGTGGCCTCTCACGAAAGGCTGTGAGCACGGCTGCCCATTGACACACTGTACTGATGGTGTGAGAGCACCACAAAGACACCTTCTGCTGCAGGGGATGTACCCCAAGACAGTGTTCGAAGCAGAACTATCCCAGCAAGGTCCCACCATATGTTACATCTCCAATCGCCTCTCTTCCATGCTCAGCAACCTCTGGCAAGACGTCAGCTCATAGAATAAAGCCCATTGCCGACTCTCCCGGCTCAAGCAACAAAGTGGAGGATATTCTGCCAAGCGTTCTGCCAGTTGGCAGAACAATCCGCCGAAGGCTCTGAGATTCTGCCACGCACACTGCCCTGAGTGGCACTTCTCAGCAGCTCATCAGCGGGAACCTGGCCGTGTAAACGGCTATGGGGACGACCAGCAGCAGAACCACACTGGTAAGGAGCGCACAGTAGGGTACCCACCACTCATACTTCTCGCTCTTGATGTGCGGCAGCATCAGCAGACCTGCAAGACAGCAGCAGGAGGCTTGCAACACATAACAAACCTGGAAACCAGCGCCCAATGCATGGCAATTTTTGTGCCCTGGCACATTTGTTTCGCAATGTATGGGTGGCGTTGCTCCACTCTGCGATGATCCACAACACCTTGTTCGTCTCTTGGCGCAGCATCTGATCATGTGATTTCTGGCTTGGTTGAGGCTGCTTTGCCCTATCACCATGATTTGCAAGTGAGGGGGCCTCGCGAAAAGGCGGACGCGCATGGTTTGACCGTACCTGGAAAGCAGCTGGCAAGCACTGCGCCCAAGGGCACAAGCCTGCCCGGGTACCCAGTGAGCACCTCAGCTGCAATGTACAGCGCCAGCGCGGCGGCCACGCCCAGCAGGCGAAGCACCGGGTAGCTGCGCAAGCAGCAAAGCATGTCAGGGAGTTGCCGCAATACTCACGATTGAGGCCGCTCGGATGGCTGACCCACCAAGAAGAGGAGACAGGATTCTGAAAGCTAGAGCCCACGGAGCCCTAGGCAAGTGCAGGAGAATGGAGGAGTGGTCAGGTATGTCAAGCAACATGCATTCCTGCTGAATAAACGGCATCGAGGAGAATTGTGTTGAGGTTTCATTGGGAGGCAGGGGAGGCTTGCCTGATGGCATCAAAATTGAAGGCAGTGTCTGCGAGGAAAGGCACAAAGAGCGCAAAGGTGCAGCCGGCACTGGCCAACACCACCGTGCATGGATCCTGCATGACAATGCTGCCTGATTTGGGAGCCCGCATCAGAACTAACTTTGGCATGCCAGTCCTTGCACTGGACACTTGCGTCGATCTGGTGTCATCCATATCTCGAGTGTGAAGCTGCAAGGTCAACATATGGTCTTGTCAGGGCAGAGTCAAGTGTTCTCCCGTGGTCCAGACCATGCTATTGCATATTTCCTAAGCAAGCCAAACTTGTCAGCCACAGCCTTCCATACAGAGACTATTGGCCACTCAATTCGCATGATGCGTTTGTCTCCCAACGGTCAGTGCATCACGCAGTGCAATAGGCGCCCCCCTCACCATGATAAGGGTGTCCAGGAAGTTTCCCGCCACTGCCGCTGTGATGGTGAGCAGGACGGTGCGCCTCGTGCCGTAGCGGTGCTCCACGTGCAGGCTGAGGGCCCCGTACAGCAGCGCCGTGGCGAGCAGGTGCGGGAAGGAGTCCTGGACCACCAGCGAGGACAGCCAGCGCCACCAGTCGCCCGCCTGGCGCATCAGCGGCGCATACCTGCACATTGCATCCCCCACTTAATGTCCCGGCACCACGGGCATGTCAGGCTATGACATGGCTGACCTAGGGCCCACTCCTCTCCTGACACAGCCGCTGCCTTGTCCGGGATCCATCAAATCCATCATAGACAATAAGCCATCGCAAGGGCGCCATGCTGAGCACATATGCGTGGGCCACACAGAAGCTGACAACCACAACGATTGCAGCGTTGCTGTGGCGAGCAGGTGCAGGAAGGTATATTGGGCCTTTCTAAGAGCACCAGCTGAGCTTGAAGGGAGTATCATCCTTACAAAATGATAACATGATACAGGAGGAAGCAGGGACGCACTTGGCGCCCCACATGGTGAGGAAGCTGGGGTGGAAGACGTAGCAGGGCACCCAGGTGTCCACCCACCGGAACATGCCATGAGGCCCTGGCTCAAAGTCTGAGGCTCTGCAGGGCGCATGCAAGTCCAGTCAACACATGCGCATGCTTGTATCAGCATGGCGCTGCCCATGGCTGAAGACAACCACACATAGCACTGCAAGCGCCGGAAATTTGACGACAATTGAAAGTTGTTGCCAAGTCACTCACATAATGCTGCACCAGCCTACTGCATTAAAGGAGAGAACAGTCTAACAGAGAGACTGCACAGACGATACAGACATGCATACCAGTGCTCAAGGTAGAGAAACCTGTCAACAGCAGTCAAGGGAAATTCAAGAGGAGACTCACCCGCAGCCGCTGATGCCAGGATTGGCTCCCAGGAAGCTGGCGTACTGTCCTGCCATATAGGCAAAGGTGATGAACTGCAGCGCCAGGTAAGCGGCTGTAAACCAGGGCAGGTGATGCTTCATAGTGGAGGGGGTGCATCGGTCAAACATAAGCTCCCCAGCTATGAAGACCTGCACACACATTGCATGCATCAGGGATCTGCATCACATCTTTACCCCAGCGTGACGATTAATGGTGCAAAGAGGCACAAAAGCTTTACCGTGTACTTAGCATGACTGGCCAGCCCACCTTCAGTCCAAAGCAGCAGCCACAGTTGCGCTCACAAGGGCATGCATGATTAGACCTTGCGACACTGGCAATCAGATGGACAGGGTGCACTAAGAGCAATTTTTGGTGTCCCTCACCTCATTGCAGATGCAATCCCAGCGGTTGCGGAAGCTGTTCGAGGACTTTCTGCGGCGCAGCGCGTACAACAGCCGCCTGCGCTTGTTGTTTTTTGCATAGCGCTCCTCCAGCCTGCAGGCAAGTAAGTGGGATGTCACCTTGCATGTCAGCAGCCTTGCTGCAACCACACAAGCCTGGAAAATTCCTTGTTTTCCATTGTGCTCGGCATGCATCAGCTGCTTGTAGATTCCTTGCTTAAATGCAAAGGCAAGGCCGCTAGGCCATTGCTTGCTCCCAGTCTTGCCAGCAGCAACTCCGCGTGACTGTAGAAGAGTGAAACTCTAGGAAGCGCTGTGCTTTAGGACCACACTCTTTCCGCGCCAGACAGAACTCTGCTGACCCGACCGGGGAACTCTTAATCACTGTAGACAGGCAAGAGTCAGCACATTTGTAGACGTAGGGTGTAGCAGCGGCATGATCTGGGAGGTCATGAGCGGCTTTCCATTTCAGTCTTGGGATTTAAGGGCTTGATGCAGCAGTCTGTTCAAAAAGAGAGATGCCATACGTTCTGGGAGGCTGCTCTGGCAACGCCATCCCGCATCCGAGGAACAGCTGCCGCTTTGCCGGAACAGCGCCGGCAAACGCTGCAGCCTCCTCGTCATAGGCGTCCCCATTAGCGCGGGAGCCGCTGCGGCTGTGACGCGCCTCCAATGTGTTGTAGGGCACCACAGACCCTGTCCACTCCCGATGCTTGCGCAGAGGGTGCTCTGCAAAGCCCAGGGAGGCGTAGTGCCAGGCAGCTGCCAAACAGCCGCCTGCACCCTTTTTCTGGCTCCCCCAAGGCGCGCTGCTGTCACCCCTGCACTCATGAATGGTCTTTGTCAGTCCCTGTCTGAGCATGTCAGATCGTCCAGGCATGTTGCAGTGTCTATGTGTGACTATGACTGGGCTATAGACACTCCTTTTGTCCCATCTTTGCACAGCCTAGATGTAAGTGGATCATTGAGCGTACAGAGGCATCTTACTTGGACGCCCCTGCTGCTTGTTCTGGCAACGCGCTGTCCACATACATTGAGCTAGGAGTCTTGTCCAGCACCTGCAAAGCTGCATCTCATCACTGTCTGCTGGCAACATGCAGACAAGACCTGAACTCTCATCTCCCACGTCATGAGGTTTGATGAGCTGTGCTCAGGTTTGTACAGTGGCATGCGGAAGGAGTACATGAGTCAACATTGCAGAGAATGTATAGCGGGCGCAGGGGTTGAGGTCTGTTCTGGGTGTGTCAGACGCTCACAGGGGTCCGGGGATTCGTTGCATGGGCAGGATCGCTATGCTCGCTGCCGTCCTCATCAGCGCTTAAAGAGTCAGACCGAGGATCCTGGGACGCATGCCACGGATCCTGGTCAACTGCTCCTGTACCGCATCTTGCCATAGGTGACAGAGGTATTTCTGGCCAGGGAGCGGACTGTCCCTGCATGCCATGAGCTTGACACTTCACAAGGCCCTGACAGCAATTGTATCCAGCTGAGAGTGACACACTTGAGCATTGCCTGCAGGTGGTAATTCAGCTGTCTCTTTGACAAGGCAATCGGCAGTGGACAGGACCATGAGCTGTCAGGGAAGGGGGCATAAGTATGTGCAAGGATGCGGCTGATAAAGCTGGGTATACATAGACTGTCTGCACAGGCACAGGCTTGGTGAGGGGCTCACCAGGCCCAGAGGGGTCATGTCTATGCGTTCATCAGCCCATTGCTGCTGCTTGTAGGGCTTGAAACTCCTCCCGCTTGAGACAGAGGAGGCAGCGCTCCTCTGGCGGTCCTGTGTGCCGCTGTCAATGCTTCCGGAAGGCGTGGTGTTCACAGACAGCCCATCCTCTGCAAGTTGTCCATGCCCAGGGCCCCTGAGTGTTGGCCTTTTGGGCAGCCTCTGCGCGCATCACATACACATTGCAAGGGCCTGTGCAACTCCCTTAGGCAAGGCAGCGGAGCATTGGTGTAGAGTTCCTTATCTCACCTGTCACTCCCTGGACGACAGACACTATCTCCAATACAAGGTCATCATACATGTAACACATCTATCAGCGGTGCCAGCTAGCTGCAGGGGTTTGCTGCTAGGAGACATGCAGCTGGCACATCTGACCAGGGTGCTATGTGATGTGTGCAGGGACCTGCCCAGAGAGGGCAGTGGGATCTGCAGGTGCTCACCACGGGTGATGGAGAGCGCTGCATGTAGGAGCTGGGCTGGAGATTGTTGGGGATATCATTTGAGTCGCTGAGGGGGTTGACATAGCTCGAGCGCAGAGATGATTCATGCAGGGAGGGGCTGTCTCTCTGGCCGCCGGTGGTTCTACTGTCTCGCTTAAAGGGCTCTCTATTCATCTTTCCTATTCTGGGCTCAGCTCATGCCAAGAGTCGGAGCCCTTGGTCCCTGCAAGTAAAGGTTGTACTTCTTTAGGCATGGTAGGAATCATGAGATGATAACGGCTGTAATCCCTTGCAAGCCCGTTATGATCTGCGATTGTTTCACGATGCGCACTGAACGAGAGCGTGCCTTCACGCGCGGGTTCTGCGCCAGTCGTATGTAACGGAGGGCAAGCCTAGCCGAACGATGCCCGCTGCTTATAAATGCCTAGATCGCCCTGAAATGTCACCACGTACCACTACCCTCTTTCAGGCCTGCAATTGCAGGTGACAGTAGCTCTCGGCCTGAGCCTCATGCCTTTATCACCTGCACCGACCTCGCCCCCCTGAGTCGCAAGCCAATGCTTGCGCCACCTAGCTTACACAAAGAGGAACCTCCTGCCAAGCCAATGCGCCTGAAATGTCAAGCAAGTTGAGATCACCGGTCGGATCAGATACTCCGTCTTCCAAGCTCGCGCGATTTGTCGCTGCCCGATGAACGGCCTTCTCGGCCTTCGGGCAGCTGCCCAGGCCAGATTCACGGAAGCTGTCGCGGCGAGCTTCTGGCACTTGTGGAGCACTGCAGCACGTCTATCGATTTGCTGTCATCCATATCAATATCCCTGCGCCGGCACTCACCGTGATTCCGACACAGAAGGCCGACCGCTCCAGAGCCCCATGTCCGAGAGAAGAGCTGCGATTGACATGACCCTGAAAGGTGGGCACACGTCCCCGATGATCATGTTGCTGTACTCTCATACGCTTACGATGGTGTCGTTGTGGAACTGTGGGGAATCAGGGTGTCTCCTTCGCATGACAGCCGCACGTCGTTTGCACAAGTCGAGGCCATGCCAGATTCTTACTGCTGTGATGATGCATCTGCTCTGCGGTGTCGGGTCACAGCCGGCACTACCGTAGGCGAGCTCCCTGCGACGGCTTCAATCTGTCCGTGAATTGTGCTGCAGGCATGCTTGAGAAGGTGGAGAAAGAGGCCGAAAAACTGGAGGTGGCCATCAGAAATGTCGTAACAGCGATGGCCCTGAACTCGTTTGCAACTCATCCCGAGTATGGCGAGCTCTTGTTCTGGGAGCATGGCAGACTCACCAGAAAACTCGAGATGAAAGAGCAACAGATTGCTTTTCTCATCAAAAGTACAGTGATCGAAGCTCAGCAGCAGGCAAGCCATCGACCTGCCCAATGACCCTTCTTGCCCTCCAGCTCCTAGAAGAGCAGTGCAGTCTTGCTGTACAGTGCGCTGTTGAGAGTGTTAAGAGCAGTCTCACGCCATGTGAAATCTCAGCTGCATGCACCCCTTCGAGCCTTGCTTTCTCAGATTGTCAGCATCTCCAGGTCTAAGGTGAAGGTCTTCCTTCCGCAGGTGACCAGTGAGATGCAGGAGACGCCCATCCCTCAGCAGGAGAAGCCCATCCTCCAGCAAGAGGAGCCCATCCCTGAGAAAGAGACGCTCATCGCTCTGCAAGAGCTCAACCTTGCCAGCCCCAGGCCCTACGCTGATGTAGACGCCGAAGACAGCGCCTATGACAACACCTACAACGCCCAGTCACCATACCATGCCACCCTGCAGGCTGCGCCCCTACAGCAAGATGAATACCCTCTCCATGCCCTGGATCCCAACTCCCAAGAACAACTTGCAGCCTCTGCCATCAGCCTTCTCCCGTTCGAGGCTCCTCCCAGCCCTGGGCCCTCTACAAGCACATCCGGCTCCTACGTTTATGTGGACGCCAGAGACAGCGCCTACGACGAAACCTGCAACGCCCAGTCAGAGCACCATGTCACCATCCCGCAGGGTGCCCCCCTACAGCAAGATGAATACCCGCTCCATGCCTCACATGCGCTGGATCCCTACTCCCAAGAACCACCCGCAGCCCCTGCCTTCAGCCTCTTCCCATTTGAGATTCCTCCCAGCCCTAGCCCCTCTACGAGCACATCAGGATCCTTCTTCGATGGAGAAGTTGATGTCGACAGCGCCTATGACGAAACCTACGACGCCCATGGGCAGTCAGCATATCATGCCAGCGCCAAGCAGTCTGCGCCCCTACAGCGGGCTGACTACTCTTCAGAGCTGAACACTGCAGCTGGCTACTATATTGCCTATCCACCCCATGGGTCACATGCGCAGGATCCCTACTCCCCTGGACAGCCTGCAGACCCTGTCTTGACCCTCTTCCCGTTTGGGGTTCCAAACCTAGTTCCTGGCAGTGTGGCTGCGTACTAGAACAGGCCACTTCAAGCGCCACCTGGTGTTGCACCGCACAAGTGGATAAGCCACGCGTAGGACTGTCACCATCAAGGCACTGCAAAATAGAACAGATAGGGCAGATTGTGTAAGATGCCATAAAAGCCAGGCTGTGTGCTCTTTCGCCGTGGCCTCGCTCAATACCCACCATCCATACCAGGGGAGGTACATGCAGAAGATTTGCGACACAAGCATGTTTTATTGGGACAGCTTAATGCTATGCCATGCTGCAACCTGATGAGCATTCTGCAGACAGTGATCAGCTGCAAAAGAGCATACTTTTATTGTATAAGGCCCTGTGCAGACACAAATAGGATCCTGCAAGCGCAGCTAGGACGTGATGCATGCTTTTAGGAGCTGATGCCTCACATGTGTGAAGCTGGGATGTTTCACAATAACGGGCAGCACCAAGAGGGCAACCTCTGCGTCCTCGCATTCGACCTAGGCTGAACTTAAGCACCTGTGCCCAATACATGCTGCCACTGGGCTGGGTTGATTTGAGTGTAGCTATAAAGCAGCACACAGTGCTGCGTAGCAGAAGCTCACATCAATGTTGCCACATGTCTGTATAGCGTCTATAAACTCTGTTTGTGAGACTGATCAGAGGCAGTGAAACTTTCTTTGCGCGATAGAAGTTAAGAGAAGATCATCGCCCTCTTCTTGCTGATGGACGTATGTTTTGAGGAAGCATCTTAAGCAGTGGGTCCCCATTCCACTGAAGACAAACCAGTATATAGCTCTAAAAATAGATTCGAGTCTTGCAGCTACGTAAGCTCACGTGGCCCAGTGCAGCTTCCCAGGATAGGCCTTGTAGCTTCCGGCAGACGCGCCATCACCGTTATGCCTCGAACATCCTCGAGCACTCAACCGTCATCACTTTCAAAGTTCTCAGCAGCGACGCCCACCATACTCAGGAGGTTGCAGAAGCTGTTGAAGCGTACCAGCTGTAGCACACTCGGTACGTCCTCGCTCCTTTGTCATCCCAAGGGTTCTTGCCTCGCTTGGCTTGACGAGTAGGAGCCTGAGGTTGCAGACAAAGCCTGCCCTTCCTAGCTAGACCCTTACTTCCATCCTCTCGGTAGACCTTTGCCGCGCAGTCTGAGCATTAGAGGCGGCTTGCATGTGAGGTGCACCGGACATCCCGATGACACCGAAACATTGATCCAACCTGAATGATCATTCTAGGCCTGTGCGCTCGAGGCGGAATGTGTTTGCATCCTCCTTTGTCGCCTGTTCGAAGCTTTGAGAGTCTAGTTGGTCGTGGGGTATCTCTCGAGACTCGCGCAACGCGTTGTCGCAGGCGTTGGCAAGCGGGCTGCCTCAGCTGCGAGACCTTGCACAGCTGTACCAATAGCGCAGGCGTATGTAAAGCCCTGCTTTGATCGTGATACAGCACAGCGAGGTTCCCTGATTGCGCAGGTCATCGGCACCATGGGTCGCATTCAGCTTTTCGTTGTGACGGTGCTAGCAGCTCTGGCGCTCGCAGCGCCCATTCAGGCAATCACCGACGCCGACATCCTCAACTTTGCGCTGTAAGTCCTGGCATATATCTCATCATCCTGTGCAACCTTTCGCCTGTGTCGGAACCCTCCTGTGCAGTGAGCCTTGATGTCCTCAGCAGCTCGCAGGAAAACGCTGTCTTAAGCAGAATGCATTTTCAAGAAAGCCTCTGACCAGCAGCTGGTGCAACTGGCTTGTCAGCGAATCCAGGGAACGCGTGTGCTGTGTAGTGCCACAGTGTGCAATGCTGTCCTCTGCAGCTCATGACGACTATGGGCTCTCAAGCCCGCTGCATATCCTTGGAAGTCTCATGCTAGGAGCTTGTGCCATTCTTTTATTGGCCACTTCCTTGGTGCGCATGCCAGTCGTGTCTGCGTATCAGCTGTGCACC
Organism: Coccomyxa viridis; assembly: GCA_963930925.1. Taxonomy (NCBI): domain Eukaryota; kingdom Viridiplantae; phylum Chlorophyta; class Trebouxiophyceae; family Coccomyxaceae; genus Coccomyxa; species Coccomyxa viridis. The sequence continues at coordinate 222,607 of CAWVOJ010000004.1, read as the reverse complement.
GTTTCTCAGTACGGCTTCTGGTGACATCCAGGAACCTGGAGTGCCTGGAGGCTACCTTCTACTCCTACGCAGCATATGGCAGCGGCCTCAACTCCACACTGCGTGGAGGCGGCCCCATGGCCACTGGAGGAATGCAGGCAAAGCTGAGCAGCAAAGTCCAGAACTACGCCAATGAGGTTGCTAAGGACGAGATCAACCATGTGAGCGTCGCCCTCTCACAACTGTGCTGGTGTTAACACAGCTACCCACAAGGCTAGCAGGCCTGTCATGCAAAGGATCCATTATTGTTTGCGAGAGAGAGCGCATGCTCAGGGGTTTTCTCCATACCTCTGGCCATCTTTCATGCTTCCTGATCATATCATATGTGGATAGTATCCTATAATCACTGACCTTCCGATTGGCCTTGTTCTCGCTAATCTCGGCTAGTTTTATGTTGAGCATCAGTTGCCAACTGTTTTTGCAAACTCTCTTGTGTTTTGCTGAAACACCTCCTTCTCAGTGGTGGTCTCCTCATCCTTCCCTATTAGATTTCCTGTAGTGGGTCGCACCCTTTTTCTGCATAGTGACAGATGTTAGGCTAGTGCAATTTTAGAGCTTGTGCAGTCAAGCATGGGCATGTCTCCAGCGTTTCAAGGGCTTGACGATTGGCCTAATTTGCAGGTTGCCTTTCTGAGAATGGCGCTGGGCTCCGCTGCAGTTCCATGCCCTCAGATTGACGTCGGCCCAGCATTTGGCGCCATTGTGAAGGCTGCGCTCGGCCCCGCAAACATGAACATGACATTCTCCCCTTACGACAACGACCTGGACTTCCTCCTTGGTGAGCTGCTTCACCTCTTCGCGTTCTCTTTTCAATCATGTACTCACAACATGCTTTCCGTTCCGAAGATCAAGTGCATTGTAGCAGACATTCTGCCGCAGCCCTGTGGCCTGCCCTGTGCTTATCCACCATGTGGTGCAAGCCCTGCAAACGTGCTAGTCCTACCTGGCCAGCCTAAGTACTCTGCTGAGAACCCCTTGTTCAGTAAGCCTAGGTATGTGGCTTCTTTCTTTCAATGGCCTCACTGTCAGACTGGTCAGCTAGAATACTCTGCTAAGTACTCCTGTTCAAGCCTCACTGTCAGCTTGCATAACACTGATGATTCCCTGTGCATGCAGCGGCCTACACCCTGGAGGATGTCGGTGTGACCGCCTACAACGGCGCCGCTCCTCTCATCTCCTCAAAGAGCAACCTGGGCGCAGCTGCCAGCATCATGGCAACCGAGGCGTACCATGGCGGCATCGTCCGCACCCTCCTCTACCAGATGGGATATGACACCGTCACGCCATTCGGACTCCAGACCGTCGACTTCGCCCAGGTCTGCACTCACAAATGCTTTAGACAAGCGCAGCACCTTCATCCAGACCAGACTGCTGCGCAGAAATCATGTAGTGAGTGCATGCAGCCAAAGTCAACAAGACTATGGGAAGGCAGTTGTGGGTTACCAGTGTGCTGTCATGCCTTTAGCATACCAACAGGAGTGATTACATTGAGCTCTTGACTTGAGCATCATCAATGGTTGGCAGTATGACTTGGCATGTTGATCAAGGAGGGTATGTGTACCATTGCATCACCAAGTGAACCTAAATGTTCTTTCCCCTCTGCCTGCGCTGACATGGTTGCTGATGGCTCCATTTGGCTGCTGCAGAAAATCTCCGACCTGCGCTCAACTGTGGGTGGCGGCAAGGACGCAGGAATCACATCCCCCAAGGCAAACGGAGTCAAGAACACCCCTTACTCCGCCAACCTCGTGCCCACTGACAGCAACTCTCTGGTCTATGCACGCACACCAACTGAGGTGAGTGGTTATTTGCTCCGTGCATGACGACTTGCATGAATACCCTGTACCTGTGCATGTTGCGTAGTAGGTTACGGAAGCCCCTCTGTGTTCAGAGGTGGAACTTCACAGAGTGCTTGTGCATGCCTTGAAGTTGCCATGTGTACCTATGACGCCACATCAGTGATACGTCCCTGTACCAGTGCACGCTGCCATTTAGGGTTCGGTGACCCCTTTCATGTCTATGTTGTAAATCTTTATAGACTGCTTGTGCATGCCGTAAAGCTGTTAGGTGCACTGCTGATGCTGCACTGGTGATGCTACACCAGTCCCATTGTCCATTCTGATGCATCTGCAACCAGGTCTCAGAGAGCTGGTCAAGAGTCTTCAATCTGTTGCAGGTGCTGAACATTGTCTACGGAGGCAGCGCAGCGAAGCCATCAGCCTTCTACCCCAAGGGCGTTAACGGAAACATCAACGGAACAGGCTCGGCATAAGCGGGTCAGACATTCCCACTGCTAAGCCATTCAGGCAGGCTGAGCTTGTGATCAATCCACAGTGTCTTTTCCACTCTTTTGCGACACCATGGCGCAGACATTGCAGAGACATTGGAACGAGGATGCAGCTTACTTTAGCGCATCAAGCTTTCTTGCGACTTCATGGCGCAAAAACTGCAACGGCAGTGGAGTGAGGATGCAGCTTATATTAGCGCAATCAGACTTGACAGACCATTGATGCTCAGTGTCAGACATGCTCATGCGTGATGAGCGTTTGACACTCGAACGAGTGGCTTTGACTTTGAGAGGCCATTGCATTGCCCCGATACACCCGCTGCCTCACTTGAGTGGCTTTTGGCGGGAGATCTGATTGCTTTACACTCGTCGCATCGCGCATCTAGATGGAGGTCGCTGATATGAGACAGAGCCACGACAATAATATGCAGCATGGACAGAGTGAATGATAATGACCTCAAGAGTCGTTAGATATTTATTTGCAAGATGTGTTGTGGCTATTAGATCTGCTAAGGCTGGGACGCTGAGGCAAATGTGTTGGACTCGGTGCACTGGACGGCGATGATGTTGTTGCAGTTGGGTTTGGGACCATACAATACCCGACATGTTGCTTACTCAATACTGCTTATTATTACGAGGAGGTGAATGTTGCCAAAGGGTGATGGAGCTTTGTGTAATCTAACTATGGCACTCATTGATATAGATTCATCATCCCATTGATTACGTTGTAATATTTTTGTTCCACATCCCTATTGTGATCATAAGGAGCTCTTGTTGATTGAGTGCTGATCTGAGGTAGTGTAGCAGATGTATGACAGTCATGCGCCAAGGTGATACACTCTTGCTTGTCTGCATGCCATGGCTGCAACTGCATAACTGATTGTGTGTCTGCGAGATTGGCTGAAGAAGTCAGCGCATCTCTTTACTCTATCATTAGTATGATGTCTTAAGGTTGTCGCACATTCTTCAGCAGTGCAAGTGTGTGTCCTATTGTGGTAGCTCAGTCATGTGCAAGCTGATGATTAACGTGCAGACGATGATCAAGCTGCAAGGAGCAGACTTCTTCAAGCATAAGGTACTGGGCGGATATAAGCAGGGTTTGCAAGGCTTGCTAGCATGTGATACATGCCTTTAGGAGCTGCTGCCTTACATGTACAAGCTTGGTGTTGTCTACGATAGTGACAACACCAGAAGGCCAGTCTCAAAAGCCGCGCCATTCAAGCTAGGCTGATGTTGACTGCCTGTGCCGAACCCATGTTGCCACCGAGCTGGTTGAGTTGGCTGTATTGGCTGATGGATATGAAATGACATGCAGTGTTGTATAGCAGAGGCTCACATGTGCAAAACATGTGTGAGGCCGCTGGCTTGCCAATGAGCACTCGCTACCGTAACGCCTCCTTTCTAAGTTATGAATGGGAGCGCGCTCTTAAGTATGGTGGCTGTGTCATATGTGTGTAAGTTGAGAGCGAGCCTGGTCCTTGCAGATCAAGGATGCTCTCCTCCAATATCAACAGATGCTCTTCTCTCAAATGCCCGTAAACGTACCTGCATTGTATTTAGCCCTCAAGCCTGCCTGTCTCACCTGGACTGACCTTAGCCCACAAGAGAGGTGAGCCAATGCTTTACTTGCGTTGTACGTGAAAGAAAACTCTCCTCAAGACAGATGCAATGGGCGTCGAAAGAACAAATCAAGATCAGCCATGATAGTCCTTCATCAAGCTCATGCTGCCCAGTGCCTGGCCTCTTCGGCCTAATGGGCAGCTGACCAGGCCAGATTTACGGAAGCTGTCACGGCGAGAGTCTGCATACTGTGCGCACTCCTGCTGCGTTCAAACCTGATACAGTGTGTGTCTATACTTTTACGCCAGTTCCACTGAAAGGTCTTCCTCGGGAGACCCCTTAATAGACGTAGTCCCTGACGAGGAGCGGAGCTTCAAGCCATCGCCAACGGTGAGTGCTGCATTCTTTCATGACTTGGGTCAATCGGAGTGCTGCGACCATATCGCCATTATAATTGGAAGTGTGAGGGCCACATCCCCACTGGCATCAACATCAGGCTGATGTTAGCACCTTCGAAGTCGTCCTTGTGCACTACGCCTCATGGATATGATTAGGTTGCACCGCTGTCAAGACGTAGCAGTATCTGACATACACAGTACTGGTGAACACCTTCTACTGGGATGCGCGCTGCAGATATGGCTTCTGGAGGGGACCGCTTGATGCTGCGACGAAATCTGCGAGTTGAGGCTGAGGAGCTGGTGTTGGCTATCAACACTATCAAGGATGAGCATTCCAAGTGCTGCCATGGAGCTAAGTGCGAGCATGGCCAGCTGTTGCGAGAGGAGCGCCAGAGGCTGACAAAGCAGCTTGAGACGAAAGAGCGACAGATAAATACGCTCACTGACAAGCTGATAGAAACAGTTCTACAGCAGGTGAGCTTCCATTCTGCTCGAGCATGCCCTCTATGCGCTTCTTAGCTTTTCAGTGTAGCTATGATATAACAAACATGTTCTCAGGGGTGATAGAACATCATTTAAGCTGTCAAAACTTGACACCCAGTATATGATGAGATAGCCACCTAGCATGGGCCGCTAGCAAGCCAGAGTCTGCGGTCGTTGTCACGTGACAATCTCTGGCTGGAAGAGTTCAGAGCTATGAGCTGTGAGCCAAGCACGGCCAAACTTTGCTTGAAGCAGCCATTGTTGAGCAATTGACACAATGCTGTGATTCCGCGCAGGAAGGCCCTCAGACCAAGGGAGCAATCGCCCACCTAAAGGATTCCTCCGAGGCAAATCCCAGCTCAACCAATGACAAGTCTGGTTTGCACATTGATACAGACGCTAAACATGCTGGCGCCGCTTGCACCACCACCTTTCAGAAGGCCCAGGGATGGGTCCCACCCTCTAGTAACTCAGGGCCTTCGCAACAGGGACTCTTCCCTCCGACCCAAACAGCTCCCGGTTTTTCTATGCGGAACTATGGGGTTTCGCAGCGGACTGACAACCCCCAAGTGCAAACCTCTGCACCCTCCTTTGGCAGTCTATCCACCCCGGTCTTCACCTCCACTCCGTAGCCGGTCAACTCGCTCTTTGGGCCTTCGCAGCAGCGTGCTCCTGGTTATCTCGACTGAACCGTCCGACATTACAGTTTGAACAAGGGATGTTGGGCACGTGGAAGCTGCCCAATGTAGCAAGCTTGTGTATAGCATTCTTGCATCACCACAGGGCTGGCCTATCTTGGGATCCTGTTACGCAGTGAGGGCAAGCCACTACAAGCGCTGTCTACTTTTGCCTTGCCTTTGCCTTGCAGGGTTAGTCCCTTAAACTGTCCCCTAGGCGCATTTGATCAAAGATGGGGCATGGAGGAGCGCTGCCCATCTCAGCATCAGTGCTAGGCTGCATGTATGTACAGCTAGCATCATGTTCGATTAGCTATCACAATTAACGTCCAGGATGTCAATATGATGTACTTTTATGGTACTTGCCTGAGAGTTGCCCTTTTGTGCTTGTAAGGCTGTAGAAAGATGTGTTTTCTAAGACGCAAGCTCGCGAGAACAATTAGTGGGACATCTTATATTGCTTAGGCTCCATAGCGCTAGCCTCATTCATCATGCTTTGACTCTCCAGTGGAGTGCAGATTGCGCTGCGGTGCAAGCAAACACAATTGCATGTCAGAAGAACAAGGGTTTGTTTTGTTCATGAGTAGGAGCTGAGATGGCCACTCGCTGAAGAAGCCAATCTTGTGTGATGCATGTCTGGTAGATTAGATGTTCCCCATATATGCAGCTAGCACATGCTGAGATTCAGTCTAGCTCGCAGTAGTCTGTAAATGGTACGTCTAGATGCTACCTCGAAGGAAAGCAATGGACTGAGATACGCCTGTCGACAAACATCTACTACATGGTGAGCTACAACGATGTAGAAGACCATGCCTCTAATCCACGCGCCAGAACTACTGCATCGGCATCCCGGCCTTGGAGAGAATCTCACATCTCCTCCAGCCACCTGACGATCTGCCGACTCATCACTGCCCAGCGACCGGCCTCATCGGCCTGTGGGCAGGGTGCTCACGCCAGATTCACGGAAGCTGTCACGGCGACAGTGCTGTGCATTATCAATACATCTGGAGCTCCGAGCTTGAGTCAAGTCAGTGGTCTTCAAGAACTTCGCGCCTGGGGCATTTACAGAGAACGCCTCCGTCTCTCACCCCTGACGACAACCATCGTTACCGGTGAGAGCCGCATCCTTCAGAACGTGTGTGAGTCGTATCAACGCGGACAGTCTGGGCCGTATCACCGAGAATATGGGGCTTGAGTCATAGGTTTATCAACATCTTGAAGGTGAAATGGGGAAATTTTGCCTTCACACCCAACTTGGAGGACCCCTGTCCAGCAGATTAGGATTGGTATGATGCCACCGTGATACGTGCTGCAGATATGGCTTTTGGAGGGGCCCGCTGGATGCTGCTTGAGTATCTGCAAGTAGAGGCTAAAGAGCTGAAATTGGCAATCAAGACAGTCGAGACGAAGCACAACTACTGTTGCCACGAAGCTAAGTGCAAGCATGGCGAGCTCTTGCGGATGGAGCACGAGAGGCTCGCGAAGCAGCTTGAGACAAAACAGAAACAAATAAATATGCTTACTGTTGGTGGCAATAGCCTGATGGAATCAACTCTGCAGCAGGTGAGTTTACAATATGCTCAGGGCTGTCCTTTGTACTTTCCTTAGCAATTCAATACAGCATTCACCTCGACTTTGTTCAAAGGCGTGAGCAATTGCATCTGATGTGTCGAGGATCTAACACGCATGCCATTCCTGCCTTGGTGCCATATGGCACATGCATGGCCAACTGAACCTTGCCCCTTGCTCATCCACTACTCTGGCAATATGTTCTCGATTGTGCACTAGCAAGAGCTGTAAGCCTAGCATGTTCAAACAAGCCATCAATGATCACGAGGAGCTGATACAGTGCTATCTTGTGCGCAGGAAGGCTTTACGACTTTGGGGACACCCACCTACCATGGGAACTTCTCCCAAAGGGATCCCAGCTCATCTGGCGACATATTTGGCTCCTATGGCATGGACTCTAAAGACGCCAGCACCAATCACAACTCACCTCCCCACCAGGTGGAGGGAAGAGTGAAACCGTCTGGCGGGTGGGGCTTGGTTGCTTTGCTCTAAATGTTGCTCGCTTGCCAATTTATTCCCACAGAGAGGACAAACCCCATCTCCGCCACACTGCACATTGGTGCGCTCCTTCTGCATTGGGTGTAGCAGGCCGCAGAAGATAATATTGCAAGATGTATTACAGGATTTGGGCTCATGGGAGGATTATTCTTTGGTGGTAAGGGCACTCGGGGAGTGCCCTTCCAGAAGCAGGGTGAGGTAGACTCAAGCATGACCGGTGGGGTCAAGACTACCATGTTCTACCACTCCATCAGCGTTATGCCAGCTTACAGCTCAAAGTCCCATGAAGAGCTGCGCTGGGAAGACTATCAGGTACATCTTCCCGCCAAATCCCCCTCTGGATCATTGCGCAGCATATTGCAACCTCCAGAGAACTCAGTATTGTGCATCCACAGCAGGAGGGCACCCAAAAGCCCCAGACTACTCCAAGAGCTGCGTCTACCTTCTCCGGGCCTATGTGGCAACATGGTACCCCTCAGTCCCAGACAACTCCAAGATCTGTCTTTCCCCCGCCGCGCTATGAGTCGGGACAAACTATGAATCCACAGCAGAATATCAATCCTTAAGCGCCATTGCTTGCAAGCGCCAGCTCTTCCTTGTTGTCCTTTGGGGGTCCCCCAATTCGGAGCCGTTCATCTCGCTCTTTGATTCTTCGCAGCAAAGCAATCCCTATGCGGCTTTCGGTGACTGAACAATTAGGGTTGCGAGGTGATGTGGCTGGTGAAATACAACACATAGCAATATGCGGTGGCATACTCTGTGATCTTTCGGGTCCTTATTGCACATGGAATCAGCTGATTGTTGTTTTCGAAGCTGGGCCTAGAGCGTCATGTACCCTGTTCAAACTCTCATGGAAAGTGCGGAGCAAATGCAACTGCGGCGCAAGCATGTACATTTGTGTGTCAACATAGTGCTAAATTATGGTCAGTTGAAAGTACAGAGGGCAGCCAGTGCTCAGGCTTGAGGAGCAAGATGTTTAGCATGAGAGGCCTTTTTGCGCATGAGCAACTTGAAGACCTCATCCAACCAGCTGCCGTTGAGGCCAGCCCTGTGTGACATATGCTTCTTGCATCTGATGACCTCTCCACATGCCCCCAGCAAATGCTGACTAGCTGCAGCTTACAGTAGCTCAAAAATTGCGTTGTAAGGCTGTCTTGAAAGTAAGTGCATTCTCACATTTCTGAAGCCAGTGTTGAAGAAAGCAACAGACAGAGAGAGGCCTATCGATGAGCCTTGGTGCGCATGTCGAGCTACATTTATGTTCAAGTCATGTCTGCTTGGTGCATGCGGTGTTTCCGGATCAGCAGCCTAGTGTGCGACTCACTTCTGCCCAACGACTGGCCTCTTCAGCCTGCGGGCAGGTGCCCAGGCCAGAGTCTACGGAAGCTGCCATGGCCCTAGTCCTTGGATCGTCGCGCAATGTGGCTGCATCATTAGTCTCATATAGGGTTGATAAACGATTCTAAACCACCACACACGTGAAGGGACAACCCCTACGTTTTTAACCCCCGGACAAGCTGAGCTTACGGCCATCGCCCGGCGAGTGCTGCGTCCTTCATGAACTGTGCGCATCGTGTGTTGAGTTTGGTGATGCAAGTAACCGGGTTTTGTTTATTCGGAGATGTGGAGCTTGGGTCATGAACCCACTGCATCATCGCCCTCAACATGCCCGATAAACTTTTCTTGTGGCACATTCTTCTGGCAGTGTCCATCCGGCATTCATCGTATTCTGCGCTGCAGGAATGGGTTCTGGAGAAGACCGCTTCGTGCTGCTCCAATTCTAGCGACTTGAGGCCAAGGAACTGGAGTTGGCTATTAACACTGTCGAGCAAAAGCATGCCAAGTGCTGCCATGATGCTAAGTGCGAGCATGGCAAGCTGTTGCGTATGGAGTACGAGAGACTGACAAGGCAGCATGCAACAAAAGAGGAGCAAATGAATGCGCTCATCAACAACCTGATCGGGTCAGCTCTGCAGCAGGTGAGCTTGTGACCAGTGCTGTCACGTTGCCCTCTGTACTCTTCTTACGGAAGTGTAATCTTGGTATGCTCAGCGCCTCAGTGCACATGTTGTTGATACTATACTACTACTGAGGTATGAGATAGTCTGATGTGAGCCGTCCCAAACTGACATGCATCCATGCTGCAATCCCAGTGCCCTAGCAAAGTGCCCCAATAAGCAAGCATGCATGCTACGAGCTGTGAGCCTAGGACATTTTCAGCAGTCAATGGTAAGGATGTCAGGCAATGCTGTTTCTGCGCGCAGGGAGGCTACCAGAGCGTAGAGACAGCCGGCCATCGACAGGAATCTAACCCCGCCACCAGGCCCAGCCCATCTGGCAAGACCAGCTCTTGCGTTGACCCTAATGCTAACCATGCGGGCGCTGGTCACACCACAACTGCCCAGGCACATTGCTTTAACACCGCCTCCATATTTGCGCCTCCGCCGCAGCCCTCCACGGCAGAGGCACCACGCCATGTCAACTCCCCGGCGTTTACCGGTGTGCTCCCGTGGCAAACCTCCACGGTCCAGCACGGAGGGACACCTTTTTCCTCTACCTTTCTGGGTTCGGAGCCGCAGCATGACTACGACTCATCTCGGATTCCTGGTCATTACTGTGGTTCGTATGGACGCCCAAACTACGGCCCTTGGACGCAGACCAATATAGGCTTCAACTTTGGCCCGGGCTCTGGGGCTCCACATTATGCTGGGCTGCCTGCATTTAGCTGAATTGTCAGACAGACAAAGAAGAGGTGTTGAGCACAACATGACTTCCCAAGCAGCAAGCTTGCACTAAGCATTCTTGCCGCACTGAAAATGCTGTCTGTCTTGCATCCTTGTAAGGCCATCAGCGTAGGATACAAAGGCACCGCCTAGTCAAGTAGAGCATACAATGTAGTACGCCTACCGGACAGTCACATAAGTGTCACCTCAAGGGCTGTGTGATAGGCAGCTTAAGACAGGTATGGTAAGGATGATAAAAAGGCTCTTAGTTTTGGAAATGTGCAATACGCCATGAAAGGTAGCTTACATGAGGGATGCAACTGGGGCAAGTCTCTTTGCCTACAGATCAGGAGAGGCCAAGCTAGTGGCTGCAGACCTTTGGTAGGTATGCTTAGGGAGCTGCAACAACAACACTTTAGCGCTGACATGAGTATGAGGACAGCCATGATGAGTGTCAGCAACAAAGTAATCATGTACAGCTAGCAGCATGTCCATTGCAGTGTGGCAAGCAGTAGTATGCGTATAGCTGGGAATTCTGATTTAACGCACTAGAAAGTGTAAATATTTTGCGTCAATCATGGGTATGGGATGGCGGGCCCTGTAGCAGGATGCCCCATATGAGCAAAGGAAGATGCATGTTGTCATTTATGATGATCACATAGATGTTTGTCTGATTGAGTCTTCTGAGTAGTACTGCTTACTCCCCTGCAGAGTGGAAAGGTTCCCAATCCCTGAAAGGCCTCATGCCTATATGACCCAGACCAACCTTATACCCCCAAAGAAATGAGCAGATGCCTGTGCCACTTTCCTCGTGTCAGATATGCCTTACCTCACGAACAGTCCTGGGTATGAAGGCAACGGGAAAGGCACAACTCATAGCCTATGATAGCCAGCCGGTTCGGCGGTCCATCGAGAAGCTCGCTGCCCAGCGACTGGCCTCTTCGGCATTGCGGGCAGCTCATCAGGCCAGATAACGGAAGCTGTCGCAGCGAGCTCCTCCATATCGTGCGCGCAGCCATGGCGTTTTCCTTTGGATCCGGATCTGCAATGCCTTCAAGCCAGTATCCTCCTGAAGGGAGGTCCCCAGGCAACCCCGACTCCCCCACCGTCCACGTCTCTGATGAGAGCGCAGACGAAGCCACAAACAAGGGTAAGCCCCGCGATCTTTGTCAGAATCAGTATGATTTATACACAATACCATGCATGTTAATACAAGCGCATGGGGTCCGATCACCGAAGGTGTGGGGTTTTGGTCGTGGGGCCGCTCCGAGCGTCTACAGAGTCTGTGCGGCATTATCATCCTCATCTTTGTATGGGGAACGTTTGTCCGCGTTCCCAAAGTCCATTGATCTATGAACTTCTCAGGATGCATATCTACTGTGCGATTGTACTCATACATTTGGCGTTTGTACTGCTACCATGAAGTCATCTGGGTCAGTGATGCACGTTGCAGGTATGGATTTTGGTGGAAACTGCTGGATGCTGCGCCAAAGCCTGCTACTAGAGGCCAAGGAGATGGACTTGACTATGAATACAATCCTGTGGGAGCACCACCGCTGCTGCCGGGATGGTCACAGCGAGCATGGCGAGCTCTTGCGTGAGGAGCATAGGAGGCTTGCAAGGCAGCATGCGACAAAAGAGAAAGCGATTAATACGCTTACCAATAGCTTGGTCGAGTCAACACTACAGGAGGTGAGCCTCTCACTTGCCAAGCAGTGCTCATTTGCATCGCATATTCTCACTGCAGTTGTGCTGTCACAGCGAAACAGGTTTCGTGCACACTACAATGTGTCATCTCTGTGATCAAGGCTAATCCACATTTCATGGTGAGATGTTAATGCCCTGGCAAGCCAGCTCCTTGCCCCTAAAATGGTGCAGTGTCAGGTTGCGTGCACTCAGACCCAGCAGCTTCGAGCCTAGCATGCCCATCATGATAGTAGTACCCATGAGTTAGAATGTGATGTGACACAATGTTCTTCCTGTGCAGGACAGTATCAAGACCTCAGGAATATCCAGCCACAAGGAGCATGGCCCGCCTTCCACCAGGGGTAACCCATATAGTGAAAAGACCTTCTCATGGTTTGGCGCAGATGCTAGACAGGCCAATGCTAGCCATAACTCCGGAGCCCCGCAGGTCGGAACCCCACCCTACTACTTCATGGGGCACAATGGTCACCCATCGGCGCCAACCAATAGTCGCGTTGGTACAAATTCCACAATGAGCAGTAGCCCCTTCAACGGCTTTGACCACCTCTCGGCACAGCCCACAACAGCCAATTCTGGTTCGGGACAAGTCTCTAGCGTCGACGCCTTTGGCCGCCCATTACCACAAACCGTGACAGGGTCTGCCTCTTCTGCAGCTTCGGCCTTTTCTGGCGGCCTGTTTGGCCCCGCCAGGACAGGCCTGATGACAACTCCAGCCTTTGACTGAAATGGCTTTGGCCGGCCATCAGCACTGTAGCCTAGGGCTATAGGGCATACACGTGGGAGTCTAGCAGCCTATCCCGAAAACATGCTCTTGGGATATCTAGAACTAACTCGGCACCATTCAGCTTCAACTCCAGCTAGCTGAATGTCATTCTGTAAGACATAAGTACAGTTCTGCCCATAGCATCATGATTGCTCTCAGCATCCCTGCGCCTTGTGGTGCAGCCTGTCATGCCAGTCCATGAAGCAACAAGCGCAGGCCACTCCTGGCGCTGCCTGCTTTCACAAACGATATATTGTGCAGTGTCACCAGCTTGATCTTCAACTCAGATTGCGGTAAAGTAACAATGATGTGAAGTAGACATGGTAGGGATGTATAAAAGCCGGCCTTGTTTGTGCTATGCCTAGCGCTCCAGAATGTGTTGTACATGGGCAGAGCAGGATAGAGTGTTTTGCAAGCGCGTTGTTTTCACACCTGCAACATTAGCGACCAACAGGATTAGGATTGCCATCACCGCTAACATGTGTTTCTAGCACGGGCAAGCGCTGCCAGCGGAGTGCATGCCTCGTTACTTTAAGACCCTTTTATCATGTGATATGATTGTGTTACCAATTCACTGTCTGGCCCCAGGCTGTGATCTGCCCCTTTAAGCATCCAATGCATGTTCGGACCAGTCAAGCACTTTTGGAGCACTTCAACACGTGCAGTACTGATGTATGTAACTGATGAAACTGCGGCAAGTCATAGCCAGTCTGTAGAGCATCGTGCAGACACCACTCATGTGGTATACTCTAATTAGAACGTAGGGGAGGGAACAAAAAGAAGACTCCCACAGCCAATGCTGACAACAGCTGACACGGGTCCTTCAATTCCCTCATGGCAGCTGATGCCTCACATAGCAACTGCATGACTCAAAAGCAATGAAAGGGTAGCAGCACCCAGCCAGAGCATGCTGATTGCACTTGCATCGCACAATTGAAGATCCTCTTTCATTACAAGCGTACAATGGGCATCAGGATTGCCAGATGAGTGGGCAGTCCGTCTTCAAGCTCGCGCGAAGCTGCGCGAAGTTGCTGCCCAGTGACTGGCCTCTTTGGTCTCCGGGCAGGCTGATCAGGCCAGATCTACGCAAGCTGTCATTGCGGGCTTCTTGCATATGCTGGACACCGCAGCTACAATTCGATACATCATTTATCAACGCGCTCACGCCGTTCTCGACCTACGCTGCTGCTCCCAGCAGGAGTCCCTCAATCATGTCCCTGACAAGAGCCGAGGTCGAAGCCGATGCCAACGGTAAGTAGAGCACCTTCTAAGCCATATGGTCTGTTTGGCTGTACCGAGTCGAGAATGAGTGCCCGAATGTGGGACTCGGTCGTAGACCCCGGGTCACCGTGACTGCCACTGGCAGTGGCCAGCAGTCCTGGATCGCCTGCAACTTGCTTGCTGCTTGCCTTCCTCCGATCTCCTAATGTATCGCCAATACACCACATTCACAGCGATTGTCTGCTCCCTAGTGAGAAGTTGTTGCCTATATGCCCATCGCTTCTGGCAATCATTGTGAAGATGCCATCATGATGTGCCTACAACAGCTGTCAGCTTCATGTGGGTCCCTGTTGCGTGGTGTAGGCAGGAGCACCGTCGTTGACCTGCGGCCTTTGTATCAGAGCGCTGATGCAGAGGAAAAGGAGTTGGACGTGGCCATCCGCGCTCTGGTGAAAAACCACTCTTCATGTCATTACAATAAGCATGGCAAGCTCTTGCGGGCCGAGTACAAACGACTCGTCCGGCGTTGGAAAGAGAAAGGGAGGCAGGCGACCAACCTCAACAATAGCTTGACAGGGCAGGTAAGCTTGTGACCCTCACTCAACTACGCAATGCCATCGTGACATGCAGTGACTGCAAGTCGTCTTGAACTTTGTTCAGTGAATATGTGTGACCACCTTGGTTGACGCCTAGATGTGGTATTGATATGATTCGGACTTTCATCGATGCAGTCCTAGTGGCCTTTCATGCCATGCAAAGTTTCACTAAAGCTAGCGGAACTTTCCTTCTAGCGGAACACACGTGTTGCCTGTCCATGTAGTTGTCAATGGTCTGTTGTGGTAATCCATGACTTGCGTGCAGGCATGCGGAAAAGTGGACGAGAGGCACACCCGCAAGCGACGCTTCTCACCTTATCGCCGTAGCTCACATAGTGGCGAGCCTAGCTTAGCAAGTGACACATCCACCTCATCAAGTGACACCTCCAGCTCGGATAGTGAAACATCAAGCTCATCTGGTGGCGCTTCTAGCTCACCAAGTGAGATGTCCAGCTACTACCGCAGCCGCAGCCGCAGCCGCAACCGCAGCCGCAGCCGTAGCCGTAGAACCACGTGGCATTGAAGAGCAAAGGGTTCCCTCCCAAAGTAACACATATTGGACATATCATCCTGCCTCTTTGATAGGGTCTGAAGTCAACTTATTGCCTGCTAGAGAGCTCCTTCTTTGGCGCCATGATTGTAGCAGAACATAAGGCTTCAATGTGATTAATCAGCAGCAACACTTGCCGGATGCATAGCTAGTAGGTGCCAGAAGTTGTGCCATGCCCTGCTATCCATATTGGGGCGGTTGGTCTCTTTAGGGCGTTGGATTGGGTTGCCAAAAAGGAGCTCTTGGGTCAAGTATGAAGTTGCAATTGCGAGGAGCCAAGTTGAGCTCAGCCTCTATACACGCAAGTGCGGATTGCAGTGTTTGCTCTGAGGTACCCTAAATGTCTGGTATGGGCCAGGATCACACTCTTCCGTCTGATGGGCCTGGCCTTAAGGCCTTAGTCGCCTCCCTTGGACGTTAAAAGTGTAATGATAGTAATTAAGACCCGTGGAATCAAGCTGAAGCGGCCCGGGCCTGCTCTATTTGCGGCGCAACCTTGTAGACCAACATCCAAGCCACCACGGCTGCTGTGACAGGAAGTTCCAAGGGCGGGCGGTAGATAGCAATCAGCCTGGAGGAGCAATTTGCTCGAGTGGCTGTCTGTCTCAGAGAGTCTGTTACAAAAGCTGTTGGGATTCACAATGGCTTGTGAGGTATATTGCATGCCATGATGCCTCTTTGGCTGGCAGACGCTGATTAGTTGCCAACGGCTAGGCAGCAAGAGGCCAAGAGCCTCCTTTAGAAGTGCAAAGTCGTGTATGTAGGCTGACATACATGCCCGAGTGATGTCGATTTGCATGTACAACAACACTTATCCTGCAGTGGGCTCTTCTCGAGATTTGCATGGATACCGTAGTGTCGCTCCCTGTATGATTTTGCATCTTGTCACCAAAAAGACCTCGACAGATCTCCCGAGACCAGCATCGCAGTTGAACTGCCCACGGACCGGCCTCTTCGGCCTTGTGGGCACCTCGTCATGCCAGATTTACGGAAGCACGGGGAGCAGTGCTGCTTTTGCAGGTCACTATCAGCTTTGCAGACGCCCGCAAGCCAGCGTTTACCCTGAAGCGCTGCCACAGGGAACCTGAACTCATCCCCGTTACGTGCCCTTCAAGAGAGCTATGGTGCCTCCTTCTAGCGGTAAGTGCAGCAATTCTGGTGAACTTGTAATATTGGTCCTGATACATTGACATGAAATTGTTGCTGCGCACACATTGGGAATTCGGTCGTACACCCACTGCCAGTGCTCAGCAGGCTGTCGCCTGCAAAAGTTGAACGGGGAGAGGTCTTCCCTATTATACCAGATACGGATAGTCAAAAGACAACTGTTGTGCCTTGTCGGGATATGCCCCGCAGCTCAGCTGGCGTCAACGCAGCTGGTATCGTCTCTACAGCGGCTTCATCTTGGTCGGTGTGCTGCGTACTGCAAGTGTCATGGACAGCTCGCAATTGCTTCACACATTAAAGATAGAGGCTGAACAGCTGGAATCGGCCATCAGGATTACTTACAACAAGTCCTTCGAAGCCTGGCATCCAGACCGTATTTACAAGCTGATGCATGAGGAGTACACCAGACTTTGCAAGCTGCGCAAGATGAAAGAGTTCCAGATCTGCATGCTCCTCGGAAACATATTCAACCAACCTCAACAGCAGGCAAGCTTGTGACCCGCCAATGTTCGTGCATGCCCTTCCATTTTTCTTTGGCCTCTTAGTGCACTCCTGCTCTCCTGAAATTAGCTATATTTCTTTCAAGTACGACATGGGCCAACATGGAAAATTAGCACTCAAGACCTGATGTGACGCAAATCCGCCGCTTGGCTTATCAAGCACTACAACGCATAAAATCATACACTCAAGCCTCAGGCTATGAGCGTACATACACACACCATAAAGCACCTGTCGAGTGTGAGCAAGACTTACGTGCAGGCAAGCTTTCAGACAACGCAGACACCCAACAAGAAGCGGCGCTTGGATGTTTCTGATGACAGCCCCGTGCCATCCCCCGACAAACCCGACTACGAGGTCAACAAGGAAGCTGCACCTCAAGCTCAACCTCCCAATATAATCAACCTGATCAACCCAGTGTTCAAAGCCCCAGCCAAGTCCAATGCCGTAGACCCTTCGGCTTCAGAGCTCGAATATTGGCAACGCCCACGGCTCGGTGGGGGTTTCGACTGACACTCCCCGCAAGACCGGCTCCAGTGTTGGCAGGGAAGCTGTAACTACAAAAGCAGGCCAACCACCAAAATCCTGCAGCTATTCCATACATGTATGGAGCATCAGCGTGGCATCAACCCTTTCTAGAAGAAGAGATGCAAGGCGTCACATACTTGGAGCACCGTCGTCCCACGCCTAGGTCGGCAAGTTGTACATTTTGCCCTCAGATCCATCTGATTGCTACCCAGGTTCATCTTATAGTAAGGAAACTTGGGCGATTGCATGCACTCTCTGGCAACCCCAGCGCAGCAAAGACATACTATGTGGGTAGACCAGGGATAGAATGCCACTCAGTGAGCAAGGCAGCTTTTGTATATCCGGACTCAGCTATCCAAGGTTTGAGGCTATAGTGTGACAAACCATCTTTTCTTGGGATTCTCGTTAAGCGAGGTCATGCATTGCCGTAGCAGTATAGGAAAAGGATATTACATGGACTGTAGTGCTAAAATACCGTGTGCGGCAAGTAGTGTCACACGGTATCAAACAACATCTCATGTCGTTGTCAGTGGCCCCCAATTCAGTTTTGAAGCTAGAGAAGCTTGTTGCACATGGCTTATAATGGTGGATTGAGGCTTAACATGTAAGGTGCTTAAGTATATAAATCGGTACTCCCTGCCACTTGACCGCACTTGAGCTGGTTGCCGCAAGCGCCGAATGCGGCATTCTTGAGCGGGAAGCACCTGCGCTTGCAAATGAGTGTTGCTACAGGCCCATGTCACTGCCAACGAGAACAGCATTGTGCAGGAATCACAAGGCCACTGGCATAGTCACTACTGGGTACCATGGTGTATGGCATGATGCATGAAAGCTTTCTGTAGGTGAGTAGGACAGCTGCTGCAGGTCAATTTGCTGAGAGCTTCAGCTGTCAGTTCAAAGTTGCCTTTTGGCAGCCAACTCGCCAGTCTCCTGCTCACTGTGTGGCTCTTGACTCATGCTATGTGAGGAGAGCATGCTTAAAGGCTTGTGACACAAGCACTACAATGTCAGACGTCTTAAAAGCGTGCAATTGGCATCATCAGCAAGAGAGGATCATCAGCCGGATAAGCAATCCGCGTATGAGGTTGCGCGAAGCTGGGCGCAGCTGCTGCCCGGTAACTGGCCACTTCGGCCTGCGGGCAGGCTGCTCAGGCCAGATCTACGGAAGCTGTCGTTGTGAGCTTTCTGCACTTGCTGTACACCGCAAATGTGATTTTGACTCAATCAACGTCCATCAACGTGCTCAAGCCATCTTCGACTAACGCAGGCTGCCGCAAGGAACCCTGATTGCTGCTCCTTCGTCAATGTCCGTATCAAACGCAGACGTCGAAGCCGGTGCCCACGGTGAGTCCAAATTTCTCCGGGAAATATGGTAGCTTCTATGCTACAATCATTGCCAGTCACTGCCCATATGTGGGATCCGGATGTGGACCTACTGCTGGATCCAATCCTCGAGCCGCCTGCAGCTAGCTTCGTGGGGCCAAGTGGTCCTGCCTTCCGTCAGTCTACCGCTTTACTACCAATGCGACGTACACGTATACCCATTGACCGTACGCTGCCCTCCGGGAAATGACCCAACCGCAGCTTTATGTTGGTCTCTGTTGCCTGCTGTAGGCGTATGTCTTGGCAGGCTGCTCGAGAGCGCGCGTGAAGAAGCTGAAAAACTGGAATCGGCCATTGGCATCGTCAAAATCGAGCTCTCAAAAGCCCCAGACTCAAGTCAGTTAGGCCAATTGCTGCTTGAGCAGCACGCTGGACTCTGGGAGCTGCGCAAGATGAAGGAGAAGCAGATTGGCAAGCTACTTGACAGCATAGCTGCGAAACCTCAGCCGCAGGCAAGCCACTGGCCTGCCCTATAGTCTTGCAAGCCCGTCATGGTCTCGGACAGCATCTCAGTGCGCTCATGCCTTGGGATGGTGTAGGGCTCTCATTGCTGCCATTGACATTTGGATGTGAACCAATTCAAAGGCCTCCAAGCTGCTTCTGCCTTTATGAGGTCAGCTGTGCACCCAAACTGATTGGAAGTCACCCCTGCAAACACCCGGGACTGGTTCCGTTGACGGTGTATGGCAAATGCTTGCCTTGTGTGCAGGCAAGCTCTGGGGCCAAGGAGGCGCCTACTCAGAAGTACCCACAGTTCACTGGGCAAGGACTCTCGGATGACGATCCCTGCTCCTCCCTGGGCCTGTACGATTCTGACATCAACAAGGCATTCACATACCCCGATGTCAGCCAAACCACTAGTGGCGCCCCAGCATGGCCATCCCCCTCCCCATGGCTATCCTCAGGGCATCATGACAAACCACCAACATTGCCCCCGTCCCCAAGGCAAGAAACATCAAAATATCCTCAAGTAAGTCTTCGCCCATCCCCAGAGGGAGCAGGGTTCAACACCGATGGACAACGTGTGGTCCCTAAGGCCAGCAAGTGGCAGCGCCCCTCATGGCTTCCCTCAAAGCATCGCGATTCCCCAGAAACTATGGCTACCTTCAACGAAGCATACGGCGAACATTTGTCCAAGCGCCCTCCAGGCACTTGATCACAAGACCTTCTTGTCTCGCACCTTCAGATCAAGCCACTCATATATATATATGTGTGTGGTGGCAACCCGCAGCCAGAGGCCATAGGGCATTCACAGACCTGTCTGCAGCCAGAGCCTGGGGCCAGTCGTACATGCACAGTCTGCAGCCTTGTCAACTGGGAAATGACTCACTCCTAAACATGGTTCCTACACCCCCTCTGGGCAGATGCGTGGAGGGGCCTCCCTTGGTAAATCACTCAACACGTCCCCAAGGTGTCCAAAGTCTGATCAATGACGACTTCAAAAGGTGTCCTCTCTGCTTTTGGTGGAATGTGGTGGCAATATAGCAAAGGGCCAAGATGCAAACAATTAGGGTACAGGAGTGCTGACATATATGTGCAGCAAGCAGCGCGTGTGTACAACCTTCCCAGTGGTATTTGAGGCTAGATGAAGGCACAGAAGGCTGCTGCTTGATATACATAGCGACTGAATGCCAGCAACCAACACCATGGATAGACCGCCTGACATCGGGCTAACTGATAACCCCCTCTCAAGCGGGAGTGCACAGGCGCCTGCAATAACATGTTGCATTATACCATGATGTATTGATCATGCAGTTCTGGAGCATTGGAGAAAGCGCGCAGTAAGATCAAGTGTAATTTCAATAGCACTGCGCCATAAGTCACACCCACCACAGGGCACTCTGGCTGCCAGCGCAGACATATTATACACTGTATATATGGCATATATAGGTCCCACAAGAGGAATGCTTCGGTTGCTGAGACTACTGCGGGCCATTGCTGACAAGCAAAGGATTCTCATCTCTGGCAATTGATTTGTCACACAGATGCAGACAGCGAACGATTGATTCACACGGTAACTCGAACGCAAGAGGTGGGTAGCAGAAGCCTCTGAGCCTGCCAAAGCATGCTTGCAGCACCTGCATCTAACCAGTGTACGACCTTCAAGACATGCAGCGAACAAATATGACATTATCATCAGCCGGACTTGGCATCTTAAGTATAAGCTCGCGCGAAGCTGGGCGCAGTTGCTGCCCAGTGACTGGCCTCTTCGGCCTGCGGGCAGGCTGTGCAGGCCAGATCTACGGAAGCTGTCATTGCGAGCCACCTGCGTATTTTCGATACCGCACCCGCTCTAACATTTCGATAATTTGCTCATCAACGCGCCCACGCTATCATCGACCTACGAAGGCTGCCACAGGGACTCTCGACTGTTGCTCCACCGGCCATGTCGTTAACGAGTACAGATATCAAAGCCAATCTCAAAGGTGAGTGTAGCTTCTGCGCACACTTGTCGTTGTCTATGTTGCACCAAGTGCGAAGGAACCCCGGAAAGGGACGACTCTGGCGTCGAGGTGCTGGCACTGTCCGTACGAGAGCTTCATCGGGGTCCGTGTTGCGTGTTGCAGGGAGGCTTGCTGGCCAGGACTGCTGCCAGTTGCTTCAAAGCGTTTGTGAAGAAGCCGAAGAGCTGACTCGGCCATCAGCACTATCAAGAGCGAGCTTTCTAGACTCTGCAAACTGCGCAACAATAAGGAGGTCCAGATTGGCATCCTCATCGGTAAACTTACGCAACAGGTAAGCCTATGACCTGCCCTGTGTCTTTCACATTGCTGTTGGGCACGGTTGTGCGTTTGCAGTCCAGTCGGACACCTGTGAAGCTTGACACCTTCTGATGTACTGGCATTGTGTCAGTGTGTACTCAGCATTGTCAAAGTGTCAGCAGGTGTTCTAAGGAGCAACGCATGTGTGTAGGTGGAGCTCTCTGCCAAAGAGAAATTTGACTGGATGGAGCTTGCAGATAGCAAAGGTGGCAAGTTCTACCACAACTCCTTGACCGGGACCTCTGTCAAGGATCTGCCGGAGGAGCTGAAGAAGGGCTTGAACACCCCCTTTGCTTTCAAGGCCAGCCCTGCTGCTCACGGTACCCCCAGTCTGCAGGTGCACTTCCTTTCTTTCCATGATCTCAGACGTTTCTGCGGTGCTTGTACTTTTATCCGATTCTTTTCGCTTATCAATGGCATACTCTTATACTAGTGATCACCTGCTTGGAGTCAGGGTTTGAGCCCTGTGAGCACATATGGGTTGGAGCAATTGTGAATGTCATAAGCAGCGTCAAGACCCTGATGCAGTGCAAATGTGCCTTCAGGCCTTTGACAAGTCAGCAGTTCAGCCTCCATATGCAATATTGCACTTGTTGCTGATGTTGACGCTGAGGCGTCCTCTGTGTGCAGGCAAGCGCTGAAAAGCTCGAGACACCTCCTCAAAAGCAGCTGTCATGGAGTGAGTATGACAGTCCCCCGCCATCCCCTGACAAGTCCAGCGAGGAAGCTCAAGCTCCAGGTGCACCTTTGAAGGCCCTCCCAATGCGTCAAGACCCCTCTCCGTGGCAGCCCCAAAGCAACTTTGACAGTCCCCCGCCATCCCTTGACAGATGCAGCTCGGAAACCGATGAGGAGCCTCCAGCGCCAGCTGCGCCTTGCAAAGCCCCTCCACCATCTGGGCTCTGGCATTGGATTCCCTCAAAGCGCCACACTTTGCAAATAGCAATGCTTCCTCCCCTCAAGCGCTGCGCAAGGGACTCTCCTCTTCGCCCCATCTCGTCCTCTGGTCTGGACAACTCTGATGCCGAGGAGGATGCTTTTGCTTTTGACGCCACCTCCGCCGGCCTTGACCATCCAGCAAAAATAAACAAGTGCGGAGCAGCAGCTTGGCAAAGCCCCTCCCCATCCAAGCCATATGGTTTTGCACCATTAACATATCCTCCCCCTCCCGCACTGCGCCATGCAGGAGGAACCTGTACTTACGACAGCCCCTACTAAGTATTACTCACCCCTTGGCCTGAACGCGCCTGGAGCGCAAGCATGGCAGAACTCCTCAGGGCAAAATGCATATACACCTGTGCCGCCCCATCTTCCCTTGGCCCCTCCCCAGTCACCCCGGTGTTCATAAACCGTCGTGAGAGGCGCCCCAGCTGCCATTGAATGAGGCCGTACATAGCTACAGTATGCAATGAGAGGACTTGGGCGCTTGTGTGCAGCTTGTTGAGCCCTGTGGAGCATTGAGAATGGCAGACTACTAGTCGAGGCAGGGTGATTGACACAATTTCCGTGTTCAATAACGGTTATACCTCGAATCATGCCTGTTGACTGGCCCAGATGTCCATAGGGTGACCAGCAATGCGATATTTGGAGCTCTCAATAAGGGAGAGCTGTTGGTTGCAGTGGTTGTAGAGCGAGGCTTGACATGCAAGAAGCAGTTTGAAATGGAGTACTTCATGTCGGCTTTTCAGCATGCTTATTTGCCCTTGATCCTGATTGTGGGCGGAAAGCTGTGCATGTATACAAGGCTTGTGCACTAAAGCCTTTTACATTCTGTAAGCTGATTGCAATGCGCATATATTGGTACACTCCCTGCCAATCGGGCCCAGGCTTCTTTGTATACTTGTTACACAGGAACGAATATGCACTTGCAGTTGTGTGTCCTATGGACCACTCAAGCACTCCTGAAGCAGAGAAGAACGTGCGGTACACTTTCATGTCAGGATGGATAGCACTTCTGAGTGTCATGGGCAATCAATCCACCTTGAAGGAGCATCGTGCAGAAGCCACTTAAGAGCAAGACATCTGCAATTGAGAGGGGAATCTGGCAAATTTCTGCTGATGTTCCTCGGCTCCCACCGTATGATTGCTTGCTTATGACAGCTGATGCCTCACACAAGAATAGCATGGCTCCACCGTGGCAGAAGGGCTGCATCCGCCCAGGTAGAGCATGCTTGCGACGACTGCAACACACCAGTCAAGCTGCCTTCTTCAGAAGAATCCAGCAGTCGTTTAAGAGCACGCATCAGTCGGCTTGCGCGAAGCTGAGCGCAGCTGCTGCCCAGTGGACTGGCCTCTTCGGCCTGCGGGCAGGCTGATCAGAGCCAGATCTACGGAAGCTGTCACTCTGAGTATGCTGCATATGTTGGACACCGCAGTTACTGTATCATTCTGAAAGGTGATCGTTAACGAGTCGTTACCGTCTTTGACTCACGGAGGTTGCAGCAGGAAACCCCGACTGCTGTTCCGTCTTCCATGGCATCAAAGAGAGGAGAGCTCGAAGACCTCGTCAAAGGTAGGTCCAGCTTCCGCATACACCCGTGCTTCTGTCTCTGTGCCAACCAGTGTGAGCGAACTCCGAAATGGGGGGAAGTCATCGAGATTACTGGCACACAACTGCTTCATGGGGGTCCGTGTTGCGTGCTGCAGGGATGCGTGTTCGCCATGATCGCCGCGTGTTGCTTCAAATCGCTCGTAAAGAAGCCGAAGAGCTCGACGCGGCCATCAGCACCATCGAAAGCGAGCATGCTAGACTCTGCAGGCTGTGGCACATGAAGGAGGTCCAGATTGGCATCCTGACCGACCAGCTTCAGCAAGAGGTAAGCCTGTGACCTGCCCCGTGTCCTTCACAGTCTTGTTGGGCATCTTCGTGCATGTACACCAGCTGGACAACTGTGAAGCTTGACAATTCTTGATTTACTGGCATTGTGCCAGTGTGTACTCAGCATTTGTCAAAGTGAAGTCAGTATGAGTTTTCAAAGGGGAATGCGTGTATGCAGGTGGAGCCAGTCAAAGATGCTGCCGACAGGATGGACCCTAGAAATGACGCTGGTGGCAAGTGTTACTTTGATCGTAAGACCGGGGGCTCTAGCTGGGATGTGCCCGACGAGATGAGGCAGGGCTTGGACACCCCCTCTGCAGTCAAGGCAAGCCGTGCTGCCCGTGACCACCCCAACATCATCACCCTGAGACCCCACAAACCTGCCTTCAGTCCTACCATGTGTCACCAGTTGAGCCTCCAGGCTGTGCAGCCTTGCATCCACATGCAACAGCGTGCTTCCTGCAAGTCTGAAATGCTGAGGGTGTCCCGTGCGCGCAGGTAAGCACTGAAAAGGTGGAATCACCTCTCCAGAAGCAGCAGTTTTGGGGCGGCTATGACAGTCCCCCGCCAACCCCCGACAGATGCGGCTCCAATGTGGAAACCCCAGCTCCAGCTGCGCCGCGCAAAGCCCCTCCAATTCCTAGGACCCAACATTGGCGTCCCTCGAAGCGCCATGTTACGCAATCAGCAATCCCCCCCTGCAAGCGCCGCGCAGGGGACTCTCCTCCAGACAGCACTGTCTCATCCTATGGCCTGGACGACTACGATTCCGAGGAGGCCGCCGTTGAACACGCAACAGCTACTTTCAAGTCTGGACCAGCAGCTTGGCAAAGCCGTTCCCCATGGTCGTCATCCAGGCCCTATGGTCTAGCGGCACCAGCAGCATATCCTCCCCCTCTTCCAATGCGCCATGCGGGAGGGGCCAATCCTTATGGCAGCCCCATAAGGATTGGCCCCTTGGCCTGAACAGGCCTGGAGCGCCAGCATGGCAGAACCCCTACTCCGATTTTTTGTCAAGGCCTTATACATTGGGACCAGTGCCGCCTCATCTTCCCTTGGCCCCTCCCCGGGCCCCTGGGTACTCATAGACCTTGCCGTGAGAGCCCCTTCAAGCTGCCACTGAGTTGGGCAATGTACGGAGTACATGATTACAATTTACAGCGACGAAAAACTGGGCGCTTGTATGCAGCCTACCAAGCGCCGCTGGGCATGCACAGTGGCAGACTAGGTGTAGGGTGTTTGGGGCACACTGTTCAAGTTAAGCCACCTAGGATGGTCATAGGGCAAGCAGAAATGCATTGCTGGAGCTGTTTGAGAGTCGTCAAGGGAGAGCTATTGGACTGCGGTGGCCATACAGCAATTGCTTGGCAAGGGCTTGAGATGCAATAAGCAGGTTGAAGTGGATTGCTTGATTACCGTAAGTAGTACTGCGCTCATGGCTTGTGAATGGAAGGCCTCTACATCTTGTGAAGCTAAATCTCGTGTTTGTCCACTGAATGCTGGTTCGCACCAGGCTTTAAGCTGCCATTTGCCTTGGGGAGCGGGGATGCACTGTACATGGCATCATGCTTTGAAACAGTTTGTACAAATTACTACCGCACTCCTGGAGCATTACAGAACGTGCAACACAGCAGTGAACATAAGGACAAATGGCACGGCGCCATGTCACAGCCAACTCTGACAGCCTGAGGCATTGTGCAAACATCATTGGGCAATCTAGTTGGGGAATCATGGAGGAGAATAAGACTGCAGCTGAAAACGAAGGCTGCAAGCCACTGCTAAAGGAATACCTCAGCTGATATCACATGCTTGGTCCTCATGGCAGCTGATGCATGAGAAAGGATTCGAATGGCTCAAAAGCTTCAGAAGGGCAGCAACCGCCCTAGCTGGAGCAAGCTTGCGACGGCTGCACACACCAGTACGTTCTTTCCTCCAGAAGCATGCAAAGGTCATCAAGGCCATGACATCGATCATTAGCCGGACTGGCAACCCGTCGTCAGCTTCGTGCGAGGCTGAGCGCAGCTGCTGCCCAGTGGGACCGGCCTGTTCGGCCTGCGGGCAGGCTGACCAAGCCAGATCTACGGAAGCTGTCACTTGAAGCTTCCATAACAATGTACGTCTCACACTGCAGGTTCAGCTACAGACAAGGCTCATCAACACGCTCACGCCCTTAATCATCTAAGAGGACTGCCAAAGGACACCCCACTTGCTCCACCAGCCATGTCTCTGACGAGAGACGAGCGCGAAGCCATCGAACGCAGTAAGTCCACCGTTCTACTCAAACGTATACTACCGACTTTGATGCATTGGAAAGACAACTGTTATTCGGAAGGACCCAGTCGTGAAACCAAGGCTTGGTCGCCTGCGACATGTTTGAAGGAGGAGGAATGCTGTCTTGTCAAGCCCACACGATCTACTATTGTACGGAGTGTCGATGCAATGTCCGGCCGTCACACGCTGTCCAAACATAGACTGCAGCCGGCATCGATGCCGTCCATACAGCAGCTTCATCTGGGTCCGTGGTGCGTGCTGCAGGCAAGGGTCCTGGCGGGGATTGCTGGCTATTGCTCCAGAGCGCGCGTATAGAGGCAAAGGAGCTGAAGCATGACATCGAGGATGTCGTCATCCAGCTCCAAGGGGCCGACCCTGCAGATCATCACTATGTTGAAGCCTTGCAATTCCAGCATAGGAAGCTCTGGGAGGCTTGCATGATGAAGCAGATCCAGATTGGAAGCCTCAATGACTGCATAAGCGTCATAGTTCAGCAGCAGGTAAGCCTGTACCCTGACCCATGCCCTCGCAGTGTCCCTGAGAGCCTCCTTGCTGTCTCCCAAGCTGACTTATAGAGGCAGTGAGTCAACCTTCATGCAATGTATGACTTCTTACTGGTCGTAAGGTCAATCTGGCTGCACGCACTAATGCAACCCCGCTCTGAGCCTTTTTCTGTTTAAAATGCATGCGCTGACAGTGTGAGGTGGCTGCGTGCAGGTAAGCCGCCAGGCGACAGACACAACCGCTCCTCAGCCCTACTTCACCTACTCCAGCCCCTGCTCGTCCATCAACCGGCCCATCTCAGTCGTCAACCTAGCACCAGCCACAGAGGATGCAGAAGACGCTGACGTCAACTACCTTGACGAAGACGAGCAGGCAGAGTTGCAATCTGAGTCCTCAGACTCTTCATCAGAGCAATCTGAATCAGAATCGCTGGATGAAGGTGATGCTTTCAATTTATGCCCGGATGATGAATACACCTACCCCAACGATGAGGAGACGGGACGGCTACCTGCCTCCACTTCTTGGCCCGAGCCTAAAAGTCTACCATTGCCTGTTTTTGCTGCTTTTGACGATATGCCGGCACCAGAGGATGCTGACGTCAAGTATCCCAGTGATGACTCGTCTTCCGAAGAGTCGGACTCTTCGGAAGAATCAGAGTGGCAAGCTGCCTCCTCAAACTCATCCCACCAATGTGAGCAGTCTGACTGGGAAACGGTGCCCAATGTTGTTGCTTTCAATGGCATCACGGCAGCAGAGGTTGCTGACGTCAAAGACCCCAGTGATGAAGAGACAGGATGGCAATCTGCCTCCCCTTATTCTTCCTCAGAGCGGTCTGAATGGGAATCGGTGCCCAATGATGCTGCTTTGAATGGCATCACGACACCAGAGGTTGCTAGCGTCAATGAACTCAATGATGACAAGGCACAGTGGCAACCTGCCTACAAGGAATCTCCCCCGTCTTCCTTGCAGCAGCTTGCAAAGTTGATCGAATGGCAATCAGTGCCCGATGTTGCTACTTTCAAGGAGCGCATGGCGCCAGCACGGCCGTGGCCTCCAGCGCCCAATCATGTTGCTGCTTACAGAAGCACCATTGAAGAGCCTCCCACAGGTGTGTACAGGAAGCATGCTCATTATCATCAGCAGCTGGGCCTGCATGGTGGCAGATTCTCATCAGCTTATCCGCCGTCCCCATATGGCTGCGGGCGAGGAGGCGGATTCTGAGCCATGACAGTTGTTCAGCTGTTGCCTTGGGCACTTTACAGTAGGAAGTCTTAAACGGCTGCCATCTCTGTACGCCAAGGTTTTTCAATAGCCCTTTTGACCTGTCCCAGGACTTTTAGAATCCCTGTCAGCAAGTGAGAGTATGGAATGTGCAGCAGCCAGAGCCGGTGCAAGTTGGGGAGGCGGTGGAGGGTTCCGGGGGCTGGCAGGCAGGCAGCAATACTGAACATGTAGCACAGCCTTGTGTGTACATACAGATTGCTCTGCACTAAGCCACAGCCACTCTGAGGAGCACCGTGCAGACATCCTGGCCTGAAGGAGCATCTTTAAAAACGCTACACATATAAAGGATATCGATAAGCTTTTAATTGTAGAACACAGAGAAGGCCTGCCGCCCAGTAGTTGCTGGTGGATCCGGAGGTCAGCTTACACAGAATGCATGCATGTGCCTTATGATAGCTGATGCCGACTTATGCGTAGCCAGCAAACGCATGACTTTCAGTCCCAGGTACAGCGGCAATTGGATTGAGAGCGGTCACTGAGTATGTTTTGTTGTAATGGCACATTTGGCTAGTCTCATTGTTGCAGTCTTGAGCACACGGTGTGTTCAAGCAATGCCACGCTCGAGTAGGTATACACGTTACTGTTTAACACTGCTGTACAGCTGTAGGTGATGTCGCTACACACCAGAGGCATGCTGGTCACGCCCATTTTGTAACAAGGGAGCTTCCGGCTGCTCAGCAGCTGTGCTGTCATTGTAGCCTGCCCTGCTCCCTGCCTCCACTTCTCGGTAGTCTGGCTGCGTGCGGCAGAACCAGCGCCCCAGCCAGAAGAAGGCTGCTCCCACCAGCAGCAGCAGCGTCGTGATTGCAATGCTCAGTCTGCGTGCCCACACAGACAGAGTCAGTACCATGCCTCACGATAGTGATGCTATTTCCGTACTGACAACCTGACAGACACAATCCTCCCCGGTGGCAGCATCACACGCGTCACGATGCAATGCCCTGCCTCCTCTGCACATCCTGCAGGACCGAGTTACACACTCCAAAGTCATGTAGGTCACGAGATGCTCCTGACAGAATGCATGCGGACAACGGCCTTCCTTCACATCCAGGAGTGTATGGATGCAAGCTGCATGAGGCCCGCGAGGACATTGGCAGCCGCTGTATGCCGGTGAGGGGCTGTCCTCACCTCCAGTTCTGGACATGCTCCTGCAAGAGGCCAAGCAGGGGCGGAGAGGGAACGTCCCCCAAGACGTGGATGACAATGACCTGGACAGACATTGCCAGCGGCCGCAGCCTCGATGGTACAGACCAGAGCACCACTGCTGTGTTGGGCGCCTGCAGACATTAGAGAAAAGATTGCCCTATTGCTCACTCTTTGACTTACTCACTGTGCGCCACTATTTCAACAGTTGAGGGCATTGCAACAGACACTATGGTGCAGGACTCAGGCGTTGCACTATCACAGGTCACCTGGCGCATGGTGCCAATGCACAGTTCAGGAGTAGGTGGGTCCTCTTGGGTGTGTCAAGCTGACCTGTATGGCAAAGACTGAAAACTGCCCAGCTGCAAAAGGGGGCACAAATGCAGCCAGGCCCTGAGCAGCCTCAAAGCCAATGAGGATGAAGACGCATCTGCATGCAGCAGCCAGTGTTCACAGGCCATACAAATTTTCCGGCCTAATCATTAAAATACAGGAGACACAATTTTGGCACCCAGGCGTGAGCTGAAACACTGCAGGCTTTGGTTGTATGGCTGCACTGATTCATACCTTTTGTACCATGCAAAGGTGCTCTAGGGTGAGGCAGAGCGTCGCTTTGACATCTCAGCACAGGCACAGGGCTTACCCAACAACCATGCCCAGCGCACAGAGCATCAGCCCATTGGGCATGGTAGAGCCGAGTCTATCCAGCGCTATGCCGCCGGCCAGCGTGCCAAACACCCCAGTCAACACTGTGACAGCGCCGAATATCAGGTCTGCTGTCTCCCCGCTGATTGAAAACACGTCCCTGCCCGCCTTTGGGCCTAGATAGGCCAGCGCTCCAATGTACGCTGCACAGTCACCCTTATGCTTGTCAGCAAACACGACCTGACTATTTCTGACCCCTTATGCACTCCCGCAACCACTGCACATCAAATCTGGCAAGTCTGTGTGGCTGAAGGTCCTGGCCGCAAGGGTTTTTGTTGTCAGAGCAGCCAGGCAATGAGTTCTCAGGAGAGGGCCCCTTACCTGTGTACAGTGTCTGGCCAGCCACAGTGCTGAGGTACACAGGGTGGCTACACAGCGTCACCACATCACCCGCCAGCTCCTGCACCGCTCCCTTGAGCTTCCCCCATAGACTCTGCGTGCCGCCCACAGCAGCATCCACCCTTTTGCCATTGCCTGCACGCACTCATCACTCAATGCTTTCCCCAATTTGCTTGAGCTGTAAGCTATCCCCATGCTGAGAGCCCTCGCATCATGACTACTAGGCTATTGCAAACAGGAGTCATTTGCGCTGCCCCGTGGCATTTTACAATGCCCATGGTTCTATCACAAGACTGGACAAAGGCTCAGGCAGGACGAAGACTGCAATGACATACCAGTTTCCATCCCCTTCAGGTTCATGGGCGGCGCCAGGGCACAGAAGAGCACAAAGGGCACCATGGCAGCAGCCTCTAGCAGAAAAGCTGCCCTCCACCCCAGCGGACCTGCCACTACTCCTCCAAAGATGTACCCCTGCAGCAGGCCACATAATCCAATGTCACACACAAAGCCCACATAGAGCGAGTCTGCACTTGCATCCTGCTTGCCATCCCTCAGGTTTGCCCCAACACGTCTGCGATCTAATGAGCATGATACAGGCAAAGACCTCTTGATGGAAGCAGAGACACTGTAGGCTTGCATACAACCTGTCAAGCCTGCTGCAGACCAGGACTCAAAATAATCAAGGCATTTCAGCCACCCAAAACAGGGAAATGTACGCACCAGCGCATAGCCCACTGGGATGCACAGATAGAATGCTGCAAGCCACTTTGACTTGGCGCCAGGTGGGGCATAGTCATCTGCACGCAGGCACACACATAAGAGGTATTTGCAGCTCATGCACAGGTCAACCTGCAGCACCTCAAGCAATGCCTATGTAGGGTGACGCAAGGGCCACAAAGGAGGCTTCACCCACGCCCACAAGCATCTGGCAGGGGTATTGCTACCTATGAAAGGTGACACCATGCAGGGAGGGGTGGCGCTACCTATGAAGGGTGATGCCAGGGCCACAAAGGAGGCCTCTCCGACGCCCACAAGCATGCGGCACAGGATGAGGGTCCAGAACCCCAGCGCCAGCCCGCAGCCTGCCGTGGACAGCGTCCAGATCCCCAAGCCCACCGCAATCAGCCGGAAGGCGTTCACGTGCTTGCTGGCCTCCGCAAAGATTGGTGAAGACACCAGCAGGCCCACCTGCAGGTTAGTCCAATGTTTAGGGTTGTGTCCCTGCATCTAGATGCTACCAAGAAGCATGCATGTCACACTGTGGAACACCCTTGTAGTAGCTCAACTAGTCTTGCCTTTGTGCAAAGTGAGCAGCCCAATCTGTGTGCCTGTCCTTTTACGTAAAGGCTGAATCCTCATCGCCCACTACAAGGGTGTGATGTTGTGGTCATTCAGGGTGCTGCAGCAGGCTAATGCTCAATGCACAGGCTGAGCACGATGACGTAAGAGGTCATATGCGCTCATATGAAGGAGTGCACCAAAAAGGCAGCTGGAAGGTAGCCGTCCTGTGTCAAAGACAGCCCAAAGTCTCCCTGCAGATTATCATCATGTTCAGATCGTTGCTCACTCCGCACATGATGACATCTTGCACAGGAAGTCTTGGCCTTCTGAGTGAGGTTCAGGGAGAGATGCTGTCGTGAAGCACCTGAATGCCAGTGCCAGAGTCTGTTTCTGTAGCCTGAGAGCCGTTCACACCATTGCTAGATATGACACCTGCATGATGCAGCAAATGGCCATCGCAGAGCCTGCTGAATGGACTTTTCCGTGTCATGAAAGTGACTTCCACTCGGGAACAGACGCGCATTCGCCCTGTGAGTGATTGGCAAGGGGCTGGAAAGGGATTCATCACAGTGCCTCAAGACCTTCCTCACCTCTGTCCAGGTAGACCAGCATGTTCATCGCGCAGAAGAGGCATAGTAAACCGATCGGTGACAGCCATGCCTTCCTCTGAGGCCTGCCAGAGGTCTGATCTGTTTGCTCCCCATCCATGATCCTTGATTCTACTAGAGCGGGGTTCCAGCCCTTGTAGGTTTCATTTAGATGTCTGTCAACCTACATGGTGAAGGGCTGCCTGGGTGTGCAAAGCCTTCGATGCAAGTGACTGCGATCCTCGCACATCATGCTTGTGGTTTCTATGGAGTAATGAAGGTCAAATCTGGATAAGTCTCCTTCCTAATGGCAGTCCCGGTACAAAGAGGGTTTAGCCAGACCCTTTCAAGGGTCGTTGGCGTTCCAAACTGTCTGCAACAGCTGACCTTCGCCCCTGCGTCCTGCCTTCATATGTAGATTGAGCACGTTCAAGTGTGGCGTCCTATCGGTCTCAACTTCTTGAATAGATTCAGAGGGCTCTTGACACATATGTTGACTCATACCTGACTTTCAGTAATCGCATCAAGAGTCGCAAGCTGCCTCACACCCAGTGCCTCGTGGGCTGTACCCTGATTTAGCGGACTAAAGGCCTTTATTCTTGCATATGAGAGCATGTTTTCGGAGCACTCTTCCGTCCGACCAGAACCAGTGTGATGCTGTGACTTCACTGAAGTGACTCAGGCGCCAGGTTCTGAGGTGCTGCCCACATCATTATCCATCGGCATTTCAATCCAGAAAACGGTGCTTGTTCCTACGCTGCTCTGCAACGGTAGGTTGTCACTTTAGCTTTTACTAATCATGCAAAGGGAGGCATTGCAGGTATCGAGGAAGGGTCTCATGCATTTTGGCTATCTGCAGGGGGCGCTCTGTGCAGAATGAAAGTCCCAGGACGACTCGTAGGTGCTCTAGTCCTAGCGTTGCTGGCCATACATGTCAGCGCTCAGTACAACATCCAGGATCGCCCCACAGGCATTGTAGCACCTGACAGGTAAACCTCCTGCACACTCCCAGGTGCCCTGGGCTGCTGGCTGCCGCACAAATGGCTCAGAATTTAGGCCTGCCGCCAGTCCTGATCAGCAAAGGCAAATGTCAGTCAACAAGAAGGTCACATTGCCCGAGACCACCACATGAAGCGGCAACACCGTATTTCACACATGGGTGCTGCTCCATCATTCTAAATTGCAGAGTGTCTGGTACTGGGTCAGGCAAATGCATGCTACATGGGCGAATCTTAATGGGGACAGGAAGGTAATGTGTAGGGGAAAGCGAACTCTGGCTTTCTCTTGTCTATACTGCTGTGCAGGCCAGGGCAGCCCACAGTGGACGTGACACACCGGAACTTTGGAATTTGGCTTACGCAGATGCAGGGTTGCCCTATACCAAGGCGCTTGGAGCTAATGCCTTGCCTGTGTCTTGCAGGCCAGGGCAGCCCACAGTGGACATGACGCACCAGAAGGCTGTGTATGCAAGGTGCTACAACCCTGTATCCTCAACCAGCCCCACCAGCCCGGTCTTTGACACCTATCTAGCAGACCTGGGAGCCACAGTGAATGGAGCAACTCCCATTGGGCTGCAAGCCACGTAAGCCACCCTTTCACATGCGCCTTGCAGAATCCTCAGAGAGATGTATCCTTGCCCGGGAGAAACTGGATTGCAGGCCCCTTCAGACTGAGCTGTGTTCTGGCCATGTGGTGCACCCATCCAATAAGAGCGGTCTAGTACCGTCAGACTGCTGCCGAGGTGTACCCAAACAATCTCTTGTGATGTGGACTGGGTCATCTGCAAGCAGTGCTCTGGCAGGCAGGGCTGAGACGCCATATAGTGACATGTCATGATGTGATGCAGGTGCAGAAGGGACATGCAGAATGGTGGAGTTGCCGCCTGCGCTTTCACCTTTGACCCCGCTGATTACGTCAGGGCGGCTTTGACCAACATGGATGGGAGGCCAAAGCTGAAGTTTGCATCCTGCAGGTCAGTTCCTTCCTACCAGCATCCCAGTCATGTGATAGATGTGAAAGCCCTCCCTGCCTGCTGCATGGTGTCTTAGGCTGCTCAGTCAGAGACCTCTCTGAGGCATCACCCTGAGTCTTCAACATGTGCAATCTTGGTGATGGGAGGACCACCTATTGATGTTCATGGTCTGCACTCTCAAGGTTCAACTGAGCGCTTCTGCCATGCCTGCAGCGTGCAACTGGATGGAGGGAATGCGGCCACAAGCAACACCTGCTGGACAGATGCTTCGTCGACAGCCGCGCCCACAACCTTGCGGTCTGGAGTGGCTGAGTCAGATCTGGGACCCATCAGCTTCTCTGTCAATCTCATTGACAACAATGCTGCGACGGGGGGGACTTATGTTGGGCCCATCTCAGCCACTCTGACATGCTCGTACTACGCCAAAACCCCATTCGTTGGCAGTGTGAACGTCAGTGGTCAGGAGTGAAGCAGATCAACATCACCAGGTTGGGATTTCTTCCAGAAGGAGGGGTGCCTGCTCACAGACAGATACTTATGATGCTTGAAAGTACGCCTGCTTTTCACATGTACATGTGTGCGCGGATGTGACGCATGCTCTCAAAACTTGTGCATTGCTTGGCACAAGTATAGGAAATGTGAGCGTTGTGAAGTGGTAGACAAAAGGTGCGGAGTGTGCCGTTGTACAAGCACAAATCCTGGTTCGAAGGACCAGATGCAATGCAGTCTCTGTTGCGAAAGCTTTTGGCAGGGTTCATCATAAGAGCCTGTACCAGGCTGCTTATTTGCAGCTCAGGGGTCATTGCTTACAATGGGGGACCCCTGGGTGATCGAGTGCATATAAAAGTCTGAATCACCGCATTCAGTGGTGTCTCGGATATGCTTCTGTTCAAGGGCCGAGCTGCTTCTTCGAAAGTTCGAATGCTCAGCTGCCAGCGGCGTTCCCATGGCATTCGTTACAGCAGCTTCAGCCATACGCTCATTTTTGTCCACGACAAGGCGTTTATCATGGGACTGTGACATCGGCCGACA
This sequence comes from Coccomyxa viridis, assembly GCA_963930925.1. Lineage (NCBI taxonomy): Eukaryota > Viridiplantae > Chlorophyta > Trebouxiophyceae > Coccomyxaceae > Coccomyxa > Coccomyxa viridis. The sequence goes on along the minus strand of CAWVOJ010000004.1, from coordinate 187,262 downwards.
CTGTAAGTATGGCTTTGCGTTCGGGCCTGTCGAAGTGGTCTACAGCCTGGAAGTTGGCGGCTGGTTTGACAGCAGGCTCGGCTACATACGCGTTGTGTGAAGAGACCAGAGGGCCTTCATTTGATCCTGAGGCATTAGAACGAGGAGCGAAAGCGCTCAGAGAGATCAATGCATCTCCCTACGCCAAGAAGGTAAAGTCAGATCAATGTCGATCTGTGAGCCCGGAGTTGGACTCAGCATCGTTATGCGTGTCACTATGCCTACCTTCATGTCGTTGCCACTATACAAAGTCACTTTAGCAGGGAGAAGCTTCTCTCAGCTCCACACGAGTGGTGGTAAAGGCTCTGTGCATATGCAGGTCATTGACCTGTCGAGGGAGCAGGAACGAAGCAAGCAAGCAGAAGCTAAGAAAGCAGAAGCCGAGGCGCAGCAAGCAGCCCAGAGCTATGCCATCGTACGTCCACTGCTTTGCCTGCACTCATTGATCAGCAGTGCATGCTCAGCTGCTCTGGCTTCGCTGAGCTTGCCTGCCTAAGGCCTCTTTGCAATGGTAGACAGTCAAATTCGAGGCATGGGAACATTTCAAAGAAGCTTGATGCATGCCAAGCTGTAGCGTTCATGTTGCAGAGCAGTGTATGTGCTTGCACAGGAGAGGGAGAGGGTGCACTGGGAGGAGCAGCGGAAAGCAATGCAGGCGGACATGCACAACAAAGCAGAGCTGGCGCGCTTTGAGGATGAGCTGGCCCGCAAGCGCGCTGATGTGGAGCATGACAAGCAGCGAGCTCGCCAGGTGGAGCTTGTAAGGTACATGCAGCTGAGGGTACTCACTGCTCTGACATGAGCCTTTTACATGGCTATCATGCTGCAGTGCTTGCAACCTGTGCTGCTGAAGCAGACCCAATGCTTATGCCCGAGTTGCAACCCTCACATTGACGTCAGAGACAGCATATTCACCCAAAACCCTGGAAAAAACTAGAGGGTCATATACTACGCGGAAGGGGGAGCAACGTAAGGGCAATCTTGTGTGGCATGGGTCACAACTTCTCTTACATTGTATACCTGCAGGCTGCAAGAGGAGAGTTCTGCCAACCAGGAGGTGAAGAAGCTTGAGGTTCAGGCGCAGATAGAGGCAGAGAGGCGTGCCACAGAGCAGTACAGGGTATGCCCCAATCTCGTCCAAGACTGCTGCCATTTGCCAAATCCCGCCTGACTGCTGATTGAGCTGTAAGAACCTCAGGAGTCTTGTAAGGGCGCTGCGGCATTACCAGGTACTACTGGTCACAGAGACCCGCAAATCCACCTTCAAGGATGTCCTAGTCTGTCCAGGCAGAGCTATAAAGAGAATATCAGAGCTGAGGGCCCGGAGGGGAAAGGACTCAGGAGCACAAGGCCGTGACAATGATTTGCCTTACAGCAAGAGCGAGATCGTGTGGTCAATGATACAGTAACTGCTAATTGAGGCATCAGAGCTATGCTCAGGCAGAGAGCAGGCAGTATTAGGAGGCGGCAAGCCAGAAGCACAAGCCCTTGGATATAAAAGGCCATGGCACGAGTCTGCCTTTGGCATGATAGAGACCAAGTGGTCGACAGTAACATGAGTCACAACTGATGCATTGCATCTATGCTCAGGCGGAGCTGGAGAAGAAGGTGCAGCGGGAGAAGGCGCTGTCGGAAGCAGAGGGCCGCGCCAAAGAGGCGCGCGAGAACGAGGACATCAACCGCCGCGCGCTCACGCTGCGCCTGGAGGAGGAGCGCAAGAAGGTTGTGGAGGCCATCAACACTACCTTCAGGTGAGACGCCCTGCCATTAAACAAGGCCTCCTTTCCAAGCCATTCCGCCACTGCCTAGCGCTCTCCCGTATCATGAATCTGAAGCAGGGTTATGAGACATTGCAGATGTCAATCGTGTTGCGTATGCTGTCTTAAAGTGTATGGCATAGTCCTTTGGTCCCTTACAGACATTTCACTGGCTGCTGCAGGAATCTGGGTGCAGGCGCAGCAGCGCTGCTCACAGACACTGATCGCCTGACAACACTCATAGCGGGGCTCTCTGTCCTTGCGCTGGGCGTCTACAGCGCTCGTGAAGGCACGCGCGTGGCTGGCAGAGCATTTGACAGGTGAGCCCATGCCTCCCACTTTGTGCAATATCTGGAATAGCCCATGAAACTCAACCCACTCTGACAGTATCCCGACTTGCCACAGTCAGTGCACCATGCCTCAATCTGTGATGTGTGGCAGCACAAGTAGCAGCAGAGCAGGGCCTGGCATACCTCTTTGAGGACATCAATGTTATTGAGTGCAGTCATGTTAATGAATATGCTTTAGAGCATAGCACACATGACAACCTGTCTGTACCTGACTGGTCACAATGCTGGGCAGGTGGCTGGGCACGCCCAAGCTGGTCAGAGAGACGTCTCGGCGGCACTGGTGGCAGCGCAGCAAGGCGGGCGAGAAGACGTCGGAGGAGGTCAAGAGGGACTTCAGCGACATCGTGCTGCCCGGCGGCCTGCAGGACCACGTGCGCGCGCTGGCGGCCGTCACTGCAAATACGCGGCTGCATGGCGCGCCCTTCCGGCATCTGCTCTTCTATGGACCACCAGGTGACGCGGTTATACTGGAAATGACTTCATGCTAAGATCCAGGCATACCTGGCAGTGACCGGGATGATGCAATGCAATGTCTCATAGTAAGGCATGGCGTTCAGGCTACTTCCAACAAAGCACAGATCAGTCATCTTGCTCCCCTAGCATGCATGATCCCATCACGGGCTCTTACACTTTTCCAATTCCTGGACTAGAATATGCCGTCCTGTGCCCTTTGCGTGCTCTCACCTCCCCTTGCGTCTGGCCTGCAGGTACTGGAAAGAGTATGGCGGCAAAGAGGTTGGCAAGGACAGCAGGCCTGGACTACGCCATCATGAGTGGTGGTGACGTGGCGCCCCTGGGCGGGAAGGCCGTGCAGCAGCTGCACGAGATGTTTGACTGGGCCGAGCGCTCGCGCAAGGGCCTGCTGCTGTTCATTGATGAGGCTGATGCGTTCCTAGGCCGGCGAGGCAACCAGATGAGTGAGGTGTGCCTTCTGCCTGTGTCATCCCTCGCACTGGGGCGTGGCAACCTTGAGGAACTTGTAACTCAGAGGTCTAGGCTGCCAGTAGGCTATTAGAAGCTCTTTCTGCGGGTTCTAAAATATGTGCTGCTGCACTTTTGCTGCTTCTTAGACGAACCCTGCTGCTCGTGGAGTGCAGCCACTGCACCATCACAGCACGGCACATTGTCTCATAGGGATGCGCACTTGTTGCGCAGGAAGCTTGTGCCTTTGCAGGCTGTGGAGGGTCTATACAGAGGCACCCGCGAATACTGCTGATCAAGCTCATAAGCTTTTGGTAACCTCTAATAAAATGTGTGGCCTATGCAGGGGCTGCGCGCAGCCCTGAATGCAGCGCTGTTCAGGACAGGCGACCAGTCCCGGGACTTTGCTGTGGTGCTGGCAACCAACCGGCCCTCTGACCTGGATCCGGCAGTGCTGGACAGGATGGACGAGGCTCTGGAATTCCCTCTCCCGGGGCCTGCAGAGCGCGCCACCATCCTGCAGCTCTATGTGGACTCCTACATTGCCAAAGCTGGCACTGCAGAGGGTGAGTACGCTCCTTATTGAGCATGCCAAGCGACGGGCAATGTCATACCTGGGTCACAAAGATGCCTGCTGGGCCCCGCCTGAGATTGCTGTACTGCCTTTATGCATCCCTTCGGCACTTTGCTCTACAATCCTTGACCAGCCCGCTAAAAAGTTGAGCATTGGCAATGGATCAAAACTTCTGTCATAAAAGCCAGACATGCATGTACTTCTAAGCAGGGACTGAAACTTTTTCTGCCATTACAGGAGGAGCAGGAGCGCAGGCAGAGACGGGCATCTTGGGCAGAATCCGGGCACTGCTGAGGGGCCGCTCGGGGCGGCCGGACGCCATCCAGGCGAAGGGCATCACGCCAGAGCTCATACAGGAGGCAGCAAATGCCGCTGAGGGCTTTTCAGGGCGCGAGCTCGCCAAGCTAGTTGCCAGCATGCAGGCAAGCCCTTCGTCAGCATGAATAAGAAGCATTACAGCCCTCTGTTGTCAGGTAACATTCATGCACGTAAGGCTTTGCTGAACCTGGTACCAAGTGCTTCTGAAGCACATACTCCGAACGCTTGGAGCCTGCACACAATTGCCTTCTGCACGTTGCAGGGGCCGGTCCAATGCACACCAACATGGGCGGCAGCTGCCAAAAATAAAGCTTAAGCTTCAGCTTCATATTGGCATTTCATGAGCGAGTTGCCTTTGCATGCAGGCAGCAGTGTATGGAAGCAAGGACGCGACGCTCACGCCAGAGCTCTTCAAGCGAGTGCTGAATATGAAGCTGAGAGAGCATGAGCAGCGCAAGAGCTTTGAGACTGAGCAGGCATAGTGAGCACGCCTGCACCTAGGGCTGCAGCCTCTTGTCCAAAGTCTGATAAGGACGAGAGCCACTAATGTAACCAAATTCGTCAGAGTCCTAGGGAACTTGCAATTTCAGCATCGTCATCCTGCCACTCAGCGAAACTGTGGTGTGCATTCAAGACTTCCAGGTCCCAGATACTGAGGGACTATGAAACTATCCCCCTCCATGATCACTGGATTCCATGTGCCCCACCATGCCTTGAGTCTGCCTGTAACGCATGCCTGTGTGAAGTCCCAACTCGAGGAACTCATAGAACAAGGGCATGACCCAAATGCATTGGGTTTTTCTTTGAGGGTTCGGGCCAATTCCCATGACAGACTGATGTAATAATGGTGAAACTGTATCCAAGGTACTGCCATACACAGCATGGCACATCAGATCTATTCAATCCAGATGTTCCGTAGTTTGTCAAGGCAAGCCGCACACAGTGAGTCTCAAATAATGCGATGCTGTGCTGGCTTCTGTTCTCGCTCTACAAGGTCATAGCGCAGCAAAATGGTGCGCCCTCTTCCCTCAATGCCCTCCAAGCAGTGGCCCCTGTAATGCGCTGTATTAGCGCTCTCTTCCATGTCTATATAGAAGCCCTGGGACTCATAAAACTGGCGCGCCCTGGTGTTGACCCACAGGATGTGCACAAACAGGGCCTCACAACCTGCAACCACGCATAGCATTTCATGAGCATTCAAGCACAGGATGCAATATGTGCTAGGCCATGTGTCCAGGTGCCGTCATAGCTACTGCCAGATGAGTGATGCAGGGATTCTGTCCCGGCCACAGAGAGGGAGTAGACTTGGATTCAGTTCAGGCTGGAGATGGGATAAGCGCACCCCACTCATTGGCTAACATGTGTGCATTGTCTATGAGCCGCCTGCCGATGCCTTGTCTGTGGGCGGCCTTTGCCACACAGACATTCGCCAGGTATGCAGGCGCACTGCATTCACCTGCCACGGCATCCATCTCAGCTTCCCTACCGGACAACGCAAAGCAGTTCAGCAAAGCAGAACATCATCACGGCAGAATGGCTGACCATCTCTGGACAACTTGTATCCCCTGCGCGGCTGCTGCTGTGGATGTTCCAGCTCTCAAAAGGTCCATCCTAGGGGACAACAGTGAGCTCATGCCATTGCGGGACTCTGCAATGGCTGCTCATGGCCGCGCAGGGTCAGCTTCTCACCTATGAGAACCTCTCCAGGCATGGCCCTGACTGCGTACAGGTCCAAGGTCCCCAGCAGCAGCTCCGAACCCACTTCCTCCAACTCGAAAGCTGATGCAGGCTGCCCCTGCAGGCATGTGCTGGGGCATGCCGCCATGAGGCAGGCGCTGCGCTCTGCTGGCTCCTTTGCTGCTCGTGTGTCCCGCTGCTGCCTCAGGGCCTCAAACTCCTCCTTGAATTTCATAATCTGGTGGAGCTGCATAGCAGCTACTCTCTTTAGCAAAATGTACGACCGGCGGCAAAGCTGCTTGCGTATACATGTGCCTTTCTGGTGGAGCTCCATAGCAGCTACACTCTTTAGCAAACAACCAAATGATTGATTGTGATGCTGCTTTGTCTGCGTGATGCCTTTCTGGGTACAACTGCGTCGGCGCCTCAGCACTGAGTAGGTCAATGACTAGCGCTGTGGTGAGCACACCATAGGACCATCATGACGTAGAACATGTGCACGCTCTCAGACACTACTGGCTCACGGCCAATCTGCTGCAAGTGGGTGGGGCGTGAAGTCTTACTTGTCCTGCAAAAGCCCGCTCTGGCTTGTATGTGTAAAACGTTTCTGCTCGTAGCTTTGCGCATGCCTTCAGCTCTTCGTCGAGTAGTGCATGCCTGCAAGCCAGGTAGAAGTCATGTGATTCACCTCCGCCAGGCATTGCAAGTCTACTGTCGGCTAATAGAGGGAGCAGGAGTCACCTCAGAGAGCATCCTTCCACAGAGAGAAGCTGAGGGGCCTCGCAGGTGGCAGTTGCAGCACAGCCACCATTTCGTCGGGTGGTGCGAGATGGCGAAGGCAGGTGCTTTGCTGCTCGAAGAGTGCCCCTTTCGAGTCGAGTCGATCTATGGGATGCATGAAATCGACTGCTGCGAATAGTCACAGAGGATAAGCGTGCCTTACAGCCTAGGCAGGTTGCTGTGCGCTGGGGCTCTGAGAGGCGGTGCATTTGCAACGGCGTTGTTACCAAGAAGAAGAAAAGCTTGTTCAATGCTTAACACTGCCTCGTGATTGGCGCAACATTGGTGAATACCGTGTCCTGCAACACAACGCCCGATACTCCAAAGACGCGCCGCTGATAAGTGGCAGAATGAGGAGCGCCTCGCGTCAATAGATCATAGAGATGCGTTCCCTGGCTGAACAGGTAGGCAGGCTGTACCTTGTTGTTTGACCATTCATACCTGGGGCTCTGGGCAGCCCAGTGCCCAGGCTGCCCAATGAGCCTCTTCCCGCGCTTTCGCGCCCAAAGGATATGAGGTACAAGCTGTCAAGTGATAGGATACCTGTGGCAGCAATAATGCGGCAGTAAATAAGAGGTCAAGCATGTCGGGCGCCACACACTCAGCAGAAAAGACTATGAACCTGAGCGGCGAGGATCAGCAGACCGATGCTGAGATGCCTCATGCAACACTCCTGCAGATGATAGAGGAAGAGAAGACATCGGACGATGGCATCAATAAACTGAAAGCTTTCTTGGCCACATACTTGGGGAGGATAAAGGAGACTGACCTGGTGCGCATGCTCCAAGGATCTTCTCTCCCCAAAGGCTTTCGAGAAAGCTTTTGTGAACGCTCGAATGCATTGCAAAGTGTTTTAAGCGAGCACTTTGAAGACAGCGGTGTACTCAGCACGGCCCCTTTGTGTCTATCTAACTGGGCAGCTGCATCTTCACCCCAGATCAGTAGAGACCAGGCCATGTGCTCTGCAGACAATGCGCATCGGAGAGCACCAGATTCCAGCCTTTGACGTGTGGATGGCCGTTCTGCGCAACGGGGGGAACGAAGCGGTCACCGACAACAAGCTCTGGGCTACCATCGGGCGCTCAGTCACAAGTCCCCCACAGTGCGCCTCGTCCAAAGGGACTCCGACTGCTTACAATGCACTATATTGTACCTTGCCAGCCCATCACTGTACCGACTTACTTGCAGCAGTACCATCGATGCCACTGCTTTGGTATTCTGAAGCCTCAAAGATCATGGTTTCTTCAGAGGCAGGTGTGGCTCGGCAAAACACAGTTACATCTGCTCCGAAGTGGAAAGAAGGGTGCGATTGCTGCCGTGCAGGGGCATGACTGACCTGTCACACCGCGTCAAGTCCTTCTACCAGAAGCGCCTGCTTCCTGCGGAAATGGTGAGCAGCTCAGCCCTGCGTACACTCTCACCTATTGCCCAGTCCAAAATGGGACATGCTAAAAGACAGAACAGCCAATGGTGCCGAGCCTGTACCCTTGAATGTCCTTGGGAACACGGCACAGAAGCCCTACATCTCCTGCCTTGCATGGACAGCCTCCCACAGCGCATGAGCGATGTGCGTGGCTGCATGGGCATGAGTCATCCCTGATATTTACTCAAGTTATTCCTCTTCGGTGACTGCTTGTATTGGTGGGATCATACCAACTCCTCCATGAATCAATTTACTCTCCTATGTGGGGCTGCTGCGAAGACTTATCTGTGTATTCAGGAGCTGCGCGGGGCGCCTGAGAGTGCAGTAGCAGCAGCTGCTGCTGCAGGAGCTTCCAAGGTACTTGCAGACACCCTGAATGCCCTCCTCTGCCCTGATGTCTGATTAAGCCTGCGCATCAGTGAGGAGCAGCCCTGCCATAGTTGAGCAGGCTCCTGCTGCTTACGCTGTAGAGCTCCGTCTCTTTCCAGTGTGTAGCATGCACTGATTGCGCGATCTTGTCTTCAATTCCTCCATAGCACTCGCACACACTTGTTGGGACACGCTCTAGTAAAAGGGTTAATGCCAGCTGGAAACCCTCTTGCAGGGCTCGCGCGGAAGGGGCATGAAGCGAGGGGGCGGCCGCGCCAGCATAGGCAACCGCAAGCGCCCGGCCAAGGCGGTGCCGGCAGGGGCCAATCTCATAGGGAAGCGCATCCTGGTGCTGCGGACGCCTCCAGACTCGGACCCGGAGTGGCACATTGGCACCATTGAGGACTGGCTTGGGGTGAGACGTTTCTCCCACTCAATTCCATGTACCTTCCCTTTCCCTCACACTCCTTGACGCTGGACGTTTCAGGAAGGTCTGGACTCATCAGGCAATTGCATGAAGCAGGATGTCCTGCATGCCTCACATATGTCTGAGTAACAGGCTGCTGCAAAAGAGAGCGCAGTGTGCACACGGTTCATGAGATTGCACAGAGCTTGATCAGTCTCGCTGTGAGCAGATTGGAATAAGCAGGAGCGAACGGCGCAGAGTCGTATAAGATATGCCGTGTCCCTGCAAGAGAAGCACAGCATATGCTTTTACAGTAGCAGGGAGGCGCTTCTGGCAATTGAGGCTGCCGGCCGGCGCAGTGCAACACCTTCCTACTGCCTCGAGCAGTCTGACAAAGTCAGTGGATATGCACAAGGCCTGATCCTCTCCGTGTCTATTGCCGCAGGAGAAGCACAGCGTGCGCTTCGACAGCGGAGATGAGCTGCAGGAGGTGCTGCTGGCAGAGGGCGCTGCAGGCTGGCGCAATGCAACCAAGCGCCATGAAGATGAGGCCGAGCACTTCGGGGGCGTAGTGGCCAACCCAGACTCCAGGAAGAGCAGGGGTGAGCTACTCAGCCCTTGATCTGATACAGTCAGCAAGCAAAGGCAGTTCAGCAGCACCTTCCTGACATACTGTAGCCAAACCAGACTTCAGAAGGAGCAGCGGCAAATGGCTGCCTCATCCACTTTTCACCGCTGCAGCGACCTGCTCCTCATGGCTGCTCTAGCCGTGAATAGATGCAAGACTAACACCAGTCAGCCGGTTTCATCTGAGAAGGCCCTCAAAAACCTGCAGGTAGCCAGATGGAGGCTGACCAGGACACCAGCAACCAGAAGTCTCAGAGCCAGGCCACTCTTGAAGATGGCGGAGTGATTATTCAGGAGACAGAAGCATACAAGGTGGGCCACCTGCCTGCGTGCGCATATCTTCAGCTCTTTCACTTAAGCTCGTGTGAGTGGGCCTCTCCCGAGCTGAATGATCTATCATCCATGGGAGTATAGGCACATCGGTGGGCGCCCTGTCAGGTTGCCGTTTAGCTTTCTGCTCCGGCTGGGAAAGTTTGCAAGCCTTCATAGCATGACTTCCTCAATATGTATTGGGAGTGTGCCTGGGCGGACCCACTCTGAGACATAAAAGACCCTGAGGACCCAGTGTTCCAGAGATGTAGCCCTGTGCAGGTGCGCGAGGTGAATGAGAACGGCAAGCGCAGCTTTGAAGCATACATCATGACACCCGGCACAACCAAGGATGACATCAAGTAAGCCCCTGCCTGTTCCCAGCACCCTACATACGCCACAATCTGTAGGGGGACACACATCTCATCTATCCTGATCCAGAGAATGGGAGGCATGCTGACTGAGCCAAGCCTGCCCGGTCAGCAATGTCACGACTGCTGGGCAGTCGGGAAGTGCCGCAAGTGCTATATTGGCGTGCAGGGTCAAGTGCTGGCCGGAGGGGCGCCTCCGCATCCGAGCCGAGCCTTCAGCGCAGACAGAGCCATGGCCCAAGCAGGTGAGCCCCTCCTATTCTTCCAAAAATGCCCCTGTCTCCTCATGTACCCTCCTTTGTTGGAGCGCTGTGCAGAATAAATAATAAGGTTTGACTGATGACACATAGATGCATGTGTCGTCAGCACTGACCTGTGCTGCAAGACAAGAGAGACGTGCTAAGCCAGGGAAGGTCCGAAAGCAGCAAGGCGCATCATGTGTGCAGGTGCCTGTGGAGCACAACATCCAGCTGCCATGTGCCGTGGACCCGCACTCTGCAAGCGCGCTGCTGACGCTGCACGGCCTGCTCTTCGTGAAGGTCATCCCCGCCAGCAGCACAGCGCCCCGCGGCCTGCCCAAGGCGCCCAAGAAGCCGCCCAGCGCGCCCAGCTCTGCCCAGCAGGGCGCCCAGCCTGCTCAGCCGCCCAGCAGCTCCCTGGCGCCTTCCAAGCCGGCAGAAGGCAACGAGGCATCCGGGGATGTCCAGGCAGATGTGGCAAGCATGGAGGCATGATGCTGCTGCCCTGTGGTGATTCTATCTTGGGCGTCCCAGGTCCTTTGGCAGCGCTGCTTTGGGACTTACTTTGATCTGTGATGCATCACCCTCAGCGCTGTCCGCTCCACGATCCTGTCTTTCTGTGAAGCACGCCCATGCGAGAAAATGCTGCAGCCTTACAATCCGTTGTAGCTCTGCTCCTTTTACGGCAGATTGGCTATCCATTTTATTGCAACCTGGAAATGTCGAAGGGATATTACTGTGCCCTGTTTTGCCCTGCCCAACAGCCAGTCACTGAATGTGAATAAACAGGGTCTGAAAATCAGAGGGGATTGCAACAGGTTGGTGCCTCGTGAATGGCTACCTGCTACCTGAGACACAGCTCGTGCAGGCACTTGTAAGTGCTGGAGGCAATCAGTGCCAGGCACTGGCCTTATACTCTTGCTCAGAAAATGTTGATTCAATACACCTAGCGAGTGTGGTAATTCTTGCTCGCCATCTGCAGTCAGCTCTGAACTGCAATCACCTGGGAGGCTGCAATCAAATGGTGAGAGAGATGCAGCAGGAAAGCCCTCAAGCTCTTGCCTTGAGGAGGCTGCTGGGGTAGTTGTAGCTGGAAGAGAGGACCTTGAGAGTGTTGCGCCCTCTTTGTTTGTTTCTTGAGCATCTCAGATTTGTGAAGCACAAGTTGCCACTTGCCAGGTTTGTGTCTTCAGAGCACAAGGTCCTAAAGCCTTTGTCAGGTCCTAGGCCTCATTGATGCCAGATGCAGTGTCATGATGCACTTTCGTGGCCTGATAATATCTTTGCTGAGTTGATGTTTGATTGAGGCCTGCTGATGTTTGTGCGGGCCACGTGCCCTGTGCGGTGTGGAACTGCTGCTCTTGCAAGAGCAATTGCTTGGAGCTTGGAGATGTGTCTCTACTATAGTAGCTACATTGTACGGACTCTCCTGTAAGGGCCGATGTAACCTCCTTTGTACTCACTATATAGCGCACAATGTGAACAGCGTCACCTTCTCAGCAATGAAATATAAACCACGTCATACAACACATACAATGCCACCATACGTCATGAACAATAGCCTCGCAGCTGGTGCACATACCTTTGGCAAAATGCACACTACGCGTGAAGGGCGCCGCCAAGCTGTGCTGTTGCTAAGGCTGCATCTTGGCGACTCTTGCACACAAACATGCAGGCCACGCTTTGCTCCCTCACTTGGCCTAGGTACTGCAACTCCATGTCAAGGCATGCCATGCACCATCTAGCATGCATGTGGATAGAAAGTGCTGCTGTCAACACATGGCAGAGAGACCGCCGCGACGTCACTTGAATCATCAACTCTCTAAAGTCCAGCCATACTGCTGATGGCTACATACAGCGGTACATGCACAGATTTACATGTCAGATACAACGTCCTGCAGAGGCAGCCTGAGCAACTGCGCAGCCAGCAGCTCAACGGGGAGGCTCAAGCGCATCAGAGCGCAACGCAGCCTTAGATAATCGTCCGGGCCCTGATCCCGCGCAAGGAGGTTGCTGACAAAGCCCTTGGCTGCCTCCGTGGCAGAAGCAGCTACTGAGTTCAGGACTCGCTGAAAGGGGCTGCTGCCTCTGCTGGCAGGCCTGCTGGCTTTCTGGGTGTCTTCTGCAGGCGGCTTCAGGTGCCCCTCGTCCAGGGGCAGCAGGCATGTGACCGCGACATCAGCATGCCCCTGCCCGCCTGCAAGCACCAAAGGTGTAGATTCAGTGAGTGAACACAGCCTGGAAATGTCAGTATCATATGCAAGACCTTGCTCTCCCTTTCAATCCTCCAATATTAGGCGCTCACTATAGCTATCTCCTGCTTATAGCACAGCTGCTGGCTATGTATCAGACAGCTTGTACATCAGGATCGCCCCAACAGGCTTTGCTGCAATGCGTGAAACATCACAGTTCCCCTTCTTGTCATGCTCAGCTTTGCCGGCTTTGTTCCGCACTTGCATCAGTCTGAGCATACAAGAAAGCAGAGCACACCTGGGCCCCTCATCTTGACCCAGTGGGTGAGCTCTCTGGAGCTGGCAAGCCTCCGCTCGTAGCTGGTGCTGCCTATTGCTGTCTCCAGCTGTTCGTGGCTCACAAACCCTGTGAAGAGCGGCAGATCAATCACGTCCTGTGCCATGGTGACTTGCAGTTGTTGATCTTCTCCCTGAACACCTTGCTGAGTACTGGAGAGCTGTCCACGCCTGAGAGGGTCGTCAAAGCTTGACGCTGTGCTCTGTCTGTGCTGCTCGGTGCCTGCTTGGGCACGCTCTGATGCTGACACATGTGGCGGCAACTCTGGGCTATTCTCACCAAGCGACATGCCTGCTAGCGCAGCATGCAAGGGCTGCTCGCTCTGATTATCTCCGTCCTGATGTGTGAACTGGCTGTCGCTGTGAGACTGCTCTGAAGTAGCTGTATGGCTCGTGCTGTTGCCCTGAGACTCAGTAAAATGTACAGGAGGCTTGATGGCAGGAGCTGCGCTACTGCTGTCAGCCTGTTCCCCAGTGACACCTAAGGCTGTCTTGCTTTGCACAGCAGCTGCAGACACATCTGCAAGAGGCTGGCTGGCGGACCCTGTTTGCAGGTGCTGTGGGGGAGGCGGCAGGGATGCTGTGGCTGGGCCACCTGTTGCTGAGAGGGTGACCACATAGCACCAGCCAGGCTCTGACACAATCTGCAGCCCAGAACATCACTGGCTCAGCTTTGTATCTATTAGCAGGGAAGCCTACCAGCAACAGGATGTGGCCTTGCACAGCATGTCCAACACACACACACACACACACACAGAGTCTGTACCAGGCTGGAAGGCAACAAAGTATGCGGGCTGCAGGTCTGAGTCCTCTGCTGTGCTACTTGTCAATGGACAGGCAAGCCTGCGGCAGAGACAGCATCCGCCAGGCTGGCCCATGGAGCACAGGCCGGGGGAGAATGCTCACCAGGCCTTTGAAGGCAAGATCAAAGTCCTCAATGGCAAAGCAGATGTCTGGAAAGCCCACGCTGGGCTGGTCCTCCTTTGACCGCTGCCCCTCAATGTCAACCTGTGCAGTTCATTCCCCTGCTTCAAGCATGTCCGACGGTGTTCACCTGCCTGTATGGCTGATAGTGTCTGCGTCAAGTCATATGCCATTCAGGCAAGTGGTGGATAGACCCTCATCAGATACCATCAGGATATCTGCTGCAGGCTGCATCAATTTTTTAAGAGCTGCAACCAGCACACATTTGGACATGTATCCAGCACTCGTGGTGCAGGTCTATGTATGTTGGTGATCTTGTGAAATATGCACCTGGACGTTCATCGGCGAGGCGTAGACGGCTTTGGAGACCTTTGCTGCATCAGCGGGAATTGGCAGCTCCCGCTGCAGGAGCTCTGATATGTCTGTCCGCCTGCAGCGTGTGCAGCTTCTCAGGTAAGCGAACTCCATACAGATGGCATATAGACTCTCACTGCTCCCTCAAGAGATGCGAGGGACATGACTGAATGCATCCTTGGTCACTCAAGCCCACTCCTCATGGAGCTGAGTAGGACTGCAACACTGGGCTTCATTCCAGGGACAGCCTTTGGAGCTTGAAGCTTGAGGACTTTGCATAGCGCAGAGCTAAGGCGGAACATGAGAGCAGCCAGAGACCTGCAGGTGGCTACGGTGAGGCAGTAGGTGGCCTGGACGACCAGGTTGAGCAGCACAGACTTGCGCCAGTCGATGCGCTCCGCCTGCTGCCCGCCCCTGCCCAGCTCCGCGGGCATTGCCCGGCCCTTGCGCCTCACCAGCAGCACAGAGCCACCTGCCTGCCATTGTTCAGCGTGTCAACAGACCAGCTATTTGCAGCATGCTACCGTCTTGCTGAGTTTTGCAATGAGGGCTCACCAGCCCAACCTTGTTCAGTGCACCTAATAGACGCTCGACTATTTCAACCCTGAGCATGCTCCAAAGTTCCTGCTCAGGCACAGTGCTTCAAGGTGCAGGATGTGCAGCTGCGGGCTGACTACCTGGTAGGCCTCATGCACCACGAAGAAAAGCAGGTCATCCTGCTGATCGCCTGTCATCAGCTCCTTGGGCCTCTCAAAGAACTGCATGGGGACAGAGCGCTTTTGTGGTGCTTCTGCCATGCGATCGTTGTTGTGTCGTCTTGTATATCTAGACCACATTAGTCGCGCAGTCCATCAAATGACAAGGCACTTTACAGAGTGCTGAGCATTGGTTGGCCTGTGCTTCAATGTAGTCTAGAGACACAGTTGTCAAGATGCTGTACTCACAATCACATCTAGCCAGTATGAGGGCCGCCATAATGAATGCTCGCTCGCGAAAGTGAAGCATTGGCCACTCACCAGGATCTCAAAGGCGTTGAGCCATTGAAGGCCCCGCCATGCTCCAGTCTCATCCAGCGTCTCCAGGTCAGAGGTCTCTGTGCGGTCTTCTGCAACGTCGTACCACTGCCCGTCTGACTCGGGCGGCTGCACGCCGGCCAACACTGCTGCGCGTGCTGCCTGCCTCCTGACCTCTGAGAGGGTGGCTAGCCACTGCTGTGCTGCCTCTGACATTGCTGACTGTGCTGGATCTGCTGCTCTGACAGAGTCGTATAGGCTTCAGTCCGCGCAGCGCTTGCGCCGGCTGCCAATTGCTGCGCAGCAGCAGGCCTGCTCAAGCTCTACTCCTGCTGGCTCATGTCAAGATTTATGCTTGGCTGTGGCCTCTGGGCTGGTTGAGCCAGGGAAAGGGTTTGCACAAGCATTGCGCCTCATTTCGGCCCCCTCATAGCTTGAAGGATACAGCTGCCTACAGATCAAGTAAGAGCGTGAATACATATGAAAGATAACGCAGAGGGGGCAACTCGTTCCCACCTTACAGAGCAGAAGACGCATCCCTACCCGCTACAGTCTCACTTTGGTATGATCCGCAAGTATCCGAGAAAATTCAATATTTGGCAGCACTGGGCAGCACAGGGCACAAGGCTGATGATTGATGCACGGACCTGCTGTTGCTTTAGGAGGCATATACCCCGCACAGCACTCCTGATGGGGCCCTGCAGCCTCCCTGTAGCTCAAGTCAACCGAAGCCTCCGGGGTGGATCAGCGCGCAAGCGGCTCTGCTCGTAAGCGCTAAACATCGGGACCTTGCGAGTGAAATGACTCAGAGCAAGGGCATGTCGGCCATACTTGGGCAACGCGATGACGTTTCTGCCGTCCTTCGATCTGAGCGCATGCCATGGTACTGTGCTTGGTCTTCCGCCCGTATGTGACTGTTTATGTGACCATAATTGCGGACAGTAGTTGTCTGAGGGCCCCCACATAGAGACGCTAGCTTAGTATTCGGTGTCGAAAGGCAAGCGCAACATATCGCGACAGTAATCCTGGAGGTAACTTCTATGTGTAGGGAGTGTGGAGAAAGTGAGAATTATATCTGACAGCCTAAAGAGATGAAGCTCGTGACGCCGCCAGAGTATGTCTTGCGGGGGTTGCGCATGGCCCTGGGCGTGGCCATCTGCCTGGGTATCGGCTTCATGGCTATCAATTACCAATTCATTGGTGAGGAATGAGCTACAGAGCACTTCAAGGACCCCTTCATGCCTGCTACCTTTCGGTCGTTGACTGTTGCCCCGTGCAGTGAATAAAGCATCTCTGACTGTCATCTACGATCTGACCCGTGCAGCAATGCTTGCAGACAAGGGTAAGTGGGGCGAGGAGATGTCTGATCTGGTGGGCAATGCTGCAAGATCAGGAGCCATTACTTGCGTGGTGAGGTTATGTGCCCTTCTGTGGCACATGATTTTCAGGGGCTTGGAGTGTGATGTCAGGTCCCCCATGCATCCTGCAGACCTGCACCTTACCTATGCAGCTTGGGAGTGCACTCGCACGTGCTGCTCTGCACACGCACATGCACATGGCCTGCTCATGCTTATGCTTAGATTTATGGGTGGCTTGGGTGCACATGCAGATTGTGGCATCTCCAGTCATTGGCAAGGTCGTCATAGTCGGGACAGACAGGACGATAGGCACGGTTGCGGGGGGCGTGACGGGCTGGCTCTCCTTCCTGGCGGCGTACTACATGACCCAGAGCCACTACCTCTGGCAGTACGCGGTGCTCTGCCTCATGGTCTTCATCTTTGGATGGGCATCGGTTGTTCTTGGCTGGTGAGTCACTCCCGCTAAAATTGGTAACTGCCTATTCTGCTCTGCCCTCTGTGCTGGTATAGTGTTGACATACATGGCCCTGAGGGTTGGTGCTGCTGCTTGCAAGAAGTGTTAGACGAGGATTGTAGGCTGTAGCCCAACTGCAAGGCCAGCTGCATTTCGAATGTCCCTTGCTGACGGCACTGTCCAGAAAGGCAATTAGACCGGCACTGTGTCTGGCAGGGTAGCCTTGGGCATTGGCAGGATGCATGAGTTCCTAAGACTGCTGAAATGCATTCCACCCATCAGACTTTTTCCCTGCGATGTAGGTGGTGGCATCGCCTGGAGACCACCCCAAAACTGTTCACGCTGACCTTTGTGCTGGTGGCGTTCAGCGCCAAGGACGCCACAAGTGAGCCCTTGCCTCTGCCATGCTGATGCAGGGCCAGTAGAAGCCATCAGAGGGTCTGTTGAGGAATTTTTGTGAGGTCAGCCTGTGCCAGGCAGATGCTGCACTATTGCCTGTTCAATGTGGATGGGGCTTCACAAGAACATCACATTGACAGCATCTCTGGTGGGATAGATGTGATTGATCTCATGTGCCGCAGCCCTGCTAGTCTAGGTAGCTTGCTCCACCAGCAGATCTGGCTGTTGTGGAAAATGAGGATCGCCTGCGAGCGCTACCTGTGTAACATGGCGATGTGGCATGTGCAGATGCTTTCGGAGTGATGGTGTCCCGGATCTCCGGCATTGTGGGGGGGACCCTCATCTCACTCCTCGTGGCCATCACCATTTACCCCAGCAGCGCCACTCAGGAGCTGCTGGAGGACATCAAAGAGGCGCTCAGGGGCCTGTGCCAGCTGGATGGGGCAGCCATCCAGGAGGCTGCCATTGCCCTGGGGCACGTGTCTCGGCCTGAGGAGGGAGAGTGCGTACCTCCCTCTCATGTAACTGCTTTGTCATTTTTGCCTGTACGGTGCATACGCTAAGGCAGGTGAGGGATGCGGGGTCCTAGAGGGTCTTGGAGCTTGCTTAAAGAGGAGGATCTGCTGCTTTAGGAGAGGAAATTTTGCAGCCTTGCGTCACATTTCTGTCCTTCTGCAAATCTGTACAACGCTGTCGATGATGCTCAGTAGAAAAGCGATAGTGAGCCAACACATGGCACATGAGCACAACATATACTCTCTGAGACAGCTGGTGCGCTTACTTAGACAGTGCAAGCAGAGTATGAACAGTGGGACGGGCGGGGTTCGGAAGGAATTCCTTCCCCCTCTGGTCTCACTCTTCATACTCTCTATCGGTATATTGCGGGTCTACACTGTACGTACAGCCCACAAGAAGCTTTGATAAGCCGAGAAGCACTTGATGAGGGATTGTATCGCTGACTGCCATGCCGCCGCGCTGATGAGTAGTGTGCGAGACGTATACTTGCCATACTGACCTCAGTACAATATGCCGTGTG
This sequence comes from Coccomyxa viridis, assembly GCA_963930925.1. Classification (NCBI taxonomy): domain Eukaryota; kingdom Viridiplantae; phylum Chlorophyta; class Trebouxiophyceae; family Coccomyxaceae; genus Coccomyxa; species Coccomyxa viridis. The sequence continues at coordinate 169,036 of CAWVOJ010000004.1, read as the reverse complement.
CACTGCAGGGAGGAGGACACCGGCGTGGACAAGCCCCTGCTGAGCCGCAAGGAAGCTGCTGGGCACAGCAAAGCATGCGAAGCAGGCCTTGTTGGCGTCCTGACAGCCCTCTCTCGGGCAACAGAGGCGCTGCCTCTATCCCAGCGAGAGACCTATGTTGGTGAGCTTCTCACTCGAAAGCCCCATGAGCTGTCTGGCGCTGGCCTCTATATTTGCTAGATTGAGGAGGCTGCATGAGGCACTAATTGAAATGCCGAGCAGCATTTTCATCATCTGCATTGCTATGCAAGCTGTCAACACCCGACTCTAAAATCTCAGGTGTGCCGGTGTGGAGCTCCACTTGCACCTGAGCTTTGATGATGTATGCGTGTGCAGGCACGTTCCTCGGGCGCATGTGGTTTCTGCCGGCTGCCGGCCTCTGGCGCAGGCAACACCTCCCCAAAGAGGAGACAGAGGTGCGCCATGGTCACTCCCCCCAATGCCTCCGTAGACCTGAGTGTCATGTCCAGTGCACCAACTCCCTATGACAGAAGCATCCAGCTCCCTGAGCATCCCCGTACAGCATCCTTATCCCACTGCAAGAGCACAGGAAGTGTCAACGCGCTGGGCGAATGCAGTCAGCCTCTGAGCGTGTGTGGCATGAGTAATGAGTGGCAGGCCAATTTTTCCATGTGGATGCGCAGGATCTGATCATGGAGATCAGGTTCACCGCATGGCTGATCTGGCGGATACACCTGGCGTTCCGCCAGATGGGCGTGGGCGGCGGCATGGGCGCCCAGTGTGCCCTGGTCTTCCTGAAGAGCCTGCCCTTTGAAGTGGTGCTGGAGCTGGCCAAGGCCACTCAGGAGGCCTTCGACTGGCTGGCAGACCACTTCCCAGATGTTGGCCGCGAGAACCCTGGACTGCGAAGGTGCGTCCTGAAAGTTTCTGGTGATTTGGAGAAATCTCAAAGAGGCATCATGTCGCAGCGCTACAAAAGCTGGAGGAGGCCTCTCTGTGCTACACTGTGAGAGGTCAAGGCGTAGTCACAGCAGTCTGTTGGTGGCACATTTTATTGGCAGTCAGTGATTTCCCAGGATCATGCTAAGCTTTCTATTGCATCTGCTTGGCTTGTGTGGATCTAAGCAGGTGATGCCATCCAGCTCTTTTGTGCTGCAGGCTTCACAAGGCCGTCAGGGATCTTCTGGCGCACATGAACGAGCAGCACTCAAAGCTCCTATCGCAGCTCAAGCGCGGCCAGGCTAGGAGGCGAAGCACGTCGCAGCAGGTATTTTTGTGTGTGGCCACACAGTTGGACGCAATTGTACCCAAGGCCCTTTGCAGTACAGCAGACATGCAGACAGCCACAGCTTAACACCCAGTAAGAGATGCGAAGAGTCCCACATGAGAGTGCGCTTTTGTCGGCCCTCAAGGCTGAGAATAGCTCTTCTCGCTTGAAGCAGCCAGGCATTTCCTGATTAGTCTTGTGCTTTGCCATGCAGCCCATGCAGGAAGCCATGATCCAGCATCTGGCTGAGGGGGCCGGAGACATTGAGACCGGGCTGCAGCAGGCGCAGAAGGAGGCAGGCCAGGATGACGTAGGCCAGGACGGTGCGTTCTTCCACAGTTTGCCAGATCCATTGTAGCGCCTTCTGATGCACAGACCGAGGCCACACAGCTCTTGACCATCTTGCCATGTGCACATGCGTTCCCATGCGGTGCTCGATTAAAAAATGTCTTTGGCCGTCTTGTCAGGGCTTGCAGTACGAGCACATGCCAAGGAAAGGTCATAAGGACAATTGAGAATCCGAAGCATCTCACCTTGGAAGGCTCGATGCCTTTGTATGCAAAGACTCCTAGTCACTGTTCTATCACTGCTACGCACAGGCGGGGCAGGGCAGAAGGGCGGCTTCCAGAACATCGAGGAGGACCTGTGGAACGCCACCAAGGAGGAGGTGAGCATGGACATGCCCGAGGCGCACGAGTCGGCAGAGCGCGGGCAGATGGCGCAGGACGGCCTGGCGGGCGCCTCTCCCGAGGACCAGACAACCTTCCCCAGCAACGTTGAGGACCAGGCAAGGACTTCTGCCATTCCAATTGTACGTAATTCCCACTTCAGCCCTGCTTGATGGAGTATAGACCGCCTGGCGCTGGCATCAATGTTGATCGAACACTATGAAAAAGGCAGTGCATGCTACCACATATCAGAAATAAAAAGAGGTCCTCGTGCTGTTTTGGACACTGTGCACAGGATTCCCAGTGGGAGTCGCCAGAGCATTGTGCAAGCCACTAATAAGGCTGGTCTGGGAATGAGTCATGCTATGCAGGTTGTGGAGGTGTGGTAACTAAGTGGCGTACTGTCCAGAATCCCTGAGAGAAGCTTGATGATCTCCGGGCCTCCCCTTGTGCGCACAATGTGTAGCATGCGCGGTATGAGATGAGGGCATGCTGTGCAGGTTGCAGAGGTGAGGTGGTACTCGATTGGGGTGATGATGGAGGAGCTTGAAGAGGCACTCGATGGCCTGCAGAACCACCTTCATGACTACAGCAAGCACATCCCGGATGCAGCCATCAAGCTGTACGCCAAGCCTCACCCCACGCCTGAGAAAGACCTGATGACGCCCTGAAGGTGCTCCGGGGGTGAGCTGCCCGGCATGGAGGTACAGAATATGCCGCAGCATGCCCTGGGCTCCACATGCTGGGGTCAAGCATTGCGCTAAGCCCTGCCATCAAGAGCTCAATTTTCGTTTCTTGCTGTCCCACAAAGCACCCCAATAACGACCTAACGGGGAAAATTCATTGGCTTGATGTGTCGGTCATGTATCTATACGAGCCCTTGTTTTCGTCAGGGTCCTGTGCAATTATTGTTCATTGTGTTGTAGTCCAAGCCCAGCTCAGCTCCAGAGCAAGATCCGGATGGCCTGTACCCGTCTGTGTGCTGGAGCTGGCACATGCCAGGACGTGCTGAATAAAGAGACACGAACGAGATTGGGAGGATGAGCGCTGCCATAAGCAGTGAAAGCTGGCTGCAGAGCGCCCGGCCATTAAAAGGCTCTTCAAGGCGTATCAGTGGCAAAATAAGGCAGGAGCCTGAGAGTCCCCGTTTACATTCTTTGAGCGGCATGCTGCAGCCACATGCTTGGCATTGCCTGAAGTCTGATGTGACGAGCGATGGAAGTTTTGCTGGGTCAAGCATTATACAGATACCTACCAGCAAGTGCCAGACATGTGTGTGCAGTTGTCTGTCCCAATGAATGTCTATAGTGAGCGCAGCCGAGGCACCTTAGCCCAGCACATGCTGTGGCAGACTCCTTCTAAAGTTGGTGTCAAGGCTGTCGTCTCACCACTTCTTTGTCAACCATCTTTGGTTGCACCTCTTGCGGATAGAATGGGCAGGGCTGGCTGTGCTCACAGCCCTAGAAGATCCACCTTTTTGGAAGGTGTAAGGGCATTGCCAATTGCCTTATGGGTTGTGACCCATCAATGTTTTAATGCTCCACCTGGGGAAGTCCCATGCATCAGCAACCGCAAGGGCGTCTCATATCCTGCAGATGTGACAAGGGTATGGCTGTTGTCAGCATAGTGCAAGTAGCCTAGATGTGTGATACGGGTGTAAGCACAAGACATGCCAGGTGTGGCTATGAGCTGCATGGGATTGTCATGCTCGACAGTGTCGAGTCGATATAGCGCGGGAACCTGTAAGCTGAAGATGCGTGTAAGTGCGACAGTGACACTGAGCCCGAGCCTGTCACACCATGATGCTTTGACTCTCTACATTATGCCATCATGGGCCATGCAGGAGACCACTGTCGCATTGTCGACTATCCCCACATATGGCGTCAGGACATGTCACGGTGACGGCACATGCGCGCGATCCACGGCGCGCACCATGTCACATTTTCCTGTCATCCCATGGCCTGATCTCAGGTCCATTCAAGTGACTAGCTTTGCACACTATGTTGGGGTCCTGAATCTGCTCAGATAACCGGCATGATTCCGAGTCCCTGAAGACCGTGCCGCTGCATCCTTCTCCTTCTAGGCGCGGACCGAGTAGCAGGTGCAGCGGCAAGGAAGGTGATGTATCGTGGATGGATTTGGGCAATCTGTCCCTTTGCGCGACGACTGGACGTTGAAAAGTCGTCATCCCATTTTGGGCGGTTACAAGGCCAACATGCCGTCACATGCTGGCACATCGGCCATTCCGCACGGCCGTGAGTGAGATGGTGTTAGCACCAGTTCCGTCGCGCACGCCTCAATTCTTAGCCGCATAGGAGATTTGAAGAGTGCGCTGCAGGAAGTTTCAGGGTGCAGACCGCTCGTGTGAGCAAGGTGATCTGTCGGATCAAGTCTCGCTTAGTATGCAATATGTGTAATACTCGAACCTCAATCTGTGTTCAGCCTTCTTTGCAGCTTGTAGTTACTTGCAGGACCGGCATCTGCCGCCTGCGCCCTGTGCACTGCCTACTTATGAGTCATACCTGTGATACGCCGAAACAAAACATGCTTTGTGAAATCAAGTTGCAAAGACGCTGGACTGGCACAAGCAGCAACCTGATATTCCTTCTGCAGGATGTCGGCCATGTCGGGATCCATATCCCTTCTCAGAGCGCAGCAGGTTGCCCATGCACCATGCTGCTCAGGTACCTTGCTTATTGTGCCTCGAGGTTGCACCCCTACTTTTCGATACCCCTTAGCATCCCTAAACATTATCCTTACTGGAGAATGTATCATAAGTGAAGGCGGTGCGTCGATTCGTAGAGAGTCAGCGTGCTCTGAATTTCGAGCATACTGCAGGTGCACCCAGCAGGGCTTGCAGGCCACAGGGATGCGCTCACATCAAACACTCGCATGCGGCTGTTCATGGAGTCAACGCAGCTTCAGTCCTATCTGCACGCAACAGGGGAAGAGTGCAGCAGCGCAGAGCTCTCTGCATCTCAGCTGCTGCAGCCGTGGACACATCAAAGTCCCCCAAGTCGCAAGGCTTCACCATGCCAGGTGCCCCACTCTCATCACAACACTCTTACAGACATTGTCATGGCCCATTTTCAAGCCCAGGCTCTGTTGTCCCACTTACAGAAGGCTCATGACACAGGCGTGAATTGATCTGCATGAAATTTGTCGAGGGGCTGGGAAGAGAGCTAGGTACTGTGTCACTGGCAGATAATCACGCTATTCAATAGGCAGCTGCAAATCTGCAGCAAAGGTCTTCTGGTATGTACAGCCCCTGCAGGCATCCTAATGGTTTTGTGGCCATGCAGGGGAATTTGAGCCACATGAGGGTTGCTGGATGGGATGGCCAGAGAGTGAGGATTCCCAGTATCTCTGGCGCGAGGGCGGAGAGCCCGCCCGGGGCGCCTACGCAAACGTGGCCAAGGCCATATCGCAGTTTGAGCCCCTCTACATGATTGCAAACCCTGGCGAGCCAGCAGCCAATGCCCGGAAAGTGTTTGAGGACTCGCCCAATGTGAACGTGGTGGAGGTACCCATCAACGATGGCTGGACTCGCGACTGGGGACCTAGCGTGAGTCTCTCCTGAGCCACGCGCCCTGTTGTGACTCAGTTGCCGCTGCAGAGCTGACACAGATCACAGCAGAGAACGCCAGCCTGGAAGGACATGAGAGAAAATGTCCTGCATGCACTTGCTCAGGCGTGCTGGTCTGTGGATAATGTCTGCATCTTTTCCTGAAAAGCTGCACCTGCACAGCCTACAAGTCCCTGTGACCTCAAATCCTTGACAGTAGGCATCTGTGCATTTTGGGGTCAACAAGCATCGGATGCCATGTGCAGTGCATTGCTCGGGATGTGGATGGGAAGCGTGAGGTGGCGGGCGTGCACTGGGACTATGACTGCTATGGAGCCCCTGGGAAGATGGCACAGGTGGGTCTAATGCGGCCGGCCCTATCATGAATCTGCCTGTCACAGATCATGCCTGACCATCTTCGCGCCGAAGTTCACAACAGGTTTACTTCAGTTGCACCTGCTGAGTGCACTGATACTGCCACAGTGCAGTGCTGCTTGAACGGTGCTGACTTTGTTTTGTGAGTGCATCCCGCAAAAGCACCCTGACCTGTGCATGGTGCATTCAGGGGCGCCCTGCTATGATGCCTAACTGGGACAAGGACTTCAATGCTGGGCGCACCCTGCTGACCATGAATGGCCTCCCTGTGTTTGAGGCTCCCATCCACCTGGAGGGGGGCTCCATCCATTCGGACGGGCAGGGGACAATGGTGGTGACTGAGGAGTGCCTGCTGGACCCCAGCCGGAACCCTGACCTTGGCAAGGAAGGCGTTGAGAAGGTGCAGGCTTGCCTTGGTCGCTTGATCTGCTTGGTGTGCCGGCCCTTGTCTGTTGCTCTTACCTGATGCAAAGACACTTCAAGGTATATTTGGCAGCTGGAAAATGGCAAGCACTCAGCGGACCAGGATCTGGCTCTGCATGTGCATCCTCATCGCTTTCTGCACCTGTCGAAGGACTATCTGGAGAGGCTCATATAGCTGTGGAGGGGCATGACTCTATGAGATTCCTGTCGGGGTTCTTTCCATGCCACTGAGGCTTGTCAGCATGTGCGCGCAGGTGCTGATGGACTACCTGGGCCTGGAGAAGGTCATCTGGCTGTGGAGGGGCATGGAGGGCGACACAGAGGTGGTCAACGGGCACGTGGACAACATGTGCTGCTTCATCCGGCCAGGAGTGGTGGCGCTAGCCTGGTCTGACAACGAGGACGACCCACAGGTGAGATACAATAGTGCTGTCCGACTATGGGTCATGCAGAAGGGTAGGCGTAGCTTGTATGTGTACCACTTGTGCTGCGGTACCCGGGCTCTGCAGTGCTTTGCTGTTCCGAAGAGTGAGTGACGCAAGCAGAGGCTGGCCGAGCTTGTTACCTGGAGGTTGTTTTCAGGCTGCTCGAGCATGCCTGGCCTTGCTGTCGGGACCTCAAAAGCAAGCGTGACTGTACACGCCCACTGATTGACTGCGGTGTCTCTGACATGACTATGGACATGCTAAAGACCCCGTGCCGAGATGTCGATCTGGTGTCACTGCCACGCATGCAGCACGAGGTCGGGGTGCGGAATCTGGAGATCCTGAACAACAGCACGGACGCCAAGGGGCGCAAGCTGGAGGTGTTCAAGGTGCACGTGCCCCCGCCGCTGTTCCGCACCTACAAGGAGGCCGAGGGCGTCCATGTGAGCCTCCGCACCTAATTTAATTCTGCTGTCTTTACCTTGGAATGTCTGCTACATAACGTCTCTGTACATTAGTCTGATTGTCCTGCCCAAGCGGCGTATATTTAATGTGCATAACTTGTGCGCAGTGCATGCTTGCTGGCAGGACATTCAGCGCAAGGATTCTGGCAACTGGCAGAGTCTTGGGACAGATAGTAATCAGGCAGAGGCTGGCCAACTGCATGTCCACAAGTGGTTACCTGAAGCCTTGATCCTGTGATAAGCACTGGCGTTTCACCTGGCTGTATCTGCTGCAGCCGGACCACATCAAGAACGGTTACTGCCCGCGGTTGCCAGGCGTGCGGATGCCCGCCACCTACATCAACCACTACTGCGCCAACGGAGGAGTCGTCGTCCCCCAATTTGGAGGTCAGTTACCTTTGACCTGCTCATGTACATCAATGAGCTGCCAGGGCCATGCACCTCATTTGTTCTTCATGGCGTCTCTCACCCTGATGATCCATCTGTGAGGCGTGCATGCAAGACCCGCCTGGAGAGTTCACTGCTGCGCCAGCAGTCACATGCCTGCCGGCAAGGCATGGGGTGGACTTCCTCAGTCTGGCTTCAGCACTCAAGACTGCTTGCAGGGGCTGCAGCGGAGATGGATGCCAAGGCCATCGAGACGCTGCAGGAGGCGTATGGGCCAGACTACAAGGTAGTGGGAGTGCGGTCGAGAGAGGTCCTCCTGAATGCCGGCAACATCCACTGCATCACTCAGCAGTGGGTCAAGGCTGGCTGATTGAAGCTTGAGGTCAGAGTGCTCCCCAATGCAGTAGCTGAGGCGCAGCCAAGCTGCCGTAGGAGTAGTGGCCATTAATCATCCCTGAATGGGGGATGTTGTCATGGGGTCAAAGTTGTCTGGTCAGCTTTACCATCGCCGACACTGTTCCTTGATTGATGATTTGGCATGCGATTGGTGGCTGGGTAGATGGCCTTGACTTGAATTGGTTCCTCTTAGCGGGATCATTCTTTTGACTGGCGGTGCTCTTGCTCTGCAAAGGAGAAATAAAGCTGAGGAAGCATGATGCCCTTTTCTAAAAGGGCATAGGTGGTGCACAAGCACCACCATCACATCTGCTGGTTGCAGATCTGGTCTTCAGGCATCTGGAAAAATTGAGCAGGCTAGGAGACCGTACTCATAGAACTGCAATGAATTGAGCTGCCATGTGCGAGGCGGTAAGCTGAGCTGCTAGACTACAGGAGTAGACTACTCATTTCAGCGTACATCCTGAACAACTATTTCTTTCTCTCGTCACGACAGGCACCTCCAGCTGACTTCCTTCAGAAGTAGGTTGTACTCAGCATCTCTTTCCAGTATAACAGCTGGCATTGAGGATAGACAATGTGTGTACTGGATGCAGCGATGCTGATGATAGCTAGAGTTATAGTAGAGTCTCAGAACATGTAAAGATGCATTGGTGTGGTCCGCATGAGCATGAACACCTGGTAGCCTCTAGGCCCAACAACACCTCTTGATCACAACGTCAGCAAAGCATCTGCTATGGAGACACTGCGTACAGTCGATAGCTTAGGCATATTGTGCATGCTTTGAAGCAGGAAGACACCATGTCTTTCCTTGCTGCTGCTGGCAGATTGTCTGCCTGGCGGTTGGCTTAAGTGTAATGCCATACATGCCTCACGGCCTTGGAGTACTTGTAAGCCTGCCACAAGGCACATGGCAGTCAAGTCAATCATCAACATAATGGTTTACCAGCGACGGCCCTTGTCTAGGCGAAGCGGTGGTGCAAAGTGATGACGTGATCAGTCTGGGGCTTAGCAAAGTCATGCCATGATTTCCTGATACGTATTAAATGGACAAGCTAGACATGCCCGATGCTGTGCTGGGGAGTTCCGCATTAATGTAAAACAGATTGAGGAGGAAGGTCGGGGTTTAGCTAGCATTGACTATCGAGATGTCCGTTCAGCGTCTGAGAGTTCTGGCGCTGCACGGGTTCAGGTGCGCCATAGTGCGATCCTGATAGATAAAAAGCTATTTGCATGGCGTCTCGAGAGTGCACAGCACCAATAGTCTCATCCTTGCACCACCCATGTGCACAACGGCATGTCCTAGGCATATGTCTCCGTGAGATGTTGAAGCGTGCATGGACATTGGTGTGCGGCAATGCAGGACAAGTGGAGAGATTTTCGCTCAGCAGATGGACATTTCTCGGCTGTCAGAGAAGTTGAAAGACCTCATAGACATCGTAAGTCCCTGGTTGCAGCAGGCCAAGTAGCATGGCTTTGCGAGTCCTCTGTGACCTGAAAGATGCATTGGCATAAGCGCTCAAGCACTGGGCGCCAGAATGAGTGACAATGCGGTATATAGCATACCTGGATCCATCTGCATGCAGGTGTATGTGGATGCCCCGCATCTGTCATCTGGAGAGCTACCTGCAGACCTGCCAGCAGCGCTTGTCAACGGCAGACCAACATATGAGTGGTGGAATGCCCAGCGGGTACACTCCTCCAAGCTCAAGAGCTATGTTTGTGACGTGTCTGGCAGCTCTGAATCACAGGATCCCGCACAATATGGAGAAGCATTCAGATAGCAGCATGGCCCTGACAATGGACTCTATGGCTAAGCACTTAACTCTCTGTGCAGGGCGAGAGCGGCAAGGTAGTGCGGTATGATGGCTTTGATGAGTCCTTGACATTCATCAAGGACTACATTGCGCTGCATGGCCCCTTTGATGGGCTCTGGGCCTTCTCACAGGTCTGTCATTCCTTATATCTTCAGATCTCCAGCCCTGACATTGCCCAGCTGACGTGCAGCCAGAGCACGGCATTCAGAGGAGAAGGCATGCATCTCTCTTTACATGTCGCCGAAGGCATCTTGAGCCGTCGTGTGTGACTGACAAAGTTGCGGCCGTGCAGGGCACCATCCTCGCGTCTCTACTCCTAGCAATGCAGCAGAAAGGCCTCATACTTCAGGTGGGTCATTGCACGGCCATGGGATGTCTTGTGTGCTCCTGTGGGAATGTGGCTTTGATAGCGTATGAACACTATCCTGCCCGGCATATCGGAGTGGTGTGTCATCCTCCCAGATGCAGCTGCTGAGAAATCATGATGGTGAGGCAAGGCTCATGGTGCAGCAGCCAGGCGCGCCCAGATTTGGCGTCTTCTTTGCGGGCGTAATAGCCTCGCCCTTTCTGCAGCACCTGTACCCCAAAGAGGGCATGACCGCTGACAGCCTGCATCTCATAGGGGAGAAGGACTATGTGAAGCGGGTGAGCGGTCCTGATTTGTCTCCCTGCTGCTGCAGGAGCACCCGCCCTTGAAGTTCATTGTGTGCATTGGTGGAGTCATCCCAGCCCCGGCTGTGACGTCTGACCTTCTCTCGGCTCCCATACCTGTCCCGTCACTGCACATTGTGGGAGACAGGGACTACATCAGAGAGGTGCACACATTGCTTCCCTTGTATACCCAGGCGGGCACTTAGGAGGATGGCTCTATAAGCTTTCATGCTTTTTGCTTGAGACCAATCTTCATGTCGAGATCTTCCTGCTGGAAGGAATGCCAGCACCCTGCTTTGACAATGCTTGAGGGCTGCCCAGCTCCCGAGCCGGTGGCCAGCTGACTAATGATGCTCAGGTTCACTGAGTGCTGTTTTGTGTCCCATGCAGTACTCTCTCAAGCTGGCGGAGCTGTTCCAAAAGCCTGTGATCATCACGCACCGCAGAGGCCATGTGGTGCCTGGATTGGACGGGGAGCAGCTGCAAACATTGCAATCCTTTCTGCAAGCCAGGATGCAAGACAGCACCTTGTGATGCAGAAGAGTGCTAGAAGTCTCTGTGACAGGCTAGGTTCAAGCCTGCAGCCCTTGGAGAAGGGCATTGTGTTTAAGCCTGCAGCCTGGATCCAGTCTGGATGCAGGACAAATAGCTTGTGATGCAGCAGCAGCAGCAGCAGTGCAGACTCTTAGGAGGGGGGAAATGTCTAAGTAGCCTCTGAAATGTTGCAGTCGCAAAGCTGCATTGTACACAACAGGGTGCAGGACAGGAGTACATGTTGGTTCAGCGTCGCTGCGTATGTCATATAATGGCGCATCCAGGGACACCTTGCACATTACATCTGGATAGAAGGGAGACAGTCCTCTGATGAAGACTCTCAAGCTCGAATAGATTCATTTGATGACCATCATGTGACGTATCTCCTGAGTTGTCACATGGATTTCTGGGTGTCACATTTGCTGTCTTGGCTGGCCTCAATACCATGCAGGTCTAGAGCGTAAATTCTAGCCATGTGCACAGACTGAGCCGACAAGATCATCCCTTGAATGCTGAGCTGCTTCAATCCAGAAGATACTCAGATCCCTGCATGCCCTCCTAAACCAGGCAAGTCCCCTCATGGTGTTGTCACACTGCTGCGAAAACTCCAGCCCACCACATTCCTTCTCGGGTATTGTAATGTAGCACATACTCCAGACTTTGACCGCGGTGGGGCCCTCAATAGGGCCCGCTGGGGTTACCTCTTATTCAACCCATACCTGCGCAGTAAAGGGTTCCACAATGAGTGATTGTCTGCTGGATGCCGCATGGCCACATGCAGGAGGCAGTGCGAATAGCCTACTGTCACTCTTCAGAGAGCTGAGTCTACACTGTCAGACAACATGTTGCAGGAGCTGCTCACTTGCACCGCATGAGTAGCCTGCAGTGCATGGCGGGTACTATGCAGGTCAGAGTTGACCTTGCAGGCGAACTGCAGCTGTACGCACCTCTTCCTTTCGTAGAAGAGGTCTGTCCTTGCTGAGCCCAGGTTGATGATCTTTGGACAGCCATCCCGCTGCAGCACACAGCGACGTCAAGCTTCATGCCATAGGCACCAACACTCTGTAGGTAGCTTGCAGGGTCATATATGGTTTACAGGCAACGGTTGCAAGGGGAGTGTGACGTAAGGACGCTCACATCCTTCTCCTGTACTGTGCACTCCTTGCAGTAGAATGCATCTGAGACTCCCACGCCTCCACAGATGGTGCAGCGGCCTGCCAGGGAACCGTAGTTGCACTCATCACATAGCCGGACCAAGGTGGCCGGCCGTACATACGAGTCGCATACCACGCATTTTCCATCACCTGCAAATTTCTTCAGGATCAGCACGAGCAGACGCCTGAGACCTACAGGCTCGTCTTGACGCAAATGCCAACAAGGTACGTGGATATCCAGAAGACAAGGTTGCTGAGTTCGTTGCAGGAGGTTCGGCAACAATGCAAAGCACTATAAGATGGTCAGCAGGCTCACATTTTTCGCAGAGGCGCCCGATAGCTGCACAAGCACAAAGAACTCAGTGTCAATGTATGGTGAGGCAACTTCAATAACTTTCACGCACCGCAGAGACATAAGAGCTGTGATTCCTGGAGCTCACCTATTCCGGGCTGCTTTCTGCACATGATGAGATCTGGATGATGCTTCGCCATTGCAGCACTCGCTGATATACGTTCCTGTGTCTGTATATTTATGCTCACAGTTCTCCGAGCATGCAATTAGAGTTTCTCTCTTACGCCATCTTCCGAGTCTGTGTTGGTACATGGCACGTGACGTTTCGATGCCATTCTCGAAGGTAGAAGTTTCCGGCATGCTCATAAGGCACTATATGGCAGCACTCAGTGCGGAAACGCATCCATTCAGGAGTACACGCTCCACCGCATTTCCTGTGACGGCGGCGTGACTGTAAGTGGCTGCAGCTTTCGACCAAACGGCGACGGCACACAAGAAGCATGCAAATCAGAGTGACTTTCTAACAAGACAGCAATGGTAAAGAAGAGGAAGGTGTTTCAAGGTGGTAACAAGCGGTCCCAGGCAGAGGCAGATGAGGTTGATGACTTGGAATCCAGAATTCAGGAGCTTCAGGATGCTGCTGAAGACAACAAGGGCTCAGGGCCAACAGGTAAGCGAGACAAGTAGTAGTTGTTGCTTGCAAGTAGTCAGGACAAGCCCCCTGTCATGCTGAAGATAGCAGCCATCCTGCAGGGACGGGAATCATCTGGAACTTTGACAACCTGCCAATCTCAAGGTATACTTTGGAGGGCCTGCGCGCCGCCAAATATACTCGCCTCACAGCTATCCAGCGCGCTGCCCTGCCCAGCACCCTGGCAGGGCATGATGTTCTTGGAGCAGCCAAGACAGGCTCTGGGAAGACCCTGGCATTCCTAGTCCCGGTGAGCTTTCCCCTTGATCAGTCGGACATGCAAGAGCACCTCGCCTGTCCCGGAGACATGCTCTGGCGGCAGCGTCTGCAGGTGCATGCAGCAGCAGTAGCAGCAAAAGAACCTCTGGCATGTCAACATCGAGTCGCAGTTGTCGCATGATGTTGCTTGCAGCCTTCAACCTTCAATACTATGCAGCGCTATTGTTCAGCCAGAAAGCAATCATGTGATCCCATGGATGACAGAGTGTTTGATGAGCTCCTGATCTTTTTAAGCATCCCAAGTATGTAAGCGGAGGGGAGGCCACATCACCATTGCTTGGTAAAATCCGGAAGCTGTGCGGGCGGAATTTGGCCAAGCTGGGCTCTAAGTGCCTGCATGACTATGCATTTCTGCCTGACAAGATCATATCTGCGCAGGCGGTGGAGAAGCTGTACAGGCTGAAGTGGGGCAAGCTGGACGGGCTGGGTGCGCTGATCATCAGCCCCACGCGCGAGCTGGCCATGCAGATCTTCGACGAGCTGCGCAAGGTCGGCGCCAAGCACGACCTCAGCGCGGGTTTGCTCATCGGCGGCAAGAACGTCAAGGAGGAGCAAGGCCGCATCAATGGTGAGAGTCTCATGGACAAAACTATGGCCCAAAGTGCATAGCCTCCCCGAAGGGCTGTGGATCTCAGGCTTTGACTGGAGATGCAGGCATGAGCCCCATGGTTCAGAGGGCTGTGTTGCCTGTGTTTGGCATGGAACCTGGGAAGACTTATGGACTCTGAGCCTGGCAGAGGCGGCGTTATCTTACAGGGGCTGTCATGCTGTGCAGCCATGAACATCCTGGTGTGCACGCCGGGGCGGCTGCTGCAGCACATGGACGAGACGCCAGGGTTTGACGCCTCCGCCCTGCAGCTGCTGGTGCTGGATGAGGCCGACCGCATCTTAGACATGGTGCCCACCTCCCCTGCTCTGTTCTTTCTCATGTGTTTGGCATACCCTAGGACATGTTTCAGAAGGCAAGACAGCAGGTAATTGGCTTTAGTGCCTCCTTGCAACCGCTGGTGCTCGTTTGTAGCATAAAGGCTTTAGACATTGTCTCCAGATCCTCTCTCTGCATTTGCTTCAAACGGGGGGTTGACCCAACAAGACGGAGCCGCATGGGTGAAGTATTGATGACAGTCTCTGCCTACCAAGCAAGCATGTCATCAATCCTTAGCCTGCGCTGCCCTTGTCTTGTTGTAGGTCACTATCCTCAGAAGCAAGTGCCGGCAAACATGTCTGTCAGACTGTCTGCCCCAGTGTATGCCCTCAAGCATGCTGGTCTCGAGGAGACTTGCAGTACTTTCCAACACTACCATGGCGCGCAGGGCTTTTCTGCCTCGGTGAATGCAATTATCGAGAACCTGCCTCGGCAGCGCCAGACGATGCTGTTCTCTGCGACTCAGACCAAGTCCGTCAAGGACCTGGCCCGTCTCAGTCTCAAGGACCCCACGTATATCTCTGTGCATGCCGAGGCAATTGCTCCCACACCTGTCAAGCTGCAGCAGGTGAAGTGGTGCTCCTTACCCTCTTCTTCATCCATGACCCACGCAGAGCAAGAGTCAAGTCATAGCAATGCGGTGCCTGACTTCATGATACGCCTGAGCATAGTCTGATGTGAAAGGCGATGCTGAGGCGCTTATTGTTGTGCAGGCGTATGTGGTGTGTGAGCTGCAAGACAAGCTCAACGTGCTGTGGGCCTTCATCAAAGCACACCTAAAGGTGAGTCCCACCCTTCTGCTTGTGGCAAGGCCAGAGAGTGATGGGCTTGCAACCCTGCAGTACCTGCTAAAGCACCCAGCATGAGGGGTGTCTTCTAACCTTGAGCAAGACAGCCTGCTTTGGGCCACTCTCCCTTTCTATGCATCTACGCATCAGCGCAGTGAGAAAGTGAGCAGAGCCATGCACTGCACAGTCAGCTTCCGATTGAGTCTTCTCAGATGTCACTGTGGAATGCAGGCCAAGATACTGGTGTTCCTGACGACGGGGAAGCAGGTGAAGTTTGCGCTGGAAGCGTTCCGGCGGCTGCGGCCGGGGGTGGTGCTGCGCGCGCTGCACGGCAAGATGAAGCAGATGAAGCGCATGGCCGTCTTCTACGACTTCAGCGAGGTGCTCGCACGACTGACTGTCCACCTTCCTGCTTGTGCAACGTGAGGGCAGTAGGTGAAGTTGGTTGTGCTGCTAAAACCATGATCATTTCTCTGCGCTCCTGCAAAATTAGAGTCATGGCACACAGCTGTATTTTGCACAAACACCCGCGTAGAGATGAGCGTCTTCAAAGGCGGAATTTAGTCCTGAAGGTGTCATTCAGCTTTGTCTCAGGAGTGATCAAGTACCTGTCCATGTTCATGATGCTGCTCTCTGGCTAGCCTGCTGATGGTGAGGCATGGGTTCATGCTACCTGCAGGCCAAGACAGGCACGGTGCTGTTTGCCACAGACATTGCAGCCAGGGGCCTGGACTTCCCCACAGTGGACTGGGTGCTCCAGGTGGACTGCCCTGAGGACGTGGCCTCCTACATCCACCGAGTGGGCAGGACAGCCAGATACGTCTCAGGTGGGTGTCTTCTGGTGGTTGTCGGTAGAGCTTGTCACCTCTGACAAATGGGCTTCAGACTCTGGGGGACCTAGTGTTCACATTTAGCCACGCATGTGGTGTATAATATGACAGCCAGACTGTGTCAGATGGCTTCCTATTGACCTGATGTGTGGGATCTTAGGGAATCCCAGATCATAAGCATTGCTGAGGTCCTTATTGTGTGGCAGAGTGGGATAGGGAGGTGAAGCACAGCACACTAGGTGGTCTACACAGACTGCGGAGCAGATCCTAAGCATGCTCACGGCTTATGCACAGAACAGTAACACAGGCTGCTGGTGTGCGCAGGCGGGAAGTCCCTGCTGATGCTGCTGCCCAGCGAGAAGGAGGCAATGCTGAAGCAGCTGGAGGGCGCCAAAGTGCCTCTGAAGCCGCTGAAGATCAACCCCAACAAGACGCAGCCTGTCTCCCCTGCCCTGCAGGCTCTGCTGTCCAAGAACAATGACCTGAAGGCATGTCATGCTCAAACCTTGACTGCGTGTCGCCTGTGTGCGGCCCTTGTCCTTGTGTAGCCAGATCAAAGGTCTCTGATATGTCACAACATTGTCTGCCGTCTCCGTGAGAATGATGAAGGAGCTCTGCATACTGAGATGCCATAGCATTGCATTGCCAGCCCCATTCCTGCTTCTGCCAGGCCAATAGGCGTTTGTTCCAGGCCAAGTGGTGCTTTGTCATGCCGTCCAGCTTGGTGGATGTACCATTGGGAATGGCCCAAGCCACACTCCCCGCCAGCTGCATGGCAAACATGACCTCACACCCACACGTGAGATGACAGGTGTGATGACAGATGTGACAGAGATGACAGTGAAATGATTGAGGAGCGCTGCAGACTGAGGTGCCGTAGCATCACAACCTCTCTGCTGTGCAGGAGCTTGCGCAGCGCGCGCTTGTTGCCTATGTGCGCTCCATCTTCCTGCAGCCCAACAAGGCGGTCTTTGACGCATCGGCCCTGCCGGCGGCGGACTTTGCGCTGTCCATGGGCCTGACGTCCGTGCCAAAGCTGCGCTTCCTCAAGCGCCACAGCCCAAAGAAGGCGCTCAAAGGGCCTGGGTCATCCCCAGGTATGGGCTTTGTAGCAATTGGCTGTGTTGCCTTGCCCCAAGATCGCTCCATTTCTTCATATGGTCTATGCTTGCCCTAAACATGTAGAGCCCAAGGGGCTGCAGGTCTTGCTGGAGACACCCATAGAATGACAGCCATCCCTTGGAACCACCTCGGAAATGAGAGAGATCATGTCTCGAAAGCAATAAAGAAGGCCATCAGCTATGCATGTCCTGTAGGTGACGAAGACAAGTTGAGGCCTGAGGAGAGGCTCCTGCCAGGGCACCATGCGGAGAGCCTCTCAGCTGCGCAGCTGGCAGCAGGTGAAAGCGCCTCTGATGAGGGCAGCAGCGAGCCTGAGCTCGGCTCTTCTGATGAGGAGGACGAACACCCTGACAGTGCCGCTGACCTGGATACAGAGCGATTGCTCCGTAGAGGAACAAAGCGGAGTAGAGAGGAAGCTGCGGAGGGCGCAGTGCCTGAGAGCCTAGCAGGGCATGACAGAGATGCAGCAGGTGTGCTATGCTCTATAGGTGCATGTTGCAGATTCAAGCTGATGAGATATGTGCGTGCTGGCATTGCCAGCAACACCAAAGCACTTCGTGCTGGGTAACAGTGCCGTTTGTAGAATCACATGTCTCAAAGTTGTTGATGCATTGTCTTAGCCCGTCCCATGACCCCTCTTTGTAAAAGAAAAGTCTACAGACACTGAAGTCCCTGCTGAAGCTGACGCAAGATGTGTGGTGACTGGTCACCCTGAGCTCACTGGATGTCTGCAAGCAGGGGCATCCAAATCGTTGGGACCAGGAGACCTGCACGGCAGCAGTGAGGGTGAGGGAGCAGCAGAGGAGGATGGGTTTCTTGTGGTCAAGAGGCGCGACATCTTTGACGCTGCGCCTGCGCTGTCCGCGCCTGCAGCCACAGAAACAGGTAAGGTCTGCCTTCCTTGCTGCAAATCCTCTGTAAGCTACTCCAGGCCACTTCATACGTGCTCTCATGGGAAGCGGCAGGACATAGCAGCCACTTCAGTCCTCAGTTATCAGAGACCAATAGCAACTACGGGGCTCACTGCTGATACCCTCACTGGCAGGGGAGCAGAAGAAACAGAAGAGGAAAAAGCTGAAGATATCAAAGGCGTCTGCATCAGGGAGCCGCATGGTGTTTGACGAGGATGGTCAAGCACAGGACCCCCTTGCGCAGCTCAGCCTTCCTGGTGACTCCAGGTGTAACCTCTCTCCCAGTCTGTTAGCAGGCCCTGCCATGCCTACGCCGATGTGACTCACAAATCTCCGCCCTCCTGAACAATTGCAAGGATGACACATACCAAGGACTGCTGCTGATCAGGCTCGGTCAGCTGCTCATAACGGCCCAACTGGGCTGCCCAATCATTTACTCATTCATTCATTCGTTACATGCCTTCCAATCTGTAGACTGGGCTGCCCAGGCTTGCCTATTACCATTGCAAGCTCCGCCCGTCTCGGGCGGCAGTAAGGTAAGAATGGCGCTTGTGTGCAGGGATGAAGAGAATGAGGCGCTAACGGCAGAGGAGCGCTTCCGGCAGGCGCGGGAGGCCATGCGCGCGCGGGACGCAGCCGACCGGGCTGCCCAGAAGGCTGCCCGCCGCGAGAAGAAGCTGGCCCGCAAGGAGCGCCTCCGCGCAGGGGCGGCCGCTGAGGCAGGTGACGACGCGGGCGTACAGCTGCGTGTTACAGGCTCATCTGGCGGTGAGACACTATTTAGCGCTACTGCGAGGTTTGATTCACATTTGTGAATTTGTATGGCAGCTTGTTGGTCATGCAGCGCGATTTGGCGAGATGTGCTCCTTGCCACTGAAAGTTCTGTGTTTTGGACGAGTCAGTCCTGCTTATTCCTGGTCTTGTTACACCAACAGTAGATAGTCTGCTCAACCTGCTCTTGTCATCTCTGTATAAGCTCTGTCCCATATGTAAAAACTTCCTTCGGCGTGGCCGCTGCAAGGCCAAAGCTGATGTGAGGTCGGCATACTCATTCATGGGTGGAATATAGCACACGGCTCTGCTGACGTGCAGATGAGGATATGCAAGAGGATCATAACAGCGGACAGGAGTCCTCTGGCTCAGAAGCAGATCAGGTTGGGACGGACAGAGTCAAATTGGAGCCTGCTCGGCCAAAGGCAAAGCCAGAGGTGGCTCATCTGGGCATGCAGCCAAGGAAGGCAATGGGCAGCAAGACTGGGGCTGGGAGAAGTGAGACAGAGTTCAACATAGGCCATGAAAGCTTGAGCATCGCTGAGCAGGAAAGCCTTGCCCTGGAGATGCTCTCACGGTCAAAGTAATCACATAATCTCGATGTCTTCAAGCAAGAGATGTGAATGCTGAATTGCGAATGATTGATTGCCATGCACGGAGAGTCTGGAAGCTGGGCTTGGGCACTAGCTCATGAGCAGACCATGCTGATTGCCCCTATCTGATCGCAAGGAAATGAACAGGGTGACTATCAGATCTGGCATCCTGCAGTTTGAAAGACTGGATGCTCAATGTATCACACTTCAAATTGGCATCTTCTTAAGCATTGCACTTTTACATCCTTCAGTCTCTGTAGCTACCTGGCCAATGTAGTAGCAACTTGTCTATCCAATATGTCTATCCAATATGCCACTCCATGTGACCAATGCATACGCAACTGTCTGTCTGCAAATGTCTGTCCGACACACCAGTCCCTATAACCGTAGCATATGCAAGTGTCTACTTGAGATATAGCTACTCGCCTATACCTTGCTGCATGCAAGCACTCTCACAGCTCAAACAGGTATTATGTTGGTTGCACCATGAAGCCCCAATGTATCTCTCCTGATGCTGCACACCTGAGAAATCTGCTACCTTTAAGACCTCTAGAAGCTGCTCAACATACAACCTCATTGGTTGGGATTGTGCCTTCTCCCCCACACACTTCTACACAGCCTGTCGATGACAGCTATTACCATTGCTTTTCTGGAAGTCAGATTCTGGTGGGGACTGAAGCATTTGCTTCACAAATGCTGACCGAATAAAAGAGGGGCTTGCTAAACATAGCCGCCTCGAAGTGACCCCTAAAAAGCACCAGCACGGATCATCATGGAGCCGGCTGCAGCAACAGCTGCAGAGAGCGCCGCAGCTGCGACCTGCTGGTCCGCCACGGCAGATGTACCCCCTCTGCCAATATCCAGCAGCAGCTGTCGCGTCATTGTGTTGGGCTCGACGCCCTCTCGGCTCATCATCCGCTTCAGCTCAACACCTCTGTCCCTGCAAAAGCACACCGTATGTAAGAAATGGCCCCTACACATGTGCGCATACCTTAGGGACATGACACTGCATCCCTCACAGGCCACAACCTAAGGAGCACACAAGACCCTGTGACCTCTTTAGGCCATTGCTGTCTGTTGGAATTTATACAAGCAGCAAGCAGCAAGCAGCTAGCGCGCCTGCTGCTTGCAACCATTGTACAAATGCGAACAGACCACCCTACAATTGCAGCAAGACATCAAAGGGAAGAAGGGGTAAGACGCCTGGACTTACCACTGGTGAGCACGCTCGCAGGCAGCCAGCAGGGCATTGTAGACGTGCACGGTGGGCTGCATGCCCCGACGCACCATGCGCTGGCGCACCTGCAGCGCCTTGCTCCAGTTGCCCTTCATGCTGCACAGCACAGGACACCTCGTCAACGACAGTCCATGCGCCAAGCCTCATGCCACGACATACCACATGATGGCACCGAGCACAAGACATATTCCTGGCCCCGCATTGCGGTCTTGGCCTAAGTCCAAGTCAGGCTGCATGACTGGTGAGATGCCAGAGGCTGTACTTTATCTCAGGACCAAGTGTCCATGTCAGCAGTAGGGTGGGTAGTAAGCTGTGAAGCATCAGCATCAGATTCCCTGCTCACCTGTATGCTGCAATGAGGCCGCAGTATGCGTAGTCTCTGGGGGAGTATCCCGCTGACTCCATGGCTGTCATGACGCTCTCGGCCTTCTTAGGCTCGCCCGCCATGCCGTACCCAGCAATCAGGGTCTCGTATGAGACTGAGTCTGGCTCAGGGATGTCGCCAAACAGCCGCTCGGCCATGTCAGCATGGCCTGACTTGGCGAGCGCACTCATGGCGGTGTTGTACATGATCGTGTTGGGCTCGATGCCCATGCGCTTTGCCCGGCCCAGCACGCCCAACGCCTGCACATGTTGTTTTGGTGAGAGGCAGTGCTCGATGGAAGAGGATGTGTTCTCACTCGAATCAATATATGGGTTGCTACCCCTGCCCCTGTATAGGATGAAATGATGCTGCAAAGGCATATCAAGGTGTCTAGAAGAAGGTATTCTACGCCCTTGCACAAGAACGCAACTGATGATATGTCGCAGAGCATTACCTCATCCCATTTGCCAGCGCGCTCATAAGCAAGCATCATGGCCCCGCAGACAACCTCGTTCATTGCTGACCGGGCTCCGGCTGGCCGCACGCCCCTTCCGGGCGCCTTGCTCTTGTGCTCATTACCGCGCATCTCCAAACCCCACTTTGCGCCAGGCACCACATTGGACAGCTCCTGCAAGGCACAGAGCCTGTTTGAGGTCTGTTGGCCTGCAAGGCAATTCTCGATACATGTGCGTACAGGCATATGTGGCATTTAAAAATGGAGGTGAATTCAAAGCCTTCCTCGACATCTATCGACCCAAAGCTCTGGCGTAATAGGGCTGTGCTGAGCCTTATTGGATCTTTATTATGATGACTTACTGAAGCAAGCTCTAAAACTTTACCCACTTCAGTAGCTCTTCAGGGAGTCCTCACCATGTGTGTATCCCTCAAGGCACTGCTGCGGAGAGGCGGCCGCTGCAGCAGCTCCGGTGCGCTGGTTTGCTGGGATGCGGCAGCAGGCGCAGCAAAGAGGCTGAAGGGCTCCTCTGCTGCAGTGCTGCTGCTGCCCGAGATGGTGGCCTGCCCAGGCAGGTCATTGGGCAGGAAGGCTGCTGCGCTGTCCTGCTTTGGCGGGCTGCCGGCCAACACCTGCATGCACGCCAACACTGAGTTCTACCCCATGCAGGCTGCAAGGTTCCACAATACCCAGAGGCAGTCAAGATGTCCTGCGCAAGAGCCTCAAGAAGACCTATATTCAGGCAAGTCCACATGAAGACATTCTTGCATTACTCTACAGCAGAAGCGAAGGAGAGCAAATGGACAGAGATGTATATCGTAAGCCAATGTTCTGGCATTGTGCAGCGAGTGTGCAGCGAAGGTGTCACACCTGCTCTGCAATGGCTGTTGGCATGTCGCCATAGCTGCTGTTGCTGTCTGTGCTGTTCCGCCGGTTGTTGCTCGCCAGCTGCATGCGATGCTGGAAGCCCTCTGACAGCATATCAATGCCCCGGCTGCTGCCGGCATGCTGCGCTGCGCTCTCGCCATGGCTCAGCCCCAGGGGGTTTCCAGACCACCCATCGTAAGCAGCATGGCTCTGTGCCTCTGACGGCGCGCTGCTGTTGTGTGTCACTGCCTCATGTGAAGCTGCATGGGATGCTGCACCCCACTGCAGCGGTGTGTCTTCCAGGTGAAACATCTCCTGTGGCCCATCGACATCGTGCATCTCTGCCTCCAGCTCGCTGAACAGCTGCACATGCATGGCACGCATCATTTGTTGCCCACAATCTCCCAAGGTCAGGCCGCTGCTTTGCTGGGCAGTACTGTGCACTTCATGCTGTCATCCACCATGTCAATGCACACCAATGGCCATCTAGCCCTCTCAAGAGATGGCGGTGAGCATTGACACACGGCAGCCAGAATGAAGCACACAGGCATAATGGTGCTCACGAAGAGGAGGCCTACCTTCTCGGCCATCCCCCACTGCCCGTGCTCGCCCAGAGCCTTCAGCAGGGCGGAATAGGTGTATGCGTTGGGTTCCACATGGTTGCCAGAAGCGTCGCGCTTCATGGCATCCAGCGTCTTCAGTGCGCGCTTCCACTGCTTCGCATTGCCCAGGGCTGTGATGAGCGCTGTGTATGTCCTCACATTAGGCTTCACACCGTTCTGCATGACGCAACCCTCTGTCAGAGAGCGTACTGAGAGCGCAAGACTCAGCTGAACAGTCGTGTGCTAGTAGGTGGAGCAGCTACTGCATCAGACAGACAACAGGATCATGATGTAAGCGGCAAGCAGTGCTGTTACTACACAATTTGATCAGCAGTCCCAGCATGTGCCCCATAGAGCGATAGTGGGAGCATTGTCACCATAAAGTAGCGTATCATGTGGCCTACCTGGTGCATCCAGACAATGACACGCTCTGCACGCTCCCACTGCGCGTCCGAGCCCAGCGCGCTGATCAGAGCTGTGCAGGACACTACATCTGGCTTGATGTTGACCTCCATCATCTCGTCAAACAGCTCCACAGCACGCGGCCACACGCTCCCAACTGCACAGGCGCTGATGGCTGCTGCATATGCATGACCTGCAGGCAGATGTCAGAGCCTCAGGCAACGTGCATATGGCTGCCCCAACATCTTCGCACTTCCGACAGCACAATGTAGTTGACAATCCAACTTTGCCATCTGCTTGAAGAGCAGGGGGCTTGGGCTGATAACTTGAGGCCCAACAGGGGCTGGCGGCAGATGCTCAGGGCCATCCTCCATGCACTCATCTTGGGCATGCTCTCTGTGAAATAGACACCAGCACGCCCGAAGTTTTCTCAGGAGGATGTGTACCTGTGGGCTGGCAGCCGGCGGCCAGCATGTCGTTCCAGATGTCGAGAGCTTTCTCCCAGGCGCCTCCATCTGCAGCCGCGCGCATGGCGGATGTGAAGGCGTGCACGCTGGGCGCCAGGCGGGATCCAGCTGGCGCGTCGCGCATGCGGTCATACATGGCTAGCGCTCGGGCTGTGTCGCCCTTGCGTGTGCACACCTCCAGCAGCGTGGTGCACATGCGGCTGTCTGGCTCGCAGCCTGCAGCCACTGCATGGTCCCATACCTGCACACATACAGAAGGGTTGATACCTGGGTGACACTAGCATAAGAGTTCCTGCTATTGAGTGAGCCTAATTCTGCATAGACATGACACAGGCGCATCTTATTCTGGCACATGATGGCTTCAGTGAATGATGGTTCCAGGATGGGTGCCACTGCCACAGCAGCAAGCCTCTCTTGAAGTGAGGTGACTTGCTCAGGGAGACTCTATCCCAGAATCGAGGAACTGGTACAAAGTCATATGTGCACACCTTCAGCGCCCTGTCAATGAGGTTTCCAGCAAGAGCAGCCCGCATTGCAGCTGTGTATGTGAATACTGTTGGCCTCAGTCCAGCTCCGCCCTCTGCTACCCTCGTTGACATCCAGTCATAGATGTTGAGCGCCAGCAATGCCTGTCCATGCTGCGAGCACACCCTGCAACACATAGAAAAGGCTCAGCCATCAGATAGCTCTCTTGAGGCAACGCATGAGTGACGAGCAAGCAGGGCTGCATACACAACTCATGCAGCCTACAACAGGCTTCAAGGCCTTCTGTGATGAGCTTCAGGGCAGTTTTGTAGAGCTGCGTCTGAACACGGAGCAGCAATACTGGCTATAGACCACTCAGAACAAGTCAAACCATCCTTTTAATGAGAGAGGGCCGCCACCACTCGGGCAAGAGCACATGCCTGATCAGAGTGGTGCAAAGGCGGTCATCTGGGTGGTGTCCAATGGACTGCAGCCAGTCGTGCAGCATCAGGGCGCGCCTCCAGGTCGCCTTGCTGCGCCCCAGAGCTGCAACCAGCTTGTCTAGCTCCCTGTTGTTCAGGCCACGGCCTGTGACCTGCACCACAAGGTACCTGCTTTCAGGTCCAGCTTCAAGTATGACGTGCTGTACTTGCTGCCCTCAAGCATGCAGTGTTGCTGCTGCATCATGTCCAAACTAGTGTCTCAATCCTCCATCAGATCTCATGGCTGGGGCAGTGCAACAAACCTGGGAGCATTGCTGAGCAGGTCTAGGAGGGCTGAGGATGATTGAATGCCATACCTTGTGTGCTGGAGGGAGGTCGACGCTGGCTGTTGCGTCAAGCAACCGATACAGGGCTGCCGGGAGGCTACCTGAGGCCTGGCTTCCGTGCTCAACAACCTGTAGAAAGTGAACACGTCACGCTGGAGCGCGCGCCTTCGAAAGCCGCCAAGAAGGCCAAGCCGGCGCGCAAAGGACATTCTGATAATAACAACATGCATCAAGCCCGTGGGGACATGGCTGAGGTCTCCAGGCATAAGGCCGAGGAAGGTTCTAAGAGACATCCATACCGGAAGAGCGTTCGGGACTGTGTAGCGCTGTCCTTTGCCAATGGATCGCTGCTCCAGCTCAAGTGCTTGCGCACTGACGGCGAGAGCACTCTGCCGGTTGGCACCCAGGGCCCGTGCATTGAAGGAGCCTGAAGGTCCTGACTGGGCAGTGGGATTGAGAAAAGCCTTCTGCCCGAATGTGATGGACCCTCTGGAGGCTGAAGATGACAACGAGCTTCCAAAGGCCTGCTCCCCACCGGGAAAGAACTGCAGGCCCCCAAAGGTGGCGAGCGCCATACTTGCTAGTGCCTGTCTCCGCCTACTGCGTGCTCAATGCTGCTCACCCCCTAAAGTCCTCCCTTTGATATCACACTTTATGCTCAGCAAGTTTATGCAAACTTCACCGTCTCGTTATTCGGCGTGTGGTAAACCTGCCGCAGCTGCATGAGACAGCAGTGCATGGGCTGCTATCGTCTGAATTGGCCACGCCAGCCCGATCCGAGCTGGAGATAATGAGGGTTTGGCCCATGATGAGAGAGGGTTAAAGGGTGAATGCATCTAGAGCTCATGGGTGAATCGGTGGATTTAATCGGTAACAGATGGTAGTCATCAAGCCGTGCTAGAGCCAAGGTGCCTCAAGGGGGCCGTTCTTCTCGCAATTTCTCGTGGGATACTTGCTGAGAGCTTTCCTGGGCGACTATCACGGCGCCATGGGGATCTGCTACTCCTGCGTTGACAATGCTTCTGTCGAAGTGATCGAGCGGGTGTGTGGGGCTTCCGCTCAAGCGTGTGCTATGTACTGACATTTCTTTGGCACTGGGTCAACCCAATGTAGTCTACAGACGCCTGAGGGCTGCGGATCTGCAACACGCGCCGAGTCCCTCGCGGTCACTTGTAGGGATAGGGCTTGGTGCTCAAGGCCATGTATGGCAAATAGAAGCCTCGAATGTGCCTGAGTGTGGTTAGCCATACTGCAGCAAAACGCAGTCGCAGCATGTAGTCTGTCGGTGCACCCTTGCCGGTGGCTGACGTCAGTTGTGCTGTGCAGTTTGGCAAATTCCACAGGATAGCACAGCCAGGCTTCAATTGCGTCTGCTGCCTCATAGGTATGAACTCCTGGTCTGTAGCATACCTTTCATGAGCGTGACTACGACTGGCAGCCTGCAGAAAGTTTCATTCTGCGAGAGATGTCAAGCCCTAGGTCCATGACCCTTGTCGTTGTGATGATGCTACAGGAGAATCAGTTGCTGGGAGCTTGTCTCTTCGTGTGCAGCAGCTGGACGTGCGCTGCGAGACAAAGACGAGGGACAATGTGAGGCATACCTGCCCTCGCCTAGCTCATGCATGTGCTTACAGAAGCATGAGCAGCATGAGAGTTCTCGACAGCAGCCAAGGCACACTGTTCCGCACTGCAACACAGCATATCTTGCATATTGTCTAAGTAGTGAGGGTGCTGCTATGCAGGTGTTTGTAAATGTTGTAGTCTCAGTGCAGTACCAGGTGGGCTCAGAAGCACAGGATGTTAGACTTGCCCTCATTGATGCAAGGTCGCTGCTGTTCTTCTTAAGCACGACAAGGCATGCACTCACCAGACAATTCTTACCGCTGCAGGTGGAGAGGGATAACCTATATAGCGCCTTCTATAAGCTGACAGACTCCTCCCGGCAGATCACCTCCTTCGTGTATGATTGCAGTGCGTCCCGACTACATGCACTCGTCTGCATTTTAGCTCGTTGTGGGTTTCTGGTGTTGAGGACCTTCTGTAGTGAGACTCCTACACTGGTAAAACATGACATGACAGTTCATTTGCGTACTTTAATACACAGAAGGAGGCTCAAGCTTTTGGTGTCTCATTTGAGTGTTCTGTCATGTGCAGTACGAGCCACAGTGCCCAAGATCAATTTGGATGACGTCTTCACGGTGGGTTAAACACCCATTCCTTCCAATATACCCTGCGCTGTATGCTTTGCCCCCTGCATATTGATAGCCAGATGAGGTGAGCAGTAGGTCTTGCTTCGCTCGATTGCTAGCGTCACACTGCATGCAAGTTTGTGGGTGCTCTGCAGACCAAGGAGGAGATTGCGCATGACGTAAAGGAGCAGCTGACCAAGTCGATGTCCTCTTTTGGCTTCATGATCATCCAAACCCTGGTCACGGACATTGAGCCCGACATGAAAGTCAGAGCTGCCATGAACGAGATCAATGCAGCGCAGCGTATGAGGTACTTGCTCTCTCCACTGTTTGCTGGGGCTGGGACTTGAGGTGCATTGAACACTGTCCTAGGACTCAGATGACATACCAACTTGACGTGCTTCAATTGCCCAGGGTGGCAGCTGTGGAGAAGGCGGAAGCTGAGAAGGTGCAAGTGGTGAAGGCCGCAGAGGCTGATGCGGAGGTGAGCTCTATCAATTGTTCCCCGGCAGACATCCAGCTAGCTCTGGCCTAGCTCGCTAGCTGATTGTCACCTCTCATGGTGACATGTCCACAGAAGAGCTTGGCACGCTAAAGGGTGGTGTGGTCCCTGTGTTCTCAGCCGCCACTGTGACCTCACAAGTACGCAGAGCACATGGCGGTCAGGCTATGACCATCCGCAGTCACCATGCACAGTGTCCCGTTACTCTGGCATGCTGCAGGCCAATAAATCAGCATGCCAGGGTGTTGCTTGGACACGTGTAGACAGCGTCCATCACAGCGTCCATAGTAATGTTTCCTTTTGGCATGCCTGCAGGCCAAGTACTTGGCGGGGCAGGGTGTGGCCCGGCAGCGGCAGGCCATCATCAACGGCCTGCGGGATAGCATCAAGAACTTCTCGAATGACGTGGACGACGTCAACTCCAAGGACGTCATTGAGATGATGATGATCACCCAGTACTTTGACATGCTCAGAGACGTGGGCGCCAGGTGAGCAGCTGCTTTTCGCATCACTCTGTGTCGATTCAAAAGCCTAGGCACTGTGCATGCACTGCTGCTTGACCAGGGCCTGTGAGAGGGCTCCTGCAGAGCATCTTTGCAGAGCGTCGTTCTGCAGAATTGTGTTTGGCTGCATGCCTTCTCAGGATGAAGCAAAGTGGCCGGAGGAGGAGGATGCATACAAACTGTCATGGAGCGTTGATCTAACTGCCTGCCCATTGGCTTGCGCGGCAGGCTTACAAAGATCTGACTTGGCCATGCAGGAATGCGACTGTATTGTTGCCGCACACGCCCAACATGGTTGGGGACATCAGCGCACAGATAAGGAATGGCTTCCTGCAAGGACAGGCCATTGCTCCAAGCTCCAACCAGATGGACCGCTGAGATCGCTCATCAACAACATGTGGAAGTCACTGCAGTGCCTTCATGCCTCTTCTCTAGGACCACAAGGGGAGAGGCCCGCAGCAAATGCAGCGTAACAAATGTCCTCAAGGCTACATCTTTCCAGATACTGCAAAGCTGAGCACGTTGACCTACAGTGTTGTCTCACAGCAGATCCTGTGCGGCATTGCAGCTCAGGAGAGCTGGCTTATGGGAGCCCTGTTGGGCATTTTTCAGCCATACTAGCATCTTCTCAAGACTGTATCTTTCTGGCTTCGGAGTGTGCTCAAGATAAGTCAAGGAAAAATGGCTCCTGTCTCTACACATCCTCAAGCAATATGTCAAGGTTCATTTGAGGACTAGTCTGCTTTGCAGCAGCATGTTGCTGATGCTAGGCAAACCTGCAGCAATGGGTCAGCCTGCCTGATGCCTGCACCAAGTGCAAAACCCAAGTCCCAAAAGGGAAGCTGTGGAGGTGCCCACCATTGCAGGGTCTATGTGCGCCCCTTTCTGCGTCAAGTGCCGAGCGCGCACCTGGCCGGTAGGGTCCTGAGAAACCCCGTTGCAACACCTCAACAATGCAGCGAAAGCGATGCGTTGAAGGCATCTTTGGATAATCTCTGTATTCCAATGGAGACTATTTCTCCATGTTCTGGGTGCCCTCCTGACTGACACGGCATTTTGGGTGACGACTGACGAGGGTGCAATATTTCTGACATGGTACTGTAGCTCTGACCAACAGCCACGAGCCTCTGAAGTGTAAGTTGACATTGACTGCAGCTGCCAGTAGTACTGGACTAGTCAGCTAGTTCAACAGAAGTTCTAAGATGACCATATGCTAAAGATAAGCTGGCAACTTTCCATTGAAGACTGTGGCTTGCTACCATACCACAGATGTTGAGGATGCCAATCCTGTAGACTGAAAGCATGAGGTCTACCTAAGACTCCAAGACTCTGAGAGCCTGGCTCTTTGTAGAATTGAGCATGCTGTTAGCTCAGCTGTCACATCAAAGGGCCTTCCGTCTGCATGAAAGTGCTCAAAGTCCTAAGCTGATCGTTCCTCAGCTTTGTATGCAATTATTTCATGATGACTGGTGTATGGACAAGCGCTCCTGACAGCACCAGGCTGTGTTGCCTAACAGGCTGAGACCTGCTCAGCTTCCGGGATTCTGGAAGCGAGCGGATGATTACTGAAGCCTCGGACCCGGCCTTCACTCTTTGATGCTACCTTTGGAACGCTACTTAAAGACACGAGCTATATGCAACCGCTTTGGGCTCTGCAGGTGGGTCGTTGAGCCCGGAAGGAGCGCAACCCCTGCGCTTGCCTGTCCTGATCTGGGCAGCCAGAAACCAGATCAAAGCCCCGGATATCTCGCACAGCACCAGCACGGACGTCATAAGCTTAGAGGCACATCAGGCAGGTGAGCGTGAGCCCTTACATAAGTTCTTCAAACTGAAGGCTTAGCCTGAGCTAACTTTCAGTTTCTAGCAGCTGAGGTGAGCCGCTTGAGGCGTGACTGGCGCATTCTCGTGGAGGCACGACGTGCAAGGCGCAGAGATATGAGAAGGCTAGGTGCATGCGTGCAGTGTGGTACCAGATAACCGCAACTTCAGCAAATAATGAAACAAGGCTCTTAGGATGCCAGGCAAACTGGATGGCAATCACTACAATTGTGAGGAAAATGACTGTGCACACGTGCTCGTGCAGGTACAGATCGTGGACCTTCCCGTGGACGCCTGGGCCCTTGTCAGGCAACGCATGACTTTCAGGGACTGGGGCAAGGCTAGCGGAACGAGCCGCGCATCCAATGCTATGAAGAGACACATTGTCGTGGCGGATCTGGATCGTGAGCAGCCTGCAAGGAGCCGTGTCGGCATAGCTGAGCAAGTCTGCATGGAGCAGCTGCGCCTCGACTTGTGGCCCACGTGTCACTCTCTATGGATCAGTTTGTGCTTCTTGTTTGACACAGAGCTCACTCAATCCCAAATCAATCAAATCAAGAAGGCAAGCGAAGCGCTGCCATTACTTCACGGCCTACATATCATTGGCAGAAGCTATCCATATGTGGCCACAAGGAGCAGCTCTGAAGCCGTATTCATTAACAGCCTTGCCAGGCATGCATCGGTGCTGACCTTGAAGGTCTTGCCCAAAGTGTTAACAATGGCTTTCGACCTGCCCAGCTTACAGCACCTGGTGCTAGAACTGGAAGCATTCCATACCACACCATCCCATACCAGTCAAGGTTTCAGGCCAACCCATGGGAACCCCTTGGCGGCAGTGTGCGGGCTAACAAATATGAAGACTCTGTATGTGCACTACCATACTTTTGAAATCGGCCCGATTTGCATTTGCGGCACTGTGGATATGACGGCTTGTGTGCAGTTGCAACATGTGACTTTGCGAAACGTGCTTTTTGAGGGATCGCTGGTTTTGACAGCTTGCATGCAATTGCAACGTGTGACATTGCACGATGTGAGCTCTGAAGGGAAGCTGGTCTTGCCAGAAGAATGCCCTGTACATGTCATCAACGAACGTAGGTTTCTCAGGGACAACATAGGCGCTTGTGCTGACCTGATAACGGGGCTGACTTTGCACAATGCCCCATACTGGGAAGGACATCCCTGTTACCGGTACCGATTTTGCCCCCCAGATAATTATCGGCTGCTCCAGCATGCCCCGCACATGCAAAATCTGAAGCGGCTTCAGGTCAAGCTGGGAAAGAGAGACTTTTGTGATAGAAACCTACTGAGACAAAATGAGGAGGTGCCCCTAACGATTGAAAGCTTGCCAAGCTTGGAGGTGCTCAAGATAGAGATGGACGGCAATCTATGGGTCTGCATGGAATTTGCGCAAGCGCTGACCTCGCTGGTCATCATTGCAACAGGGACCTTGCGTCTGGCGCGGGGCCATTCATGTCTAGAACAAGAGGCTCTGCCCGCACCAAAGCAGCTGTACCTAAGATCAAGCGCTGCCTTACCGTGCAATCACCGGGGTGAAGTACACGAACCTTATGTGGCAGGGATTAGGCTTATGGATCACATAAAGTTGGGGCAAGATAACTGGACTGCACAAATACCCAGCACTTTTAAGCCAGGCAACCTGAATCAGTGTAGATGTGGTGCATGTCCTACATGCCTGGTGCAAGCTGGCGTGCCAATCCTATGTGAAGAAGCATGGACGGTTGATGGATTTCAAGCCAATGTGATGGGTATGTCTGACTTTTATAGGAATGATTGGCTTAGTTACCACGGGAAGCGCGCAGCCTAATGGAAGTAGAGGCTTTTCAGAATGTTGCGGGCCATCCTACATTGTGTTTGTGAAATTGCATGGTCAGTAATTCCCAAGCGCACATGTACATATGTAAAGATACACGCCGGATTGCATAGACTTTTGATGTCAATAATGCATAGGTTGCCCCTTATGGCCTATGACAGGATGACGACTGCTTCAGGCATCACCCTAGCATTCGCAGAGTGATGGATTTCAAGCAAATTTGATGCCCCCTTGCAATGGCCAGCGCTGATCTGGGGTTGGGAGCTTGCATTCTTCCCATGAGCTGAGGCTGTCCCGAACAAATGGGCATACCAATAGATGTGTTCATGCGCTGTGTTCACGAATGACTCCACCCCTTGGAGGGTTCTCAAAGCTAAATGAGTTCATTACTATATTTAGCTGGGAATGGAAATTTCCTAAAGACCGGTGCATGGTGACCCCGGGCCTCTAAGTTCTTCAATTCTTTATTTTGTCTTGTCCTAAGCTGCGCCATGATTAGCTGCCGACCCCTGGTGTATCTTGAGGTCAGGTTGCCAGAGACTGTCCATGTCGGGAATGAAAGAGCTCTGATGAGCTGTGGAAAGAGCTTGCAAATGATGTGACTGCTGGCGGGAGTTCAGGCATACAACCGCCTTTACCAAGGCCTCAGGCGCATGCACCTCCCAGGATGGTGATGTAAATGCAAGTATACAAGCCACGATACAGTGATGTAGGCATTCCGCCTGCTCAACCCAGAGGGCGCATCCAGTTCTCATACTTTCATCGGCAGTGTCTGCAGTGTGTCAGCTTCTGAGATTCTGGAAGCGAGCGGATGATTGCTGAGATCTCGGACCCGGCCATCCGTCTGAGGCTGACTATGAAGCGCTGATGAAGAAAACCGTATACTGGCGATCTTCTTCAGCTTTGTTGATAGATCGCTGAGCCTGGAGGGTGTGCAACCCGGCGCATGCCTGTCTTGACCTGAGCAGCCAGAGACCAGGCTATAGCTTCGGGTTCCTCGTCCTTGCACCCGCAATAAGCAGTGGAGACACATCAGGCACTCCAGATATACCGACAGGTAAGTGCATGCCTACTTGTGGGTGTCTTGAGCTTTGGGGTGAGAATGGAGTAGAACCTCTTAGCAGCTCAGCAGCTCAGCTCCACATAGCACAACACTTGTGGAGGCTCATGTGCAAGGCGCACGAATGTGAGACGTCTTGATGCGGGCTTGCATGATGTACTCTTTGGAAGGACACAGGAACCTATTGTGAGCCTTTTAGGCTGCCAGGCAGAGTGGATGAGGCTGATAACCAACCTGAAAACCGAGCGGCAACTCTCTGTGCAGAGATCATGGACTTTCCTGTGGACACTTGGGGCCTTATGAGACAATATATGGGTGGTAGAGACTGGGGTAAGGCTTGCTGCACGAGTCGTGCATCCAATGCTATGAGGAGACACTTTGTCGTGGCAGATCTGCGCGGTGAGCAGCCCGCAGGTAGCCATGAGGGCAAAGCTGAGCAACTACACATGAAGCAGCTGCGCCTCGACATGTGGCCTAGGTGCCACTCCTTGTGGGTCAATCTAAGCCGACTGCCCATCGCTACCGAGGTCACTCAATCCCAGATCGAGGAGATCAAAGAGGCAAGCGAAGCACTGCCGGTGCTTCACAGCCTACACATCATTGGCAGAGACTGTCAATGGGTGCCTCCCGCAGAAAACAGTATCGAAGCCGTGCTCATGGACCTCCTTGCCAGGCACGCATCAGTGGTGACACTGAAGTACATCAACATGAGAGTGCCTTTCAATCTACCCATCTTACAGCACCTGGTGCTGGAGTTCAAGCCATTCCATACCAGCAACGGCGCTCAAGATTATGGGCCTGCATACAATAACCCTTTCGCAGCAATTAGCAGGCTAGAGAATCTGAAGACCCTATACGTACACTATCATAGGTATCGTCTGCCAAAGGGTTTTTTTGCATCTCCTAGAAAGAGACACACACTCGGGGGAGCTGCAGATTTGACAGGGTGTGTGCACCTGCAACATGTGACCTTGCGAGATGTGACCTACCAGGGCAAGCTTGTTTTGACAGCTTGCATGCGCTTGCAGCAAGTGACATTGCAAGATGTGGCCTTCAGGGGCGAGCTGGCCCTGCCAATAGGGTGCCCTGTGCAAATCATGAGTGAGCGCACATTCCTTAACGATAATATTGGCACTCTTGCAGAGCATGTCACAGTGCTGAGTTTGCACAGCATGTCTGTCGAGGATTTGCAGTGTTGGGGTGGCATTTTGGGCAACAACTGGCTCTTCCAATACGCGCCGGCGAACATGCTGCAGAACTTGAAGCGGCTGCGGGTCAACCTGAGAAAGGAAGATTTTGCTGCTGAGTTTACACGCGGTGAGAAGGAGGTGCTGTACATGATTGTTGAGGATGTGCCTAGCTTGGAGGATTTCGAGCTAGAGATGCAGTGCAATCTGTCCATCTTAATGGGTCTTGGACATGCGCTGACATCACTGGTGATAATTGCATCAGGGACCTTGGAGATTCGGGGAACAGAGAAAATGCCCCCCTCAAAGTACACATACTTTCAGTCAGGCGGTGCATTTCTGCCTTGCTTCAAATTGGCAGCAAAGGCACCCTTTGAAAGAGAGGTCTGGACAGGCGTAAGGCTTGACGATCATATCAAAGAGAGGCAAGATGGTTGGACTGTGCAGATTCCCACCACCTTCCAGCCAAGCAACCTGACACAGTGCTGTTGCGGCGCATGTCCTGCATGCCTGGCGCATGCTGGTGTGCTTATCCAGTGTGAGCATGCATGGACCAGTGATGGCTTTCAAGCAAACCTGATACCCTCTCCCAGCGAGAAGCTGTGACTTCTTCAGACCCAGGCCGCTTGCAGCCTTCATTGCGTCAGGTCAACTTGACAATCTCGATTGTCATACAATATGCAGGGTACGTATGGTTGTTTGTGTGAATGTATGGTGACTGACCCATGGGCGCGCATATGTAATGGGCTACTTCCCTAATCACCCAGACCAATGGTATCCTAGAGGTGTAATAGTACTACGCTAGCAGCTTCATGCTCCAGCAAATTGTGAGCTGAAGGCGCGTGCTTCACAATTGTTTCAGGCATCTCCCTCTGTTTTAGCAGGGGCAAAAGCCCTGACCTTCATGTTGTACAACTTTGATAGATTTCCCGAGGGGCCTGAGCGCTCTAGCTTCAACCTGGCGACCACATCTGGTGCAATGGAAGGCCCAGCCGACTTCAAGGTACTGACAGCCCTGTCCAGCGGCTGTGACAGTGGCTCTTTCATGCTTGAAGGCCTATCGTCACCCTGTAAGCATCTGTTGAGGGAGAGGTTTTCTGTCTCGGGCCTTTGGTAAAGGAATGGCACCCTGCATGACAAGGCATTGGACTCAGCAGCATGACCACAGAGTGATACAAGGATGGTCACCACGAAGTTTTGTATGCTCCATATCAGTATTGTGCAGAGGACACCAGACAAAGCTGCTTCAATGCCAGGCCTCACAGAACCATGAGGGCAGGTCTGCAAGGCCTTCCAGATCCCTTATCTGATGTGTTTGTGTGGATATGTACTCACATCACAGACTCGGGATCTGGTATGCTGACGGTGGGTTGAGTGGGTGGCCCTTCTGGGTGCTCCTTCTTAAATTTCCTGTATGCCTGCATGTTGATCGCGCTCCTCGAAGAACACTTATGATCCTTTTGGGTGTGTAAGGGGCACTGCAGTAGCTTGTGTGTGCCTGGCATGCTTATCTGCACCACAGCCACCACCGTGCTGAACACCTGCCGAATAGTGACTTGCCAGATAGAGAAGCAAGACAGGTACCATTTCCAGGGTCTTGACAGCTCCCTGGTAGATTGTATCACTGGGCCGCGGGGAGAGCTCAAAGCCAATCTGAACAGCTTTCAGGCAGGCCTCCAGGTCGTTGCCGAACCGCATCGCCTGCACTAGTCAGTGCCAAGTCTGAGAGTGCCCACCCCTGCCTGGACTGCCATGTCAGCCTGATGACGCTGTGAACTGCACTGTCAGGCAATGCTAGAGGAAAGTGGTCCGGCACCACCAAAACGGGCGGACTGCTCACAGCTTCTCAGGCACAAGCGGCACATCTTGCAAAGCATGTACCATCACAGTAGCCGATAGGGGTCCACGAGTGCATACCGCTAAGAGATGACCAAATAGCTGCTCATGCATATTTGCCTCGCCCAGGAAGGAGCACATCAGCAGCTGCTTCTGAGCCAGACGGAGCCCAGGACTGCTGTAGATGTCTCCATAAAGATGGCGCCTGCACGTCAACACAGCTATTGACATCTTGCACTGTAGCAAAGCGTGCCTGTGCCAGACTCACAGGCGTGGTATGGGCTTTGTAGTAGCCGCAGCAATTCTGCTGACAGGGAACCTGGCCTGCCGAGGGAAGGGTGTATAGGGGACAATGCAATCTACCTGATGTACTCAGCCAAGACAGGATCCACTGCATGCATCTTCTCCCGGACAGTATCAGTGACGCTTGTGTACACCAGCTCAAAGGCGTCTCCTGGCTGGCCACCAATCTTTCCGGGACTGTCCTCTTCCAACAGCTGCGATCCCACAGAAGCATGAATATTGCACGCTGTGCTGCTGCACATACTTCCAAGACGCTAGATGCATTCTTTGCATCCCATGGGCATCCTTGCATCACAGCGGCACGTGCAGCGCAGACTCGTTCCCTGAAGTTCATAGACTGAAGAGCATGGTGACAGGCTTTACCTTTGCAGCATGCAGATGGTTGGTTGCAGCTAGACATGGCCCATAACCAGCTACCCTGTGAACAGCAGCTACTTGAAGGCACATGACAATCCGAAAATCGGACGTTCGGTCGGTTTCGCATGTTGCTGCAAAGCCACGTATGTTCAGCTCAGATACTTCCGTCATTTGGGAAGGGTCTTACACAATGAGGTGCCTCACACATGCCCTGACTTCTGCCAAGGTGCAGCCTTCTGCGTAGCACTTGTGACCCAGCTCTGCAACGATAGAAGCTCTCAAGCAGATTTGAGGTGGATTCACAGAGTGCCTGAGAGGTGTTCTAGTGCATGTCACCTGGGAGGATGTCCCAGTGATGAAAGGTCGCCGCCATAAACAGCCGAGTCAAGGCCTTGTCTTTGCCCGACATCGGCATCGTGACAAATAAGCTGATCCTGACGTACTTCGAAGTTCTGCAAGCAGCCTTGAAGGCCTTTCGGAGACCACAGTTACGCGGGTAACGCTGACTGATGGTTACTCATCCTTTACAGCACAAGTTGCCCCGCTCTTCCAGGTTGGCAGCTTTGCGGCAAATATTGGCTGCCCCCAATTTGCGGCATCAAGCCAAAGCCCGTTACTGACTTGACTGGTGTCTGACGGGTCGCCTCCAAGGCGTTTTCCCAGTGATCCAGGTATTATCACCTGGAGTGTCAAGCTGGGCCAGTGAACATTGTTCCCTTGTCGACGGGTTAACACTGGCTGCTGTGATCTGAATACAACGTGAAGTCCTGTTAGCAGAAGGGACACAAGGTACGCCGCTCTCTGCAATTGCTGGCAAATTTTGCTCGCCTGAGTCACTTTCGGAAAGAGGAGAGGCGATTTGTATCGCGTGGCTGTGACCGGGTACCGGGCCTTGATGAGTGCGTTGCTTACCATGAGTAAGCTAAAGTCTGTACGAAGTCGTCTGACACGGAGTACGCATTGAGTACGGTATCGTTTCAAAGGTGACAGCCACGCCCTGTTCCAGTGCGACGTTGCTCATTTCTGCAGACAGAACAGAGGGCTGCGTAATGGGGTGACGGATTCGAATGATGTCTTCGCTCGTCACAGCCGCGTGCCTCATCAGCGCACTGTGCTGGGGCACAGCAGCTGCCACAGACTCGGTTCAGGAAGGCAATGGGACCCCAGACCTGAAGCTGCTGTTCGTGGGCAACAGCCTGTTATACTACAATGGGGGCGCCTACAAGGTACAGCTGTGGTCCCGATTCTCACTCAGTTCTCATACACTGGTACAGGATTGAGAGAACAGCTCTTGTGACAGCCTTTCGGTGTGCCTGGAGTAATAAATTTTGCACCAGGTCCATTGCAAATTGAAGATACCGAGATGCCAGACCATTGCCCTGTCAATTTGAGGGAAGTGATACTGCTGGTCCTTGAGTGATACCTTTCTGTGTGCAGGTTCTGCACCTCTTCAAACCTGGACAGCACTGAGGACCATTTCCTGCAGCACTCGCATGACGAAGTGTCACGCTTCCGTCCTTGCACTTCACACTCTGAGATCACTGCTTGCCGCAGCTCAGCCCCGCACTGTTTGCATGCAGGTGGTCGCTGGGCTGCTGCACAACCACTTCCCCAACGCAACAATCCAGGCTGACCAGGTCGTGGGTCCCAACTACATGCTGTCCCAGCACCTGCAGCAGGCTCAGACGCCCGGCACTGCTCAGTACCAGACCTTAGCAGCCGACAGCAAGGATCACTGGGATGCAGTAATCTTCCAGGTCTGCCTCTTGAACAGCCCTCGTTCACAGCACTGTCCTGCACATAGGCTCTGTCATGCTAGTCAGCCCTTTAGCAGGATGGCGCACTGTGAGCCGTGACACACGGAGGGATCACGCATCTATATAATGTGCTCGCTCAGGGGCCATCCCATGACCATTGCTATGCAAGAAGGGACTTCTGCTGGCTGCTTGCAGCCATTATAATGTCTTATATATGCGATTGGGCGCAGAACTGTCAAGTCCCGGGTCTGCCACATGCAATGCGAGCGCTTCACAAGGAGGCAACTGCCCTATACCTATCAACGGACGTTGTGTTTGCACAGGAGGAAAGCCAGCAGGTTGCTCTGGGTGGCGACACTGACAGGAAGAGCTCGGATGCTCTCAAGCAGCTGGCCAAGCTGGCAGCTGCAAAAGGCGCCAAAGTAGGCGTGGACCTGACCTGGGCGTGGCTGGATGGAAAGAACCCGGACTTTCCAGACTTCAAACAGATGCAGGTACAGCGCATGTGTCATGTCAACATGTACCTGGATCCTACATCCCAGCAGATGCATGGAGCATGCCCTCCTGCTCTGCTTGATGTACATGCTTTCGCATATCATGCGCTAAGAGGGACTGCCGGAACAACTACTGTGTCTATCCTCTGAGTTCTGTCATTCTGAATGGCTGCACGGACAGCACCGCTAGGGATGTTATGAGCAGTCTGAGTGTTTTGTTGCATCTTGTGCCTCATCCACTGAGCACAGTCGTAAATGTAGGCTCTCTACACTTCCATTGTGCTGAGGAAAAGATCATCTCTCCGGCTCAGCAGTGTCAGAACAGGCAAGCATGCAGGGCCCATTTTGGTTGCTTGCGCAGGCGAAGGTGAACTCAGGAAACGCAGCCAATCTGAAGGACCTGATAGCAGCAGACGGGATCCCGGCGTTCATTGCGCCGGTGGGGTTAGGCTGGCTGGCGGTGGATGAGCTGGTGGATGCAGCCAAGTCAGGCGCCCCTGCGCTCGTGGAGGCAGAGCCCGATGAGGAGAGTGCTCAGCTGAGCATGCTGGACCAATCAGCCACTGCAGGGCAGAGTGCACCTTCAATGCCTGCACAGTCTCCGCTCGCGAGTCCTGGTCTCAGCCTGCAGGTAGATCTGAGTGGCCTCGTCGAAGTATTGTGCATATGATACGGTCTAGGGATCTGAGCGGCATCAAACTGTGGCTGTTGTACAAGCTGTGGCAGGAAAGGGCTGCATGTTGGGGCCTTTGAGTGCGCTAGGATAGACCATATGAGTGGCTTCCACTGCTGAACGTGCTCAGTGTAATGTGCAGAGCATCTCAATCAAGCAGATCTGTCAGCAGAGCGCTGCAGTGGAGGGAGCACTCAGCCCTGCTCAGGCGCCCTTGCCTGCTGCAATGGCACCATCTCAGGCAGCAGCAGCGCATGCGGCTTCAGCGCCTGGCGTTGCTGCCACTGCGCCCATGCCCGCAGCTCAGTCCAAGCAGGCAGCCGGGGCTGCCCAGCAGCTGCCCATGCGGCTGGCGAGCGCGCCCGCTACCCACCTGCCCACCACCGTGGCCAGCCTCCCATTCGTGGCAGGCCGGCGCCTGCAGGCCGCTGCCGTCAGCGCATTCTCCGGGCTCAGGGCAGGCTCCGGGCAGAGCTGGAGGGCAGAGGCCCTCTTGCCTGCCGCTGCTGCTGCCCGGAGACTGCTAGAGCCGCAGAGTAAGGAGGCCGCTGTCTTTATCTATGGCGCTGAAGCTGAGGCGCCCGCACCCAGCCCTGCCACAGCTCCCTCACCTGAAGCGCCTCTGCCTGGGGTCCCTTCCCCTGCGTCAGCTGCTTCTGAAGTGGAACAGGAAGGGTATCCCAAAGAAGGCCCATCTGAAGGCGCACCTGCTCCAGCCAACAAAGCAGCTCCATCCCCCGCTGCAAGCCCTGACAGCTCTCATGCACCAGCACCTGCAGCGTCTGTGAAGGAAGGGGCTGAAGCCCCAGCCAAGGAAGCCAGCACGCCCAGCAAAGGAGCTCCCTCCCCAGCGGAGAGCCCTGCCAGTGCACCCAGCCCCTTGAGAGCTGCTCTGGTGGAGGAGGAGCCTACTCTGGAGCACGAGAGCATGACAGTGCTCAAGAACGCTGCGGGAGCGCCAGCACCTGCAGAGGCCGCAGCTGTGGAGGGCTCCACAGGTGTGTCACACCTCTGACTTGTTTCTGGGCGGCTCCTGCACCGGCTTGCGCTCTGACAACCACAGCCATGCACGATTGTAGCCTGCGAACCATGCTTGTACAATGGGGGTCTACTGGAGCAGACGACCTTTTATCAGTGGTGACCGTGAAAGTAGTGCCTGTACTCCTCTTGATAGATGCCTGGGAAATGGTTGTCCATAATTCGTCATCTCCTAATGATGCCATGATTGCACTTGGCAGGCAAGTAACACCTGGGCATGTGCATGATGCAGGCGGTCTTTGCACTTCAGGCACCCTCCCGGCAGGGACAAGCACCTTTGCAGAGATGTATGCCTCAGACGGCAACCACCCAAGCAACGCAGGCACCTACCTGGAAGGGCTGATCATTGCCAGCTCCATCACAGGTGAAACCTCGCACAGCTGCATAATGTCCTAAGGCCCCTTCACAGCAATCCCATGGAGCTGAGATACAACTCTTGAGGTGTTGAAGTGCAAGACTATGCAGTCATCCATTTGACGCACCTGCAGAGGTACTGTCTGCAAGAAAGAGCACCACATGCGGGCATGACAGCTTCTAGATAAAGAGCCTTCAGCAGGATTCCTCACATGGCGTCATCATAACATTTGGTACTCATGTGTCTTGTGTTGCTCGCAGGCTGCAGGATGAAGGGCAACGGCTTCACGTTTGGGCTGGAGCCGAAGTGGTACTCTTTCCTGCAGGAGCTGTCAGACGCCATTGTGTTTGAGGCAACCCCAGCGCAGTTCCCCCCATACCCCTGGTCAAGCGCAGGCCCCAAGTGTGCTCTGAAGCCCTAGAGGCTCTCAGAGCAGGGCAACTGTTCCCGAGGGCTCCATCAGGCTGCGGCCCACCTGGCCTGCCTTTCAGCAGGGCCTGTCAGGTGCCGGCACTTCTGTGGGCAATTTTATTGCAGATTTCCCCATGCCCTGGTCATTCACTACGCTATTTGTGCCTGGGAAGTCTGGAGGCTCTCAGACTGCCCCCAGAGGCCTTACGATGCGCTGCAGCCTGGATGGACAGTGCTTATTTGCAGGGAACGTCAGATGCCATTGTGTCTAGGGCCCACCTTGCGCGATTTCAACCATATTATCTGGTCCAGTCTAGGCCCTATGTGTGCACTCGTAGATCTCTGAGTGAGTTCTCTTACCATGTGCGCTGCCAGGTGCCCGTTCTTGCAGAAGTAGCTGACACAATTTGAAGAACATATCAGCTTGGCGCTAGCTTGGCAGCCGGCTGCAGTGCAGTCCTCATCTTCCTGCCTAGATTAGGTCCAGGCCATTGCGCCCCTCTCTTGTAGCATAACTTGCAATGCATTGTGTGGGCAGCACTTAGCTGACAGAACGTGATGACTGTGGCCTTTTGCAATTTACTGGCACTGATTGCACCCAGGGGTCTTGACATGAGTGCAACACTACCCTGCGACCCCGAGCGGCGCAAGAATGGTCAGATGGCGACCAAGCAGCATCCCGCTGAGGAGATACCCCCACTGCTAGTGTCTCAGTGCTTTATGTAGAATGCATGCCCTAGGGAAGATTAAAAGGTCACTTCCTTTTCAAAGATGTGCTTTGGGGAAGATGGACGATGGCCCATTAGGCAAATGCATGCATGAGCTCAAGCTCCATATACTGCGCTCGGGCTTGCCAAGCACCACAAGAACAGCAATGCATGCTGCAAGGGGAAGGTCTTGTGGACTGTAGAAGACTCAGGCGCTTGTAGTTCATCTACTAGTATGCTGGGAGGTCTTTTGGGTATCGAAAGGTCTTGGATGTACCACAATGTGTATGACAGGGTCAACAAGGGCACTTGGAATGTGATGGCGTTACATGTGTCCAAAAGTTTTGGGATGCACCCTCTGCGACAGTTTGAGCGACCAGCGAGCACTATCAGTAAAACAGTTATGTCAGCAGCGAGCATGACAGCCTACCCAGTTGGGTGCAGCTGCTCTGACTGCTTGTCGCTGATATGCATATTGGTAAACTCTTGATAACAGCTCCTTGTGAGCTGATCAGGACTGTAAGGATATTCCTGGTACCAGTCGAGTTGCAAACCTATAAGGACATACAGCGATGATTAGTCTAAATTTGTTGTTACAGCCTCAAGCATCAGCAAGAATCAGGACCTGGCGAGCTCCCTTTCCTTCCCATACACATACACTGGCAGTTCTGATGAGCGCTCACAAAACATGCGGTCATGCGGTCAGCTAGGTCTTGAAAGTTTCGCGCTGTGATTCCCTATTTGTAGAGTGCAGCCCCTCGAGAGGCTCCCACTCCCATGCTGTTGCAGCAAAGACATCTGCCTTAGTGTTGATGAGCGCAGCACAGAATGCATCTAGTCAGAGGCCTCGAAGTCAGAGTCTCCTTCTGCATCATCATTTTCAGCCTCTTCCTCCTCGCTGCTGAGCTCCTCCTTGTACGTGACCTTTGCTGCCACCGCAGCACGCCGCGCCGGCCGCGCAGCCGCTGGCGCAACTGCAGCTGCCTTTCCACTGATATCCACCACCTGAACAGGAGACCTCTTGCTCTGTGTAATGCAGGCCACACTTACAAATACTCCTCTTATCCTGCTTTGTGAGGAGAAAGAGCTGTATCAAGTCTTAGCATGTCAGCAAGATAGAGCAACCTGTGATGAGGTGAGTAGGTCTAGTACCTCGTCCTCACTGTCTGCATTGCGGTCAGGAGAGGCAGGGGCAGGCGCCATGCGCGACTTGGCGGGCTGCGGCTTGGCCAAACCAGAGGCCTTGTTGAAGGGCGACTCCCTCATGCGCCGTACCTTGCCCTGCAGTGCAGGTAGCTGTCAGGTTGATGTCAGTGAAAATATCAAGGGGTTTGCGGGAGTCTGTCACAGCATATATGGGAACACTGCTGCACTCTTGAGTGTTGCAGGCAATCCATGTGCTACCTGACCTTTGTCCTTTGCAGTAACTGCCTCTGCATGGGGAGGGGGAGCCTGCAGGCGCTACCAGAGGACATTGCCACACCTTGGGTACCACAGCCGGGGACATGACCTCCTCATCGTCTGCGTCCTCAACGGCCTTTGCGCGGGGCCGGCGCTTGGCCGCAGCGGGCGCCACGGCAGCGCTCAGTGACGTGGCGGCTGCTTTGCTGGCTGCCGGCTTCTTGGCAGCCAGCACCCTGCACATGCAGCCCATCATCACGCCCATACAGCACTAACCTGACATGC
The DNA here is from genome assembly GCA_963930925.1 of Coccomyxa viridis. Taxonomy (NCBI): domain Eukaryota; kingdom Viridiplantae; phylum Chlorophyta; class Trebouxiophyceae; family Coccomyxaceae; genus Coccomyxa; species Coccomyxa viridis. Next base: position 125,374 of record CAWVOJ010000004.1, on the reverse strand, counting down.
ATGGCAGGTCTGATGTTGTTTCATCTCGTTGACTATCAAGAAGGCTACCCTTCGTCTTCTGTGCTTGTGCGACCTCACGATAGAAGACACATGGCCCCAGCAGGGATGATTTCACCAAGAATGCACACAGCAGGCAGAGTGATGAGGGGCTGACCTTTTGGCGGGTGCAGCCTTGGGCTTCTTCTCTGGGCTGAAGTCATCCTCGCTGTCGCTAGCCTCATCAGGCTCAGAGGCTGACGAGGGCAGTGACTCATCCTCCTCCTCCTCGCTGTCGCTCAGCACAATGGGCTTCTTCTTTGCGGCTGTGCGCTTGGGCTTTGGCGCTGCAGCTGCTTTTGCGGTGTTTGACACCTGGGAGGCTGCAGGGACAGCTTGGTCCACAGAGAGGTGGTCCATGCGGCCTGCATGTCAGCAGCGCTGCTTACATGCACACCCAGGCAGTGTAGGCAGGCACTGCCATGGAAACTCCAAAAATGCATACTAGACTCCTGATAGCCTTGAGAGCCACTTTGCATGGGGCGGGGAGGGCAGGGCACTTCGCGTCGCCTCTGTCCAGAGCAGGATTCACCGATGAGAAGATGTAGGCCAGGAGGCACTGACCAGCAAGGCGGTCCATAAGGCTGAGCTCCTGTGCGGGCGCAGATGCCGCAGAGGCGGCAGGCGCAGCGCTGGCGCTGGGCTCTGTGTCAGCGCTGCTCTGGGAGGCCTGGGCGGCCTTCGCCTTGGGCGCCCGCTTCTTAGGCACAGCTGCTGCTGCTGCAGAGCCACTGCATGCAGCAGTGCATCAGTCACACATCTATAAGCGCTGTGGTAGAAAGGGAGGTTGTAGCAGGCAGCCCTGACTCCCAGAACTGAGATGTCGTATTTCAGAATGCGTTCTTGGATCAGCAACAGGTTCTTGAGTGAGCAAGGACGATCATCTGAAGGGTGTGCGTCTCACACCTTGCTGCAGAGACGCTGATCTCGGGAGCGGGCGGAGGTGCGATGATCCTCCCGGCCAGTGGGGGCGCCTTTGCAGCAGGCGCAGCCTTTGCGGCCGGCTTCTTTGCTGGTGCCCTCCCCTGCACGGTATGTCTCCTGTCAGTGTCATCCGTCCTGTCATACCTGGGTGTCTTATATTGTCTGCCTACTGTGTAAGGGAGCACATTGTTGATCAGTCATCCAGTAGTTCCCAGATTGATGCCAGTGGAACATATCGTGGTGCTGTTGATACAGTTGACAATGCAAAGGCACAAGTCCAACAGCAGGATACAAGGGTGTAGTAGGCTGGGCAAGGGCACCTTCTTGGGAGCTCCATCAAAGTCGCTGTCCTCGTCATCATCGTCCATGCTCATATCATCTGCGTCAGAGTCCAGATGCACCACCTTCTTCTTCTGCTTTACCGCCTTCTTGGCCTGCATCCATGGCATCTGTTTGGCTTCCACCTTTCACTCTGAAGTGCATCCGGCTGCGGAATGTGGTACCTCTCCCTGCAGCCTGTGCTGTCACAAATGTGCAGACGCGCTCTGCAACAGAATAACAGTCTCTGATGACAGTACAAGGCAAGATGGGTGAAGACAGGTTTTAAGTTAGCACATCAGGCATGCATCAACAGAGCGCATAGTTTGTAGATGCTGCTATCCCGGCCATGGGATCAGAGTAACACACCTTGGCGCCCCCTGCCCGGCCGGCCCGCCCGCGCTGACTCACCAGGAGCTCCGCCTCCTTGGCGTCCTCCTCATCGCGCTCGTCCAGCGCAGCCTCGAAGGCGTCCAGGTCCGCATGGTACAGCTGATCTGGTGTCGTGGCGTGCAGGCGCGCCACCTCAGCCGCCTGCCTGTCCCACTCCTCCTGCTTTGCCCGCACCTGCAGTGCACAGCAGCCTGTGAGTACCGATGTGTCCTCCTGTATAAGCCCTGGGAATAGCTGCTGGGCACAGTGGGCACACACTGTGCGCCACATCAGCCGATGCATACCCCTACACCTATGATGAGCATGCACATACAGCTTTTTGAACACACAGTTTGCTATCTTGCTTGCCAAAGTGCTGACTCATCAGTGTGTTGGCACAGGGCTCAATTCTATGCAACAAGACCCAGGTCAATACTGGCGCTCACATGGCATCTCTGGCCCAGCTCTCGCGGGGTGAGCAAGCCTCCAGCGTGCGGATGGCTCACCTTCTCGAGGGTGAGGCTGCTGATGGGCATGGACAGCAGGTAGTCGTAGTTGACCTTGTGCTCCACAATGGCCTCCTCCGCGCCCTGCTCCGGCGTCTCATCCAGCGATGGCACCACCACCGCCTGCGCTCAGGCTGACAATTGAATGGCAGGTGTGGGGACCTCAGTCTGGCTCTGGCAACACCATTGTCCGCAGAAGCAGAGGCGGCAGATGCAGCAGTCTCATTGCATGGTGTAGATGGTTCTGTGTCCTTCTATGATGCCACCACGTCCACTTCATCTTGGCGTGGGTGTGAGCTTGATATGATGAAATTCATGATAGGGTTCTTGTCAAACATCGTTCTGACCTGCGCTACATTGCAAAATCCAGCTTTGGCGGCATTTGCCGTTGCTCGATACCGTTGATCTTCCTCAATCAGCATTAGATTGACTCTGCTCTGGCGGATCAGATTCAGCCAGACTGCATTGCATAGGCCTCTACCTTCTTGTTGGCGGGCATGAGGTCGTAGTCGTCGCGCTGCAGCTGCGCCTCGATGTCGGCCTTCTTGCGGTTGCTGATGATCAGCTCGCCTGCAACTACGGCCAGGATGAAGCGCCGCTCATTGCTCAGCAGCTGCATGTGGAACTCCGCCACCTGCCAGTCAAAGGCATGTTGTCAGTGCTCTAAACACCAGCAGCACACGCCAGTCACCAGCATGCCAGGCTTACACCATTCGCAGGGTGGTTGACAGCGGCATCTCTTCCCCCTGACCAGCTTGCCATGTGGCGCACAGGAGAAGAAATCAGATGTGATAGCAAGAACACCCTGCGCAATTGCGGCGATCAGTGTGCAACTCATAGGGTGACTGGAGGAATCCAAGACAGGCTTGCCTGGATGAGGGCGAGGCGGCGCTTGCCGTAGTAGGCCATGCGCAGCTCGAAAAAGTCGCGCAGGATCTCCTCAGCCGTCTCATAGCGCCTGATGACGCCCTTGCTGTCAAACAGCACCATGTTGCCTGCACAGGCTCACATTGTTAGGCCATGCTGATTTGACTCCGGCAGCTCAGGCCATGCTCTTGCCTGGGTGTAGATGACCCAATGTTGCTGAAGTATTTTTACAAGCCAGCTCAGCTGTTTGACGCGGCCGCTGGCATTCATGCAGGAGTCCATCAAGGTCAGTGGTACGTGTAAGCAAAAAGTGCCAGAGAGCAGGCTAAGTGGGACTCCCTCACCGCAGGAGATCTTGGACTGCAGCTTGAACCTGGCGTGCAGGCCGGCGGCTAGGCAGGGGTCCATCTGCCCCGGCAGCAGCTGCAGCGAGAAGTGCACGTCGGCGTCGCTGTGGTGCTCCCGGTAGTCCGCCAGCACGGCCGGACCGGCCTTCTCCTCGGGCTTGATCAGGCCCTCCAGGAACTCCTTGTAGTCTTGCGTCCACTTCCGCACGGGCAGCTCTGTCACGTCCAGCGTCGTGTCATCCACCTGCATGTCACTTGCTGCTGATAGCTGCTGTGCATGCTTGATATCAGAACAGACAGTCATATGTAAGGAGCTGCTGCGTCGTTTGCTACATGTTTTTCAGTTTTGCACCTTTCAGACAGGCTCTTGGGGAAGCCCAAGGTATGCAAAAGCTTGCAAAGGCCATTCAATCTTAAACCCAGCTTACCTGCTCATGCAGGCTATCCAGGCCCTATGTGCCCTGATTTCTGCTGGCGTTGCCTGCAAGGATGTGCGCAGGTCTGCAAGGTGCTCAGCCATGTTCAGCATACCTGGGCGATTGTGCCGTACACATTGTACGACTTGCCGGCTGTCTTGGAGGGGACCTCCTGGATGGTGCCTTTGAAGCCGCGGTACCAGGGCTGCATGATCTCTAGCTCCTCGCCGCTCAGCAGCCGCCGCAGATTGGCTGCCACCTCCCGGGGGTTGTAGTTGGGGATGTAGGTGCTCCAGCCAGTGCCGATGCCCTCTGCGCCATTGATGAGCACCATGGGCACGACGGGCAGGTACCTGCCCAGCACGAAACCCAATCACTTCCAGAAAAAGTGACATGATTCTCCCTGAAGCCAGACCCATTCTTAGACGTGTGGCGACAGGCCATAAGGTGATGGGGTCCCAGCCAGTGTCAGAGCCTTTGGCTCTGAAATATTGAGCGCCATGGGCATGCCTGGCAGGGGAGCTGTGCAGCAGCTGACAGGACAGCGTATCATGCTTCAGAGGCAAGGCAGGGACTGTGCTACAGGGTCTTGCCTCATGGAGGGGCAGTTGAGGTCAATCAGCGGCTTGCGCGCCTATACAGACGCCTGCGGCATAGGAGTCATATGCATGGTGCCAAGTGTATGCTGGGGCGCACCACTGGGGCTCGATGCTCTGGCCCTCCTCCTTGAGGTAGCCCAGCAGCTTGTCGTCGTGCTCATGGAACACCACGCGCGCTATCTTGTCCAGCCGCGTCATGATGTACCTGGCCCCCGCAGCGTCCTTGCCTCCCTGCAGCCTTGTACCAAATTGCCCTGCGCAGCACATCGCTCTCTCAGATTGTCTGCTCTCAGGGCTACAAGCACCGCATTTGTCCATGGAAGCACATCTCATGGAGGAGAAGCTACTATATGCAGCAAGGATTCCTGCCACAGGCGGCAGGCGTGACCATCAGCACTGCTGCAATACAGCTCATATGAATTATATGACTTTGTGGGCATGCACTGCATGTAGCCACCTCATGCTGCCAGGGGAGAGGCGCTTTCGTCAGGCACATATTCCATGTAGTGTCGGATTGAGCAGAGTCAACTGTCCCACCAGCAGGCACCAGCACGTTCACGTTGTTGCTGCCGATGAAGTTGTGCGCAAGGCCGATGATGGTGCTCTGCAGGCTGGTCTCCCCGTGGTGGTAGGCTGTGTCCGCCGACACAAAGCCGGACAGCTGCGCCACCTGCGAGTGTCATCGAGCTGTTTACGCATGCACACGACACTCTCGCCTCCGGATGCCACACTGGGAAAAGGCTGTTCTGGCGGAGCATCCCAAAATCCACGCCAGAAGGGCAGGGGTGCAGAGGCCTCGCCTTGACGTCCTTGCGGATGTTGCGCTTGAAGCAGCAGAAGAGGATCTTGCGCTGGCCGGGCTTGAGGCCGTCGACCATGGAGGGGATGGAGCGCTCCAGGTCTGCGCGTGAGAACAGGATCAGCTCCTGCACAGTCAGCATGACTTGTCATGGGACTCCTTCTTGCCGTGCAGCATTCATGCTCCCTCGCCCCAGCGATGCTTTACCCACCGACGCAAAGAAAGATACAAGCTAGAGGGCTTGTGATGGCTTGAGCAGGATATAAGGCTGCTGCTCTATGTACGGCGTCTGCACAAGATGTAAGCAATTGTTGGAAAAATGATAATGTGAGCGCATGCCTTGTTGACGAAGTCAGAGTAGCTGATCTCGCTGACGCTCTGGTCCAGGTAGGTGCCGGGCAGGAAGCCGGCCAGCCAGGCCTTGCGCTCCTCGATCTTCTTCTTGCTGAAGGCCAGCTCTATGGCCTCATCGTCCTGCCGCCCTGCAGCATGCATGTCGATGACGGGTCAGGGTTGTCACACCAAAAGATAGAGTGTCAGACACCCAGTCCAAGCACACCAATGCATTTGCTCAGGTCGATACATGCGTAGGACTTTTCAGGTAGACTAGCCTGGCAAACTTTCCTGAGGCACATTGTCCCCCTAAATACCCGCACATGGACATGGACTGGTCTGCAAGCAGGTGATGCACATGTAGTGAGTGCAGAGAGCTGGGGGCTACCCTCGTGCACGAAGGTCTTGCGGTGCAGGTCAATGTCTGCAAAGTACTCCTGGGCCTCCTTCTTGTCGGAGGTTCCCAGCCCCTTGTAGTACTTGACGGTCCACCCCGGGGCGGCTGTCTCCTTCCAGGCCTCGTACTCGGGCATTGTGAAGAAGGCCAGCTTCTGCTTGCCCTTGGTCGCCTGCAGCAGGGCAAGGCAGACTTGTAAGCTTGACATGGAAAACAGTACCTTCAAGGGTTGAGAATCCTGGCCTCTTCAGGCTGCGTACAGCCTGTACACTTGTTGGGATCTGGGGCTACTGTCACAGGCACGTCTGCATGTGGAGGAGAAGCTGGCACGGCCTGGTGGAGGGTAGGAGGCTTTGCACCAGGGACGGTGATACACTTGGAAAAGTGCAACGAGGCAGGTGTAACATGATGGCAGGAGCCGGCATGCCTTGAGAAGCAGCCAGCGCACCTTAGAGAGGCGCATGACGGCTCCCAGCAAGAGGCAATACATTATGCAAGAGCCAGAAGCGGCAAGGCATATGTGAGAATAGAAGCTGGCGCAGCTTAACAATGGAAGGGTGCGCACCTTGACGATGGGGGTGATGAACTCCAGCAGGAAGCCGTTGACCTGGAGGAGGGAGGGGTAGAAGTGGTGCAGGAAGTTCATGATGAGGCCCTTGATGTGGGAGCCGTCGTGGTCCTGATCCGTCATGATCATCAGGTGCCCATAGCGCAGCTGCTTTGTGCTGTCGTACACCTGCAGACAGGGCCACTTTATCAGGCAACTGGATATTCTGACGTCAGGGAGCAACAGCGTTATACTGCCTTTCAGGAGGGGATGCCTCATCTATTGGAAGGCTGCCAGGAACGGATAATCATGCTGCTGTGTTTGCACAAAAGCACGACAGGGAAGCTGACCTTCCCATGCTGCAGGCCCAAGATCTGCTTGATGGCGTTGATCTCAGCATTGCCGTTGATCTGCGTCACGCTGGCATCCCTCACATTCAGCAGCTTGCCCCTGCACGCCCACATGGTTAGTTAAAAAGTGAAGCATTTCCTTGCAATTAAGCAATGGAGTGTGACACACATCTTCCAAAATGGTGTAGCTGCTTAGGCGCTTGACTTAGCAGAAGGCTAGAAAGGTCATGTTCATTGACAGAACCATCCATGTGAATGTGGTGAGGGGCAAGTGAGGGGTTGCCTGAGAGGGAAGACGCCAAAGTTGTCGCGGCCCGCCACACTCATGCCGGCAATGACCAGCGACTTGGCTGAGTCGCCCTCGGTCAGGATGAGCGTGCACTGCTCTGAGGAGCGCCCGCCCGCATTGTTGGCGTCATCCAGCTTAGTCAGGCCTGCATGACAGGCCGCAATGAGAAAACCAAACGCCGTGTCTGCTAATGCCGGCAGTCCTTCAGCAAGCGGTCAGTCATGCTTTTCTTCAAGCTATCATGTTCATCCGTGAGTAGGCTGACCTCACATGAGGGACCAATGCTGCAATGATGCTTGACGCCAGATGCCTGACAAGCCCAGTTGGTGGAGGACTATGAGCTGAGCTTGTGCACATGATATGTCTAGACCTGAGTGTATCACTAAGAGGCCTCACCAGTGATGCGCTGGCGCTTGGCGCCGTCAGTCTTCTTGAGCTCCTTCTCGTTCTTGAAGGTGGCAAAGGCATTGACGAGGTCGGTGATGCCGCAGGCCTCCAGCTTCTTCAGGAACTTGGCGTCGCCAACATCGCACTTGGAGCCAAAGCTGGCGATGCGCAGCGTCAGCGTCTCCTTGGTCTGCGCAACACTTGCCATGGCCATCAGTCATACGCCGAACAATGTCGGCAGGACTCCTGCATGGAGTCAAAAGCGATCCCAAAGGCAACGCCTGTGACAGTGCCGTGATCCATTCCAGCACTCCCATTGTGGTCTGCAGATGGTGTGGGCTTTGACTAGCACCACATGCCTGCAGGCATGCAGGGCACGGGCAGCTGGTGAGTACTTTTGCTTGTGTGTCCTGTGGTTTGGAGGCCTACCTGGGAGTCAAAAGCTGGGTTCTCGATCATGCAGTTGATGAAGACGGACAGGTAGTTCTTGACCATGAAGGGCTTCACATTTGTCTTCTTGCCCTTGTTCATCTTCTCAGCCAGCGACCTGCTCAGGACACAGCAGTCCTTGTGTACTGCGGCCAAGCCTGTCTACAGAGTGTGATACTTGCTGACATCAGAAGCCTCTGCCTTTCAAGCATGCTCTGCCTGTGTCACGTCTGAAGTTGGTCTACCGCTTCACCAGTGCATAGAGGTGGGCAATAGGATGCAGGGTGGGTGATCATATGAGGGTGCAAGTCTGCTTACTTGGTGATCTGGTCCACCACATGGTTCACATGGGTCCCGCCCTTGACTGTGCAGATGGAGTTCACAAAGCTGACCTACAGAAGTCTGGCATGTCAGGCAGTCATGGCACAGGTGCAAAGCAACATGGGCTCGTCTCTGGAATGGGCGTGTTTAGTTCAGGCTTGGCGTGCAGGCAGGTCAGCACCTAGCCTGCCAACAACAGGGCTCACAGAGGATAGAGAGGCATACACATCTCCAGGCCGGCTAAAGGCAACACGTGCTGTGTGCGAGGGAACAAGTACCTGCTGGAACTGGCCCTCACTGGCGCAGATGCAGACCTCCCAGCGGTCGTTGACGCGCTCATGCACGCGTGGCGCGTCCTTGTCCTTCACGTACAGGTCCACGTAGTCCTTGAAGGACTTGATGGGCAGCCTCTGCCCGTTCAGGAACACCTGCAGTGCACATGGGCGCCATGTCACCTTCTGACCCCTGCCCACATGCACGCCTCCTGGGAAGCTGCCAGTGCATGATAAGATCCTGTCAAGCACCTACTGACAGAGCAGTACAGCACTCCTTGCCTCATGAATCCAGACAGCGTGTACTGCACACAATGCCAGTGAAGAGGCTGGGTTCAGTCTATCCTGAAAACCATGGCTGCCAGAAGGAGGGCCTTACGCAGAATGCACACAGCCATTCAGCAGGACCTGCGAGAGCAGAAGCATGTACGCTGCAGACATATGGCAGCTCACCTTTACGGTCATGGCTGGCGAAAGGAGGGCATTACGCAAACTGCATACAGCCATTCAACAGGACCTGCCACAGCACACGCGTGTAGGCTGCAGTCACATGGCAGCCCACCTTGACGGTCTTGCCGAGGACGCCGGCCAGGTCGAAGACGCGCTTGCGCATGAGCGAGACGGTCTGCTCCTCCAGCACGATCATGCCAAACTTGGCCAGGTCGGGCTTGAAGGTGACGCAGGTGAAGGTGTCCTTCTTGGCCGGCTTCAGCACCGGCTTCCCCTTCACGCTCATGTTGCTGGAGAAGGTCTGCATGAGGTACATGTACATTCTGCTTACAGTCAGCCCCCTCCAACAGACATTGTGTTGTGGGGGAGGGTGCATATGAATGGGATCGGGGTACATCATCTCTGGTGAAAAGGCATGTCTGGAATTTGGCCACACACGTCCACTGCTGAGATGGACAGATGCAGGGTATCAGGAGGTGGCACAAAGGGTTAACATAAGCAGGTCAGTTTCACTCATGTATGAGCAATCACAATGCTGGTAGGTCAAGTCATCACGGTGTGACTCTGGAGGTTGCTGAGGCTCACCTGCTTGTAGAGGCTCTTGCCGTCGCAGGTCTCGATGGTGAACTCTGTGGAGAAGATGTTGGCCAGCTTTGCGCCATAGCCATTGCGCCCGCCCGTCACCTGCGCAGCGCATGCAGCAGCATCTGTACAGTAAAGGCTTCTGGTGGCTGCGCTTGACAGGTATTTGTGGGTAATAGCCCAATGATCTCTGAATCCCCTGCAGCCCCTGCAGCTCATCTCCTTGTGTTGGGGCTAAGCCCAGGACTGCTCTGCGCAGCTTGTGTGCGAAGGCAAAATGGAGTCTGTTTACATGACTCCTTCAATTTCAAGTCATAGAGAGCCATCACATGGTGTGGAGGGTGAGCTGCACTGCTCAACATCTGGCTCAGTGCAGGCTCGATACACATCAAGACGCTCACGAGCCGGGCAGCAGGTTGAGACCACGACTCGCCTTCTTCTCATCGTCGTCGTAGTTGGAGCTGGTCAGCAGGTGCCCGAAGATGAGCTCCGGCACGTACACATTCTCGTCCTTGTGCATCTCCACCGGCACCCCGTCGCCATTGTTCCAGATGCTGATGGTGTTGTTGATCTGCAGCGCACAAAGACCTCAGCCATGCTGCACTTTGCATCATCACGCCTGCATTCCTCTGTATGGACACTCACAAGCCAGCGCCATGTGATGGAGTAGTAATGTGGCTGCCATGCAAAGTCTCACTGGATTTCACAATGCGGAGGACTGCTCTTCAGCTGCAGCTGTACGATTGTTTATGCTGAAGGCACATGATAATTGATTGCATGATCTCCACATTTGTGAAAACACATGTATTCTCAAGGATGGATGGGCCATGTCATTAGCACTGTGTGGCAGAGGGAGCCTGAAGCAGCTCACCGGGTCAATGTTGACCTCGAGTTTGTCCATCTTGGGGTCGCGCACTTTGTTGTCGGCCGCATTGACCAGGATCTCGTCAAAGATCTTGTAGAGCCCCGGCACGTACTCGATGTCCTTGAGCACCAGCTGCTCCCCGTCATGCACCCACAGCTTCTGCTGCTGCTTCTCAGTGCTACCTGCAAGTCAGTCATCATGCTGCATGTGACTTTGTGTGGGTGGCCTGTGTGCATGCTGTGGCCTTGTAGAGAGGATTCTGCTTTGAGAAGGTCATTTGTTGCAGCTGCCATAGGTCTTGGTGTGGTTAGGCACACCTATGTATGTGTCAGGCCGCAGCAGGATGTGCTCGAGCTGCGTTTTCTTCTGGTAGATGTCTTCGATGGCCTTCTTGGACTGATTGTGGGACGTCGTGGGCTGCAGAACCTTCGAGCTCTTGGCTGGGGCCTTGCCCTTGCCCTGCAGAAAATACCTCATCTTATTATATAGACAATAGTTGGCCTGATATGCAGGAGTTGCTCCGGACCTTTGTCACTGCTGTTTCGACCAGTGGATTCAATGCGCGGCACCCGTACTGTTCCGGACGTTGAGCCAGCGAAAGGTGCACTGCAGTCCGCGTCAATGCTGACTGAAAGATGGTGCAGGAAGGCACGTCGAACACCAGATACGCAGAATCAGGGGCACAATATGACAAGAAGTTCTGAACATAATCAGGTGCTTAGATTGAGACCTCAAGGATCCTTCCGACTACATAAAAAAGAAGAGGGCAGCTGATGTTGTAGATCACTCCCTTGACTCCTACAGGTTGAGCCTTTGTTGTTGCATGTGCTAAATATGTTGAGGTTATTCCTCACCTGATGCGGGGCAGCCTCGGCGGCATTCTCCCCCAGGTAGTCGACGTCCATGCTGAGCCTGCTGAGGGCCTAGTTCATGCTACTGGCGACTGATACCGGTGCAAGGGCCAAGCATTACTTGCAGCAGATCTGGCATTAGCAATTTCCCGTCTGCGCGGCAGAAGTTCTGGTGTCCAAGAGCTCTAGGCTCTGCAGAAAATTTGAGCCTGATGTGATCCGTAACAGTCCCGTTGGTGGCCGCAGCAAAACCCGTATTCCGAAATGGGCTAGACCTGTGAGTTCCGGAACACTCGTTGTCCGTCAGTGGATACAAGACTCCAGAAAGACGGTCTTTATAAAGCGGTGTGTGTATTTGCTGCATCAAATTACGCGCTCTGCTGCTTCAGACGTGTGAATGCGCATGGGAGAGTGTTGACAAGATGTGAGAGCTTGTTAAGACCGCCATAACTACGAACAGGGACCAGCTTGCAAGCATCAAGCAATGGCTATAAATTCAGTGGGCTGAGATGCCACTTGAAAGCAAGAGGAAGGTCCTAGTACGTCCTGAGCATGGGCTTGAGGGCTCTTGCATGGCCCCTTGGGGACGCGATCTTCATCAGCAGATGCATGAGACCCTTCCATATTCTTCAGTGCTCTTATAGCAGCCAGTCAAGCGAACTTCGCCGTACCAGGCATCACGCATATAGAGTAAATCCCAACAAGAGGAGTGGCGATGAGTTTGGTCCTGTCTGGCCCCCCATGCCTTCAGCCGCCACTGACAATGATGGTGAGCAGCGCAATCGTATGAGCACCGAGCAGAGCCTATTCTCATCAGGGGAAGACTGCGTGCTGGCCTTTTACTTCTGTACCTGCGCTGCATGACCTTCATTGTGCATGCTGTGCAGAGGCTCAAAGCACACTGCTGCAGGGACCAAGCAAGCCTGTCAAGGGCTCTCTGTGCTCTGGCAACTGGAAACTTGCTTTCAAAGGAGTGCATGCAATTGCAGAGACCCCATCTCGCTTCCCATATGCAGACAGGTGATTTCCGGTCAGATTATTGGTGGGAGCGCAATGCTTGCGCCTTTGCTACCATAACATGATACACTGCTCTCATTTGCCAGATGTGGGATATTACAGGCCATGTGGACAGGCTGAGAGGGGTTTTGCCTTTGCTCCACAGGTTTGAGGTTGAAGGACAGGCAGTCAGCAGTGAGTTGGTGATAGAGGCCTTAAGCATGCAGCTGATGGATGAGAGGGCTGGGAGGTTTGAGAGGGTAAGGACGGTATACCCCACATTAAAGCCTGCGCAGTGCGTGCCATCTTGCTTTTTGCTGACATGGTTTCACTTGCAGGTGGCCCAGCACAGGTGCTACTCCATAATGCCAGTAGTTGAAGGTGAGGACTTAATTGACTGATACGCAGACCTCTGCATTATCCATGGCATAGTTACATACCTCATTACAGGATGTGTCCTCACAAGCGCGCAAGCTTGCCTTCCTACAACCTGAATCTCAGAGGAAGGCGATGGGCAAACTTGTACTGCGCTGTTCAGGTCTCGTTGATAGAGGCAACGTAGGGGCAATCTGCAGATCAGCTGATGGTGCGCCTCTCTTTTGATGACCCTGCCACTAACAATTGACCAGCTTTAATGGTATTAAAATCCCTGAGGTCAAGAAGGCTCCTTGCGGATTTCCGCCTTTGTCGCAGTTGATGCCTAGCGGGAATAAGAGTGAGTCATGGTCAGTGAGAGAATGGTGCTGTGCAGCTATGGGCTTTGGCACAATGCACTGCATAGATACAAGGTATGCATATGTACCCTTCCCTGCGCCTCAAAACAAGACAGGCGAAGATGGTTGCGGGCACCAGGAAGCACAAGAGCAACTTTGTCCAGTGTCGATATGGATCGGGATATGAGCCTGCATGCACCCAGTCAGATAGGTACATCGTGCACCAACAGTGCTACCAAGAGGCTTGCAGGCGCTCACTGACTGCTGAGATGGGAAGTCCCCTCACTGGCATACTGTATAATGCGGGTGTGCGCATGCAGCTCGGGTCGAGTGAAGTCCTCTCGGGCAAATAGGACCAGCAAGGGCGCAGAGAAGTGGCTGGATGTGCAGGAGCACAAGCATGGCACTGCCGCCTGCATTGCCTATCTTAAGGTACAACCTCAGAGTCAGCACTCAGTACCACCACTCAAGATGATCTGGCTGAAGACCCAGGGCAAGCAAATATTTGCAGCATGGCTCATGCAGTCTGCCGCAAATACAGACAGCTTGGATTAGCATGACCATGACCTGCTGCCAGCGCATGGTGTGTTCTACAATGTGCAAGCCTGATGAACAAACAACTCCTCCGTTGTCCTGCAGGCCTGTGGATTCAATGTATTGGTTACGCAGCTGACCCCTACCTCAGTCCCCATCCACGACATTGACTTTACGCAGCCTACAGCTTTCATCCTGGGCAATGAAGTGAATGGTGAGCACCATATCCCTGAGCGCCATGCCTGACTGTTCTTGATTAAAGGTATATGCACCACAGGTGCAGGGAGCAAAACCCAACCAATTTACGCTCTCATCAATGCCTTTCAGACTGCACATCAACCTTCCACAGAGGATGCTTTCAGGACCTCAGCTGAGCATAGACAGCACCTTTATGCACATAAAGTATGTAATAACAATGCAGAAAATTGGACTGCTGTACAGGGGCATCAGAAGAAGCAATTGCACTGGCTGACCAGGCCGTGACGGTTCCAATGTCTCCATCCTTTGTGGAGTCTTTCAATGTCTCAGGTAGGGCTATTGCATATCTTGACCAAGGTCTGGGTGTCTGGTCCTACCAGGCCTGGCCCAACTCCATGACAAGCTTGAGCTTGCACTAGCATGTGGTGCGGCGTGCTGATACTCATCTCCTAGCATATTTAGTGTCATATGTGTGCTTTTGCATGTCCCGCAAACTACCTCCAAGCTTCTCGCAGCATAATGGGCACTGTGACTGTTGTGGATGTTGTCCTGAGTTTTGTGCTGCGGGCTGTGCAGTGGCCGCAGCCTTGATTATGAGCGAGGCGCGGCGGCAGCGCATGGCCAAGTCCGGCCGCAGCGGGGATCTGACGCCCGAGGAAGCTAGAATCCTGACGGCCGCCATGCTACTGAAACAGCGCGGCTCACGAGCGGTGCAATGGCACCCTCTGTGGAGGGATGCGTTCCTGCAGGCCAGCGCCAGTGCAACACCCCTCAAAACCCCTGAACAGCAGATCAGGATGCCCTGTAATGCTGTGTGAGCCTCCCTGTGAGGTGTAGAATGCTCGGAGCACTGCAGCTGGGCCAATTTTGAGACATTCTACCGCCATGTAAGCAATGCAATGATGTAAGGCTGACGACATCGATGACATAATGTTGCCTCAGCCTGAGAGCAAAAGATGTTGTTCACATGAGATTCTGGCCACCTGCTTTCGCAGTTGTGCACGCCTCTGTAGCCTCCTGAGCTACTCCTCCCTGGACCACTGCACGTGGCCAGCCTTGACAAGCTGCATTGTGGGCTTGATGAGATTGTGTGCCTTCGCAGCCTGCAGTCATGCGGCCGGATACTTCACGCGTCTATGTTTATTTTTGCTGAAGTCGTCCAGAGGTAGAGGTTACCACGCATGTGCTCGGGTACAAATACATAGACTGATGTTGAGGATCATCGGCACTGGCATAAGCCTTTGGAAGTTGCATCCTGATACAGCTCAGGCAAAGTCGACGGTGCTCGTACACTTTGCGCTCACAGTGCAAACATGAGGGTAGCCTGAAGATACTGGCACATGCTTGGCACTTGACATGCATGGAGTCAGACCTGCGCCAGCTGGTCATCCAGCGCGCTCAGGATGGCGCTCCCGCTCATGTCTGCCTTGCCGCGCTGCACGACCCGAGACCGCCCGGTCCTGCACATCCATCAAACTACATATTGTCAGCATGCTGGACGCTGTGGATGGGCTGTGATGGAGTGGGGCAGAGAGCAGCTGTTAGCATGACACAAAAAGATCAAGGAGTTGTCGATGAGCAATGCATGGCAGGGCAAAGCACTGAAGCTTGCCTTTCGTCAGTCAGTCTGACCACCACAACGATCATGTCCCCTGCCTCTGGCTCATCCAGCTCAAATGCAGGCACCAGAGCACCAGCCCATGCACTGCTGGCAGCCTTCTCCTCCTGCTCAGTTGGGACCTTCACTGCAGCTACAGGGCCCTGCAGCGTGCCCTGCGCATGGATCACTCACACATCTGGCCCGCTCATGTGTGTGTTGGCCCATGATAGGAACTTGCATGCTCCCATGCACACCTGCTGCACTCATAACATGGCAGAAAGAGGCATAGGTAGGCATCCGCCTCCATTGCGTTGATTGTGCCTGTTGCATAAACTGTGGCATTAGCTATCTATACGCTGCCAATCCTATACCACGGCCTTGTGTTGCTGATGAAGTATGTAGACTACAATTTGGATAGCTTCAGAGTAAACAAGCTGCCTGTACTTTGCCACACGTGTATAAAGGATTTGTCCCAGAATGTTCTCACCCCTATAATGGCGTTCCGGTACCCTGGGTACATCTCATAGGCGCTGTCCTCCCGAAGCATCTCCAGACCAGTGGTCCTGCGGCCTTTCAGCCTGGGGTCGGGGTTTCCCAAACCTCGAGAGTCACCAGCATTGGACTGCCATCCCTTGTGCGCAACCGCCTCGATGCTGCGCTGGTAGTCCATCAGTTCCTGCGAGTAGCTTATGCTTCCTCAGTTAACCCGCATGGGCCACTCACTCAGCTGTAACTGAGTGCGCCCTGTGACACTGACGCCACAAGCTGCTGGAGCCAATATGATGCCTGCCTGAGGGCAGAGAACCGAAGGTCTAGTAGCATCCATTACACACAGACCTCCCAATATTCCTGTTGGCAGTAACATTGCAGGGAGGAGGAAGCTGGTATCCAGCGCCGGGCGCTTGCCTGGGCTTTCTTTAAAATTCCCTGGAAGTCATTGCCTGGTGCAAAGCCTTGGACAATCCTGGCCGGCTGCATGGCTTCTGGCGCTGCCGGCTTTCGGGACGCCTGCCGAGCGGGGGGCGCCTGCTGGGCCCTGACAGGCGGTGAAAGCTCCTTGACGTGCATGCCAGGCACCACATTCTCCATGGACGCTGGTATTTCCTCCTCCCTACAGCAGACAACACAGCTCTGATTTTCAATGGGCAGGGCTTACGCAGAACCCTGCCAAAAACAATATCGGGTCAGGCCAGGAGAGGGCACATAGATCCGTTTCATTGTATATGGTAGAAGCCTCTCTAAGGAGTGACAGCTGCATTTCTGGAATAGAAACTCCTACAAGGCGGTGCACATGTGCCTCATTTCTGGTCCATAGACAGACAGCCTCTGTGAGCACAAGAGGGTGACTCTGCGCACATTCCCGTGTCGCCATTGGCAGATGGGCAGGTGACTGACGTCCTGGCTTTAGGTGGCAGATCTGGGTCTGGACTGGCAGACGGGACATCCTCCCCAAACATCATGCGCTCATGCAGGGCTGAGTCATTGCCCATGGCATCAGGGCTGCTGGAGCCAGGCACCTGTGCCTCAAGTCCGGCCACCACTGTAGCCTGGCCTCCCATGCCTTCCACCAGTGCTGCAGCAGCAACTACCAATGAGCATGTGTCCAACTTGGGCAATCTCGACTCACTTAGGATGCATGGCAATGTCACCCTTGACAACATTGGCTCATGTGCAATGAGATGTGACACTGCACAGATGTCAGCGTTCAGAGTATAACAGGCTTCAGCCCGCAAATGGCTTCAGAGGTGTGCGCAGCTCTGCTTGCCTTGCAGGGAACATACATTGCAGATGTGCAATGACATTAAAGGCTGCTGACATGACTCACCCAGCGCATCGCTCCAGGGCTCTGCATAGTCAGCGTCAGCAGCTGCGTCCGGGAAGCCGCGCAGCGCCTGCAGTTGCTCCCGGATCCAGGCGCGCTTGGCGCGGATGCGCCACAGCCTCTCCTGAGCATGTACATGCACACATTAATTGACCTTTCTGCCCATTTCTCACTGTAGATCAGGGTTGCAGATGTGCTGGCATGCATGCGAGACACTGCACACATGTTCTCGGGTGATTTGCGCAAGAGCAAGATATGCGATGCCTGGCATGCATTGATGGCTGCCAGACCTATGAGCATCTGTCACCTCGCTTGCAAAGTGCACCGTCATCCTGAGGCGTGTGCTGAACCATACCTCCACTGGAAGGTGCTTATCGCTGCGTCTGGCCTGCCAGGCAGGCTTGTGACCGGGCCACAGAGCTGGGGCGCCTGCTTTGGCGCTTCTTGGGGGATCCGGTGCAACCACTCGGCAGGCAGCATTGAAGGCGACCCTCTGGGCCGGCCTTGCAGCCTGAGCAAAGGCGGCTGCTGCCTCAACTGGTGCGCATGCGCCGCTTCTTGCCTGCATGCGAGCCACTGGTGTTTTTTGGCAGCAAGGAGACATACGCAACGGAAGACAGCTCTGTACACCCATGGTCCTCCCACATGTTCAGCATCAGATGGGTGCCTAGAAACCCATGACATAGGAGAAGCTAATTGCGCGCAACGGGGGCACGCTGTATGCTCATGATGGGCAATTCCAGATCAGCACCTCGGGCCAGAAGGCGGAGGGCTCCTTCAGCACAAAGTCCGGGGGAATGAAGCCATATGGGGGGTCCCTCTCGGCTGCGGGGGAGCGAGGTGCTGACACTGCTACGGGCTTCAAGCCATAGGTGATCTGCAATTGCAGGATCTCATCTACAGCATGTCCTAATGATAAGTATGAGCTGAGCACAGTCGACTACAACACACTGATGCATTTTGCAACTCCAGGGAACAACACGCCTGGCATGTTTGCAAGGTGACTCTCCTGCTGGGCAAGGCTCAAAGAGCCTGACATGTCGATGAGGAGACCTACCTTACGGTCTGCCCATGAGCCCAAGATCTGCCCATCATCAATCGCCTCCGGGCTCAGGACACTGCATGGGTCGATGATCGTCTGATAATTGTCATCCCCTTCTCCAGCGCTGCTGCATGGCATTCACTGACATTGATGAACCACACGATAACACACCTTATGTTACATCTTTCTTATGGGATTCAGGGCTGCCCTTGCTTTGCATGTTCCTTCAAGGGATGATTCAACTTTTAGTACTCACCCAGGCAGTATCTTGCGAAAGCCCTGATGCGGCAGGACCTGATTGGCATGCTTATGACCGATTCCTGGGATAGCCACAGGCTTTGTCGACCCAGTCTTTGCAGGCTGGCGCCCAGTGTAGCCCCCAGCTGTGGGCCGGTGACTCTGTAGCTTGCTCAGGAGGGAGACTCTCGGCAAGCCTGCGGTATACAAGGCCAACACGCTCATACCTCAAATTCACGGCAGCTCCGGTGTCTTGCACGTGTGTATGCCTCCATCAAGTGCATGGAGTGGGGGTATCACCTTCAGGCAATGCAATAGGGGTGTACATATCGGGCACACTCTCCGGGTCCAGGTGTGAAGAAGGGCTGAAACTGTGTGGGGTGCCCATGTTGCATGGTGCTCCTGGCAGCTCCTGAGTCCTGCATGGCCAATCAGCTTCAGGACAGACAAGATGATACACCTGTGTAACTTTAAAATACCATACTTAATATAGGCATGGCCGCTTCCTGGATCTCTAGGGCCTGTAAACTAGAATCATGCTGGACGTGCAGTTGGCACATGTGCGTGATGGGCTTGGATGCAAGGCATTGACGCACATCTTCTCCGTTGAAAGAGCTCTGCTATGGATCTGAAAACGCCGCTGTCGGGCGCCCTGCTGAGGTCAGTCGACGACGCCGAAGGTTGACACCGGGCCTCTGCGCGTGCTATCACGGTGGCTTATCTATCTCGCGTCTGTATGCGTAGAGGGTCCATGCATCTACGGTATGAATAGATATCTTCGACTGGTCCAGGCGCATTCTAACAGTCGCAGTGTCCGCAGAAGCAAGGCGTCATGACGGGGGTCTTGGTAGTAGCCAAATATGCGTCAAGAATCGCTGGTAGCTGTGTGCCGGAGAACAGCGCGCAATATTCTCCCAGAGTGCGCAAAGTATCAACTGATGTCGCTGTGGGTTCCTCCGCTGTGACTTCCCCCATGTGCAGCGTGTGCCTGCGTGCCTGCACGCGCGATGACTAACCTTTGGAGCTCTGCCCCTGTTGCAACAGCCACCTAAAATGAGCACAGATGCCTCCCGGGGTCAGTAGAGCATCCCATTTCGTGTGGAAGCGTGGTCCGGTCAGTCAGCACAGCAGGAGTTAGCCTGCCTGCTAACTACCGCCCTCACTGGACGTGGACTTAAAGTGACTGCAAGGAGAGCTATCAGATGAGACTTAATAGCGTAAACTACATCGTGCTCAACCATCAACGGAAGTGCAATGCCGGCGTGATATGTAATGCGTATTTCAGCAGCAGCACCAGCACCAGGAACAGCAGCAGTATGCAAACGGACATCCACTGAACTCTGGAAGATGTTGGTTGTACACCTCCACTGTTACACTAAAGGCTAACGGATGGACTTTGTGCGAGCTCAAGCTTAAGAGCATCCTAAGAGCATGCCGCCTGAGAAGACTCAGGCAGCCCATGTTCCTTCATGAAGGCTGACTCAACAAATTGCATGAAGGCTGCCTAGCTAGTCTCCTTTCCCACGTGTACACCATGCTCGGTCGTCTATAGAGGTACAGCAGCTATTCTAAGCAGCTCGTTCATTGAATGGCCGGGCCAGTTCGGCCGCACTGGCCGAGCACTCACTTGTGCGCGTTCGCATGCACTTCGGCTGCATTTCGGCCACAGTCATGACTTCGGCCATTGGGCTGTGGCCGATGTCCCTTCGGCCATGGCCGGTTAGTGTCCGAAGTATACCCCCATATTCGCAGTGTAGTCTCAGGGCTGATTAATTGACAACGTGCCACGCCCCACCGACAATTGTGCCTGTCTTGTCACTCAATCCGGATGTGCTTGGCCTTGGGCGGCACAGCAGCCTCCAGGGGCTTGTAGTCATACTCGATGCCAGCGTCCAGGATCCTCTTCTGGCGCTGCTTGTCCCTCCTCAGCGCTCTCTCCAGGCGCTGTTGCTGCACGCCAGTGAGACACTGCTCAACACACTGGACAGAGCTTCTTGCACAGCTGATACACTAGTCTCCTCAGCAGGGTAGTGCTATCTTGGCAACAGTGTCTGCATGCCTTCAAGACTGTTGACGATGCTAACTTAGCATCAAGACAGAGGACCCCCTGGATATGTAAAGTACAAACTTCTGATTATAATCAAACGCGACGTCGCAACAAATCGAGCTGTCATCATAACCTGAGCCATCACAATCACTGCAACTAGATTGCCGAACCTGCTGCTCGGGTGTCCGCTCTGCATTGTGCCGCTGCACCTCTATCTTGTGCCAGGGTATCTTGGAGAACTTCCTGTTGGACCCCTTCCACAGGTCTTTATGGACCTCCTGCACAAGTACAGCTCACTTGTCAAGCAAGCCCAAGCTTTGCATTGTGATCCAGCGTCTGCCTCTGTCGGCATAAGCAAAGGACCATTGAAAGTTTATACGCCTGATGGTGGTCGGATTTCTTGATTCTGCATGCTGAGTGTCATGTGCTGAGTGCAGAGCGAGCACAAAGTCTACAGATAAAGCAGAGAAGCAGTGTGCAGTGTACATTGGCCATGCAATCAGACGCCCAACAACATTCTTACCTTGCTTGGCACTACTCTGACCACAAGCTTCTGAGTGAAGAGCATGTAGTCATGCATGGCCTCTGCTGCAGTGGCTGCAACATCAGCATACTGAAACTCCAGGAAGGCGTAGTGCTTGGCCTTCCCTGTCTTCTTATTCCGGGACACTCTCACATTCGTGACATTTCCAAACTGTGAAAAGAACCCTGCAAGAGGTTAGAGGTAAGCACTGCAGGCTGGGGTGTAGCAGGAACGCTCACTTGCATACACCACACAAGGAGAACTGCGACCTACCTTTTATCTGCTCCTCATAGAAGCCGTGAGGCAAGTGCCTGCGTCAGTATGGAAGATCAACACCTCGCTCTGCTCAGTCTTTAACAGTTTCTATTTGCAGGAGGCGGCTACTGCCTGCATCCATCAAAGACATACCCGATGTACAAGACCCGACTGGGCTGCTCATCTTCCTTTCCGGAGGTAGAGGGCTGCGCTGCTGTGGACATCCTGGAGCTATATCGCCAGCTGACGAAAGTGACACTGGTAAAAGAGCTCGGAGACCGTGTCGCACCACAGCAATGATTCAATATGGGTGACGAACTGTCTTCGCAAGCTATGCGACGTAGTAAAAGTGGGTCTTCAAGGTGACGGCTTGCTACCACAAACTGCAGAACAGGATGGCAGTCGTCCCTCACACCCTTTCAGAGTAGCTCTCATATGTATATCACCGAATCTGGGACAGAGAGGAGGTATAGAGAGCTAGCAGTGCGTCCTCTGTGATGAGCAAGCTCTGGCTTCCAAGGAAGAAGCAGCTGACATGGTGGTTTCAACCCTCCGCAAGAATCCCTGTCGACTTTAGTCTCCTGAACATGCTATCAGCAATACAGAGACGTGAGGCATCTGGGTCTCAGACACCTACTCAGGTGTTGCCCAGTTCGTCTTGGGAATTACAGCGAGCTAGCTAGGTAGGGTCCATCTGTGCCGCCCATACACAAGTAGTGTTGTCATCCTCTCTGTCCCCATAAACTCTGTCTGATGAAGGCAGTGCAATTAGTGCTTGCATGGCTCATTGCAATAGCCCGCATCTAAGCCCTGCGAGGCTCCCATACGGCAGACCAGCCTCACAATGCACACAGTGCGGCAGCCTGCCAGACTGAAAGCTATGCACTGCTGCAGCTGCCTCATGTCACGTGCATGCTTCCTGCAGGCTGCCTATAGCTGGTTTGCATGCCCTTGATGTCCATTAATCACGCCTGCTCATTGGGAGGGAGGTGCCCAGAAGGCATCCTGCCCATCTCAGGCGCTTGCCCAGAGCCCAGCCTGCCCATCAACCCTGCCTGAGCCAGTCGCTGCATGACTTCTCCTGATATGGGTCCCTGGCCCTGCACACGACAAGGGTATCACAAGTGTACAGCCGCCTTCACAAAGTTCAGGCCCCTGGAGCAGTACCATGCAAGCTAAGCTTTGATGATGCTGGCATTGCATGATGTGATCATTTGCTGAAATAGCTGCAAGGAGGGCTTGGTGGCGCATGAGCAGGAAGGTACCAACTGGCCCTGAAGCTGCTGCTGCATGAGGTTCACATTCATGGGCATCCCAGAAGGGTCTGGTAGAGGCCCTGCACCCCCCTGCTGCTGCATATGCATCTGCTTCTGCATGACCAGCGCCATCTGCTGCATCTGTAATGCCACAAAGACATCAGGGCTTTGATATTTAGACCAGCTGCAGATTCAAGGCAGCGAACTTCCTTTCTGATAGGTCAGAGCAGACCATTCAGCCTGCCATTTACAACCACTTCCAGGAGGCATATTGGTACAGCCACCCCTGATGTTCCAGCTACTACACGCTTTTGAAAGGGAGCCACACACTACACCTCCTGGACCAGAGAAGCAAAGATATTTTCCTAGTTGCTTATTAAGGGTAAGCCATCTAGGCACGGGCTGACTGTAGAGCACACCATGACTTGCTGCTGCATCGGCGGCAGCGCAGCCGCGATGCGGACCATGCTTGGCGGTAGACTCAGGGGCGCTGACATCTGTGCCATGGCCTGCTGAGCCTGCTGCGCATGCTGCGGTGACGCTGAGCCCTGCTGCGACATAGCAGAGGGGTCCGCCGCTCTCGTGTCTGCCCCTGGCTGAGGCAGGTGTATGCCTGCTGTGTGCGCGGGAGCGCTGCTGTAGTGTGCCTCCTGCGCTGCGGCCTGACTGGCCCTCTGCTGCATGCTCTCTGCTGTAGGGCGTGTCACCATTCCATGAGCTGGCCTGCAAATCCAAAACTGTGTCTCAGTCAATCGCGTCCCGCACCAGGTGTCACATTCTGGGCTCTCTCTTTTCAGCTCTGACCAAGCAAAGCACCCTGATAGGGACATGCTTGTCGTCTGAGGTAGTGATTATGGAGTGACTGGCGTCAGCAAGATGTTGCTGTACAGTATTGCTTACCACTGAGGATTCTTGGGCAGGAGGAAATGGAACTGCTTCTCTGCAATCTGGATCATGTCCTGAGACTTCAGGGGGTGGGGCGGATGCTCTGGGGTAAGGAGTATGCCGTGCAAGGTGACCCCGTTCTTTCCTAGGACATGCAGCTCCCATTGACCTGCAATACCACGCCACTTGCCTTGAAATGCATGTGCCCAACTGAAGCAGGCAGCGGGAAAGCAGAGGGATGGGAGGAAGTTCACCTGTCTCCTTACTGTATACAATCTTGGCGTGCTGCCTTGACATGTTCATGTTCTCTCCTGCACGAGCGAAAGCATACACTGTGGTTGTGACAAGTACTCGTCTACAAAAGAGGTGCCAGTTCATCATCTGAGAGGCGTCAAGTGGGGAGGTGACAGCAGAGCAGATACAGCGACTCTCACCAAGAACCACATCAACGTTGCCGCTCTTTGATAGACGCCCCATCGTTATTTCGTGCTTCTTGGTGTATAGCTCGATGCCACTTCCCACCAGCTTGGCAAAGCCAACCTTTGCCAAGCGTGGGTCATCGTGGGCCACCATGGCCAGTTCTCGAATTTTCTAATCTGCTGGTGAACGCGTCTGATATTGTGTAGGAAGCAGTGCTTCCGCAGGGTCGGTGCGTCAATGCGCATGTGCCCAGCACGGCGTTTCATGCAACCTTCGAGCTATGATTGTCCCGGAGGCGGGTCATGAGCCTCTGAATTATCTGCCCAACCATTGGATGACTTCAGTCACTACATGGGAACAGTTTAGCGGAGCAGCGCGGCTGAAGTCTGCAAATGCTTGCTACGTCCACCACCACTTTCTGATTAACACCGGGTTGGACCCCTGCGAAGCTCGGCTCCTATACCTAGGCAGATGACCTTTGCTCACGTTTTCCGGGCTCAGAGGCTAAACTGACAGGGAATATAAGAACCTTCTTTGCTTACACATGGCAGCAGGGCTGCACGCAGCCTGTGCAAGCGCAAATGACATTTTGCTCACATGATCATGATTGATGTGTCCACACTGTTGATGTGGTGGCAACATGATAGCACTGCTGGCACACTGATAGCCTGCGGTAGGCAGCATCTCAATGCAGGTCCAGGTGTTCACTGTTAAACTTTAACACATCAGTTTCTTACAATCCTGCACATATTCCTCAGAGGTCATAGGCTCCACGACAAGGTCTGCACTCTGTGTATACAGCGGCCTCACATACATAAATACTGGGCTCTGAGCTCGCTCACAATTATTGCACTGCAGAGGAAACCGCCGTAGGCTCAGCTACCAAATGCTTGCAGTGGCTGCAACATGGTGCTCATGTGAGGTATGTGTTGCATGGCCCAGATTCAACTGCAACTGCTTGTCTGCTATTTTAACGCATATGCGTATGCACAGCCCTCTGCACCACAACAGACACTCCCCGCAACTCATGCCTCCATATCCACAGCCGTCAGCTGTGGCTGGCCAAACTCCATGCCTGCCTGTGGCTGCTGCATCTGCATGTCACCTGCTGAGCCCTGCTGCATCTCCGGTGCAGGTATGAAACCCTGAGCCGGGTCCCCCAACATGCTGTCTGGCTGGGCAGAGGGCTGGGCTTGGGGCATGCCGGGCACAGCCTCCACTGGATCGAACTCTACTGGGAAGCGTGTCACCCTGGGCTTGTCAGCCAGGATACTTCGCGACATCCTGCATGAGCAGCCACAGAGCTGAGTGCACAGAAGGCACTGCACAGGTTGTACCCACCTATATATTGCATGGATAGCACCATAAAATTAGGCTAGCCCCAAGGGTGCACAAAACTTCCAGCTATCATGGAGGGCAGAGCATGTGCTGTCTTCTTGAATCAAGTGATTGAAGGGGAATGTGACAATCTTGCAGGTGGTTATGATAGGACACAGACAACCATGGCCCATAACGTCACACCACAGAGGTGCAGAGCACGTAGCAGACATAGACTTTCAGGCCCACCTCTCTATGATAGGCCGCTCTGGAGGCGTCTCTCGAAGCTCTTCCTCCCAGTACTCATTATTGATGTAGTACCCCACGCGGATGAACTCCTGCACATCCAAAATGTGCTGATCCCCAACGTCATACTCTTTCCATGCCAGGTGTTTAACAGAATAGATGCCGCTGGGTCTCTCATGCAGCAACACTGGCTGGCGAGTGAGAAGCCAGATTAGGTGCCTGCTGTGCTGGACCAACATGACAGAATTGCTCTCACCTTTCCCTGGTAGCTGCAGGAGAGGAAGAGCACAGTCACGCCCAAGATGTCAGCTGGAGGCAGCTTGAGCGGGTCTGGAGGGTCAGCCTACATGTACAGGGAACTTTCATCCCATCAGTGACAGCTTCTAGCTGTCAGACCTGGGATCTGCGGTATCTGCTGAGTCAGCCCTACTTCCCTTGCATGCATTGAATGCACACAAGCAGCGCAGCGAGTTACAGACATGAAGCCATGGCATAATCTTATCTGGGACAAAAAGGGAGTACTTCAGAGCAAGTCAAGATATGACAAAGCCTCCCACATAGTGACGAGGCGGGTACCACCCATGCAGCCTTCTAGAAGGTCACCCAGAGACCTCAGCTGGCTTACAAGGCCCCATGCGCGTTGCGAGCGCTCTGTGACCGCTAGCGCACTTTAGAGGGACGGGAAGTGCACTCTGATGAGGCTTATCCAAAGCATGTCCTCACCTGGAAGATGAATCTATACTGGCCACGAACAACAGGGCCCACCAGCACACTGTCCAGCTCCTGGTCATACTTTTCTGACTCTGCTGAGCCTACATATGTCAACTTCCACTCCAGGTCTGCAGAAGTCACACATATGCGTCAGTTGCCATCGCTGTGGGGCTTGAGAAGCACAGCCCCGCCGCCCGCCCGCACTTCGTAACAACGCCTCGGGCCACAAGGCAAAGGCGTTGAAGGGCACTGGACTATTCGTATGTCATGTCACAGGTGGCCAAATGCTCCAAAGATGAGCTTGAGAGGCATGCGAGGTAGCCAATATGTAATCACAGGCAAAGCAGCACCGTTTGCAAGCCACCCTGGAAGGATAAGAGTCCTCCTGGTGGTGGTTCAGACCCTCACCGTGCTGAAGGTCTTGGAGGCATTCATACTGGATTTCGAACTGGAATGGATTGACGAACAGAGTTGGATTGTCCAGCACGTTCACGGCCGTGATGTTGATGGCCGTCATGCCGCGCTCTCAGGCCCAGGAAGCCTGAAAGCCTTCGATGGCACCGGACCCGTCGGTGCCAAATGCGTCCTGCCCTGCCTGATCTCTCCCTTGCTGATGGATGAGTACCTTTCAAGTTTTCTACTTGGTCAGCCTCTGCCCACAGAAAAAGGCCCACGCCCCTGGCGCCCACTCAACTTTATGAAATTAGATGCTACTGAGCAGGGTGAGCGACCATCTAGCTGGTTGGACGCTTGTTATGCTGACCAGCAAGCCGCAAGCCGATGCCGCTGTTATCCTAGAGATTTGCTTGTGTGCAGCCCGCTTATCTCTGGGTGCTGTGATGTGTGAGCTGCTCACTGAGCAATGATTCAAGCCAGAGCGCTCACACTGCAGAAAATTTTGTGACCATGATCTCCGGAGGCGTTCCTTAGCAAATCATCACCGTGATGGTACTGAATCCCTGCTCCAATCGCCATTCATGTTACTTGAAGTAGAATTGCGTTGTTTAAAGCACTAAAGTTTGACTTGGCTCACGCGGAGTCGATTCGTGAGTAATTCTCAGAGACTTTGCTACAGCGTCCGGCTTTATTCCATAGCTCCCCACGTTCCGAGCGGGTGAAGAAAGGTACATTGCACTTACACAGGACAACAAAGAGAATGTCCGTGTTAGTTCAACGCTTTGTGGGCCACGTATAGGGCAACTTTGTCTGTGCAGCCGGCTGGATGCCATGCGCTGTGCCGCACAAGTATGACATTGCGTTGGCATGACGAGCTTTTCATTCTCCTATGTCTCGGAAGAAATGTGTTGCTTGACACAGATTGACCTCAACCAAGGCCATCTATAGAGTAATGATCTGGACCTTGGACTGCTGAGTGAACGGTGCCAGGCCTCAGCTTCGGCCTATATTGCCCACAGGTGATCTGCTAAAAAGCAGATACAGTGTTGAGAATGGAAGTATCGGCAGTATGCGGCATTGCAACATCAGCAGCACAACTGGGGATGGTGCACAGCTGTAGAGTGGGCGGTGTTGCTGGGCTCCACTTGAGAAGGAGGGCAGCACTGGCCCCCACACATCAAAGACTTCACACATGTGCAGCCAAATCAGAGGGATTGGACGATGGACTGCCTAAGAAGCCCCCGTAAGCCTCATCTCTGCATGCAGCACTTGCATTGCCACTTCACAATGCGCATCACGCAACTGGCCTGTTGCTTATGAATGTGCAGCAGCAGGGATTCGTCCGTGACACACCTGTTGAGACTCTAGAATCCTACAATGCTGTACTGCAAGGAACAGGATGCAGCGCCTGCTGAGCGCTTAGAAGCTGCACACACTTTCCGGAGGCTGCAGTGCATATATGGGGAGTGCTTGTGCAGGGACATCATTGTGGAGCTCAATGTGGGGAAAGGAGATACCCTGGAGAAGCTGGCAGAGATGTATCACATCCCTGTTGAGAAGATGCTCGCTGCCAATGAAGGTAGGCCAACACATGCGCTCACTGGAGCCATGGCTCTATCCCTTGACATAATGTTTGAGCTCATCGTACAAGTCCCCAGCAACATCACATGTGCTGCAAGTGAGGATGTGGAGAATATGCTGTAGGGAAGCAGCAGCTGGAAGAGGGACAGAAGCTGCGCTTCAGCATGCCTCTGCCCTACACAAAAGAGGCTATGCGAGAACTCCTGAGCCCAACAAAGGAGATGGTCACGGACGCGGTGAAGGAGAGGATCCGGGCTCAGAGGGCTGCAGGAAAGCGGGAGATCTTCCTGGCAGAGCCTGTGAGGGCCCCTGCACCGGACAGCACAAACATGGCGACAGCCAAGTGAGTGCGCAAGTAGCAGGCAGTGCCTTTGTATAGACAGAAAATGACACATGTTCCCGCAAAGAGAAAGTGGGACCAGCTGTGTACGACAACGCTTCCGTTATTAGTAGAAGCCATGCTCACAACAAAACTGAAGCTTGTGTGGATCAGTGGGTACCTTGATAGTCCTGTAGTTGCTCTGCTCCCAGTGGGTCTCCTGTGCAGCAACAATATAGGCTCAAGCATTTAAGAATGCTGCAGGTACCTGGGCAGCATGGGCGCCAAGGTGGCCCTATTCGGTGGCGTGCTTTTAGCATTTCTGACGCTGAGTCGCCGCAGCAAGGAGCGGGCGGACAAGCGCGCCATGGAGCTCTTCACTGAGCGCGAGCTGTCGCGGTCAGCGTCTGAGCCAGTCCCTGTCCCCCAGAATGGAGCAGGTGCCTCTGAGGATGGCAAGACAGCTCCTGCTCAGGGATGGCGGGAGCGCAAGTGGCAGGTGTGGGACATGGCTGTCTACTTGTGCACATATACCTGGATGGTGTGATAAGAAGCCAGAGCCCATCTCAAAGCTACTCATGTCATCTGTGCCCGCTGGGTGGAGGCATGGATGCTCTGCTCAAGTTGATCAGCATGCTGTTGCCGCAAGCATCAAAGCAACCCGAGCAGAGCCTCTTGACTCAGCCAAGCTGGCACAGGCGTCACCAGCATCTTTAGAAGGGTCTCTCCTTTTTATCTAGCACATCAGTGATGGGACAGGGTAGAGCTACACAGGCGCATCTAATGTTTCTTAATTATCATGATGTTATTAAAGTGCCACTGACATGTCCTCTGCGTCTCGACACAACCCCGCTCAATGGAATCGGGCGCTTGGATCTCGGGTCGGACTTTGAATCAAGTCCATGATGCAGGCAATCAGAGGTGGTGAGGTCACAACAAGCTACTCAGCCTCCAGTCAGCAACAGGCAGCAGCTCCAGAGACCCACTTCCAGAATGGCACCCAAAGCCATGCCGCAAGGAATGGCGCTGCAGTAGAGGGAGACCCTGCCTGGCTGGCGCTGCCAGCTGTCCACTTTGCCCTCATGCAGGGGAACCAGCAGCCCAGCTTCAGGCTGGCCACGGGGCAGCACGACACCCGCCACTGGCTGGCTTGGGAGGTGTGCACTAACACCAGCTGATCATCGCATCCTGAGGACATGGCACTGAGTAACAATCATTTCACTGATTGAGACTTGGGAGTGTGTTTGCTGAGGAAGGATGTGTTGCCACATAGCGAATTCAGAGCACCGCTACAATGGTATGTGAGTAGGGATGCTAGAATCCTACATTCTGGTGCGGAAAGAGTCCACCAAATGACAACCATCTCGCGTGATGGTTTGCCTTCGAATCTGGGGTGGCGCTGTGCAGAGTGCGGACGACCTGCAGCGGATGCTCAAGTGCATGGCTGCGAATGGCTTCCTGAACAAGGAGATGGCTGTGAAGATAATGCCCATGGAGCCGCACGAGTACCTGCAGACGGCAGAGCTCCACCAGCGCTCTGTCGGCTTCATGCCTGCTGGCACCCAGGTGTGTGCCTGTGACGTAGCTTACTCTTGCTGGCACCCAGCTATTTGCCTGTCTTGCAGCTGTGCTGACGTCTCACTTATTGCATCATGAGACCCCACGCTGTACTTCTGCAAGCTCCCAGGGTGTGAAGGTACACCGTCAGACCAAGTGATAGACACGGTCTGGACAACATGGTTTGCGCAGACTGTACAAAGTATTGAATTTTGTACCCATGTGCATTGCAGTTTGAGGAGGACTGGCATGACGAAAAGCTGATGGAGGCGCTGACGCGGGGGTGCCAGGTCATTCCCAGACACCCGGCAGATGCGCCCTTCGCTGCCTCAAGCATCCTCAGACGCTGGCGCAGGCGCACTGGCATGTCTGTCAGCAGTGAGGCCGTGCAGCAAAGCGCAGCGTGGGAGGTGTGCACCTATCCTGCCTGTTGTGGCTGGGTGCTTGTACAACCTGTCTTTGAAGTTCACTGCATTGCAGCATGATTGTGTGCACTGTGCTTCTCCATTGTACCAAGCTTGTGAAGCCTTGCATCTGGCAGAGATGGGTACTATGCTGACAGAGGCTCACCATGCACATTGTGTAGGCTAGAGTTGTGAGGCTTGGCCTACATTTGTAGGTACGAAGCAGTCAGGATGAGGAGGATTCAAGCCACGCTGATGAGCAGGGCAGATTCATTGAGACCACAGCTTCCTTATCGGATTTGTCACCAAATGACCATTCAGAAGAGCAGGAGTCAGTGCAGCAGAGTCATGAGGAGGACTCTGAGGTGGCGGCCAGCTCAACAGAGAAAGAACCTGCGCATGCATCCAAATCCATGTGGCAGCGGCTCAGGAGCATGGGCAGGCAACAGAAAAGGGTGAGCAAATTTAGTGATACTCCCTGCCTTTGTGAGATGTTGTATCTCAATTGCATCGTCAGGTGTTGCACTGTACTGGCACAGATGCAATCATTGCTTCCATGGACTGTGTTGCTTGGTACCGGCTGTGGATTTGGGCTTCTCTCAGAGCGTAGAGTGTTGTGCAGAAGGATGCCACAAAGAACAGGGATTCAGAAGATGCAGCGGAGGGGCAGCTGAATGCGGGCAGGATCCTGGACCGCAGCCGCAGCTCCAATGACAGCAGACAGGACTTCTCAGAGCATCTCTTTGGCTCCAGCAGAGGTGCATCATCTCCACATGTGGCACCACTCGGTATTCTCGGCAAGAAACAAACATCTATGGGAAGGATCATAGCCAGTCGATGCCCCGCCTTGAAGGCGTCTGCCCTGCTCGCATCCCTGACAGACATCTCCTATCTTGAAACCTTTCCATGATCACACAACCTCACTCACCTGCCTGCATGCTAGGGCCTGATCCAGAGGATGCTCAGGAAGGACATGCAGCGGGAGATGCAGCCGAGGATGTGCGCCGCGCAGACGGCAGCAGCGCTCTGAAGCAGCGTAGCCAGCGTGACAGGGCCCAGCAGTATGCGGAGCTCGTTTCAGGACAGCAGCAGGAAGAAGCCCAAGCTCTTCTCAGACAGGTCTGATTCTCCACGTCTTGGGCACTGATGTCGTATTGACAGCAGGAATTGGGGTTGAGAAGAGGACTGCTTGCACGGGGGACAGCAGGAGCTTGTGCATAAACATTGGGGAATCCTGTGAGGGCGCAACTGAGTGGCATGGGATTTTAACGGCAAATTGCCTCAAATGCGGCTCTTGCTGCAGCTTCATACCGAGCACATGCCTGCTGATGTGGACGGCAAGGCGCCCAGTGTGATCAGCAATGGCAGCAGCAGTGATGGAGATGTGTCACGGCTTACCGCAGAGCAGAAACACGGGATGAGGGACTACCTGGCTGCCGAGGCTGCAAAGCTCGAAGCAGAAGCAAGGCAAGGTGGGCCACCACCAGCTAGCTACCTGTCCAGCGAGGTATGTATCAGGTGGCACGGAGAGTTCGGGCTATAAGGCTTCATCAGGACCTGCAAGGACGGCTGCGCTTTCACTTTGCAGGTCAGAGCCAGGAGTGGTGGAAGCAGCTGAAGGTGATCCATGTACCGGCGCGGGACTATACGGACGGGACTTTTGGATTCCTCACCACGCAGGCCCTGGAGTACCAAGGTGCTGAGAGCAGGGGGCCTGCGCAGAGCATCGTGGCCTTTGAGAACCGTGGGGACGCGCAGGAGGTGCAGTGGCTCTGGGACAGCTGGCCGGAGGCTGGCGCCGGCCGGAATAAGTATGCAGCTCTGTCATCCAACTTTCCGCAGTAACGTCACACAGAGGCCACCTTGTATAATGATGCAGGCATCCCGATGATAGTGTTCACCTTGCCAGCCGCGGTGCCTGACAGCTCCTATTAAGCATTTGCTGAAGGGGGCACATGAGCGGGACTGGTGTGCATGGCTGGGTATCCAGAAAGCACTGCTCATCTTTACACCTCTTGCACGGATGGCACGCCTGACTGGAGAGCTGCTTGCACCGGCCAATGTGTAGGCACCTTGACATGCATCATGGTAGTATTACTGAAGCCTTCATTCTGTGCAGGACAATGCCCATGCGGCCAGATCAGCTGACAAGCATAGCAGAGCGGGAGAAGTATGCTGTGACAGTGTTTAGAAAAAAGCAGCTGCCTGTGAGGCCGGGACTCTCAGAGCGAGAGCTGGGCACCATGCTGCAGGCGTACAGCATAGGGGCATAGCCAGCAGAAGCACTAGTGTGCCATTATTGCTGCTTGTATATGAAATGGCCTCACAATTGTGCCAGATTGAGCAACTGCCGCAAATAGGCAACGAACGCATGTTGACACTTTCTTCTGCACAAGGCCTAATGTTAAGTGCAAGACACATCAAGCTGGTCCAACTGCAACTGAATGCTCCACCTTGTGACTCATTGTATGGTATCAAAGACAGTATATACCAAAGTCACACTTCTACAGGCTCACTTTCAATGCTTTCCATGATGGGGACATTTGCCAAAGCTAGGTCAACAGCGGACTGAATGCGGTCCCTGAGCTGCTGGTATGGCCACTCCGTGGTCACCTCTGCCCCAAAGGAGTACACGAGCACTCTCCTGGCAGTTGCGCTGTCCACTCCTCTAGCCCTGCCCCACACAGTACAGCTTTTCAGATGATCTCAGAGCACTAAGCCCAGCAAGCCACACTCCGCATGCGATACAAGCCTTTCTGCCTGCAAAATAGTTGACGTTATGGGCAGATTATGTCCGCGAAGACTGGTGTGTAGTCAGTGCTGCAGCTCAGGAGGACGTATCCAGTATTTATGCAGGCTGGCAGGGCAACCTCCTGCTTCCTACGCAGCCAGTTCAGGAATACCCATCTCCAGGATGGGAAGGCTTTGGTGGGAGTGTAAAAAATAAGGATGAGTCTATAACTTGCCTGAAGTAGAACAGCTGATCCTCTTCAAGGTCGCTCACTGCGCAGCCGTGTGTGCACTTCACATCATCCGCCACAATCTGCAGGTTGGGCTTCACATTGACGGTGGCGCGGGGCACAAGCAGCAGGTTGCGGCTGAGCTGGCCTGCGTCAGTCTTCTGCGCCTTCTGCTCCACCCTCACATTCCCGTCAAAGACTCCCCTGCCAGTGCCTGCTGCTACAATACATCTGCACAGAAAGCACGACCTTCACGACCATGTGCCGGATGCCAGCATCATCTGGCCTAACAGATGGATTCCTCTGAACATTTCTGATGCATACAGTACACAGTTCATCGCTTGCTAGCTGTAGCTTGTATGAGAGCTCTGAAATGTGGCCTCACTTGTGCAGCTGGTCAGCAGTGCCTCGGGGGTGCTCTAGGCGCAGCTTGGAGTGCAGGTCGTGCAGCTGTCGGTCTCCGCACAGCAGGAAGCTCCTCATCTCTGTTCTGGTCTCCTCTCCCTCCTGCACAGCAAGTCTTGCGCACATGAGCTCCCAACACATTCTGCAAGCATGCTGTCTACCACAAATCCATTGTGCATGCATTCTGAAAACCTAGGCCACCCTTTATGACGCCTCCCCGGGCTTGCATGTGCAGCCAGCAGCAAGGGCAATTGACCTTGCAGACAGACTCAGAGAGCACGCAAGGAACTGCAAAGGTGTATCCTAAAGGCAAGGGGATAAAGGAACAGCTTAGAGAGCTGGGGCGTCTCCCCTTGCCTTACAGGAAAGACCCCGAGACCTCCCTGTGTGCCATGCATGTGTGCTTGTGAAGGCTGTGTTGCTTTTTTCAGGCCTCAGCATCAGGTTATGGGCATAAGATAAAAATTCCAAGGTGCCTGACCTGTGCGACGTTGACGTCTTGCCGCGTCAGCCTGCCGCCCAGGCGCGCCTCAGTCAGCTTGTAGGTGCTGCTGGCGGCCTGCCTTACAAGAGTCCCCTTCATGTGCATCGCCTGCCTTCCTTCCAAGCAGACGTACCTGTGCAGTGCTTCCTCTTCAGGCAAAGCCCCCTTTAAATCTGAACAGTCTGACAACACACCGTGCCGACTCTTGGTGAGATGCCAGCAGTTGGGCATGCCATGCACAGCTGCGGGGAACAGGACTCCCTGTGTACTTTACAGAGACCTCAGGAGTGCGCCGTCTTGCTGCTGCCCAGGCGATAGGGAGCTGCTGCACTGTGATCAACATGATGCTTGGGTCAGGACAGGTCCAGGATGGTAGCCATGTAGCACAACATTCCACGCCTTCCAGCACCTGAGCACTTGCTAAGCCAAATCTATTGAGCACGAGACATAACCATACATTAGACTCAGGAATGGCATGATGCATGCGGACTGCATTCCTGAGCTGACAGCTCACCCATGCTTCAGCCTGGCACCCTGAGCGAGCTCCATCTCAGCGAGGGCGTTGGTCACATGCGGGGTGCTGAAGTCTGTTGCAGGGCTGACAAATTCTTCGATGACCTCAGCTGCTGCGTCAGTGCCCAGCACGCACAGCAGACGCGGCGCAGCCATTGTACTATGGCCTGTCGCACACCCAGTAAAGCTGACCAGAACTGTCAATATACCGTGATGCCTTCTCAGAATTAGACAGTGAATGGAATACAGGATCAGTGTCACTAGCACAGCTGTAGAGCTTGTGGGCAGCAGTATGCTTCTTTTGTCTACATGAGAGTGTAGCACTACCTGAAGGGATATACAGGACATGGATGGGCTTGTCCAGGTGGACTCCATCTGGCACATAGACACACAAGACATCCTGGGCGGTGGCACCGTTCACAATAGCAAAGGGGCTCCCTCTTGTCCGAGCCTGCTGCCCCTGCATCCCACATCTCATGTGCTTAGCAGTCCGCCTAGTCAGCAGCATGTGCAGGCGTGCATGCAGGCAAGCGTAGGGTGAAGGAGGGCTACATTAGTGGGATGTGCTTGACATGTTCTTTTCCTTAAGGCAGGTAAGTCTGTGGGCATGGTGGCATCCATTGTTGCTCGAGGATGGGTGTGCCATACCAAGTACTGGGCCATGAGATCGAGAGGCGCATCTCTCAGGCTGCCCACAAAAGCCTGGTGGGGGAGGCCCTCTGTGCTACTGAGCTGATCTGAAACGACCCCATCTATGACCACAATCTTAGCAGCGGCCACCTTTATGCTGTGGGCCTCTGACACGGCTGCTACTGCCTCACCATCCACATCCAAAGGACTGGCAACCTGCACCAATATGCGCTTTGTGACATAGATCTAAGCAAAGAACCACTGAAGCTGCAAGGACTCTGATCGCTGCTGAGCAAATGCTTGAGATACATTGCTGATGTTCCAAACTCATGTGTATCTCTGTCTAGGCCTTCACAGCTCTGATTATGTCAAATCCCAGACAAGGGAGGGTAGACAAGGATAGACTTGCCTGCGGTTGTATCTGCAAGAGGGGCCCCACATCTGTGAAGCGGTATTCCTCATTCCGGGTGGTGGGCATCCGCTGCGTGCGCAGGGCAGATGTGCACTCTGTCTGCATGGCCTCAAGCCTGCAAATATACCGTACTTAGTGAAGCATAGGCCTTCAAAGGATCCCAGACCTTCAGCCATCTTTCGGGCTTAAGGTCAAGCGTCCAGGATGCTGGCCCAGGGTGATGGTGTACAGGTCTACGCCCGCTGTAGTCACGTCCACCTCGACCTGGCCCTACATCTCAGAGCTTGACCATAAGGCCAGTCAATGCTATGTCATGCATACTCGGCGATCTCTGGTTTTGTGATGACCTTTGGCAAGTCAGCGGGAATGCTTACGGATATGGCAGTGGAGGACTCTCGTCGGACGGCTGAAACTCAGCGAGGACGCGGGCAATCCATTTATCCTCCGTCCCACCAGCAGCTGCCCCATCAGTGACTGCTGAGCTATTCAGCACAGGGAGTGCATGGAGTCGAGGACTCCTTTGTCCGCCTGATATGCCCCAGCATTGCAGAGACGGCGATAGGCCGCCTTTCCTGGTCTGCTGCGGCAGTGTGCCTGGGTGTTGTCTCCCTGAAAAGCAGGCTGGTCCCGGAACAAAATGCTGGCCTGCAAGCGCACTTATAATCTTGCCTTCTTTCAACGATGTATATACTTGGTAGTACACGTATGTGCTGTCACATCCTGGAGTACGGCTATCGTTCGCATACCGGCTTGGCGATATGCTTGCTGCGACGCCACCTCGGGCAAATGCCCTAGCATTGTTGACATGGCCGATGTGTTGTGGCTTCAACAATGCTCTCGCATCCTCTTTTCCCTATCTCAAGGATAGCTGGACTTCAGATGCTCCCCTGCTTGATGGCGGAGATGGGAAGATTTCGCGAGTCCTGATCAGGCGCCGATGCTTTGTCATCTTGCCGTGCAGCATACGCACTATAGAAGGGCGCGCATGCTACATGGTGATGTAGAATGTACTCTGTAGATTACTCTCAATGTGCTCGGTGCGCGTGCCGATACTGCGGGGCCTCTGACATGTGTCTCATTTGCTGATGATGGCAGCCCAGACCAATCCCTAGATGCTATGGCTTCGTCCCTGCGGTGTATAGAGACAGTCTCGTATAAGTTTCACTCAACCCCATAATGCTGCACGCGACCATCAAGTCCCTGGTGGAGGCGGGTGTCCTCATTGGGGCTGGAGCATTTGCAGCAAATTTGGGTGTCTTCAACAGCCTCGATCTCCAGGTACGGTTCCTCCTCATCTAACAGCCATCATATCGTCTTTTTTTGACCTCTGAGCCCATTTTTCTTGTGCAGATCGGCTACAAGGTAGCTGCATATGCTACTCTGCCTGCCCTGGCTTTGCAAGTACTATCTGTGCCTGGAGTCTTGTTCTCCGAGGTTGCCTTCATAGCTGGGGTATCCTTGACAGCTGCTGCCCTATCAGCTGCCCTCGGATGGTGAGTAGCATGCTACAGTCCATGACACAAGTTGTATTCATGACACTGCCATTTAGCATATATTCTTGCTGAATTCCCATGCAATGCCCAGCTTCTGGTGCCATAAGCAAACGTCAGCTCCCTGACATTACAATCATCTTGACAAGCGTTTTGTGCAGGCTTTCTCACCGAAAGCGCAGGGGCTTGGAACAGGCTTTGCTCACAGGCACATCCCCTGCCCTGCGTTGGCTCTTTCCAATTGGTAGTGTTGGGGCATCCTCGTATGCTTGGCCAGAACTATCTGTGAGCCTGCGACTCTGCACCTGTGTGTGTTGAGTAACCAAGGAGGTCCTCATGCAAGGCGCAATGGTATGTTGGGGTGATGCAGGGTGCTCAGTTGGTGTTGCGCTGGGCACATGGAGCCTGCCCTTTATCGAAGCAGCCTTTGGTGTGCATGGCCTCCGATTTGCTCTCATCTGGGACATGGCAGACCTCCTCGCAGGTAACCCTTTATTGGCTGACATTCTGTTGGCGTTATTCCCGTCCTTCATCGTGCAGCTGTTAGTGGTTGTTTGTTTCCCTCATGCTGCAGGCGAGCTTGTTTCCAGCAGTGCCTGTAGCATTTCGATGCCGGGCCATGGGCCTAACGAGCGCCTGTTGTCGCTAAGCAGAGGGGCAATGTGTGCCATGGCCTGTAAAGTGAAAAGATGGACATGCCTGTGCAGTGTTTGGGATCTCCTACCTGGTCATGATGGCTGGAGGCTCTCCGCCACCGGCACTGTATGAGCATGCGGATGGGGGCAGATACAAAGGGGAGTGGCTGGGTCCCAGAAAGCAGGGCCTGGGCACCTACACCTATCCCAGCGGGGGCCAGTACCAGGGAATGTGGCGGAATAATCTGAAGGAAGGCTATGGCGTCTACACTTTTCCTAAGGTACCTTTTTGGAATCTTGTTCACATAGATGGAGGTTTACCCCAACTATATAGTAGAGGGAGGATAAGAACTGAGATGCTGTCACGTAGAGGCCGCACTGCAAGCATCAGCTACAAGAGATGCCACTCAAGTGATGGTCTGCAATGGGCACCATGGGGTCCTAAGTATTCACAAAGCACATGGTCCCTAATACCTGTGCTGCTGTGACAGGGAGGGTGGTACGAGGGTGAGTGGCTCGATGGGGATAGGCACGGCTCAGGTGTCAGGCTGATGCGCAACGGCAGCATCAAGGTAGAGACAGCCTGCTGATCTTTGCCATATGGCAGCACAGTCATCAACCCTGAAGAACTTGGCAGCATAGTGAAAGCTCAGCAAAGCAGCTGAACTGGCCAGGGCATGGTGTGGGACTGTCACCTTTCACCATTGAGGCCAGTATCATTCAGACGTGGTAACGGGACTGTCATAGATGACGTGCCTCGGGTCCACTTTGCAGGCTGGCCGCTGGGATAAGGGGCAGCTGGATAGGGCCATGGATCCACTGGAGTGCGCTGTAGCAGTAAGTGCTGCCCAGAGGGCTGCCCAAGCAGCCCGCAGGTGATGCTTTCCCCAGCCCTGTGCATACCCCCACCATCCTGCTCTCTCCTCAGGATTAAGCCTACTTGCACACTGGTCTGCCTTCCTCAGCTGTAATGATCCTGAGAGGGACGAAGGGGCTTGAGGAAAAGAAGTCTGACACATCTGCACTCTATCTGTCCCAAATGCACGTCGCATCTGCATCGAGCGGAGCCTTTGAACTCTAGACCAGAACACAGCTCATACATTTCTGGCGCTCATGGAGGCGGGAGCTAGCACAGGTCCCATGAGTGTTGCTCTGCCAGCAGCTTTATCTGTGGCATTAGGGGTTGCTGACCAGATGTAGTGCAGTATATAGGCTGAGGGTGAGCACGGGAGGCTTGAGGGATGCTCTGATGAACGTGGCGTCTCAGCCGGTGCTATGGGCCGGCCTGGCTGGCATCTGGCTTAGCGCCTCTGGGACGGCTATGCCCCGCATGGTATGTGCGCACTCTGTGTATCAGCAGCTTCGATGTTGCCTGATATACCAAGCGCTCAGGGAAGCATATCTATGAGAGTTGATGCAGCAGATTTTCTAGAAAACTGGATAGGCTGTGATCATCTTGCACTCCTGTTGAACAGAGTGAAGCACAGAGTCTCGAATGCGTCGTGACATCAGGTCAGACAGAAGCAGCACATGACAAGCTTGCAGCTCATAAGAGTGTATCTGGCTCACAACTCTGTGCTTTTGATGATTCTGCCAGATTGCGCGCTGATGTCACAAGACGCACCTTCTTCAGTCCTGTTGATCCTCAAAGGACAAGTTGTCTCTGAGCACATCACGCAGGGTATGGCAGGGTCCGCTCCTTCATGGGAGGTGCTTCTCAGCTGAGGCATTGAAGCATGCAGGTGGACATCGTCTCTGGTGCTCTTGCATCAGCGCACACGCCGCTGGTATTGCTGTGCGCCGGCTTGTGGCTGAGGGAGTCACGACCAAAGGGGGTGCTGGTAAGCGTCCAATTATTTTACTTAGCACCGAAGGCCTTAAAGGCACATAGCATGACCACCAAACATCTCCCACCTCTGAGGACTTGCTCACAAAGCAAGGCAGGAGAGGCTAATCCAGTGACACAAACAACTGCCAATTGTCACTTGCTCGGGAACATGACAAGGATACTTCCATTGTGCAGCCTGGAGACACTGCTAGAGTGCTGGCTCTCCGTGCAGTACCGCTGCTGCTTGCAGCTGCTGCAGCAGCTGTCAGCTTCCCAGCCTACGCTTGGCAGGCCGCT
Source organism: Coccomyxa viridis (assembly GCA_963930925.1). Taxonomy (NCBI): domain Eukaryota; kingdom Viridiplantae; phylum Chlorophyta; class Trebouxiophyceae; family Coccomyxaceae; genus Coccomyxa; species Coccomyxa viridis. Next base: position 85,404 of record CAWVOJ010000004.1, on the reverse strand, counting down.
GTTGTTGGCCTGTGCGCTCTCTCACCCCTGCCTGACGCTGTAAGTGCTCTTCTCCTCAGCACTGCTGACAGTCTCGAGTCTACTCAGATCTAAATTCGGAAATGCCGTGGAATTAGCTGACAGCATGCAGGAGTGCATTCATCATAATCTTTCATGAGGTCAGCTAGTCCCACCACTGCTGCAGAATTCTTTCATTGTATATCGCTCTCGGTGCTTGATGAGGCAGTCACACAGATGCATGCCCCCTATCCTGCCAAAAAAAGCAATGCGGCACGAAAGGTGGCACAGTGTTGAACACTCTTTGTCTGCGTGCAGGCCAGACAACATGCCAAGCAGGCGCGCCTGAACGACGCCTTCCCGCTCAGCCTTCACTGGCTTACGCGATCCCTTTCGCTGGTGGCTCTGCCAATCTTGGCACTGGTATTTGCGGCGTTGAGCTTGCCGCCCATGACAACTGCTGATCTGGCTCAGCCCCCGCTCTTGCCGGCCAGCCCTGTCAGCTTTGCACTGCTGGCGGCTGCAGGCGCTTGGGCTTTGTTGTGCCTGATGCATGTGCGAGTGCAGCGTGACAGGTACAATGTGCCGCTTCTCCTGCTCTTTCATCAAACAGTTAGACTGGCGACAGGTACAGCACGATAAGCCTGGCGACATACAAGTTGTGTTTGCCTTTCCTGCAGGGTACGAGCAGGGCCTAGGGCTCCCAAGGGAGCTGTGCGAATGAGTTTGCAGGGGCCTGCCCCGCCCGTGACCATCATAGAGAGCAGCAACACGCAGCAGGTGTGTATACAACATTGGCCAGTGCTTGAGATTTGTGTGGGCTTGAGAGCTGCTGTTGGAATTGTGGAAATCTTTTCGCCACATCATTGCACAAGTACAGAGTGTCTCAGATGCATGTTGCAGATTCCAGCATATGCTTCTGCAGACATATTGCAAGATGATGTCTGGTGCATCGCCTTTTCAGCTGGCATGATATGGTTAACAAGGTGTCTTTGTGTATGCAGGAAGAGGCAGGAGAGAGCAGTGTTGAAGGGAGTTCTATGGGATCAGAAGATGGGAGTGGCACAGAGAGGAAGAGTAATAGGCGGCGAGGTGCTTTTAGAGATGTGGACGAGGAAGGAGGGGGCAGCATGCAGAGCTTGGCAGCATCAGCTGTTAGGCATCCGTTAAGCAGAGGGTGGAGTATATCACTAAAGCAAAGCAGGCTGTGTTGCAGACCGCCATTGCGGCATAGAGGCTTGCAAACCCTACAGAGGCCATCTTATGCATCGCATCAGCTCAGGGCAGGAGTGAGGTGGGCATCATCCTGTTTGTAACCTGCATACTTTGCTCTCTGGAGCTCAGCAAGATATCCAAAATGGCACCGTGTAAAAGCAGCAGTTGAGGCAATACAGGTATCCCTGTAGTCGATTGTTAGGAGCTTATGTCATACTACTACTCACAAGTCTTAAGAATGCCTCTGCAATGCCTGTCACAATCACACCGTCCCATCTCAAGATGCTGTCTTAAGAAGCTTCTGGGCCACCAAGATCCCAGAAATCTTACACACCTAATCCGAGAGCACTCACAGCCCCTTGCCATAAGACATGTTGCAAGTATTGAGCAGCTCTTGCTCCTCATACAGAAGCCAGCTAAGAAGGGTCACAGTCTTGGTTCCTATGTATCATGATCAGCATGCAGCACGACAGACCTGAATCTCAGACAATACCCGAGCAGCTGCACTACCATGCATAAGCCAGCTTCCCAGTTACTGTACAGTTCCAGATTCAAGAGGGCTTAAACCTACATCTCATTCCTACCAGCCATCATGGACTTATATTCAGCATTACGACATCATGCGCCAACCCTTCATTGCACGCCCTTGCAGTGGCTGGAAAGGAGCAGGCTTGATGTTCAGAGCTCCTCAGAGAAGGTTGGTGCCCCCAAATCGGCCTCCTCATGCTTGTCATCAGCAGTTGCGATGCAGCAAGAAGCATCCGCCACGATGCAGGTGTCCTGGTCTTCGAGGGTGTCCTTGCTAGGGATTTCTACAGTGATGCCCTGCAGCTCCACATCCTGCTGCCGCCAGCCGAGAAGCTTGCGCTGCTTGATGCGCTCCAGCAGCTGACCCCTCATCCCCTCCAGGTGTGTGTGGCCCCTGCAAGGTGCATGCAGTATTTTGGATACGCTGCGAGCCTAAGAGAAGAGCTTCATCTAGACCATGTCAGCAAAATGGCAGTATCCTGGAGGATTACATCAATCAATCTGCCAGGACAGTTGAAGCACTCAGCACAGTTGCCAAAGACTGGTTCAGGCTGCTGATGAAGAGCAGCTACTGTACCTCTGAGCCGCCAGCAGAGAGGCGTCGACCAGAGAGAAGCATCCAGCGCGCATCCCCACGGCAGTCATGAGTATTGCGGCCACCCATGTCGCGGTGCGCACTGCCTGCAGCCCGTAGGCTGCCGGGGCTGTGATCAGCCTCAGCGGCTTTGGCAGAATTGGAGACCACCTGCATGGCACAGATGATATTCTGAGAAACTCGAGCTAAGGTTGTAGTCCTGGCCCAAGGACCATTCATATGGTGCTGCTCACCCGGCATGACAGGAGTGTGATGTTTGGTCATGCTATTCCTTCGACAGCTGAGTGTGCTAGTTCTGGGGTCACCAGGCGCAATCTGCCGTTGTGGAACGCAATGTATGAGAGCCGGCACAATGGTTGCTCAAGCAGGTGGAACAGTGTGAGAAGCGTACTGCTCGTGCAGCTGCCAGGAGCACTCCACTGCGGCCAGGAACGCCGCAGAGCCCATCGCAGGCCGCACCAGGGAGCGCAGCTTGCTGTGCAGCAGCGCGCTCTCAGACGCTGCGATGCCCGCTGGCACAGACGTCCCTGCATGAGGCTTTGCATCTGAAGCCTCTGGTGCAAACCAGGTCCAGACTTACTCTCTGGAAAGAGTGAGCGCTGTCTTGAAGATGCACCCTAATTGCAGCATGTTTCAGGCAGCTGGACCTAATTGGCAGATGCCTGGGCTCTGCATCAATGACAGGTACAAGGCAACCCAAAGACCAGCCAGCCAACTGATAAAAGCGAGGTGAGCACCACCACTTCAGGCGTCTGAGCGGGGTCATGCAGATGTCAAGACCAGCTGAGAAAGAATGTCTGGAGGATCAAGAAGAGACGGGGGAAACGCTAGCAGCCCACCTTCGAGAGAGACGCGGTCCAGCAGGATCTTCCTGGAGAGGAACACTGCCGCCACGTCGGCCTTGGACAGCGTCTTCTGCGCAAAGCCGGCGGCCGTGCCGAGCAGCCACGTCAGCTGGCTGACTAGCGCTGAGGCCACCCCGGGCTGCGCTGTGTATGCGATGCTGGGATGGTTTGCCGCGCCTTCCACAGCATCCTTCATTGCTTGCAGTGTCAGGTGGAACTCCTGCAGGGTGGGTGGACAGCTCAGCATTGAACCATTTCATGTACAGCATGATCAAGAAGGTAGTTTGGGCACCCCACACCAAGGCCTGTGAAGCATTAGAGGCACTGCAGGTGTGGTGTTGGTGTGCGTGATGTTGGCTGGGGTTGGGAGTCAGGCAGATGGGGCCGCATGCTTGCCTTTGAGACAAGAGCAGTGCTGGCCCTTTCGATTCTGTTGTCCATGTCCGGCAGCCGCACAGTCTCGAGAGTCCTGAAACGATCCTGGACACCCTGCACAGCGGAAGCGGTGATGAGCCGGTTTAGATCGGCTGTTGCACCTCCTACCGGCTCGCTTGACTATGGCAGATCTTCTTGGCAAGCTCTGAAAAGCTTTGGCCATCAGGCAAAGGTCAAAGAGAATTCCTCCAGGGCACAGCAGCAATGTCGTCCTCCCTGCTGCCAGAGGCACTTAGGTATGACCTTCCATCTCTTTGATGAATGCGGGTATCAAGAGATGTGTCTTCCTGATTGCGTCAAGGTAGCATACCTGCAGCTTGGCAGACAGCTCAGCGACTGTGGTGGTGGCCTGGCGAGCGTGCAGGCGGTCGTTGTCCATCTGGATCTGCATCCTGCTCAGGCCGCTCGCCAGCTCGCCCAGCGTGCGCTGCGCTGGCAGCGTCTCCCTGAATGCGCGCAGCAGCCCTGCCCGCTCTCCTGCTATGTACGCCTTCTCGTCCTGCACATGCATTGTATCAGGTGCTCAGTGTTCCTGCTGTGACTGTCTGAAGATCCGGCACATGAATTAGTGCAGGTATTCAGCTCTCATGAAAGCGAGCGCCCTGAGCATCCCACAAATTCCCTTGCGTGGGTTCTTGATGAACTAGCAGAATACACAGAAGCATGCCCACGCTAAGTTATACCTAAAAGGCAGCAGCTCTTCACTTTCATTCTACAGAGCTTTGGAGTACATGTAAGTTGCACTTTGGGAAGGATGCGCACCATGCCCAGCGGGGCGAAGCTGCCAATCTCTGCATGGGCGGCCTGCCAGTTGGGAGGCATATCTGGCTGTGGCGGAGTCTCATCGAAGCACTCTGCTAAAGGCATGGGTGGGGTTAGCAAGGCGCCGGTGGCAGGCCAGGCGCTCAAGCTCTGTGCGGGTGTCGAGAAATCTATTGCTCCTGCGAGACATAAACACCCCTCACGCATCACTGGGTGAGTTAGCTTTGACTGAGCAGTGTCAAGAGAAGGCGCCCCAACGGTCACTACCTCGCGGCAGAGGGCTGTGAGCTCTTTGAGGGCTGGCTTGCTTCCAGTCCTTGTAGCTGACTGAAGACTGGTCGCTGTGGCTGTTTGGTGTCTCCTGAATCACCCGAGCAGAGGAGCCTGGGGAGTCCATGGGCGTTTGTCCAAATGCTTGCCACCCTTCTAGCGCGTATACCACAGAAATGTTTACTGCGTTAAATGTATACAATTTCGGTCACGCTGAACGGTAAGGCTTGCGCGTGAAGTATTGAAAATCTGCTGACTCACAGCCCAGAGCTGTGGACCTTATCTCACACTGCCACTATCGATGCTACAACTACAGTGGTATACAGTACCTTCCTCGTGCTTCTGGCGGTGGTGCTTTGCTCTATTGAAGGCTTGAGAGTAATCCAAGGTACTGAAGACACAGGGTTGCCTGTATTGGCCCCTCACAGCTCCATGATGTGATGAGTATTGGAAGGGAATGATGCACTGCCACAGTCTTAAACGTGACAGGTCGTGACCCTATACAGAATTCATAGATGCAGGACTCCCGCGAGCAAGGCTGTGCTGAAGAAAGAAAGTTACGAGAAGTCACAGCAGACCAGATTCCACTGCATTCCTCACTTGACGGGCTGTGCCGTGAGTGAGAGGTGGCGAGGCTGTTAACAGTATAGCAAACACATACTTTTGAGCAGAAGAGCACTAGTATCATGCTCATACGACTGCGCTCCAGGTGAGCTTCGCTGTCCAGGACGATCCGCGATAGTATTGCACGCACAGCAAGACAGTGCCGTCTTTATGATGATCTCTTTGACCTTCAGAGATGGATTGGAGCGCATCTTGGTGCCAGAGGGTGCTACTATTGCATCCTTGAAGCGGCAGATAACCGAAAGTCTGGAAGTCCCTCAGAAGGACATCACACTTTCAACCGATAAAGACTTGGTAGGCGCCCCAAAGTACTTTCTCAAGAAAGAACCAGCTTCTTGGAGCACCAGATGCCACTGTGCATCTCAGCTGACTGAGTGTCCATATCGTGCAGCTCACAGCCCTCGATAAGACCACATTCACAGACATGACAAGGGATCAGCAACCCTTGAGCGCCATTGGCATTCAGCATGGAGATATGGTGAGCTCCCAGCTCACAGGCTCATAGGATTGCAGCTACAAGGAGCCCTCAAGTGAATACCTGGTAAGAACCGCCGCTGATGACATTACTGAGAGCAGTTGAGACTTGCAGGTGTACATGCACTACCCCTTTGAGAGAGAGGTACCTTCAACCCTTCCAAAGGGGGAACTGGATCTGAACAGGCCCTTTGGTGAGTCTCACGCACCCCGCCAGGATGTGCATTGACTTATCCCACACGCTGAAGGGAGGAGCACCTGCTAGAGGCAGAGCAACACTTGCAGAGAGTTTGCATTGCGTTTGAATAAGAGCTCGATGAAAACGTCGATTGTAAACCTCTCAGCGCGTCCTCAAACAAGACCATGCCTTGTGCAGGCATGCACATGACTGTAGAGGCCCTTGTCGCCAAGCAGACCAGAATTGAGAGGTGAGCGGCTGCCCTCATGTCTCTATACTAAGCAGCTGTGTGGGTTAACTCAAATGGAGAACTTGAGGCTGTTACGTTGTTGAGAGTACCCTCTCGTGAAGCTAGGCGCGGCACCCAATTCAGCCTAGGGTCAGAGATATATGCAGGGGTATCATTGAGTTGACTTACAGACACCTGTCTGGGTGCTGTTGCAGGCAGGAGACGCCGCACTGCTCGTCGGTGTCCTTTGACAGGCATGCAGCCAACGCGTTCCAGTCCTACGTCAGCGGCGCTCTGGCGTTCTCCATCAAGCGGGGCGGCCTCCTGTACGGCAGCATAGACGAAGAGGGCAAGGCCCTTGTGGAGGTCATCTACGAGCCAGAGCAGGTACATCTGCCTGTTCATGATGCATGTCAGATAGGAGGCATGAGGGTAGGCCTTGTCATCTCAGAGCCAGAGCAGATGCTGCTGTCCTGTTGCTCACATGCGGTTCTGGCCTGGCACTCAAAAGCATGGTGTTGCTTGGTGTAGCATGACGGCAGGCATGGCAGCCCTGCTTCTTGATAGCAGCAAGCTAAGCCTCAAAGCATCGGCGATTGTTGCCTTCATGAAGAGTCCCTTTCAGCGCAAGCGCAATAATAGGTCAGGCTCAGTGGGAAGTGGGTCATGCAGGAAGGCACAGCAGATAGCCTGCAGCTCATACGCGGCACAGATGAGGAGCAGAAGGCAGACTTCATTGCAAAGCAGATGGGGTGCGCTCTCACACACCCTTCTTAGTATATACCCCTCAGTGTGCATTCTCTGCTGCTCTCCTCTGGTGCTTGCCCGGTTGTATGTGCTTCAAGGCCTTGCTCATTAAGCTCAGACTCTGAGGCAAGACGCAACCCCGCTTAGTCAAAGCAAGTGTTGAAAAGGTCTGGGGTGCAGGCTATCCAAGATAGGCTGGATATTCACCCAGAGCACAAAGGAGAGGGACTTCATCATGTCCTCAGAAGAGATCTGTCAGATAGCAGGTCTGCAGCTTCTCATAATCAATCCGCAGAGAATGGCACAGCGAGCACTATTCATACTCACATCATCGCTGGGCATTATGGTAATTTCAAATTCCCCTTTGGCTCATTCAATGGTCTTGCGGTTAGGTCTGAAAGTGTCTCGGACTTGATCTTGTTGCAGAGATGCAAGCACAGCTCGGGGAGAAGGCTGTGACTGGCGTTGTGAGCATGGCCGTCAGCGACGACGGCTCTGAGACCCACTTTGAGGCGTTCCAGGTCCACTCCAACCCCTTCCTGAGCTGACACCAGCACGCCACCTGTCCATGGCTTGCCTGGTAGGACCTCACAACTTCAGGAAGGCATGCGCATGCATGGCATGCACTGAAAGAGAAATGTTGTGCAGGTGTCGGATCAGGCAGTGCGGCTGTGGCAGGAGGGCTGGTTCCAGAGCTCTGCAGAGCCCAGCGGCGTCTCGATCCTCCGCGACCCTAAGGCACGCCACAGACGATCTCTTGCACATTGTTGTCTCAGCATAACCACACCTTTGCTGGTCAGCTGCAGTCACTCTCTGAGAGCTATCTTGTCTATATCTCTGGTTTATATCTTCCTGGGTGATTGCTACTTCATCCTTGCAGGTTATATCACGTAGTGTTCAAAAAAGACAGTATTTCCACTACTCCGTGCTCTCGCAGGAGCCCAAGAAGGAGAGGCCAGTCATAGTGGCTGGGAAGGACCAGGGGGAGGTGGACAATGACTACCTGCTGCTCCCAGTCAACATCCTGGATCATGAAGGGCCTCTGTCCTCAGCCTTCCCCATAGAGAACAGGCTGCTACCCCAAGGTGATCCCTCTCCATGTGACTGCATCACTGCATGGCGCTCGGATGTTGAAGCAAGGATAGGCCCCTGCATGGGCTCCGTGAAGAGCTTCTCCTGCACAGTGTGACTATATTAGTGTCATGACAGATTGTACTGCAATTGACGGAGCGCCGGCAGATGTATGGTGACTTTCACAGTTGATCTGTAAAGCTTGAGAGGGTTCCATGTGTGCAGAGAAAGCGGAGCTGCGGCACCACCTGCAGAAGCAGGCAGGGAAGCCGTACCAGATGCGCCTGGCAGACTTCCACCTGCTGCTATGGCTGGCCAAGCAGCCAAATCTCGACCTGACAGATCTGGAGGTCATCATTGATGCCGTGAAGGAGCAATCGCCTGTGCCTGAGGGATACACCCTCATCATAGACTCCCTGGCTGAGCTGTGATTTTGACCGGCAACTTGTACCTGCATTCAGACCTACATCACATAGGATCTAGGCCTGCATAGGCCGCACATTTATGCATAGGGCTGGTGTGGTCTGTATTGTACAGTCAACATGCTACATTTTGTGCCATGATTTTGGTGGCATTTTGGCGGCATGGAGAAAAAGTCACCTGATGGTGTACAACAGCGTAAAGTTGAATATGGTCCTTACAGACACATGGCAATAACCCTAGAAAAGCCCCCCTATCTTCTCAGTGCACTGCTTAGAAGGAGCCATCCTAAGCCTCTTACACGTAAACGCTGTGCACACGCCAATCAGCCCAACTGCAAGGACTACGCATTACCGCCGGATCCACAGACAAGACCACTGACATGCTGTCTTCTCGCCCCAGCAAAAAATTCCCAGTGCCTGCTTTCATGCGTTGCAACATTTGCAAGTTTTTGCAGAACTTTGCAAATTCTGCAGAGTTTTGCAAGTTCTCCAGCTGGTCATGTTAATGCAAGCATCAACCAACTCAAGGGATCATAAAGAATTCGCCCTAACCTACTGAATGGCCATCTCCTGAACAGAGCCAACATCAACACTATTGCAGTGGGGCTGATGCCCATGTCACCATTGTGCAGCTCTAGATGGGAACTCATTGGGGGCGCTAGCGCACAATTGCACTGGAGGCATACTAGTACAAATTCAGTGCCACATTCACATTGCACCACAGTGTGCGGGTGCTATTGCTCCAGATTCTTGATGCAGGGCTTGCCCCCATTTGCTCTGTCCTTGCAGCCCTGCAATGTGCACAAACAACTCACACAATGTAAAGTTCAGGGCACATCCAAATCCTGCACTTATCGGAAAACTGTATGCCACTTGCTGCCAACAAAGCTGAGACTGTGGTGCACATGTAGATGCGCAGCTTGCACACGAATTATACAGCATCCCACTCTGAAGCCAACACGGTGCACAAGCTCTACACGAGTCAGACTGCTTCGTGTACTTCTTTGCTGACAGCAGAGAGGTCCAGTCCTCATGGTAAACAAAAGTCTTGAGGACAGTGACTTAGCCTTTGGAGACCCGATACCATGCATGGCAGTGTGATGCGCTTACGCATGTGAAAGGATGCTGCCAGGGTGGATCCGACCTTGATCATGTCGTGGTAGACGTCCTCCATGTGCTCCTGGATGGCCTTGCCCGAGACCATGCTCTTCCACACATCCATCTCCGCCCGCGCCAGCTCCTCAAACTCCGCCCTGGCTTCCTTGTCATCGCCAAAGGCGCCCTCTGCATCCGCCCCGAGTCAGCACACCCCTGACATGTCAAAAGAGCAAAAACAGGGAGCGAACAGGTTATCTGCTTGAGATAGGATTGGTTTCGCGCTTTTGCTGATCTTGGCCACTGTGACATGTTACCTGGCTCTTGCATTGTGGTGACAGCAACCGCAAGTGGCTGCTCTCTAAAAGGGTGTAGGCGCATGGCCGGAGACTTGCGCGGCACGCAGTCAGTGACCATGCAGCTTCCTTGTGATGTGAGACATCGAGCTTAGGCCATGGAGAGGGGTAAGGTGCAGCCAGTAGAGCGTACCCTTGATCTTGGGAAGGATGTCTGTGATGAATGTTCCCTCACGAGTGTCGTCTGAAGACTCTCTGGACACTGTCAGTGACCCATCTGGAAAGAGCTGAACCTGCAGCAAGGAACCACTAGCTGCATCACTACAGTTGAGATGACTGCCCCGATCAGGACACCAGCTATGTGATCTTGTGCTAAGCCAACCATTGGCCTGATTGACTTGATCTCTAAGATGAGGCGCCTTTCCGGAACGCCATGCAACGCTGGCATTGTTCCATTGTATGGCTGGCCTCGACAGATTGCGGCAATGCAATGCGGGTACAGTCATACCGTATGATGTGCACAAGCTGTCTGCTAAGTGGAGTATTCACCTCCACGCCGATGTGCTGGTATCCCAGCAGTGATGGTATCCGTGTTACAAAGTCATTGGAGTTCTTGATGCGCCAACTGTCAGGCACGACCTTATCTGCACTCATTAACCAAGATGAGAGTCCACAGATTAGGGGACACCACATCAAAGTGGCCAGCGCAAACAGCATGTACAATTTAGTATATACGCTGTGCGTGCCCCCAGCATTGCCACAGCAATCCCACAGAAGCATGATGGTAGCAGAGGCAGGATAGTTGCATGGGGCAGGCCGCGACATTCAAGACATCACTGGAGGTTTGGGACTTGTAGTGGGCATGCAGCGCACCGTAGTCCTCAGCAAAGGGCAGGTTGCCCACTCGGGGCTGGCCAAAGCTGACCATTGTCACATGAGGCGCTGGCACATTCTCCCACTCATGAGCCTGCGACCATGGAACTGCTCATGCATATGCCAAGACCAAACCTATCCAGGATTTATGTGCCACATGCCTTGATGGGAATGGCAGCAACCATCTCAACCTTGCAAAAGTGTAGAGCTATATCAAAGGCCCTATTTGTGATAGACATGCCATGACCCTTAGGCTCTGGAGTGCAGGATGCTCTCTGAGAGGCGTCAGTGAGGTGAGCATTCTGGGATGATTAGATAGACGCACCGCCAGCTCATATGCACACAGCGTGGCTTTGGACCCGCCCATGGAGTGCCCCGTCACAAAGATGCGCCACCGCTCGTCATCCGCCTTGCCGCTGATCTGGTCCCCCACCCTCTTCAGGGGGCCCGGCCGCTTCTCGGGGTCATTCACGCACTCCCCCACAATCTCCGCCATGATGTCCAGAATCCGCGGCTTGACCGACTGGTACGCCTGGATGAGCAGCTGCAACATTCAGTGACGGCCTCGGCCGCATTGACCAGACAAAAGTTGCTCTGGTCTTAAACTGTTGGGTCTGACTGCAAGTGGAGTTCACAAGCGCATGATCAGTGTGGCTGGCAAGGCCAGGCAAACGAGAGAAGGGGCTCACATCATGGAAGCCCTTGTGCACCCACAGCTCATCATGCTCAACTGCATGGCAACAGGGAAAAATTCAGTGCAGCCAGGCCTGCGCTTGCATAGTCCAGGCTGTTCATGTATCATGATAGTGCGACGAGTGTTGTGAAGGCGTCCTCAGCATGACCACCATGACAGCTATGTGGGCTCATGCCGTCTGCATCGCACTGTCTAGGACATCAGCTTGGACGCAATGGAGCAGCTCCTGACCAGCAGTTGTAATGACACCTGCTGCTTGTCACAAGTCAGGGGGAACAGGGGCGGATGCATGCCTCCATACAGCATGACAGCTTGCGCTTTGGCCCAATTCCGCAGCGCTTCCACAGAAGCGAGCGCCCTGGTGCGGTCGCCCTTCTTGTTCTTCTTGCTGAAGGGCAGCCTGGGCACCCTGATGTTCTCTATGCCCTGCGCACGCATGTCCCAACTCATGTGCTACATTATCGAATCCTCATGCCCTCTACAGAGCTCTGGACCGTGCACAGAACTAGAAGCACACACAGCTAAGACAGTTTGCAGTGCCTCGACTCGCTTCAAGATTTTTAGAATTTGCAGAGATCAGGTCACCTTGATGCCTTTAAAGATGCCTCCAAGAGGCCCATTCTCCAGCTCCTCGTCCGACAGGCCGTTGGCAACGTCCTCCGGCGAGCGGCTGTCTGGGCGCTGACCAGGACTGAAGGCTGCCAGGGACATGGCCGCGTCAGTCATCATGTCCTTTGGATCTGAGGTCCCTCGGAAACTGACAATTGCCTCCCGGGTGCTGTTGTTTCTGTAGATCCAGGCCTCTGTGCTGGTCGCCTGCCATACAGAATGGCACCAGTTTAGCTTTCCAAGAGGTGAGCTTGCAGAATTGCCTTGTGGGATTGAAGTTTTCAGCCCTTCTGCCCTGGTGTGATCGGGGCTGAAAGTTCCTACAATGATGATGGCGTGACTATGAGAGATATGGTCTAAGGTCATGTCAAAAGATGTGGCATACCTTGTTGAACACAAAAGCCACGACCTTCATCCCCCCAGGGTACCAATGCTCCGCTGAGCTGCCTCTCAGGTCCTGCCAGTTCTGCCAGATGTCCCTCGAAGGGTCTACCCCCTCCGTCAAGAGCTTTCCTGCACAGGCATATCACACACCTTCTGACTTGAAGTCATGAAGAGCCTTCTCAGGGGCCCAGTGATCCTCCTGTGCTTGATACATCTGCTGACAGAGTGCCATGCAGCTTAGGGCCTACGACATGCTGAGCGGTGCATGCCTGCAAGACGTGCACGCTCTTCAGCGGCAAAGACGGTGAGATAGCACACCTTGCGCATCTGACAGGCACTGCATCACCATGTCTGCGCCCTGGATGTCCTTAAGGCCTGTGATGCGGTCATTCTCCTGCTCGTAGGGGTCATAGTGCCATGTGCCCGTTGACTCATCATACCACTCGGGGCTGTCAGGTGCCCAGTCATCTAGCAGGAACTGCGCTGCTGCCTGCAACACATTTTAGGGTTGTCAACACTCTGCTGGAAGGACCTGTGCTGCGCATTGCACAAGTATAGGGGCCATGGCACATGACCCAAACAACTCCCCACAAAGGAGGAGTGCTGGGCATGCTGTGTTGCCGCCTTTGCAGCGCTCTCACAAGTCAGTAGATCTAACGCCAAGCTGCCCACCTTAGCTCTGGTGCTCTCTATGGCATCAATGTCCTCGCACTCCTCATACTGGACCGACAGGAAGATGGAACCACTGCAGCCCTCCCTGCACATCCACGCTTCCATATGGAGCAAAGGTGCTGGTATAGCAGTCCCGCATCCCGCGGTACGTCACAGTCTGCAGCACTTCTGATGGATGCAGTAATCAGTGGTGCAACTGGGGCTGCTTGAGCATGTAAGTTATGCCGTTCCCTGTACACTGGCAACCCTCCATGTAGCAGCTATATATGAAGGAGCTCACCCTTGCAGGTCGAACTCCAGATCAATGACGTCTCCGTTGAGCAGGCTCTTGAAGTCCTTCACTGTGGCCATGCCCAGGAGCACATTCACATCCTCAACCTCCTTGGTGGCATGCTCCACATATATGCTCAAGGTCTGATTGTCTGGATCTCTGACATACAAGAACAGCGTCTCCCGCCACTGCGGCTCTGTGCTCTCCTTCACTGCCAGTGTCCTGCCTGCAGGCGCATACAACTTGATCAGACATTGCACAGGAACGTGGTCAGTGCAGTCCGATCCAACATTGTGCAATGTTGCCAGGGCGCTGTCACCTGCTCAGCTGGCTGTAAGCGAAGGCTCACATCTGAGCAGGCAACAGCGCCTAGGAATACTCAAATTCTCGGAGACCACGTCTCTCCTGCATTCTTTGCCACTGCTACATAGCTGGTCTGCATATGTTGGGGGCTCAGTGTGACAGCTGATCTGGATGACGTGCAGCAGGTCTGCACAGCTGTGGAAGCAAGGTGTTGTCTATAGCAGCTGTCAGAAGCCCGTCCCACAAGGAGAGTACATGGCAGTGCTACTGACCTGCACTGGGGCCAACAGCCACCGTCACAAAGGCGTTGCACTCCTGCTTGTCGCCCTGCGGCTGCAGGCCCACAGCGTTGCGCACGTGCACCCTCAGCATGCCCTTGACCACCTCCTGGAGGTAGTCCGGGTCCATGTAGATGGTCTCCGCTCCGCAGGGGTGCAGCTCCTGCATGCAAGGTGATGCTTTCATGAGGACGCGGACATAGTCGTTCTTTGCACATGGAGCTTTGGAGGGATATGGTGTGCAAGAGCTGTAGATGGGGAACAGAATCCATGAAGGGGAGGTGCACGCTCTGTGAGGTTGACATGGGGGATGGGGCAAGTACCTTGAGACCATGCATGTGGTACGCAATGTGGTAGGCTTCAAAGGAGCATGCTCCCAGCGCGCATGCCAGAGAAAGGTCGAAGTCCTGCATGGCAGTCCCCACAGACTCTGGTGCTGTTGATGCCGGTGAGGATATGAGAAGGCACCTTCCCTTGAGTATTGGATGGCTAAATTAACAGCCTCATTTCACTTGAAGTATCCGCTTTCTCTGCCTGGATCACAGAAGTGCAGAGTCAAGGAAGGGCAGCAGCTGGAGTGGCTACAGAGCTCACATCGACATTGACCCCCCTTCCCGAGACGACCTGATTGTCTTCTGACCCTGCATCGTCCCCCTTTGTGTCCTTATTAGACTCCTTGCACCCTGCTTCTTTCGCAGCTTGCACACGTGTGGGCCTTTGTTGCAGGCCTGTGCCTTGTTGCAATCTCTGCTGTCTGTGCTGCACAGGAGCCTGCAGCAATGCGCTCGAATGTGACTTGAGTCATGATGTCCACTGCATTAAAAGTTCTGTAGGAGATATCTTGTCGGCATGTCATTGCTGTACTTACCCTCGCTGATGGCGGTCTCGGAAAGCTCGATAGACACGCGAAGCTTCGCTGCAAAAGCTTTGCCTGCATTCCAGTCATCAACACACAGAGATAGGACGCCAACAAGTCACGGGACACTAGGGCATTATAGTGATTTATAGTGAAAGGCACTCGCGCCCTGGGCACTGGAGGGCACAGCTTCGCAGTTGCTTGGAAGCCAAGTTTCAGTCATCATGTACCGGCATTGGGTTTCGGAGTCGCATTTTTCCGGAACGCCAAATTCTTGGGTTCATCCCCGAGTAGCGCTTCAGACACATATCTGTTCCACATCAATCTATAAACCCGCCACTGCACCGCTGCTGCATCCTCGCGCGCATAGTGCTGGGCATTGTCTGCCCTGCCCAGCGGAAGTGAGCTGTCAGCTGCATAAGTTCCCTACAGCATGAGACATGGGATTATCATGGCACTCTTCGTCCTTTGTGTCATCTGTGGATGCCCGCCTATACACGGTAAGCCCGTATGATGCTTAAATTAGCCCCAGATCAGTGCAGGCGAACTTGTCTGACCTCAGCAACAATGGTTGCGTTCTTGCGCTGATGCGGGCCGCAAAGTTGTCATTCTTGGCTTTAAATCTGTTGGATCATAGAACCTCATGATCGATGCAGCATCTTGCAGTGACAGGTCACTGAGCCCATCTTGCTTGAGAAGTACTTGCTGCGCTGAACGCTATATTCATGATGGTAGCATGGATTGCCGCGTATCATTCAGCAGGGCAACGATGATGGTATTGGAGTGCAGGGCTCAGGCTACAGAGGGTACTGCCCTTCGCTGCGCCATCACACCTGTCTTTTGGAGGCGTCACACAGGCTCAGCTTGCAGCTCAAGCAATGCAGCACAATGTAATAGCCTGGATGGATCATACTGTGGGCGCTCAAGCTGTTGAAGTCCTTGCATCAGCAGGGGCTCAGAGACAGAATGAGCATGCAGCAGGCCACCTGCACCACTGGGAGTTTTGAGAGCTGCTTGCTGCAACATCCTACTGAAGTATCTCATAGAGACTCCATCTGCAATGCCCAGGGTCACCAGTCAAGACAACGCTGCAAGGACGCAGCACTTGAGCCTCTGTTGGTTTTATGCGCTGAATAGCAGCATGAACTGTGCGCTTTCTGCAAGGACTGGCGCACCAGCTTAGATTAGAGTATGCAGATTTTCATGCATTCAGCAGAGTGCATCAAGGTAGCACAGCAGGAGATTCACTTCAGAAGTGGGCAATGGCATCAGCACTCTCAAAAGCTGGCGCCTGAAGTAGTAGCAGGCACAATTAAGCCAGCAGAAAGAAATGGCTGTGCTTTTATTGCTTTCATTTTAGCACAACAGGACTAGCGCCTGGAAGCTGCTAGAGCGCAAAGGATGGCGCATCTGTGAATCAATGCGAAGCTGGCATTTGATTGTTCTGTGGGGTGTATAGTCGAGACTGCAGGCGGCACATACATGCTGCCTAGTGTCTCAGACCGCATGTCGATCTAGGACAGCTTCTGGGTACTGAGCATGAGACATGTCACACTATGGCCAGAGCAACACCAGCAGGCTGCAGGCAACAAGTCAGTGGAGACGCTGCACTTTGGGACTTGCATGTTGTTGGAGAAGAAGCTCATCAGCCAGACATGACACGTCAGCCATACAGTGTTTTGTACGCATGTTTTGGGAAATGGTCAATGATATGAACCCGGTAGATCAGGTCGGAAAAACTCTCTGGAAGTGCTGTGTGATTGCGAGAAGTGACAAGATAGTACTATGACAGGTGATAGCAAATCCTTTTGGAAGTGGAGTCCCACAGCAAGAAATTGCTCGCCACCTCAAGTATCCCAGGATCCTGCAGATCTTCAGGAGTACACTTATACCTGATACCTGGATCCTGGACCAGGACCTCTTCTGTCAAAGCTGAGAGGGGCACGTTCGTGTACAGGCCTGCAGAAGTGCATGTCATTTTGGATAATGAGTGATACCTGCTGCAGGAGGTTAGCCATGGAGAGGCTGCCGTCTCGTGCCTTTCCAGCCCTCCTGCTAACAGCGCTAAGCCAGGCTCCATTACTCCACTTTGAAGCTTCTTGGCCAACATTTATGTATACATACTTCCACTACTGGCTACCTAACATGAGTCCCGCTTTTTGATCTCTGATGAAGCGGTGTTGTCTCGAGATCAGATCAGATCAGATTACATCTCTTCCAGCCACACCAGGCTGATCAAATGGTTGACCCATTGGGTTCATCTTATGCAAGCAAGCATTGATAGATCTGGCGATAGGTGTTCTCAGAGCCTGACAAGTCTCCTCTGGCATGCCAACTTGACCGTAGCTGCTTTAGCCGCGGAAGCTACAGGCCTGGTGGAAGCTGGAGACAGAAAACTTGGGAGTCTGTCTGGTCGGCAATACCCCAGATTGCGATATGCGCCCAACACACTCCATGGCGGAGCTCCTGCTGAAGGACGGCACAACTCTGATACACAAGACCAGACTCTGAGATGGTTTGCAAACGAGGTGCTGTACGTCGCACCGGACTTATCGCCATCTGCAAACACCGCCGACATATCAGCATCAAGGTCAGTCTAAGCTGAGGCGCTCGCAACACTTCCCCACGCTTGCTGCACACATCAGTCTGCAGAGTGAACGCGGGCGTTTGCGCTGACTTAAGGAACCCCGACAGCTCTCACAGCGTGCTCCTGCATGCGTGCATAGGGACATAAGCCCTGTGTGTAGGAAAGATTGGCACAGACTCTTTCAACCTCTGACCTTGCACGTTGAGGCTTACCGTGCCAGGAATGCCGTTGTACTTCCATGTTGATGGGTGTGTCCTCCTGCAGATGGCCAAAGTCAAGGTGTACATTATGTCTAGAGACAGAAGGATAGATACTTTTGACACAGATGACACGCACACCGGCACAGAACTCTATAATCTTCTACACCAGATATTTGGAGATGGGGCCTTGTGGGATCCCAAGGGGAAACCTGTCTCATCATATGTAACGCGCAACATGGAGGCTGGGGTATACAAGTTCAACTTGAGCACTGCAGGTACGAGACCAGAGGTTCCCAAGAACTTGCCAGCACTGCAGATCTTGTCTGTGGTCTGGCTGCATGTATATAGTTTTGATTGGTACATCCACCAATGCTGCGCTGGCTGCCGTCATGATGTTGTGAGAGACGCCCCCTCCTTCATTTGGAGGTGCAGGGCAGCTGCTACTGACCTGAATTTGCAGCAGCTGCCCGCACCTGCACCAAGTGCGTCTAGGTTCGACCCGTGTTGACGCAATGATGACTTTGAGCATCTGCGTCCCTGCAGAGCCCCAGAGATTCAATGAAACAACCATGGAGGATGTCTGCGCAGCAATGTACCCTCACAACTACACACTCATGAACGGGCATGTGCTCAAGCCACTGCCCCCGCCACCAAATGGTATCACTCCCCATAGCCAGCCGGCACTGCGCCCTCACAGGGATTTTGAACATAGTCATGCTGCCAGACAGCGATGTGTGGCCGGGTGCCAGAGGCTTTATCAGAGCAAGCACTTGTGCTGCTCACCACCAGCTATCGCACGCCACAGAGCGTTCCCCCGGCTATGCAGGCACTCCACAGTGGGAGCCTCTCCATGCTTACGATGACCCAAAGGACATGAATTCTGCTCGTAAAGACCTTGCAGAGCATATTACCCTGCAGCTGCAAGCCATGGGCGTCACGATGGGCCAGGGCGGTTTCAAGGTATTGGACGTGCTGTCCAATGATCGCCTACTGGATATGATAGGAGGTGAGCTCTGCCGGAGGGTTGGCCGTAGAAGCCCAACTTGGTTGCCTGCTCTTTTGTTGTGAGGTAACTACGATGAGCTGTACTTGGCTCATGTTCCCGGTCATTTCTGCCGCTGCTGATGTCCCTAACCGGCCTTGCAGGTGACTTGTGGTACAGGGGTACCTTTGACTTTGCAGTTGTGCCATATGGTGTCTCATTAGGGGATGCAAAGCACCACATTCATGTGGGAATCCTGTACAAGGTGAGTACAGCGTTCTGGGCTTCATTCTAGTCCTAAGAGAAGGTTCTCTATCACGTAAAAGAATCTGCATCTGCAACCATGTTGCGGCTGTGGCTCCTTGAGCTGGCAGGGCCATTGGTTGGCAGTAGTGCACAGTGGTGGTGACAGGTTTAGCCTCCTGCTCGGGGGACAATGCTGAGACAACCTGATCAAGAAGGTGACACACTTATTGGACTTGCAGGATGGCTCCACCGCGGGCTCCAGCACGGAGGTGCTAAGTGCCCACGAGCTGCAGGTGATGTATGTCGTCCATGGCTCTTTTGCCTGTGGGATCCGTCGACGTACTTATGGGCGGAAGCACAGTCTTATCTCACAGATTCATGGTTAGGCAACATGCCATAGGGCCTTGTTGCCTATCATGCAGGATATTCGCGTTACGAGTTGACACACCGGCTGAACACGCAGGACCCCTACAATATAGAGTTGCAAGCCCGCCACCCCGATGCAATCATGGCGTTGTTGGCTATGGCGACTACTTCAAAGTCACAGAGGCCATTTGACTTTGTGGTCATGGACGGCATGTGTCTCGACCTCCTCCGCTTCACAGAGGCCAAGCGCTTCCTGATATACAACAACCTGGATAGAGGCAAGGTGGGTGCAATGCTGAGCTTGTTGCATCAATTGTGAGTGTCAGCAGACTATACGAGCAGCTGTGTTTTCCCTCAGATGCTATATAATTGCGTTTTGCTCTCTTTGGAGTTGCACCACCAATGTTTGAGGTGTAGAAGTACGCCTGATTGTCTGGCACTATCAGACTCATGCGTCCCGCATCCTTGTAGCCATTACTACAGCCACCTTTGCGGTGCCATGCATTATTTGTCTGTTCCAGAAAGACTATCTCTTCTCTTTGCGCCAAATGGGGCAGCGCATGGCATTAGCTCTTGTCCACAAGGCGGCATGAAGGCTCTCCTTACAATATCCTTGCATGCAGGCATGTTTTGCAATCTCGGAAGCCCTTAAGGGAGATTCAATGTCAGAGTGAAAGTGGGAGAGACTCCTCCAAGGCGCTTTAGCCGCCATCGACTGGGTTGATTCACCCCTCTCTCACAGCAGACCAAGGAAGATAACTCCATGATTAGGGCTTTGTCCCCACAATATAAACACGAATGTAAATTGAGAACACTCGTTGCAGGTGTGAACCTCAAGACACATTAAGTTTGAGGGTATAGCAGAAATGCTGCGGAATGGCAATCATAGAGGTTTTCACTGAGGTGTTGCATATTATGAGTGCACCAGATTTTGTGCCGACCCTGTGATCATAGAATATTAGAGTTGCCAGAAACTTAGCAGACCAATAGGAGAGTCGAGCAATAGCAGTCATCACAAAGTGGCGAGTGGCAAAGAGTGGCAAGCCCTAGAGGTGACTATTTAATACAGGGTGTCATCATCACTTGCCACAGTCTCTATTACAATTGAACTCAACACTCTCAGATTGCTGCAAAGCTTGACAATGCAAAAGCTTCTGCTTCTGTCATGAATAGCTGTGTATCTATATATGTTATGCCAACGCAAAAAGCGCATACTTAGCCTGCAGCTCAAGCGGTACAACACAATGTGATAGCCGGGATGAATTACACTGTAGGCGCTCAGGCTGGCGGCATCCTTGCCTCAGCAGGGGCCCGGAGACTGAACGAGCATGCAACAGGCCACCTGCACCACTGGGAATCCTGAGAGCTGCTTTCTGCAAGAGTCTACTAAAGTTCTGACAGACACTCCCCACTGCAATACCCAGGGTCACTAGTCAAGACAGCGCTGCAAGGGCGCTGCACGTGAGCCTCTGTCCGTTTTACGCACTGAGGAGCAGCATGAACTGTGCGCTTCTGCAAAAAGCTAGCGCACCAGCTTAGATCAGAGCATGCTGATTGGAATGCCTTCAGCAGAATGCATCAAGTTAGCGCAGCATGCGGGCCCACTTCAGATGTGGGCAATTGCATCAGCACTTCCTGGAGCGTGCTCATTTGTGGTGTCTGAAATAGCAGCAGGCAATACTCAGCACAAAGGCATGGCTGTGCTCGAATTGCTTTCATTTCTGCAAGGCAGGACTGCAGATCCCGAGCGCCTGGAAGCGCTCAAGCGCTAGAGCGCAAAGGATGGCGTGCCTGTGTATCGACATGAAGCTGACATTTGACTTTTCTGTGGGATGTTTAGTCGGGACTGCAGCGGCACTGACATGCCGCCTAGTGTTGCGGAGCACATGTAGATCTAGCACAGCGTATGGGTACTTAGTATGAGACATGTCACACTATGGCCAGAGCAGCACCAGCAGGCTGCAGGCAACAAGCCAGTGGAGACGCTGTACTTTGGGACTTGCATGTTGTTGGAGGAGGAGCTCATCGCTGGCAGCCAGACGTGACACGTCAGCCAGAAAGTGGTTCGTACGCACAAACTTGGGGATTGTCAGTCATGTGAAATGGTAGACAGGAAGAAGTGTGTACAAGCGAGGAGCCTCCAGGAGCAGTACTGCACGAGGTTTTAGCAAAACCTCTTGGTGGTGGACTGCCACAGCAAGAGAGTGTCAACTAGCCACCTCAAGTATCCTGGGGGTCCACATGAGAAAACAGGACCAGGACCAGGACCTCTTCTGCAAAAGCTGAGAGGGGCATTTTGATGGACAGGCCTGCATGCTTCTTGTTGTAATAAGTAAGTACACCAGCTGCAGGAGGTTAGACCGCATGGAGGCTGCCGTCTGTCTCTTCTGGCCCTCCTGCTGAGCCAGTCCACTTCTAAGGCTAGCGCTATACCTGTGCACCCATTTTTTCACCACCGGCTTTAAGTCCTGCATGCGGTGCATATAGTTTCCACTTTTCAGTGTTCATCTCTGATGACCTAGCGTTGCTTCCACGGGTGCTCTCAGAGCTTAGCAAGTCCTCCTGATGTGCCAAGTAGTCTAAAGCTGCTTGAGCCGAGGAAGCCACTGGCCTGCTGGAAGCTGGGGACAGAAGCTTGGGAGTCTGTCTGGTCGATACCAGGGTCGGCCATACGCACACCCACCTTCCGTTGTTGAGTAGCTGCAGACAGACACCGCACCATTGGCATCAAGGACCACAGTCTGTGACGGTTCAGAATCGCAGTGCTATACGTGGCATTGGAGTGTTCACCGACCCTATCAACACACAGGTGGGTTGAAGAGAGAAATGCCTTGGAATCTCACACTTGCTGCGTACAACATGTCGCATATTGAGTGCGGGCTTCTGTGATGCTCCAAGGATCTTTGACAGCTCGCACTGTGTGCTCTCCCATACTATGTAAGTGGGCCGGCAGAGCTCTGTATGCAAAAGAAGAATTTGATGGCCTGATAACTATGCTTCCTCCTGCAGATAGCCAAAGTCAAGGTCTACTTTATACCTAAATCCGGAGACGGCGCTGCGGCGGAACTTATCACAGATGACATACACAACGCTAGCGAACTTCATCATCTTCTGACGCAAAAATGGGGAGATGGGACATTGTTGGGCCCAACTGGAATGTATTTGTTGCGAAAGTCAACGATCGAGCTGAAAGATGGGGAGTACCAGTGGTGGGAGTCCCAACTAGGTACGAAGCCCAACGCTTTGACAGAATGCAGAGCGAACTCATATGTGGTCTGGCTTGATTTGCATGGATCTCATTGGGTAGATCTTCGAACATCGCTTGCATTATGATTATGACGGTTTAGGCTATGCTCTCAGAGAGGCTCTCTGTTATGCACAAATGTAAGGCAGCTGTTGCAAAATACTGGTGAAGTGTGTGCATTTGGATTGAAGCACTGGTTGACGCAACTTTACTGACATCACCTGCCTCCTTGCAGAATACAAGAGCTTCATTCATGCATCCGTGGACGATGCAAACACTGCAGTTCAGCACAATGACTACAGGGTATTAAACGGACATGTGGTAGCGACACTGCCTACGCCGCCTGCTGGTGCGTTTTCTCCCCAACGCCAGCCAGAATCACGCTATGGGCCGCGCAAACGTGACATTGGGTGATTTCCTCCCTGAATACCCCGCCTGGCCACTAGATATTGCATGCCACGAAGCTTCCCCTTGCAGAAACTCCAGCATGGAAGCCTTTTGCCTCTTGGGACTCCTCAACAAAGTCTGTGGCTTGCGGAGCCCTTGCTGAGCATCACAAGCTGCAGCTACAGTGCATGGGCACAAACATGGGCGAGGGTGGTTACAAAGTGCTAGAGCTTCACAACATGAGGGATATGCTCATGCTGATTGAAGGTAAGCTGTAAAGACTTATGCTGCATGCGTGTGAAACGAAAGCCAACAGAGCTGGAATTGCTTGTCTGATCCTCTAATAGTGCGCCATAATCCCTAGCTGTGCTATTGACAATTCAATGTCCCTTGAATGGTCCCACAGGTGGCTTGTACTACAAGGGTACCATTGACTTTGTAGTGGTGCCACATGCCGTTTCCATAGAAGATGCTGTAGACCATATTCGAGTGGGATTTATGCATCAACTGAACAAGGACCACAAGGTGAGATGTGCAGCAACACCTTGCTTGCAAGTGCTCTTTGGAAGCATGTTGCAAATGCGCTTGTGGCAGTGCGATTGATTGAAGGAACATGACGTTAGTGACAGGTCCTCATCTCAAAGCAATGCGCAGAGCACCATAGCATAATTACTGTCTACAGCGTGACATGATTGCTTGAGCATGCAGAACATCTCCAGTCAACTCAGCGGGATACACTTGACCAGAAGTGCCCGCCACCTGCAGGTGCTGTATGTCATAAAAGATTGAAGATTCAATCGACATACTTGAGTTAGGTGCACTGTCTTATCTCACCCCATTTGGTAGGGGTGCATCATCAAAGTACACGCTCCCGACTTGAGGCCCTCCCAGGGTGACACTTGCTAAATATGCAGGGCAGATTTGATGTGAGCTCAGATACAAGCCGGCTGAGGGAGTACCACCCTCAGGTGCTTTTTGATGCTATGTGCTGCGGTGTCTAATGACAGCGCGTCGCTTGACTTCATAGTGACATACGGCACAACTTACGACCTCTTCCGCTTCAGGGAGGACACGATTGTGATATACCACGATCTTAGCGGAACAGAGGTGGGCGCAGATTCATGGTAGTTGCATTGAGTGCGAGATCTGTGTCAACTCTTGTATCTTCTGAGGTGTCCTGGCAGCAATTTTTACAGTGTTGCTTTCTTTGGGGTGCATTGCCAACCTAATGAGGTGTATCGAAGTCTGCATTTTGCTACATGACATTGTCAATTTCATGTGTATTTAGTGTGAGGCTTACCGAGGGAGTGGGCAGCGATCGGCGGCGAGTCTTGTCAACAAGGCGGCATGGAAGCTCTCACTCCGGTGCGGTGTCTTTGCATGCAGGCATACTATGCGCTCTCGGAAGCTCTCAAGGAGGATTGTATGTCAGATTGAGGAACGATTTTTGTGAGCTCTGGGCCATTATTAACTCCTCTCTTCAAAAAGGCCCATAGCAAGACCAAGGACAATCTGCAAGTAGAGGGCTGTGGGAAAATCCATCATCATTGTGCCACCGACTTTAAATGTGTCAGCAACTCGCTTGAAGCGCATACCTGCAACACTTGTTGCAGTGTGTCATGTATTGCAGATCTCAGAATCCACCTAAATTTACAGGCCACAAGATCTCAATCACAAAGGCTCTCATTTCACTTTCTGCATATTGTGTGTGCCATGCATGGCACCATAGTATGTGCCGACCCTATGACCAGTCAGTATACCTGGAGAGCAGTCAGACCGCTATAAATCTTGGTAGGAGAGCCCCTCAACAAAGGTAATCGCAGAGTGACTGAAAATCTGACTCAGTCGGACGTGTACATGGCCCATGATGTAACGAAGGCTCACTAAATTTGCTGGTTCACACCTGTACATGCACTTTCAGTGATGGCATCAAGCCCCGCACATAGCTACCGCTCTTCAATGCCAATTTTGATAATTCATTATTGCATCGACGGGTTTTCAGAACCTCCTGTGTGCCAAACTAGGTCAGAAGCTGCTTCAGCCACGGAAGCTACCGGTCTTCTGGAAGCTGATGACAGAAAACGCGCTTTGCTTGCTCGGCCATATACAGCTTCTACTCTATGCACCAACCACCTTCCTTTCTAGTGAGTTCCCGCTGAGGCAAGCCCCGCCTTTGATACCCAAGAGCAGACTTTGAGACGGCTCGGGATCGCAGTGCGGTTCGAGACATCGGACTTCTGCAACAGTTGTTACGTAGGTGGGTTGAACAACAATCGCTCGCAAGGACTGCCTTCAAGTTGAGGCCTCGTGCTTGCTGCACACTTTAGTATGGAGAGTGGATTGCGGGCTATCTCGATGATTCAAGGAACCGTCGAGTCGATCGTCGGTGACAGCTCTCACAGCGTGATCCTGCATGCGTGCATAGGGAATCAAGTCCTAGGTGTAGGGAAGTATGGCACAGCCAATCGGAGATTGCCTCAAAGTCTGGCCTCACACGTGAGACCATGCTCGCCAGCCTGGGAGCTCTGAGAGCTGCTATTGACGGCTCAATGGCTGTGTGTCTTCCTGCAGATGGCTAAAATACAGGTTGACATCATATCAAGATCCAGAGCCAGCTGCACAGATGAGTTTGTCACAAATGACACGATCAACGCTGAAGAACTTCAACATCTCCTAGAGCGTAGATTTGGAGAAGGGGCCCTGTGGGATTCCCAGAGAAGACCTGTCATTTCACACCCTGCGCGTATAATAGAGGCCGGGGACTACCAATACACGATATCCCTTAATGGTATGGACACAGAGAGGCCCACTGCTCTGACAGATGGCAAGGCTAGGTTGTGGTCTTGCTAGGTCTGCAAAGTTTGCATTGGGTATATTTGCCAACTCTGCAGAGCTTATCATCATGGCGGTGAAAGAGAAGCTCGCTCCTTGATGGGGACGGGTGCAAGGCATCTGAAAAGCATAGGTCGAGGGTGTGCTTGCAAGTTCAGCTTGAAGCTACGATAGCATCTTTATCGAGAGCTCCTGCGATTGTGCAGTGGCCACAAAGTTTGATCAAGCAACCTGTCACGATGCCTGCTCGGCAATTCAACAGCACAACTACCATGTATTGTCAGGTCATACAGTGGCGCCAATGCCCCTGCCACCTACTGGTATGGTTCCTTCTCAAAGCCAGCTAGCATCCCGCCTTGCGCATGGGATGACGTTTTCCTCATGAGAATATCATCATGCTGCTTAGCTTGGATGTCCCTGTGTGGCTAAGTGCGAGGACGTGTTTTGCATACCCTGCTGGATGCCAGACATGCATGCCGCTGAGCTTTCTCCCAATCCCGCAGGCACTTCAGAATGGGAGCCTTTTCGCTCTTGGGAATACTCAGAGAAGTCTGTAGCTCGCGCAGCCCTTGCTGAGCATCACAAGCTGCAGCTGCAACGCATGGGCACTGAGATGGGCGAAGACGGTAACAAAGTGCTGGACCTTGGAAATATGAAAGATCTGCTCGAGCTGACTGATGGTGAGCCCTGAACACTCATGCTATAAGCATGCAGAAGGGAACAGTCAGAGCTCAATTGCTTGTCTGTCCCTCTTATATGCGCCATGAGATGTAAGCCCTCGGGGCCAGCTATGATATTGACCATCTGATGTCTGTGTAAACGGTCTTGCAGGTAACGACTTGTGGTACAAGGGTACTCTCGACTTTGCAGTGGTACCATATATTGTCTCCCAAGAAGATATCGATGCTAAAAGCGACATACGTGTGGGATTTGTCCATCTCGAGAACAGGGACTACAAGGTGAGGTATGCAGAAGTACCTTGCTTGCAAGTGCTTAAGGAGAGCATGTTGCAAGTGCGGCTGGTATGTCTGGCATCCTAATCTCCTTTACTATGTACATGGATTGTGCACTTGCAACAGCGTAACGTTTGTGGCTGTGTGAGTGGCATTGCTACTGCTTGGAAGCATATGCTTGTAGTGACAAGGCCCGGATCTCACAGCTTCATGCTCAAGGCATTAGACCATAATTTATGTTGAGAGGGTGACACATCTGCTTGAGCATGCAGGTAATCTCCAGTCAACTCAGCGGGATGCATTTGACTAGGAGTGCCCACCACTCGCAGGTATTGTACGCCATCTGTGGCTGAAGGCTATTCTGCCTAGCGGGTTCAATTGCTATATTGGAATAAGCAACACGGTCCTACCTCACACCTTCTGATTAGAGTGCATCACCAGAGTATCTGGTCCCAAGGATAACACAGTTGCTGATCATGCAGGGCAGATCCAAGGAGGGCTCCGACGCAAGCCGCCTCAAAAAGCACCATTCCCAAGCAATTGTGACAATGTACGCTGTGTTGTCTAAAAGCAGCGCACCGCTCGACCTCATAGTGACAGACGGCATGACCTTCGACCTGTTCCGCTTTAGGGAGGACAGGGGTGTGCTGGTGTACCATGATCTTAGCGGGACAGAGGTGGGTGCACAACTACGCTCGCTGCATCATGTACAAAGTCTATGTCAGTGCTCATATATACTGATGTAGCTGTACCCCAATATTGGGGGGTGCACTGCCGACATTTGAGAGTTATCAAGTTGTGCGCCAGACTGCATGGCATGTTGCTTTCAGTGGTCCTGTATACCTGTGGCCAATGCCCATGTTCTCAGTGAGGCTTGCAAGGAAGTGGGCAGCAATTGGCAATGAGTCTTGTCCACAAGGCTCATGGAAGCTCTCACTAGGATGCTGTGTCTTGGCACGCAGGCGTACTTTGCGCTCTCGGAGGCCCTCAAGGAAAATTGGATGTCAGAATGAAGATCCCTTGAGGCGCATTGGGCCATCAGCAACTCCCCTTTCCAAAGCTCAGAAAGACCAAAGATAGATCTGCGGTCGTATTGCGTTAGTAGGGCTATGACAAACCCATAACAAATGTAGCACTCATGTGTATGCAGTCACTCACCTGCAACAAGTGTGCACTTTGTGTATGTATTGCTAATTTCAGGATCGACCCACATATAGAAGATACATAATGGCAACTCTACAGCCTGAGGCTCTCACTTCGAATGCTGTATACAGTGTGTGACGTGCCGCGCCACGGCACCACAGTGTGTATCAACCCCTATGACAAGGCCAGATACCTGATTCTGAAATTTCAGTGCGGCACAACGATTTCAATATTGATAGGAGAGCCAAGCGACAACGGTAGTTGAAGAGTGGCTGTGTATTTGTAACAAAGACTCTCTACTCAGCTTGCTGGCTCACACCTGTGTACACACTTTGTTACTGCTGGCAATAAGCCATGCACATAGCTACCGCTCTTCAATGCTAATCTCTGAAGACCTAGTGTTGCATAAGGGGTGAAAATCCTCTGTGTGCCGACTGCTTCAGCCGCGGAAGTTACTGGCCTGGTAGAAGCTGGCGACAGAAAATTCGGGAGTCTGTCTAGTCGACCATATGTCAGGTCGGCCATAAGCACCCACCGCATTTCGTTGCAGACTACCTGCAGATGAGATTAAGGCCCAGACTCTTGACGGCTCAGAGTTGCAGTGCTGTACGAGGTTGGACTGTTTACTAATAGTACCGCCACCGGCAACGGCGCCAACTTCTTCGATACACAGGTGGAACGGTATTCATTCGCTCGCAGGACTGCGTCACACCTGCTGCACACAACATGATAGATGCGGGCTTCTGTGATGCTCCAAGGATCTTCAGGCTGTCAAATTTGACAGCTCTCGCACTGTGCTCCTGCATGACTGGAATAGGTAGAGGAGCCCTGTATGTTGGGAAAATACCAATGGAGCGATACCTGTGCGTCCTCCTGCAGATGGCCAAGGTCAAGGTCTACGTTATTCCAAAATCCAGAGATGGCCCTGCAACCGAATTTTGCACAGATGATGCACACAACGTTAGAGAGCTTCATCATCTCCTGACGCAAGCATTTGGAATTGGATGCTTGTTCGGCCCCAATAATTTATGTCTGTGTCCAGACTTGACGCTCAAGCTGGAAGATGGGGAGTACAAGTATTATGAATCCCACCTAGGTAGTGAGGCACAATGCTTTGACAGATTGCAGAGCTTGTCTATAGTATGACTGACTCTGCATGATCTACATTGAATTTCTCTTTGAATGCTGTCGTGACGGTAGCAATCATGCTCGCATTGTGATTGGCACAGGTGTATTCAGCTGGTGCAAAATCTACGTCAAGTGTGCGTATTTGGATTAAGCTATGATTGACGCAGAGCTCCTGCATCTTTGCAGAATACAAGAACTTCCCTCAAGCATCCGTGGAGGATGCTCGCTCTGCCATTCAGCAAGAGGACTACATGGTACTGGACGGACATGTGATAGCGCCCATGCCTCTGCCGCCTGCTAGTATGTTTCCCTTCCAAAGCCAGCCATCACCATGCCATCATTATGCCCATCTTAAGTTAATCCATTTTGTCATGCTGCTTAGCTGCAGCATCTCTTGTGTGGCTGAGTGCAAGGTTTTGCCCTGCTGGCCACCTATTATTTAGTCAACACCGCATGCCAGTGAGCTTTATAGCTTTGCAGGCACTCCGGAATGGGGACCCTTTTACTTATGGGAATCTTCGAGGAACCCTGTGGCTTGCAAAGCTCTTGCTGAGCATCATAAGCTGCAGCTGCAGCGCATGGGCACCATGATGAGCGAAGGTGGTTATAAAGTGCTGGAGCTGCACAATATGAAAAACCTGCTCGAACTAACTGATGGTGAGCTCTGAAGATTCATGTTGTACGCATGTACAATGGTAGCCATGAGAGCTTAGGTTGCTTGTCTGTTTCCGCGATGGTGCGGCGTAATTCCTGGCTATGCTATTGACCTCCTGATGTCTTTGTGAATGGTCTGCAGGTGACTTGTGCTACAAGGGTACCATTGACTATGCAGTGGTACCATGTGCCGTCTCCATGACGGATGCTAAATGGAACATCCGTGTGGCTTTTATGCATCACAAGGCAAAGGACCATCAGGTGAGCTATGCGGCACCTGGTTTGTAGATAGTCTGTTCCGATATGCCGCATATCCACGGTTTACATACCTCACATCCTGATGTTCTGAAACACCCACAACCACATTGCACCTACATAGCCATATACGGCTCTGTGCATGGCAGAGCTATTGGTTAGAAGCACACATTGTCAGTGATATTCTCAGAGCTCTTCGCTCAGGACATGACATTACAGTATAAGTCTAAAGGGTGACACATCTGTTGAGCATGCAGGACATCTCTACTCAACTCAGCAAGATATACTTGGCCAAGAATATCCACAACCCGCAGGTGTTGTATGTCATCTATGCTTGAGGCTGTTCTACCTGGTAGATTCAATCAATGAAATTGACTGAGGTATATCATGGCATGGTCTTACCTCACACCCTTGCTTGGAGTCTGTCACCAAAGTATTGGGTTGACACCCTTGCTGAAGCTGCAGAGCAGATCAAAGGAGAGCTGCAACGCAAGCCGGCTCAGGGAGTACCACCCTCGGGCAATCATGGCGCTGTACGCTATGGTGTTTGAAAGCAGCGCACCACTCGATCTTGTAGTGACAGACGGCATAACTTTCGACCTCTTCCGATTTAGGGAGGACAAGAGTGTGCTGATATACCATGATCTCAGTGGAACAGAGGTGAATGTAGAATGACACTTGCAGCATCGAGTGCAAACTCCATGTCACTTCTCATCTATCTTGACGTGTCCAAGCACAGATGATGCTTCACCGCAGTTGCTCTCTGTAGGGCTGCATTGCCAACCTTTCAAAGGTCTATGGGAGTTTGCACCTTGCTGCATGGCATCGTCTGCTTTAGGTGTCCTTTGCACCTGTGGCCAATGCTCGTTTCTTCAGACAAGGCTTGTGCGCAGTAGTCTTGTCTCAAGGCGGCATGAAGCTCTCACTGAGATGTTGTGTCTCTGCATGCAGGCGTACTTTGCGCTCTCAGAAGGCCTTCAGGAAGACTCAAAGTACATGGACATGTCAGACTGAAAGTGAGATTGATTGCTCCAAGGCGCTTTTGGCCACCATCAACTGGGTTGATTCCACCCCCTCACCATGGTAACCCACAAGATGACCAAGCAAGATACTTGCGCGCAGGGGAGTAGGGCTGTGTCCCCACAATACACACATATATCATACAGTATGTATCATGCAACACTTGTTGCAGATGCGAGCCTCGAAATACATCAGGGGTATAGTTGTAGTACTGCAAAATGGCAATCACAAAGATCTTCACTTTTGTATTGCGTGTTGTGAGTGCACCATATTCTGTGCCGACCCTACAACCATAAAATACCAGAGTGCCGGAAAGTTAGCAGACCAATTGGAGAGCCAAGCAATAACAGTCATTACAGAGCGGCGAGTGGCAAACTCAAACTAAAGAGTGGCCCTAGGGGTCCACATGGACTATTGTCATTATCGTTGGCCACAGTCTCCTTTACACTCACCTCACTCAGTGCTTGCGGCAGTCCCAGCTTTCCGCAGGCTTTGACGCTGCAACAATTTGTGCTTTTGTCACACGTACCTATGTACCTAGATGTGTCATGCCCAACACAGAAAGCCTGGACAAGCTCCTGAATATACAATCGCTACCAATGGCTCTCTTATAGCTCTTGTCTCTCTTGCTCTCACAGCTTTCACAACACTTGCGCCCGTGATTGCACAATGGTAACCTTCCCGTCAGCCCAGACGCCCTCAATATCCTGGGGTGCTCCGCTATAAGAGGCCTCTATCGAGCGCCCAACCTTGACGATGCCAGATAGCATAGATTGCAGGGATGTGGTGTCCCACAGCAAGGGAGTGCTGGCTGCATCCAGGGTCTCCTCCGTCAAGGCTGGGAGGGGCACGCTGTCATACAGGCCTGCAGGGTATGCAAACTTACGCATGATTAGGGATGAGCTTGTCGAATATGTATGGCCACCAGTATGGGTTCTGGAACAGCCATATCAGCACGTGAACAGTTCAGACTATGCGACAGCAGCATTGTGGAGAAAACATGGGTATCAAAGCTCGCCTGCTCCTGCAAATGCCTCAAGGTCCTCTCCATTGGAGTCAGAGCGGGCTATGAGGGCTCCATCCACAGCAAAGAATCCCACACGCTTTGCCGGCAGCGCCAGGATCTGCAACAGCTGTGCCTTTTTCAGAACCCGGAGAGTGACTCTCAGGCATACTCAATCTCTATTTCTTTATTAAGAAGCTCCGGGAGGCATATGATAGCGCTCTATCAGCATATAGATGCGTCAGCAGTGAAAGCAAATGTTGTGCTCTCACCTCAGCGCCATCTGCGCTAGCCTTGAAGCTGAGGGCGCGGCCGGGGTGGTTGCCCACCAAGGCTTCACCCATGCCCTGCACCAGCTCCCCAAAGACCTCCCCCTTGGCTCCTGTGATGGGGTTGGCTGTGTGCAGCACAAAGGCATACTCTGCTTGAACAACCTGCAAGCACGTCGTCTAGACGTCAAGAAGGACGCATACATCCACGATGCTTTGAACTGCAGAGGCACCTCAGGCTAGACTCTTAACGATTGTGTTCAGCAGGCAGGCACAAGCAGACCTACAGACTATGTGCTTGGGGATCATTGAGATTGATCACACCTGCTGCAGGAGGACAGCCATGTAGAGGCTGCTGTCTGGCACGTTCCTGGACCTCCTGCTGAGCCAGGCTCTCTCACTCCATTTGCTGGCCCATACCTGTACACATACACTCCCACCGTCAGCGTCAAGCTTGCGCACAGCTCCCGCTGCAATGCTGACTTCTGATGTGCCCCTGTTTCACTTTCAACCTCTCAGATGGTAGCCACTCTGCTCTGTGCTATCTTGCAGCCCTTTTTGGACTTGTCTGAGTACCTGTCCAGTCCGCATAGGGAAGGCGCAACACGTAGAAAGGTGCAGTTATCTCTTGCAGAAACCCCGTGTTGATGGGTATGGGAGAGCACCTGGCATATGGCAGACCAGGCGGACTCCCAGGCTGGGGAGTCTTCTGTCCAGGCGCCAGTCTCCACTAGCCCGGCAGCTTCTGCGGCCGCAGCAGCTTCTTGTACTAGTGCAGCTGGGGCCTGGAGCGTTCTCCTCACCAGATGCCTGAGCTGCGCCAGGGCCAATGGCACGCCGCCCTTCTGCTTTGCTTCTTTCTGCAGGCCAGCAGAATGCCTTCAGTGCGTGACTCTTTTGGCATCGTCCACGCAATCTCTTCCAGCTCTGGCTTGACATGCCTTCAAGTCATGACAAGAGCACTTTGTCTGGCCCCCCTTCTTGGTTCAATCAGTCACCTTTTCCATAAGCATATGCTCCTTCATATACTCAAAAGCTTCTCCTTTGCATCCAGCGTGGCAGGATAGGCGCTTCTGTGCGATCATGAGGAAAACTGTGTGAGGATCCTACCTCTAGGTCTTCCATACAGGCCGAGATGCCAAGGGCTGCATCACTATTGCAAGGATCCTTCAAAGTCCTCTCAAAGGTCCCAAAGGGTAGCGCCACAGAGTTCGGTATAGAGACACCACTCGGCACCTGCAACAACCGCAGCTTTAGGCTTCTTAGTATTACCATGGGCACTTAGATTGGGCAAGCTATTCATGAGGCCACTCATAAATTCAACTACTGACCTACATGCCCCTGGAGCTGAGAAACCTCGCCCATGACTGCCTTGCTGAATGTATGCCCTGCTCCCACATGTCAGCCCCAGACAAAAATATGCCGGCATCACGCACAGCAGTCACGTCTTAATCTCCTGAAGCATGCAAAAACGAGTGGCAAACCTTTTCCCTCAAGAACGCCAGGTTGCTGCTCTTGCCGCCGACCAGCCCCTCCCCGAATTCATACTCTTGGAGAGCCCACTTCTTGCTCGCCTTGGGCTTGGGGATATTCAGGGCTGGAAGTTTTCCAGCCCCATTGCTGCTCGCGCCATTGCTGGAGCCTGCGCCATGCATAGCCATCAGCAAATTCCCAGAAAATTGGACCGCAGGGCGCTGTTGAGGGGCCTATGTGGCGGTCTCAGGCTTCAGAGTCAGCCGGACCACCACAAAGGAGCATCTTTTGCCCAGCCATGGTAGTGCTGACGGCTAGCACAAGAGCGAGTCAGAAGGTGGCCTCACCTTCAGAGACTTCCACAACAGTTGCTGACACATTGCCAACGGGGTCCCGGTCAAGCCTCACATATTCGCCTTCCAGAGCTTTGAGCTTCTCAAGCTGTGCGTCGTCAAAACAAGTTGCCAACAGGACCTGCGAGTACAGGGCCAGCTTGGGCGGTTCAGTAAGGCTCCAGCAGGTAGATCATGGTGCTCAGGTCTGACCCTCCATGCCAGACGTTCATTGATGCCCCAGCCACCAAGGAAAAGTCAGCGAATCGCGCAAGAATGTGAAGTCAAATGAAGTGCGCTCAGCCACAATCTGCTGCGGTTCACTCAAGAGGCCGCGCACCTTCTGGGACCGTGCTCGGATGGCCACATGCGAGAGCACATCCGTCGTGGAAGCCGTCAATACTGCTGTGACATTTTCCTGCAAGGTAACACCTTTTCTGTCTGCATGCTTGCAGGTCATGCTGTGATAACACACACGTGACAACGAGACTCAGGCAGTGTCCGGGACTTCTGCCTGTTAGGTTTGTTGCTTGACTTTAAGATGAAGTTCAACCAGAAAAAAGTTCCTACATTTTTGCTGTAGATATGTGTCAGCATGCACTGCTCTAGATGATGTGGTGCAGGCACAGCAAAGGTCTGTGCATGGGACTGTACCGGGATGTCTTCCATGCCTCCTACGGTCTCGGCTATGACAATGGTGGGCTCCTCAAACTTCTGGCCCTGGATCTCAGACAGCGCTACTACATGCACCCGGCCTTGAGCCTCCGCCTGGCTCACCACCTGCGCAAGAGAATGCACATATCACAGCCCATCATGACTCTGACATGTCATACACAATGCTGCGTCAGGGAGCGGGGTACATGACTTGTGTGTAGGTACTTGAACCCACTTCGTTTCCTGATTAGCCCAGCAACTCTGATCTGCTTGCATTCTGTCCCACACCACAGCCTTGCAAGTCAGCCATAGGGAAGCTGCAAGATGCTGTACCTGCCAGGGCGCTACTTCGGCTGTCTCTCGGAGCGTGGGCTCCAAGCACTTGAGCAGCTGGCCCATGATGAACACAGGCTGGCCCCTAGCCACTTCCTCGCCAAAGTTGGCAACATACGCGGGGTCCACCCCGCAGGTGTCCCTGAACCGCTCTGCCAAGGGCTGCACACAAATAATGTCATCATCGTAGCTCCCATTCAGGATATCCAGGCAAATCCCATGCCAGGCTTCTCGAATTGCTCTTCCTAGTAGTGCATTTGACACTGGTTGCCAAAAGACCTGAGCCTATTTCCCCATAACAGTGGTCACACCGACCTGTGTGAGGTTGTAGAGGCTGTCTGCAAAGGCGCCCAGCGACAGCTCAAGGCGCTGCACGGCTGCCAGCGCGCGCATGGCCCAGGACTTGCTCCACCGCTCCTCCCCTCTCACGCGCTCCCACAGCGCCCGGCACTGCACACACATAGCCTCAGCTGAGGCACTCATGAATGGCTGCCATGCCTCTATAGCTGTTGCTCAGGCTGTTGTATCCTATAAACAGACGAAGTGTGGCTGCTGACAAGGTCAGACCGATGTCAGGCGTCCCGGTAATCCTTATGCAGACTTGTGCACTGAAGCATAATGTGGCTGCGATGTGTCAGGCACAAATGCCAGTGCTGTGCAGCCCAGCAGCTCCTGAGTGTGTTCACATCCCTTCCAAGAGTTTCAGTGTACCTGTCGGAAGTCGTTGCTGTCATACGCAATGACGGTGTTGCGCAGCACCAGCTCGATCAGGTCGCACAGGGCGTCTGCAGGCAGGGCAGCCTTGTCTGTGCGTTCCAGGCACAGCCGGAAGTAGTTGTCTAGGGCTATGTCCAGGAGCAAGATGTCTCTAGATGCGCCCTCTCTCTGCAGAACAAGACCTTGGTGAGTGGGGTATGTAGAAGCAGTGCCAAAGTGATGAAGCAGGGCCAAAGTGATACAGCTTCCCTAAATCAGCATGCGTATTGAGTGTGGAAAGGACAAGCAGCCTGGCTTGCAGCTCTCGGTGTAATGAGCACTGCTAGAGGGCTGATGCAAGAGGTCATGTATTGCTGTCAGTGGGGCATAGGGGGCATTGATGGGATTTACCCTCCAGAAGTGCTGAAGCTGTTCCCGAGCCTCCACTATCTTTCCGGGCACCCACCACTCATTTCTGCACACAGACACACAAACCCCTCAGAGCTGCAGATGGGGTCACCAATACGGCTTCAGCGTACACAAGACCGGTCACCAATGCATGAAGCCACCTTCAAGCCATCACGACCCCGACCTTTTGGGGTGTATTTTGCCTGCTCTCAACAATGTAGACACTCAGGAAGAAGGCATATTCTGAGGTCAATGGATCATTTGTGATTCACAGAGGTGAGGGCTTGCCTGTTCTTGAGGATGTCGTAGATGGTCCAGCACAGGCCGTCGTCCAGGGAGCCCTTGGCCATTTCCATGCTGGTGTCCATGTCAGCGCCAGAGTGGGTGGTCTTCAGGATCCACAGATAGTGCTGCATGGGCCCAATGAGATGCGGTAGATGCAGCGGAGTTGCTGCAAAGGGCATGTGTACTGAGCTCCCACTTGCCCAGCACGAGGAAGTGGCATGTCGTGGCATTCAGCTTTTACAGCCCTCCTCATCCTCGCCAGATTAATTGTGGATCAGGTGGATAAGATGCATGACACGCCTCAGGACAGGAAAGACAGAGCCACAAAGTGCATAGGCAGCATGCGCACCATACCTGTGATGGGATGGTCCATGATTGCGAGTGCATCCCTGGTGAGTCCGCCCTTTTCCCAGAGAGCATGCCAGAAGTGGCCACCGTCCCCGTTGTGCAAGAAGTCTATGTAGGCCTCGCAGATGGTGATGTCAGCAGGGGTTGTGTTTGTATGGAGCTTTTGATGCCACTGCTCCAAAAACTTGTCCTCGATACCCTGAAAAGCAGACAAAGCTTGAAGGAGGGCAAGTCTCAGTACAGCACGACCTGCCCTTGTAAGTGTAATGTCAGCATTTGCTACCCGCATGAATGTGCCTGCTGGTTCATGGCACTCACCCTACTCAGTTTGGGCATATAAGTAGTACCTCAGTCCTGCACGCCAATGAAGTGCTGAACGTGATAGGCCTGAATCAGAGGGGTTAGAAAAGATGAATGAGGTATTGCAGGTGTTTGGGTGTATCAGACAGGCGCACCGGGCGGTGGCCCTCGCGAATGCCGTTTTCGCGCATGACGTTGAGGATGCCATGACGGATGGCGTCTCCGTCGCCGCCGCCCCGCGGAAGCCCCGCCAGGGTCATGCGCGCCAACTGCTGCGCCATAGGGTCGCTGCTGCCCCGCGCCTATAGTGCATCCCACACCCACGCATCTGAGACCTTGCCACACTCGGCCACAACATGTATTGCCAGGAGGCAAGCGCGCAGCAGCGGTGAACCAACGAGCGCAGCACATGTGGCCGCCCTGGGGAGCTTTGTCAGGATTGAGCACGCCAGATGCTGCGCCATGGGGTCCCTACTACTGCGCAATTGCAAGGGCCCAGCTATGAGATTGCAAATAGGGCCGCTCATGTATCGTGAGGGCCTCTGGCTGTGGAAATGGCTGCTAGTGCATCATGGGTTGGCTGTGTGCAGTGCAGTGCACATACCTTGTCGGCCATCCGCTGAGCAATGGTCTTCTGAGCATGTGCGATGTCCTTGGACTGGTAGCTAGAGCCCCGGTGCCAGTCCAGCTGCTTCATGGTGCTCAGCCTCAGCCACACATAGATCAGCGCCATGCCTGCTCCGCCTGCAATGTAGTATGCACACATGAATCAGGCGCCATGCTACCCTTGACATATAAGCTGCTGCAGGGGCGCGGACTGTTTGCAACACTGATCAATACCATTCATCTAAGGTTGCAGCACTGCCAGGGCATCACACAGAAGGGGAACAGGACAGAGGAAGAACAGGCATTGCTCAAGCATGGTAACTGGAAGTGAGCCATGATGTGCGCTTGAGCAGAAGTTGAGGCATTGATGTGTTTCACCTGCAGCGTCTGCAGCGTCCAGAATGTCATTGGCCATGCAGAAGCGGTTGAAGAGCGACCAGTGCGTGTAGGTGGACTCTGCCTCAATGACCTTGTCCACTAGGTTTGTCAGGTCTGGCGGCTTCAGCTGCGCCACAAAGTCGCCCGCTCCGCTGTTGAGCCAGGCCTCCGGCTCGGTCTCCTTGAGTACAAAGACGACTCGGCTGGGGCAGGACTTTGCTGGGAAGCTGATGCGCACATGCCCGCTGCCATCAAAGGGCGTCTGCACAGCCTTCTCATCAATCTGCGCACATAATGAGCACGTCTCAAGCAGACTTGAGGTGCACGAACAAGAGAGGCACAAAGCCGCTGCAACCAGGGCAATTGACAGACCTGTGCCTCTGAGATACCAGTGCATCAGTAGATCAGGATTATATCCTGCATGGCTATGCTGCTCATTGAACGCCAGCAGAGAAGGCAGCTGAACCACACACCTACTTCTCATATGTATACACGATGGCCTTTCCACCTCGCCCATACAGCCCAATCATGGCAATGCCCATGTGATAAGACAGAAACGCCCACGTCACCTGCTTGGTTCCGGAAGGCCAGCTGTCCTGAGGCGGCAGCTGCCACTCATTGACCGCCCAGTGCAGCACCATGGGCCGCAAAGGATCCGCTGTGACATCCACCGTGTAGGAATCAGCTCCCCTCAAGACTGTGATCTCAACACCAGCATCGTACCTGCATACACACACAGCTGACAAAGCATGTGACTGTGTGCATCATCTGAGCCAGTCTGATGTGCCGCGTGGGATGAGGAACAGACGTGTTGAAATGAGCAAGGAAAGGACCCAAGCATGTTTGATATCAATGCAGCGCACCGCTGCGCTGACAGTGTCTCCTGTGCTAGTGCTCTGTTGGGTCTCTCTGCAACTGTAGTGGCAGCTGCCAAGACGCAGGAGTTACCCCCTGCAGATGGCTTGTCGTTTAGTAACCGACAAGACCCAAAAGCCCAGGAAAAGCCTTTAGTGGTTGCACTTGCACGCAAGTCTTGGATGTGCCGCAAAAGTGAAGGGGAAAGAGTCTCACTGATTGTCTTCTTCTTGGCATTGCTGATACGGCTGTTGTGCAGCTTGCTGCAAGTCCATTCCCAAGGTCTCAGGACACAAGTCTTCGAGAGCCATTACAGGTGATGTGACATGCAATAGGGCAGCTAGAATAATAAATAGACGGCATTGCGCATCGCTCACAAGTTCCTGCTTCCTATTTCATAGGAGCCCTGGATGTCTCGGAGCCCTCCGCCCCCACAGGCATTCCAATAAGACTTTCCAAGCACAAGCCTTCAGACGGTCGAATGCGCATACATGACACTGCATGTGGGGCATTGTGCTCACCAGGCATTATGGCGGCTGGCTGACGGCTGGCTTTTCGGCAGGACCGGGAAACCTGATCTGCGTTGACGCCGCTGACTTTCAAGGCAAGAATCCACTTTTGCGCATGGCGGCCCTCGCGAATGACCGCAGGCCCCCCTCATATTTAAAAAGGGCGAATAAGCGTTATGCTAACGGGGTCCTACTGAAACATTCCCGCATGCCATCAGGTAGAGAGCCAGGCAGCTACCCCTTATGAGAGGGCAGCTTCCCTGCCCTATTGCTGTAAAAATGCCGGTGCAGACTTTGACCGTGCGCCATCAAGACGGATGATGACACTTTAGACATTCACTATGCCCCAGCACAAGATATGAGGGTCATTCTGTATGTGGTCTGCTGCAGCATTGATGTTGCCAGTGCAGGTGGCCTGTGGGCCACTTCAGCACACGGATGGCTAGTACGCTCCTGCCCTGCCCATTGGGTTACAAGGGTGCCCGTTCTAAGTACATACTTACTCTGCCAATAGATCCTGTCTTCATATAGCAATGGTGCTCAGGGTGATTCAAAATACATGCACGCTGGGCTTTCACTGTCTAGCCTTCTGATTCAGGATTACAGGCGCCGGCTGCAGCCTCTGTATGACCGTGTCTGCGTAGCGCCAGGAAAATTGCCTGGGCTGCTGCACGTGCTTATAGCAGATTGTATTGCGGAAAGGTTGTTGTCCAGAGCACCAGTCTTCCTGAGCTGCTGAACATGGGCAGAAGGACCCTATCGCAGCGCTCATCCGAGTCTGTTGGTCCACATACCACCTGCAAGCAGAACACAGGATGACGGTTTAAGCACCTCATTGGCCAAAAGCCAGCTCAATGCTAGAGATAAGATGGCAGATAATCACGTCAAGCTTCTCAATGCTGCATGAACACTGCCAGAGCCAGGTGGGAATGTCTCTGTACCGGGGTCATGCACGTCTAGCTGCTGCCCATGGCATCTGCTCCTTATGCCAGCCCCAGGAAGGGCTCTAGTGCATGTTATTGTTGGTTGGCCTCATCCTGAGCCGGGCTGGATGCTGCTTGAACTGCTGGATATTCTTGCTGGGCAGACTCAGCCTTAGCTTGCTCCAGCAGCTCCTTCAGAACTGCTTCCTCATGCTGCACAGACGATCCTCCGTCACTTGTGTGACAAGGTGGTGCTTCATCACACTATAACAGCCTCTGGAGTGCTGTCTATGTGTGATTGACTATGGCGAAAACCTGTAGACGGGTGATTTGCTTTGCTACGGCCACATGTATCTTCTGAAGGCCCTCCAGCTCCGCCGTGAGAGCTTTTTCCAAGACCTGCATGCATCTCTTGTTGCTTAGATAATCTGCTCGGGCCTTGCAGCCGAAAGAGAGTGCCCACAGCTTCACACCTTATTAGATGCAGGCTTCGACATGGCAGCACGCAGCTCCACTGCTTAAGCTACGCATTCTTCGATCTTTAATCCTTGGGATGTGGTGAATGCTTGCGCAGGAGGTGTTAAAGATAGCCAAGCTCATGGGCAGCTACGGGCAGGTGCCATGTCAGCGAGATGTCAGCAGCTGAATTCTAAAAAGCCCAAGCAGAGAATGCACGAGGGTGACGCCTTGCTAGAAAATAATTTAATAGAGGCCAGCATAAAGGATTTCCAGGCTTGAGCGGATCACCACCTCAGGAGACGCTACGTGCAGTGGAAAGGCAGCTTTCAGGTCGGGTGGATAGCAGTCATGGGGCTTTTAGAAAACCGATGCGCTCAGAGAGTTGCCAACGGAGCAAGTCTGGGCGCGGCATTAGGGGCTTCTATAGGTACTGCTCCCAGCTACTGTTTTCTTTGCTAATACTGCCCATCGTACAGCTCTACTTTGCAAATTCATTATATGAGACGCACATCCAAGCTGATAAAGGTTAAAATGCATGGATGTGAGGTGTAGTATCTGATTACCTCCTGAGCACATGGCCATCTTGTGTACAGGAGCCCTCTATGGCACATATGAAGCCTTCCGCTACAAGGTCAGTTTCCAGAGTCCTGCTGCCATGCCTGAGACTTACAATTCTTGTCTCCTGTAGCCAAGGCATGTCCCCCCGCTGCTCTTCATAATCCTTCTCTGACAGACAGCGTCCTCCTGCAGGTCCCTGGCATCTACAAGATCCGATATATAGGACAGACAACCCTGAGTAGTGCTGCGGTAAGCACTCTGCGCACCAACTTACATCTTCAATTGACAGCCTCAAGCTGCTGCACTGCACAAGAACGTGCTATACATAGCAGGATCTGATCCGAAGCAGCTAAAGCCTCATGCAATAATCACACTGCTGATTATTGAATCAGCAGATCTCTATATCTGGGCCCATCTCCTACTGCTTGCGCAGGTATTTGGGCTGTTCCTTGGAGCTGGATCATTGCTGCACTGCGGAAGGGATCGATGAGTTCCTATTCCTCTTTTCTACATTCACACTTGAAGCCCATGTACGAGCTGCCAG
Organism: Coccomyxa viridis; assembly: GCA_963930925.1. Taxonomy (NCBI): domain Eukaryota; kingdom Viridiplantae; phylum Chlorophyta; class Trebouxiophyceae; family Coccomyxaceae; genus Coccomyxa; species Coccomyxa viridis. Next base: position 43,751 of record CAWVOJ010000004.1, on the reverse strand, counting down.
CTGCAGCATGGAGTTGTGCATGGAATAGACTGTGTACCTATGAGAGGGCTCTTACTTTGGGGGAGCAATGGGCTTGACCAGCAGGCGCTGGCATGTACACTGCTCACAATTGTTGTCTTGGAAGACAGACATACGATGACAGGGCATGCAGCAATTGCCTGTCTTACACTTGTTGCATATCAGAGCTCAGCTTCGCCTCGCAGCAGACAGAAATTGTGAGAAGGCCTCAGAGGTGTGTAAAGCTCCGGCAGCAGTGTCGAAAACTTCACAGATCATCATCAAGAAGATCTAAGCATGATTTGAATTCATGGTGCGCAAGACTGGCAGCATGCGTGCTTTGTGATCTGTCCCTCCCTCCAAGCCTCTTGACAATTGCAAGTCGGTCCAATTCCTTACATGTCCAGTCAACATTGAAGGACTGCCTCCAGATCTAGCATGTCCCATAGCATGCCCCCTGCAGCGCAGCAGACATCGATGGGTCATGGGGATGCATGAAAGAAACGTCAGCAGGATCTGACTGTGCTTTATAGACAGCTGTAGGCTGTTTGGGACTGCCTTGATTCCTCATATAGGAAGCAAGGGACCGGCAGTGTCATACATCGTGCCAGTATAGACATAGTACAGGAGCGGTGCAGATCTGGCAGTGGTGAAGCAGCTGTATCAGTTGCAACATTGACTGCACTGAGCAATGTACCTGGTAGCAGTTGCAAGAGGCGGGTGGCCTGCACTCCCCACCCTGGCTGCTGGGGTAGGGGCAGCCATAGAGGGCGCCGGGCAGGGCCGAAGGATTCCTTGTTCCGCTCTCCAGCATCACGGCGACTGGATCCACATAGCTCACTGCCTGCAAGCAGAATGCATGGCATTGACCCGTAGGACACCGCAGTGAAGGAAGCCCTATGATAAGCGCCCGCTTCAACACTTGCATGCATCGTATAATTGTCAGATGTCGTCTTCTCAGATGCCCTTGTCAGCAACAGTGAGTGTCTGACTTACAAGGAGTCACACTTGTTCTCAGTGGCCATCTGCATCATTTGGGGAATACAACCACACAGGCCCTGTACGTGAGAGTGTACAGTGCCAACTACGACACACCTTTGAAGTCTGCCGCATGCTTGAAGAGGCCTCAGCTGCGCCATTGCTGAGAGAGCTCATGAGGTAGCAGCTCTGCACGTCCGCTCGTCCGCCGGCAACCCGCGTCCATGCGACGCACTTTGCATCGTTGGCGCATGATGCAGCGCACTGGGCTGCGTTCTGCGTGTGCTCCATGACCTTGTATGCGTCGCCTCCAATCCGAGCCTGCATACAGCAAGTCCTTAGGCATGCTGCATATCAGGCTGCATGATGTACGCAAGTCGTGTGCTGAGCATCTGCACAGTTCCAGTCAAGACCATGCATAACACTGCCATAGCAAAAAGGAGGGGCGAAACACGGCCCAACTGTCCCAAAATAGAGATTGCGCCAGAGAGTACCCATTGCAGGAGAGAGTGAAATCTTTAACTATTTACATCCTTACGCATTTGCGGGTACTAGAAGTGACTCACATAGCCATTGGAGTACTGAAGAGTGTTGGTTCCAGAGCCTGACGCAAGCTGGTTGCCTAGGCTGGAGGCATCAGGCTGCTGCAAAAAGCTGACTCCCGAGATGGTTGAGTCGCCGCTGACACCGCCACTGCTTCCCACACTCCCAATACCTGCATGTGCCTGCACCTGCTCACCGCTCTGCTGCCAAAGCCAGCACCAAGCCTGGAATACCACAAGCAACCATCCTCCTAGACTAGCAAGTCTCCTCCTGGACAGCTCTTGCTTCCAGCCACATGCAGTTTCTGCAGAATGCATGTTTCACACAGGCCTATTCTGGCTTCTCAACCTGTTCACAGTGCCTGTCCATTGCGCCTGCATACAGCCGCATGTGCCCTGACAACCTACATATTTCAGATTCATATAGGCAAGTGCATGGCATGTTGAGAATGTTAATGCATTCAAGACACAGATCGCCTTACTGCTCAGGTTTTGTGCGATTGACGCCACACACCTTCAGCATTCCTGAAGCTCTCGTGCTGTCCTATCAAAGCTGCGCTCGCTGTGAGATCTGTGCTGGAGCTTCCATGAGCACTGAGTCCATGAGTGCTCTCAATGCTCGAGGAGCCATCTCCTGTCCTGGTAGGGGAGGGGTCGCTGTAACCGCTGGCAGCCCTAGCAGAGGGAGGGAACACCGAGCCCGACCGCTGCATAACTACATCTGCGTTTGGGGCCTCTGCCAGTCTTGAGCCGGCATGAACAGCTGTTGCACCTGCAGCATTGACATATTCCTTCAGTAAGGTATCGGGTGTCGTTGCATTGGAGGACTTTCACGGCTGTTACAACTGGCTTCCAGTTGCAAAGGCCAGCGTCATTTGTGCAAGGTGACACTCCTCGAGCTTTGCTGCCCTCAATGCCACACAACGATGTCTACGGTTTTGACATGCCAGTCATGGATGTAGGAGATTACCTGCAGCGCCCAAAGCGCTTTCTGCCAGCTGGCGGGACATGCGGCCAGCCATGTGGCTGTCCCATCGGCTGGCGTGGAAGGTCTCAGTGTGCTGCCGGTGCCGTACAGTGTACGCGTCATGCTGCGGCTCCAAAGACGTCGGCATAATTCCCAGAGACTCCTGCAAGCACTGCTCTCGCTGAGTTTTCTCACCAGCGCATGCACGTGGTGCAAGACGGAATGCCAGATATCAGGCATCACGAACGCTGCGTCCTGCTGTTGCCCATTTCCTCGAGCTCCTTTGCTTGCTGCTGTCACGTAGGTACTGTCACCACTCTGCCTGTACTTGCCGAGACAACGGACGCCTGCAGCATGTTGCTAGGCCTAGCCCTTCATGTGTGAGGGTATAGAGGGCCTCAATCTGAGGGTGGACTGCTGAGCTAGGGGGACGTACCTCCTTGGAACTAAGGAGACGCCGTGTGGAAGACGGCGCCAACGTACCCGCCAGAAATGACTTCAGCATTCCAAACCCGCTGAGAGGGGGCGGCATATAGCCAGAGATGATGCAGAGCGCAAGGAGGCCCATCGCTATGCCAAGCCCCAGCACAAGCCTGGCGCGTGGGCTCGCGCAAGCCTTCCTCCCCTTTGCTGATAGCTTGCGGGCTGTTCTAGGTGACACAGGGCCTGCGCAACACCGCTCCTTACACGTCCGTTGCACTACATGTGCTGCATGACGCACATGGCAACAGAGTCGCAGTAGCTACCGAAAGAGAGTCTTAGACCCGGCTGTGACACAACAGAGCTATGAGGATGTGTTGCTTCCTGACACTGTGATACAGAGCTGGTGGTTTGCAGGAGGTGTACTACTGGCAAGGAGCACTGGTGCATGCTGACCTAGAGATGTGGAGGCACGTATGGACTGCAGTTGGCCGCCTGGATGTTGCTGCAGCATGCCCCGGCGGACATTCCCATTCAAGGAGGTCCTGACAGAGGTGTTTCTCTTCTTGAGGTGCTCGCTACCGTTCCGGCTAAAGCTGGAGCCTCGCGCTATCTCTGCAGAGGCGCGAGAGGGCCCCGGCGCGTGGTCCACCTCACTTCGCAAGGGCATGCAGACATCTCGGGAAGCGTCTCTGAAGCCTGCGCAGCCGCACAAGACTCCTGGTCACGAGTACACCAGGCCCAGACGATATTGAGAGCTTATACAGGGGAAATAACAGAGCTGTTTGCTCTGGCACTGAGACATGGGCTACTGGAGCAGGGCGAAAAGGGCTTCAGGTCAGGTAATAAAGCTCAGCTGCAAATGCTGAGACTATATTAGCGGCTACCTTCAATGCAACAAGGCGAGAGGAGCATGTGCTCACCGTCCATGACTGACGCGACAGACATGTTTGTGCCTGCGATGACCCTGCGGAAGTTTTCCCTCAAGTATCTGTCGCTTACAGTTTGGGCTAAGGATCCAAGAGCCTCGACACTCATCTCAGAAAACGTCTGCATAGCACAGCGCTTCATTTGAAGAGCATAAGGTGCGCAGAAATCCCTCCTCTAGTTCGTTCCGCGGGCAACAGTCTTCAGATGCGGGACATGTAGATTGACCTGTCTACTGCGGTAGTGCTCTCAGATATGACAATGAGTCCTTGTATGCTTAGCCTAGGCCTATTCCGCCAGAAGTCGTCGCACAGCTCAAGATCGAGACGAATTTCTAGAGCACTGAACTAACTTCCGACATGCTATAAAAGCGCTTATTGCTGCACGATAACTCCAGTCGACACATGAACACGCTCAAAGGGCAATGTTAATCTTGATCGTCCTTGATCTAGCGCGTCAGGAGTGTGACGCGTAATCACGAGAATCTGGGCGCTTCTGGGCACTGTCGTACCGCGCGGGGATGACGAACGGGTATCGTGGAAGTAGTCTCAAGCGCTTTGACGTCAGCAGAAGAGAGCAAGGAGATCTTGCGCGTCAGAAAAAGATACGTAGGCGCTGTACCCGCTACTTCACTCACACACCGTACTCAGTATAAAGAGCGTTTCAATGGCTGGACCTGGGACACAGTCTGCCCTTCACACAATGCTCAATTTAGAATGTGGCATGTCAAGCGCACCTTCTTGTCATGGCTGCCTCTGGCTATCTGCAACATGAGGAGATGCTCATCAGGCAAGTATATGGAGCTGCCAACATGTGTACAAAGAAGCATCAGCCGTCAAGCTAGCTTTACAAATCCTCTTCGGACACACCCTGGCGATACAGTAGTGCTTGCTTAGATCATTCTATCACCAAGCAGCATGACACACTGTCACTGTCTGTCGGTCCAGCTCAGACCCATCTGCAAAATCTGAGCGTAGCAATCACACCTGCTATGGTCAGATCACGCTGCCCTCACAACTGTACATGTGGCCACAAAGGAGCCGCCAACCAAAAGTCATCTACTCTCATACAACAGACCGTTTAGAGCACAGAATTAAACATGATTGCCATGCAATTGTGGCATATAAACAAGAAAAGTGTCAGTTGGCTGTCAAGTATCAGAGAAGAGTGCAAATTTCCCTTTGAGCGCATGCAGCTCTGCTATGGTTTATCTGCTGCAGTTTCACCAGGGAATGTTCACTTATATCCTTTATTTGTAGGCTTGTCTTGAAGGCGCACCGCATACCCTTAATACGGACCTTGAACAGTGTGCATTGCAACGTTGTAGCTTCCCTCCATCCAAGGTGTCGCTTCAGGACGTGCATTTACGCCTGTACTTGAGCACAGGCATTATGCCCCTCTCGTGGGTCTGCTTAGCAGCCAGGGTAGAAAGGCTGACTGGAAAGTTGTTTCTATGGCAGTTCTGCGTAGGCTGGAGTACACATGGCTGTTATTCCCGGCCAATAGCCAAGGCAACCAGGCCTCCTGAAAACTTCAGGAGCCAGTTCGGAGAAATAGCAGTAGAAAAGAGGCAACACTCTGCAAAGCCGTTGAGAAGAAGGGCCAGCAGCGCCTTGGGCGCATACCCCCGGCTTGACAGTGGCGTTCCGAGCAAGTATCTAATGGTGGGGCTCAAGCGCTGAGGTACCTCGAGCGCCAATTGCATTGCCAACGACACCTTCTTCCTACATTTGCGGGCTTGCCTTGCTGCTTTGCAAGCCCCTGCTGCTTCCAAGGTGCTCTGGTACGCATGCTGTGCTGCTCTATATAAAGTGCAGTCCTTACAATTTCAGCTTCCGGCCGCCAACAGAGGTGACACGGCCGGTCATTGACTGAGACCCGGTGCTGGCCGGCTTCTGGCTGTTGCCGCCGCCGCCGGCGCTAAGGCCGCTGGATCCGCTGAAGGCAGCCGCCGCGCCGGTGTTGCCTCCCAGGAATCCTGTCAGAGATGCGGGCGATCCTCCAGCAGACCCGCCCGACATGCCCGTCACACCACCCTGTGCCGCACCCTCAGCAGCCTTGGTGCTGCTGGCCTTGGTTGTGCTGGCCAGCACGGGCGCGGTGCTGGCGCTCCTGATGAGCTGCTCTGTGCCAGAGTTGGTGCCGGCTGCCGTGCTTGTGGTAGCTGCGGCTGCGGGGGTGGACTGGGCGGTGGCTGCCCCTCCCGACACAGACGCTTGGGAGGTGCCGCCCGCTGAGGATGTAACTGTGGGTGTGGCCAGGCGGTTCAGGTTTGCTGATGTCACCTGCGCAGCACCAGACATCAGGGTTCTGCACATCTCTCAGTGGCATGCATGTGACAGCTGCAAAGAGCAGTGCAATATCTCCATCATCTGGCATTTTGGGCACTCAGCAGTGTCTGCAGTTGAGGACAGTAGATGCAATTCCATTGCAAAGGAGGCGCCTACTTGCAAGAGAGGCTGCGGACTCAAAGCAAGCGTTACTGTTGAGGCAATACCTTGGTGCCATCTGCATATTTGGGGTAGGCGTTCACTCCAGTCGTTCCAGTGGAGCCCAGCTGAGTCGACTGGTTCAGCTCTACAGATGCATCCTCGTCTGATGTGGGGTCCACCGCGATCTTCCCGGGCCTGCATGCCAGTGAGATGAGTGAGCCCAGCTGCTCATGCTCAGGGTGCTTCTCCGATGCCGTTGTACCCGAGTAGTGTATCTGCATGCTGCATGCAATCCCATACACTACATTGCATAGTTCTGCAGCAGTGCCCAATGCCCAACATGCCTGGAGAGATGCAAGATACACTGCATCTTGCGCTGCTGAGGTCAGCACTGGGCTGATGGAAGGGTGCGGGGCTTACTGGTGAGTGACTGTGTCTGCATGTGCGAGGTGCAGAGCTATGAGCCCCACTGCTACGCACAGCCATGCTTGCGCCTGTCGTCTCCTGCTGGCAATTCCATGCTCCCCAGTGCTGCGTGCTGCTGCCATTGCTATGCGGAGGTTGTGCTAAGCTGTAGTGGTCCTGGAGATTGGGAGAGCTCTGGGAATAGCTGAGCCTGCAGGTGGGATATGCTGTTACTGAATGTACATGTACTGCAATACATCAGTCAGATCACTAAGAGAACTCAGGTCACCACGCTACACCTACAGGTGGCCTTCCAAGCACGAAGTGGCGCCGCAAATAGGCCCAGGACGACTACCTGCCGTTGGCCACAGTCTTGTGCAGCACAGTAGAAGTCGCCGCTGGCGTTGGATGCTCCCGAGATTTTTCTTCGTGATCTCACCAGCACTTTTTGCTGAATATGACCGACCGTCGTTGGCACGGCTCGAAACCTGCGCAGCACTGCCTCTGCTTGCCATCGCTCCATACTATGACCTTAGTGACTGAATACATCCCCACTGCGGGCATTAGCGCCCATCCTCATGACATCAACGACACGACATCGGCTCTCTAAAACTGCTGCCATGACACCCGCACTCGCATCCTCGATACGTCTAATGCTCAAGATGGCATCACAAAGCATAGTTATCCTCTTGCAATTGTTCAGTGTGGTCGCTGCCCAGACTCGAGACCAGTGTACGCCCTAGGTACCGCGCCGATCTGTCCTACGTTCTAGCGCTTGCTACCAGATAATCCAGGCACGACAAAGCTTATCAATGCTGATCGTGACCGCCATATGCTTCTGAACATGCATCAAAAGGACTTGAAGCTTTTGGAGGAGCGTTCAGCATTGCTGCGCACCTTGAGAGCTCGTGGCGCGCCTTGGCTGTATCCGCTAGCTGCTACGGGAGGGAGGTCAGTCTGCAGTGAGGGCAGCTCTTGTGGGAACTGATTTGCCGATGGGAGCCTGTCGCAGTTCTGGCGTCAGAGATGATTCTGTCTGTGACGCAACCTCGCCCACGCATCTCGTGCAAGTTCGGTTCAAACGAAGTTCCGAGATCGGTGACGAAGTTCCCCATGCGCATGACTGATCAAGATTGTATCTTTGGTAAGGCCCACCGTGGCCCTCTTATACATGCCTTATTACCAGCGGATGTGAGACAACAGAGAGGAGAAAATGAATAAAGACAATTCATGGGAGACGTGATGAGCGCGTGCATGCACAGAGCGCTCAAGAGCATCAGAAAAACATTTTAGCCATCGGTATAAGCATGTCTCGGCAGAACACTTAGTGGCCCACGTTATTGTGAATGTTCCTTGAAATACGTTGACATACCTGCTGCCATATCTTCGCTTTCACCGCCGGACAAAAGAAATGCGTTTCCGGGGAAGGGTTCGGTAGATTGGTAGGGATCTGTTCGCTGATGACCAGGGCTGTTGTTTCGGCAAGGCTGTTATTTTCTTGCTCTCATGGGTCAATTGCCTCGCGCCACTGCTTTCACGCAAATCACCTCGGCTCGGCCTGTCCTCTCTGTTACTCCAAGTTAGTCCGAGTCGTAATGAGGCTTGGCTTGGCCTCTACACGTTGCATGTACCCACTTGTACAGACGTACTATCTGCTGCATCTTGTTGTCATTAGTCTAGGCACATCAACCTTCTCCTCGCAAGCATACAGAGATGCCCAGGCTACCTGTATCTCACGTCTCGAAAGCATGCATATGCTGTAGTTCATAAGCTTGCATATACCCATAGGTGTTGATTCATCAAGAGCACAGGGCGCGGCATTTACAGAAGGGCACCTGATCGCTCAAGTGATAGGCATAGCCTTTCACTGGCCAGGGGGCCTTGTCGCCCATTTCTCCGCATGTCTTCAATAGCACAGATTGAGGTCAGCTCAGACCTGTGTTCTATGAGAAACAGAAGGCAGCTGTGCTGCCACATCAAGGCAAAGCAGATGCTGCTCTCAGAAATCCTTTATAAAGCACGCACCAGCACCCAGCAATACCTGTCGGATCAGCTGTAAGCTGTCTCACTCATGCCTGCATGTGCTTTCTGCCTTGGACAGCAGAGGCCACCGCAATGTCAGCTCATGAGCTCCTGAAAGGCGGGCTGCGGCTGCTTGTAAAGGGGACTCTCCTCCTCATCATACTCTGCGCCTGATGCACAGAGCTGGCACGGCGCAGGCTCCCAGCACCACATTTATGGGCGTGGGTGATCATCCCCATGTCTAGGCTTGGCTGTAACACTCAGCCCATTCCACTATGGCTGTGACTGCACTGTCTAGTGGCGAGTTGGGATGCTCAGCCTGGGACATATTCTGGCATGGCTGTGTCATCTGAATTCTGGTGAGGTCAGCAGTGTGCTTCGTGCAGCATGTCTGAAGAGTCGCACTGCTGCCAATGACTGTATGTGCAGGCAGGGGCACCCCTTATGGGTCACAGCAGGGTGTACCCTGCAGCATGCCTGAGTAAGCTCAGCTGCCATGAGGAAACGCTAGCTTTTGGGAGACTTTGCATCGGCCTCCATGAGTTCATTATTGCAGAGACCAGCCTGGCGAGAATGCCACAGCTTATGAGGCCTGTACTCACAATGCTATATCAGGGAGGGGGATACCTGCAACAGCTCAGGAGGTTTGGCCAGAACTTGCAGCGGCATCGCTGTGCTGCATCTCCCAGTAGCAGCGCACCTCCTCCTCGACCTCTCTCTGGCACACAGTGATGTCTGCTGGCGGCCTCAGATCGATTGTCTCATGGCCCTCCTTTGTCCTTCCTGCACAGAGGTTTGGATCATCGGACTAGTTACTAGGAAGACGCCTGGATGGATACAGGTATGCAGTGACACAGTGTTGCTCAGGATCCCTTGTGTTGATTGACACTGAAGGCTGAGCGTCTGACTCGCGTGATGTTCTGTTAGTAAGGCAGCAGCGCATACTATGGTAGGGACGACCGCACTATTTGCCTGATCGGTCCATGCACGGGCACCACACACGCATTGCTGTACCTCCTCGCTCCTCGCCTGATGACATGCCTTGAGGGCTCCAGTGTATAGAGAATGAGGCATGTGACTGGAAGCCTGCCTTCTGATGAGGGCTGGTGCTGGTGGGGTTTGCGTGTGTGCTCGTGCAGCCCCTGGAGGTGCCCTCCAGACTTGCCATGCTGCGCATGCGGGCCCCTGGGCGTGGGAAGAGGCTCCAGGAACATGCTGGCCTCAGGCGCCTCCTCGCAGGGCAGGTCACAGTTGCTGCCACGCCTCACCAGCGCAAACTCCAGCAGGATGACCTTGGGAGCTGGCCTCGCGCCTGCGGCTGTCAGGATGTCAGTTTGTTATGCTGTGAGAATGGTGCATGAGGGCACCCTGGGGCCATTCTGGAGGCTTGGAAGCCGAGGCTGCAATTTGATGGTGTATAATCTCACCTATCTGCAAGACGTACAGTCTTGAAAAGGAGAGCATCATCTTTCAAGTGAGCAAAGAAAGCATGCTCATGCTCCCAGCTTGGACTCTCAAGAACATCATTCCTCCCTCAATAGATGTACAGTATGATGCTGAGAGACTTAAGGACCTTGGGTACTGCTGCCCAGATGAATGTCGTCTCCGTCTAGGATATCTATGTCCATCACCTCAGTTGTGTCGACCAGTCAGCCTGGACGTGTAAGCACGAAGCATTTTCACACAGAGAGGACATATCCTGTGTCAAGACTTGACACGATTTTAGCACTACCAGCACAAGCAATGGGCATTGGAGGTGACGAGAATGACAGGTTGCTTGCCTTCGTGCACTGTGTCGATTGTTTATACGGCCGTGCTCACCATGACATGCTCGTTCCGGAAACCCTGCGATAATGCTGCGAACTCGTGCATCATCATGATCTTGGACCGTGAATAGCTGCCTTCTCCAACATATCTCACTGTCACTTCACATCATAGTGCAATCGAGCGACAGCTTCTGGGCAGGCATCGCATTGGGCAGGCATTGCTAGATGGTGACAAGGATTCCGAAAGCACGCCTGAACCTGCATGCACATCCCTGCAAGCTCGCCAGCAGAACAGAGACACTTCGACCGATGTTAGAAATCGTAGCTGATGTGGAGTAAGGGGCGTGACACGTAGTGGGGCAGTGTTCCCAATCAAGGTCGGCACGCAACACAGAGCTGTCTTTAGAGACTCAGTCAGAACATTTAGCTTGCTTTTGGACCGACACTCAAGCGCTCTTGGAAGCTTGCCTTTGTGAAATAGGTGCACAATTGTCGCGAGGTGTTCTTTCGAAAGAAGTTCAGTGATGCTTACTATGGCTGGATGGCTGCTGTGCACAGCATGAGTTGCTGTAGAATTTGACCAGTGAGAAGTGCTGCTCTGTCCATTATCATCACAATCCCATTTGGAAGCAGTGGCTTTGAGCTAGCTGTGACAGACACGGATATGGAATGATATCACACTCCAACCTCTATGTAGACATGCCGGTGAGGGAGCACCAAGCCCTTAAACCTCTTCTGAAATAGCCTATCAGGGAGACCAGTGGAACCACAAGAGATCAGCCTCACAGTAACGTTAATGATAACAGTCGTGTGGGTAGATGCAGCATGACCTGCTACACTGCACAGTACTCCTTCTTTAGACCAGACTATTTGGTGACTCCCTGAAAGTGTTGAGCGACTCAATTGCGACCGACTAAACAGCAATATGTAACCCATTCGAAAGCCTCTCAGCTATGTTGCCTGAAGTGAGACACTGCCTGGCAGGCGCTTGTCGATAAGGTGTTTTCAACAAGTATTTGTTCCACCTTATAGAGCCGCATACACAGGTGCAGCTGCACCGTGCAGCTGCGGCACTTCAGCTCCAAAGCCATCATAAGGTATTGGTGAAGCTCCTCAACCGTCTGACAAGACATTCCTGACGTACAGGAAATGCAGCTTTATACTACTTATCAACACCTTGAAATGAAGCATAACCCATGCGCAAGCTGAGCAGCATGATCAGCTGTCGTACTGGTTTCAGGTCATACTATACCTGACCAAAGTCTTCCCATCCATCCTGGTCTTATTTTGGGCGCCTGGAAAATGGTTTGCGTAGGCCCAAATAGCACACAGACTGTGCCTGCCTATCCTGCAGACGTCATTTGCCGGATTGCATAGAAATGAAAGCAATACGACATGTCACCAATTTAGTCCGACCCAGTATCCGTTCATCATGCCAATTCTGCAAGCAAGTAAGCCAGCGCAGTGCTTGCATAAATCATATTTGACACAGTCTCATTGCCAACACTTCTCCCACTATGTATCCTGAAAAGAGAACCCAGCAAAGAGCGCATGTCAGTCATGTCTGCTACAAGAGAGCACATCAAAGAGCGCATGCGCTAAACTCTTATACAGTCAAACAGGCCTTGCTGCTGCAGTGCAGAGCATACGCCACAAAACATATGCATGAAAGCATGCGGAATTTGAGGCTGTGTGGGGGTCACACGAGCCGCAATGCATGCCATTGTGGGGCAGTCAACATCTCTGGAATCCTTCTGAGGCTCGAGCAGATCTGGCCCAGCATCTGCGCTTGCGCTCGTGTGCCTGTGTGCCAATCCTTTAGGCTTGCTGCCAGATCCCATCAGTGTGAGGCTACCTCACACAAATGCAATCCAGCAGGTGAAGCATAGACGAGCCTCAGGGCTTTTACAGACATGGCTGCAGCTGGCAACAATGCAGACGTGTCTGCATGGTTGCAAAGGCTACAGGGCTTGTGATTCTACAGTTCCAGTACAGAGAGACGCCCTCTGTACACGGCTTTGCACGGTGGGACCGTGAGGACTGAAAGTGGTGTTAGCAAAACTTCTATCAGTGCTGTGCTTTCCCTGTTGAAAAATCCTATCGCTGGGCTGCTCTCAGCAGCTTCCTGCCTGTCAAGGGCGTGAATGAGCTGCTCCCACTGGTTGTGACTAGGCCAGACCTCTGGGATCCTGACAGCTCAGAGGCTGCCACCGAGGTGACCTGGCCGCTCGACATGGTGTCCAGGGGCGTTGTCTCACCCGCTGTGGCGCCGGAACCTGGAGATGCACAAGCCCAGTCAGCATAGCAACTTTGCTTGAGCAGAGATGGGGAGCACTAGAAGCCCCACACAAAATGTGGCAGAGTGCACATGAACATTGCAGGGAGACAATGCCCTGCAGTCCATACAGCAATTCATCACATTGGTGCTTATATATGGAGCGAGCATCACCTCTGCTTGTAGCGCCATGGCGCAAATTGCTTGCACTGCTGCCTGATGTGCTGCCTGTTGTGCTGCCTGTCTTTGTATTTGTGCCTGGCACACACACAAGCCTATCAGGGAAAATTCTTTCCGAGGAGACTGCAGTGTGTACAGGCAGCATTCCAAAGTGTGCGTCTTCTGTACATCCGCACCAATCGTCATCTGCTTTGTAGCAGTGCAAGAGCATGCAGAGGGTTGCTCGAGATGCTGGCACTCACCTGCAGCGCTATTGACTCCGCCACCCGTGTTGGGCTGCACAGCAATCCTGCCGGCCATGCTGTTTGAGTTCGAGACAACTGTGCCGGTGTTGGTGCCTGCTGCCGTTATGGTTCCGGTTGTGCCTGCCGTGCCGACTGTCCCCGCCGTGCCGACCGCCCCCGCCGTGCCGGTGCTGGCAGTGCCGGTGGACGCGCTCAGCTGCCCGGCTCTGTTGATGCTCTCCTGCGGGATCACTCCCACCTTCTGCTTCTTCGCCGCGTCGGTGTTGGTCTGCGCGTTGAGGGTGGCGCTGGAGAGGCCGGTCTGATCTGCGCCCACCTGGCTGTTGCCATTGACGCCTCCATTTGAGCCTGCATGCACATTGAGTGCTAGTAAGGGCCATGAGGTGATGCGCAGCATGGCACCGCAAAACCATGGCTTGCGGCAATTATCCATGCAGCAGCACAGGATGGCATGTGGTGACTCAACTGAAGAGCAAAGGTGCATGGGTCTGCACGGGAGACCTGACATAAAATTGGAGGGGTGTGTTGCTGCAGAGCCTCTCCATTGATCAAGTACCCTCAGCCCATATGGCAGGAAGGCGTGCTGTGCAGACACATGGGAGTCCTTGCAGATGGGCCTTCTTGGCAGCTTTGATTACCTGTTCCCATGTTCCCAGAGTTGGTTGGTGCAGCGTTTGTGGGGTCTGCCTCCAGCTCCTTTCGGCCCTCTATGCTGGGCTTGCCTGCAGTCACAGCCTCTCTGTCACCACATCGCTTTCTGACTGCAGCTAAGAGAACCCCAGCATCCTGGACAGGTAGTGTGGCAACAAGATGTCCAGCAGTCGCCTGTTGATCTATACAGGAGGTATAGCACAGGGCAGATCGTTGAAAGCAGAGCCACCATCGCCCACCTTCGTTTGTCTGGGCCTGGCCCTTGGCAGCCGCAGCTCCGGTGCCCCCGCCGTAGACCATGGCCTGTGCTGGCTGATCGCCATTCATGGCCTCGGCGCCCTGGTAAGCTGCCACAAAGTCTGCGCGACTCTGTCCTTGCTGCAAAGCGACAACACACTTCTTCAGAGATATAAGCAGCCAACAAGCTCCGTCGCAACTCAGGTAATCACCGTCATTCTGGCTGGTGATGTGTATGCTACGGCGCTAGCTCTGGAGGCGGGGCGCCTGTACACTGTGTCAATGTTTCACATCCAGTGCCAAGTGGATGCATTCATTTGGACAGCCTATCTGGCATGCAGAGCAGAGTGCCAAGCAACATTGCTGCTCACCTGTGTGCCAAAGTCTTCCTCGGGCTCAAAGCCCAGGTGGGTGCTCACAAAGCTTTCAAAGTCGTGCGCGGGATGTGCCTGGTTCACGGCTGTGTTGGGGTCCTCCAGGCCAAAGCCCACATTGGACTTCCCGGCTCCCTGGGCTGCTGTGAAGTGCTCCATGTGCAGTGGGCCTCCCATGGCGCCTCCAAACAGCCTGCTCAACAGGGCCCTGCCTAAGCTTCCATGTGTCACAGCACCATGATGCCTTCAAGAATCAGCTCACTGTCGACCTTCACAACTTCCCATACAGTCATAATATTGCAATGCATATGCAGGAAGTGCACTCCCATTCTGAACATAAGGTGTTTGACACCTACATTACTGGCAGGAGCATTATGACACTCACTTGTGGAGAATTCTCTGGGGGAAGGATGCCTGGTCGATGCTGGCCTGCACCCTGGGCACGGCGTGCGCTCCATTGGTGGGAGGCCAGAGAGCTATGACGGACATGATGAGCAGCAGAAGCATTCCTGTGGCCGCAAGAAGGCCAGGCAGGCGCTGCAACACACAGAGCAGTCCTCAGCATTCTGACAGGTGCCTTAAAGAGCGCAGTCGCGCAGGTGCTACCTCGGCATGTCTGAGAACAGGCCGACTGTAACGGGCTCCATGGCACATCCACAATGGGCATCAGTCTGCTGGCAACGGTAGTCAGGACACGCCATACTGGATCACGGTACTGGCTGCAGGTTCTTGGCCAGCTCGCCTGTGAGAAAAATGAGCGGGCGGGGCTGCTGATGAGGTAGGTGGCAGGGTTGATGCTGGCTGACTTCACCAGTAGCGGCTCAGGCGCGCTGCTGGACGGCAGTGACGCCAGGTCTGCCTCCATGCTGTTCTCCTGCATGCCCATACTGCATGGTCACCCTCATGCACCCAACTGCGCACACTGCCTGGTCCTCCTCTGTGATCTTAATAGGTGCCGTGAGTCACCCCCGCTACCCAGCCGACTGCTACCCAAGGGCTGTGAGCACCTGCTGTGTAGAAGTCATGTGCATACGCATCTCAGCCTGCCCTGGGGCATAAGCACTGCTTCCTTTCTACATGAAGTGCAAACAGAATCCGCAGCACAGGCTTTGCAGCTCACCACAACAGAGGCGAGGGAGTTGGCCTGGGAAAAGTTGAGGTCCTGGCGGGAGTAGCGCCGGCGGGTGAAGCTGGAGCTGCGCTCCAGAGACTTGGACTGCGAGAAGTCGGCCAGCGTCTGGCGCTCCTGCCGCTCATCGTACGCCTTCAGCGACTTTGACTCGGGCAGACTGGGGCCTGCAGTGCGATCCCTTGCTGAGCGCAGATGTGGAGCAGACTTGTAGCAAGGCTGTGGCCTATACAGAATCACAGCTGCAAATATCTGCAGCAGGCAACTATTCCTGCTGCAAGAGGAGCGCTGCAACTCACTCAGAGGAGGCTTTTTGCTGCTGGTTGCTCCAAGGCTGTTACTGAGATGGGCTGCTGCTTGATGGAACCGGGGGAGAGGGGCGTCAAAGGGTGATCCCAGGGACCCCATGCTGCCAAGATCCTCTGTGAGAGGCCTGTAAGCAGCAGCATAATTCCATCAGTTGAGTCAAAGTACAAAGATCTGCGCCTGCAAATGCCTTAAAGCTTCAACGTTTACACTTCAGACACACCACTAGGGAAAGCCATCCTGCCAACAGCTTAAAGGTGCTCCCGTAAACGTAAGGTGGCGTCAAGGAATTCTTTCAGATATGCACCGCCCTATCAGGGAGCGAGGCTGATGGCATCAGGGCGACCCAAGTGAGCTTTGCGATAGAGCACGCGTAGAACATGCGTACCGTTCGAGCGCAGCGCTCCTATCTGGGTCTTCGCGGGTGTCAGCTGCTGCCGCCGAATAACACCTGACACCGTCGACGGGTGGGGTAGCGGCCTCTGTGATGTGCTCGAAGACCGGTCGCGAGAAATCTACTGACGCCACCGTGACGCCTGCAAGATCAGCGCAATGTAGTCAGCCTGCCGGTGCAGGCCATTCGCTCCTGGATGGTCCGTGACCGCAGCTCCTGCTGACTGGTCCAGCGATTGAAAGCTCGCCTGTCCTCTCTGAAGTGACTGGGATCCTATGTGTATGTTCTGAGGACGTCTCGACCGAGGTCATGCGCCTTTACACGGTGTCCACAGCGTCATACACTGTTTGCCTCCTCAGGGCTTCCGGGATACCCCAAGAACTCACTCGTCATACTCCACATGCCTTACCCTTCACCAAATGCAGCATACATCTGCGCCGGATGCACTCTGAAGCAAAGGGGCACTGAGGCAGAAGGGAAGGCCGCTCACCTATGGGAAGTCCCAACTGTGCAGCAGGCAGTCCAAAGGCGCTCTGCAAAGTCCCTGATGCGGTTGTGGGATGGACCAGGCCCTGAGTCTTATGCATTAAAGCATAGATCGCGTCGCAACGTCACAAACAGGATCATGGGCAATCGGGATCAGTGCGCGCAATCAGCGTTTCGGGAAATCGGGAACTTTCCGGGGGTGACTCACAGCTGCCCCAAGTGAGGCAGCTGTTGCGCTAGCCTCGATTTGAGCGTGGCATCTTCCGGTAAGCGTCAGGAACCCAAGATCCACTTGTCTGTGCATACGGCAGCTGTAGGAACCGGGACTGGGCCTATTTGCACTTTTGTGTTCCAGACGACACATTCTGCGATTTCTATCGGATCGAGCAACACGCAAGTCCCCGTTCATGCATATACATGCGACATCACCTCTGACATGCAAGGAAACTAAAAGTAGCTTTGCAGCTGCCATCTCACGTTGTCCAACATATATTCTGCATGGCTGTGCGTCCTGAGGCACATCTCTATCTCACTTGTACTCATTCAATGTCTCTCCTGCAGCACTGGAAGTCATCAGCAAAAAGCCAGCATGGCCAAGGCAACCTGCTGCTTTTTCCAAGCCTCCAAGAAATGCTCCAGTGGCTGCCTAGTTGCTCTCCTTATTCCAAGTTTAGCTCAGAAAAACTTTGCAAGGGCTGGCGGGGATAGCCGCGTCAAGGATATCCCTGAGCAGGGTGTCTGGCAGATTGACCAGGGGACTGGCACAGAAGCTCCTGCACATGCAAGGTCGCATGAGCGCCTGCCACACTATCTAGCTTGGCACCTCCCAACACGGCCAGAGCTCAGCAGCAGCTAGCATAGGCTGGCATGCTTATCATCTGCTGGAAATGGAAGGTTGGGATGGATGCATACCTGTTGTGGCCACCCATCAGGAACGCAAGCCGCAGGCGCTCAGGCGCTTGAGCAGCGGCAGCTTGCAGGTCTGCCCAGTCATGCCCCAGTTTGGCAGGATAGTTGGCCTTTAGCGACAGCAGCCTGCATATCCATAGCCCAGCGTCAAGGAATGCCTTGTTGAAGGAGAGCAGCAAGCCTCGGGTGTCAGGCAGCAAGGCAGATTGCCCCTTGAAATGGCCATGACAACGTCCCACTGCCTCAGCACCCCTGCGCATGGGCCGGCCGGCTCTCATACCTGAGGGGTCCGCACTGCATGGCATCCTTGAGAGCCCTGAGCACACGCATCTCCAGCTGCGCATGGCGCTCGGCTGTGTGTTCCTGGGCGATGCCCCCACCGCCGTCCTCGATTGCGGTCAGCATGCTGATCTGCAAGCGCTGCAGCTGGGGGGCCCACCGCAGCCTGCTTACCAGGAGGCACAGGGCTGCTGTTGACGCTGCCAGGTCCAAAGCGTGTCCAGATGACACTGCGCGGGTGCATGAATCACACGCCAAGGCTTTTGAATACAGGTTGACTGACCCTCTCCAAATTGACCTAGCTTGCAAATCCCTGTCAGCTATTGTGCAACCTCCTCACTTGCTGAAGTATACATCACTGCAGCAGACCTCTGCAGAGAA
This sequence comes from Coccomyxa viridis, assembly GCA_963930925.1. Lineage (NCBI taxonomy): Eukaryota > Viridiplantae > Chlorophyta > Trebouxiophyceae > Coccomyxaceae > Coccomyxa > Coccomyxa viridis. The sequence goes on along the minus strand of CAWVOJ010000004.1, from coordinate 25,449 downwards.
GGCCATCAGCAGGCAGATCTGGCACACCTGACAAGACCAGGGTGGTTGCGTGTGTCTCGGGCAGCTGTGTGGCGAGGCATGCAATCTGTGCTGGGGAGGCGCTCAGGAACGTCAGCGAGCCATCCGCGCCAACATTGGAGCGCGACCTCGTGGCAGTGTAGGGCATGGCGACAGCCAGCCGGTCAGGAGACAGCCTGGACGTCAGCCTGTGGTAGTCCGCTGTGGCCCCACTGTGATGCAACATCTCCTGCACAGCAATCCTGGCTCTCTGAAGATTTGGTATTAGATCAGGCAAAACACTATCACTGGGCAGGCTCGCCTCTGTCACAAGAGCACTTCACAGCCCTCTCATAAGCAGCATTGAACAAGTGCAGACCAAGGAGTCAGACCAAGTGGACGCAGGGATATGACCTCACAGGATGGCGGTACCCAAATATAATGAAGAACAAGGCTACCAGCCATAGTTGTGGCACATGAGAGACGTGTGTAGGTAGACCTTGGACTGCCCACCTTGCATATATCTGCATACAAGCCCTGAATCTGGGCTTCATGCTCGCTCCTCACGGCAGCAGCGGCCCGTGCTGCTGAGCCCATGGAGGGCGTCCTGCTGTTTGCGGTCTGCAGCCTCAGCTCCTCCGCAGCTGCCTTCTTGCTGGGCAACACATACTCTGCGGCAGACGCATGGCTATTCAGACCGACCAGCCTCAAGCGCATCTTCTGCCCAACTTTCAGCTGGCTTCACAATCTGTGGGACCTCATCAAGGTCTGGCAACAAGTGCAGTGGGGCCTCACGCCGGTAGTTGCTGGTGGCAACCGCTCTCCTGTGCCGCGTGCTGTGCACGTGCTGGTGCCACACCCTGTCATGCTGCTTTCCAGGCACCCAGCACTCGCACAGCTTGCAGAATGTACCCTGCGATGCGGCACGCTCTCTCAAGCCTCTGCATGCACTTGGCAGGCTCTTTTCGACATGCCATCTTTGCTTATCCATGTCAGAAACACTTGCTCATGGGTGGTGAAACAGGCGCCCGTATCTGTGCACATCGATAATTCTTTGTATGATCAAGGCTGCACACCTGCGCGCTGTCGCTAGATTGAGGCTTATCACTGAAAGTCTCAGAGTGGCACCGCTTCTTTGCCCTGTGTTTAGCTAGCTCCTTCTTTCTAGATAGAGCAGTGCTTTCCCTGTCCTCTTGCATTTGATGTCTCGAGAGGGGCCATGATTTGGAAAGGAGGGCTTCGATATGCCCAAGGTCAGCCCCTGCAGGTACACAGGCGCTTTGTGGCATCTCATAGTTTATTCAATCACTTGCACCCGCATGCTGAGCAAGGTGTTAAGGAGGGAACCTGTACCTGGATGGGATACTGCCTGCTGTTCCGCAACAGGAAAGGGGAGGGGAATGTCTTCCCGTTCTTGTAGAGCCATTCCACTCCTGCTTGTTGGAACTGCTGTCTTATACTCTACCTCCCCTTTGCAGTTGCTATCGTTCGCGTTTCGACACGCAATTCCGTCAGCAGAGCACAAAGTGGTTTTGGACCTTCTTTTTGAGCCGTCACGGCAAGCAGAATGAGCTGGTCTCAATATTTCCTTAACAGCAAAGCACACTGCCTCTCGCTCAAGCGACAATTCTGTGTACTATTTACAGACCAGACGCGACGTACTGAGAGCGTGTCAGCACTTGATGCAGGCACACAACAGCTCCTTCAGATTCGACACTGCACAGTGGCGCTTTCCGGCATCCAGGAAGCCTAGTGGGGAGCTGAGAAGACGCTGCTGAGGTAGCAGGGCTTGGTCGATTGCGGAGATCAGGGTTTCGAGGGTCGTCAACAGGAAAGAGAGTGAAGCAGACACAGAGGATTCTGGTGCGATCACAGTCTTGTACATAGCTCCATCTCAGCGTCCCCTCCCCTGCACACTGCACATCATGCTGGTATGGCAGCGGGCGATCGCACCGGTAGCCTGCGGCGGCCCCACCGTTCGGCGCTGAATGGTCACCTAGCAGCGCACATGGAGGGCAAAGCCTCAGCATCAGGTGTTGCCCGCTGGCACTGTCCCGCTGTGCATGGCTGTCCTCAGCTATTCTCTTTGTGATAGTAGAAGCAGGGGGATGTGGGCCTGCTTTCCATCCTGGCGCCCGATTTGCTAAGGACCAGGAAAATTCAGGCAGGTCATGATGAGATGCTTCACGGTATCATCGTGCATAAACGAATCGGATGGTATCAATCCTTGTGAGCATTTGTTGGCGCTATTGTAGGCTGGGGAGCAGAGGAAGTATTTGTGCAAGGCGTCCCTGAACCTTTCGTTCTAGACGCCGATGGATGCGTGGACCTGACATCCATGCAGATAGACCCCAAGGTCACGATTCTCAATGGAAAGCGGGCGCTGGTGGACTCCCACGGCCGCACGAAGAGGACGCTTGCTGAGTTGCGTGAGCTGTTTGGAGATCCAGCCCTGGGCACCATTATGAAGCCCTTCAAGGTTGCTAAGGGGCCGCCCCTGCAGTCCTTCAGCCCTGTGGAGCCAGCATCCTACGCCAGCGTCAGCAGGAGCTCAACTCTGCTGTTTCCTGTGTACTCCCTGGCTGACAAGAGCGAGCCCAGCACTGTCCCGTGCACAAGCCTCCCAGCATCCAGGCCGCCAATCCAGACACCTACTCTCATCACAGCACCTTCAGGTACCTCAGCCAGTTCCACTTCCCCGCACGGCATCTGTATCTTCATCAAGCTGACAGCGCACTGGGGCAGCCCACTCAAATGTTTGATGCTAAGCAGCCAAGCAGCACTGTCATGGGTCATAGTGTTACGATGCATGCCATGTTGCAGGAGGAGGCAATTCACAGCCAAGTTCCTCAGGCATGCATGCCAATGGCGGGCGGAGCATGCCCATGAACCAGCTCATTCCGCCTCCTGTGCCTGGCACCGTCCCCCCGCTGGACCAGCTCGTCCATGCAGGTGCCTGCTTGCAGCTCTCTGCCCCATGCCACTGGATGGCAGGCAAACACTGTTGCCAGAGCCCTTTTTCTGGCGGACACTGCTTGCTCGCTGTGACCACACCGCCGCACGCGCATCTGGCTGGTGCCTTCTGGGTGCCTGTACAGGCGTGCATGAACACTGGCATCTACATCCATCGCCGCTCTGTCCTGGTGAACACTGTCACTCCATAGGGAACATGGGCGGTGATTATGATAAGCCGGTGAATAGGCATCAGTGCGGGTGCAGCCAGCATGGAGCACCCACTGCTGCTGCAGCATATGCAGCAGAAGCAGCACATCTGGAAGGCCGCGCGCGAGGAGCGCAAGCAGCAGCTGGACGCGAAGAACTCCAGTCGCAGCCTGCTCATGCTGAAGAACCCACCTGACACCAACAAGCGCCAAAAGGTCACCAACAGGTGCTCGACGCTGAAACTCTGATTGTGTTGGCGCCTAGCTCAGAGTAACAACCTATGCAGGGAGTTCCAGAAGTGGTATTCTGGTGACTCATAGAGACCGCTCTCGCGGCACTGGCGGTGCAATGCAAATATGTCTCCTGCATGTGCAAGCTTGCGCGCAGCATCCCAAAGGACCTCCAGAAGCTGTCCAGTATCAGCTCAGCCTAATTGCCTGGACTGACCAATCACTTGCCTGAGTGCATGTCTGCAGGGGTGGCGCAGGCGTGCCTGCACATTGCAGCACTTGTGGAAAACCGCGCAAGGGCACACACGCCAAGACGGGCTGCCCCACGCACTGCGTGAAATGCAAAAAGCTGAATGCGGAGTGCGAGTGCCCCGACGGGGAACCAAGCAATACTGGCGCAGACAACCTTGACAGTGACACAGCATCCCAAGGCGACTGATCCAGTGAGAAATCTCCTTCAATTCTCTGGCAGGCCTGCAGTCACAGGAGCGTGTCCATCGAGGATGTGTGGGCGTGGCTTGGCCAGTGGCCTGGGGATTGAATGACAAAGCAGCTGTAAACTTAGAGAGGTTTAGTTTGGCTTGGCCAGCACAATGGAGCCTAGTTGCAGGAACGTATGCTGGCTGTTGGAAGCTTTCAGGGATGCAGAGGCACTGAGCACACAATGCGACTCAGCATGTGAAGCGTAGAAGCCTGGTTGCTGGATGAGATGAGTCAAGGGGTCCATGTCTGTGGGACATGCAGGCTGACATGGAGCCTATGTGCTGTCAGCAGACAAAGATAGAATGAGAACTTGCACTCACGGAGGCAGTGCACAGCTCAATTGCAAGACCTTGCATAGTTTCATGGTTGTTTCAGAGCTGTGCTGCATGATGTAGATGCCTCAATGTGTTATGCGCTGGCCCCTCAAGTTGCTATAGCCCCACTTTGCACTGTCATACTTGGGTGCGTCTTCCGGGCTACAATCTGTATTCAGGCAGAAGGCTTTTACCAAGTTAGGGTGCTCATGCAATCTCAGTGCTTTGATGTTGCAACACTGCTGGGGTTGTCCCTACACCAGCTTACCCTCACGTTGTCACAAAGAGCCATGCTAGACCCTTGAGGAACATCCAGATCTCAGCCCCTCCAAGCTTGGAAAAGCCGTACAGACGGTCCACAAACACTATTGGGACCTCTGCTATCTTGGCGCCCATTTTGCGAGCCCGCACCATCATCTCCATCTGGAAAGCGTACCCCCGAGACGTCACATCCTTGACCACCTCCGTCAGAAGGGTCTTTCGGTATAGGCGGAAAGACCCTGTCGAGTCAGACACCTGCAGGAGGGGCTTCCACATTGAGAGACGCCGAGAGACATTCACAGCCGCAAGGGCTAGCTTAATTGTCACCAAGCTGGTGGCGGGTCCAAAGTAGCTGACCCTGCCCACAAATTCTGTTCTCATCCCGCAAGGCAATCAGAACCATGGGGCCAGCATATTTGACAATAGCCTGCCTGTGATCCAGTGTAAAGCTACACGTCTGACAGAGCCGATGTGTCTGTTCTGCATGGGACCTGACTGTGCACCTTGGGCTGCAGCAGGGTGAGCGCCAGAATGTTGGCCCCACAGCTGATCAGCTTCCGCCTGAAGTCCCAGCCGTACACGCCCCCGCCAGCTGCATACCGCGTGCCGCTCACAATGTCCGCATCCGTCTCGGCCTGCTTGTCAATGAAGTCCAGAATGTACTTTGGCTGCACTCAGAACCGAAAGTGTAAGAAGCATTCAGCATGGCCTGCAAGTCTTCAACTTACAGAATGAGCTCTGCAGGCCTGTCTCCAAATTAGTGTGTCCATCCAATGAGGCAATCCCTAGCTGGCGTCCAAGCTGCATTGTCCAGAACAAGGCCATTTGCAATCTAGATACGACTGCCAACAGGATATGCTCCAGCTCCGTAAAATATCAGGAATCGGTGCTCACCCCTGTCCATACACGAGGAATCATCTTGTATACTTCATTCTGACCAGACGACAAGGTAAGGCAAGCATGAGCACTCATCACTTAGGGAGGGGGACACACATGATGTGAGAGGTCTGCGTCCATGACCACTACAAAGTCTCCAGAGGCATGCTTCAGCCCATACACATACGCAGTGCCCAAACCCAGCTTCCCCGGCCGTGTGCGAAGCACCTGCAGGATAAAACTCCACCATCTTAGCTGCGCAATGCCGCACATTTGCCTGATTGGCAAACAGTGGCAGCGTGTAGCACCTCCACCAGTATGGTCACCCCCAACTCTTGAGATCTGGAGCCAGACCTAGAAGGCCTTTTGCATGAGTCAGAGCCTTACGATTCTCTCAGAGCCATAGACGGCCTGCAGGCGCTTTGCTACCTCTTGCGTGCCATCTGGACTGTTGTCGTCAATGATGATCACCTCGAAGCTCAGTTGCCTGTGCAGCAGATGGAGAGGCTCATGGACGCAGGCTGAATGTCTAATGCTACTCTTGCCTGTTGCGATACCAGTTAGGTATAGAGTGATCCTGAAGTCAAAATTAGAGAAGGTATCCAGAAGGTCTGGTCACCTAGCCTCACCTGCTCTCGAATGTCCTGACAAGCAGCGCAACGATGATTCCGATATTCTCCTTCTCGTTGTATGTGGGGAGAAGTACTGAATATCTGTGGGACCTTTTGCCTTTCATCTCTTCCTATCCTGCTATCCACCTGAACCGTTTCATGCGACTTCCCAGATAGTGCTGGCTCACATCTGTGGACACTACACGCGTCCGATGCGTCCTTGTTCTAATGTGGGAACTGATAACTTCTCAATATGGCCAATATGAATCCGATCGCAATGTCCAGCATTGCTAAACTGACAGGATGGGACTAAGGTATCTTCCACCAAAAAAATATTCTTGTGAGGACTTTCACTTTATCCCCCGATAAGGGAACAGCGCTGAAGCTGCTCGCCCTCCAGGAGAACAGGTCTGCTTTAAACCTCTGAGCAAGATACACAGGGCCTTCGGCGAGACGCTTGGTAGTGCTACAAATGTGAGCCCTGAATGCTCAGGGTTTCGGGGGTCTCTAATGTTTTTCGAGAACCCCAACTTAAATAGACAGTAGACAGGAGCTGAAAGCCTCTGATGACATCTGCATGCGCGAAGCCCTATCTAAGAAAGCATTTTCCCACTGCTGTCGCTCCTGTTGATGCCCATAAACATGTCTACTTAGTACTGAGACATCTTATGCCCTCTCTCCGTCACCACCATCCTGCAGGATGTCCATCGATGAGCGACTCTGCAAGACAGATCGCTTTGGTACAGCACAATGCACCACATGAATACTTGATGTGAGGAGCAGCAACAGCGCCAGTCAGTTGCAAAGCTGGACGCACCATGCCATCATTGCGCCCAAACAGTGCCCTCCTTACTTCCCGCCTGAAATTTGCAGAGAATGCTGCTAGGAAGGGCCAGAGAGGAATAATTCGGGCTGCCTCTGCTGCTGAGTACCTGTGCATTGGAAAGGGTAGGTGGCACTTTGCATTATTGTCCTGGCGAGCTTAACCTGACGCACTTCTGTGGCCAAACACAAGGTAACATACTGCATTAACGGTCTAGCCTGCGGACATTGTGTCAAACTTTACAACTCTAGGTTCAGCAGCACCCTTGTGCTAACGCAGGTGGTGAATCTTGCTCTATGCAGCGATGGCATGGTGTGCAATAGGGCTCACCTTGTCTCCTCCCACGCTGCTGCAAGCCGACTTCCGACGGCAAGATAGGTGCCTATCATGAACATAAGAGCCAGGACGCCCAAATTTGCAACTCCTGTCTGCATGCCGGGCTGCATGTGCTGGTGCAGCAGTGGTGCCGATGGCTGGCCATAGTAGGTGATGGACTCCGATCGGTACCCACGGATATAGCCATTTCCTGTCCTCCGCTCAAACTGCTGCTCATTCCTGCACAGGCATCACAGCGGTTGCAATTTTGCAGTAAGCCCTGTTGGCATGCGAGCCCCACAGAATGAGCAGAAGTCGCTGCATGTGCCTGGCATGTAGTGTATGAGGCCACCTGTAGGTTTGGGAACCGTTGGGGTTCGTGTACCTCGCGCTATCTGCAGCACAAAAGGCCCAATGTCAGCAGCACCACATGAGTAGCCAGGTAGAGACAACCAGGTAGCAGTAGCCGGGTAGCACTACGACATGAGTAGCCAGGTATTTCAGATCAGACATGATACTCTGGCATGATGCGCATACTATTCTGCATCTCATGAGCTCTCTTGTCTACTTCCCTGAGCTCTGTCGCCATCTGCACAGCCATCTGCCGTCAGCTTTGATTCGAAGGACGGTCTTCATCTTAGCTCAGGCATTCAGGGATTTGCCTGCTTTTCTATCTCCAGGAATGAACGCTGCATCCTGGCCATCTCCACGTCCATGTTTTCCAGTAAGCTCGTGGGATAGCTTTGATGAAAAAGCCCCAAAGCGAGAGTTGCTGTTCTACTCGGTAGGCGTGACACATGCCAGCAAGCACAGGTCTGGCTCTGCCAGCCAACCCGGCCACTAAAAGTGCATTGCGTGTGCATGCCTCTCGATGGTAGATGGGACGAGGCAAGAGCAAGCATGGCGTAATCTTATGTGACACAGAAGCTGCTTGTAATTCTGCGCGTGCTGTGACAATATTGCGTAGAAAAATCGATGGCCCGATGGTGACTCAGCATGGGCCAATTGCCCAGATGGCCTGGCCAGCGAGAGAATGCAGCGTTTCGGAAGCAAACCATTGTCTGTCGATATATGCAATCAAGACTTCAGGTGAATAATATCAGTGCCTCGTGATGTGGTATCTCGCGTGCAAGCCCTGAAATGACGGCTATTCATCAGCAGATCGCGCTTGTAACAACTCGTACTGGCAACATCATCGGTGCCTGGTAGGCTTCTACATAAGCAGTGCTTGCGTGTCTGTTCTGCAAGGAGCGGGGAAGAGTGGGCCCTTTTGACACCCATTTCGAAATGGATTCTGCTTGACAGGAGCTCAGCCTGTAGCTTCTATTCGCAGGGATGTTGAGACTGGTACACATGTTGCATCCTTCAAGGACAACGCGTCAGGTCCCAATGCTCTGTCTCTTCTCGGACAAGACTATTTGATGGCAGCCCAGGCTGCAAAGGGGGCCTTGCACTTTTGGACCTGGCATAAGGTACAGCACCTACAACCCATGCGACAAGGAGAAGAACAAGCTCACCAGCCATATGAGGTGACAGGGCAGGATGCAACCAGAAGCACTTAATCTGGCATGCGCTGCAGAAGCATAGCTTGAGCTTTCTTGCAGGACGCTGTCCTTCAGAGGTGCTACGCAGTGGAGCCCATAGTCGCAGTGGCATGCTCTCCTGACGCGGTATATTGCGCGGGTGGCGGGCAGTCCGGTACCATATACCTGTGGGAGGTCCCCTCCGGCCGCCTGCTGCGGTCCTGGCCTGCGCACTATAAGGTGCACCTGGCGCAATCTCAGCGACGAGATCTTCTGTGTGAAGCTGCGTCCTCCTTGCAACAGTCTCAACATGTCTGTACCTGTCAGGTTCAGAAGAGTAGATGGTGGTTATGAGGGAATACTCCTGTACAGGCAGTGACGGTGCTGCAATTCTCGGGCGACGGTTCAATCCTCCTGAGCGGCGGCGAGGACACAGTGGCCTTGGCATGGTTCCTCATGGACTTGCTAGATGCTTCGGCACCCCGCAACGCCAGCCAGGCGCCTCAGCCGCTTCACACTTGGTACCATGCTTTCCAATTTCTATTAGCATTCATGCCGCGCAAAGTCTTCCGAGGATGGGGTGAAGATCTGCACTGTGCCCTGCAGGTCTCAACACACCCTGCCAATCACGAGCATACACTGCGGCAGAACCATGGACCCTGTGGTTGTGACAACGTCCCTAGACCAGCGATGCAATGTGTATAGCATGGCCAAAGGTGCGATACTACAGCTGTTTGGCATACATCCTAAGTGATGCCCCTGGGCGCTATCTTTTGAGCCTTGACCTGCTGCCAGTGTCTGGTCATTCAAGGTCTCAGGTATATTGGGGCTTGTATAATTTCAAGCGCAGTACATCTGCAGCTAGCTTGGCCTTTCCGTGTCCAGGCTCACTGTTGAGGACCATCGCATTTCCAGCGGCATTGCACAGTGCAGTCATGGATCCAGGCGAGCACTCCCTGCATGTGGGATCTGCGGATGGCCGCATCTTCCGGGTTTCCTTGGTACGCGTCACCACAAAATTCTGGCCATCATGAGTGGAGTTGGCAGACGTCTGTGGCAGCCTGATACAGTCTGTTGCGCTGCTATCCAGACATGAGGCTTCCTGTTGCATACCTGAGACCTGTGATATAAAAGATGCACAAGTGTCCGATGTTGTCCAGTCCACCAACAGGACCAGCAGAGATGCAGCTGTGCTGAAAGGGGATCCATGTATGCCTGATATCTTTGCAGGTGGGTGGGGTGGCTGTAGAGAGCGCATTACTAAACAGTCCAGCAGCTGCGGATATCAGCATGCAGGCTCATGACAGAGAGTGGACTCCTCTGCATGGTCACACACAGGCTGTGACTGCCCTTGCCTACACAGTGGACGGGATGTTCATGCTGTCAGGTGTCTCCCGACCGCCCTCCCTCTCACTTTATGTCCCCAGGTGTGTCGCAAAAGGGCTCTGCCACCACCAGGTGGCAACTTTGCAATATTGCAGGAAGATGGGCTGCCGGGGCTTGGTCAGTGCCTGACTGATAGTAGTTTCACGCTCTCCTAGGCCTTGAACCCATACCTCATGAGAACCTAAGGAGATACCAGTGGTACTCAAGGCTGAGTTGCCCGTGTGTCTGATCAGGGCAGGATCCCATAGCTTGCTAGTGCTTTCCTGGATCCCAAAAGCCATAGTGGTGACTGTTCCAGAGCAACTCACCTATGCACTAAGCTCAGGCGTGGCTTGTCATAGGCTCAGAGGACGGGACAGCAAGGGTGTGGGAAGTGCGAAGCTCCCAGTGCATGAGAGTGATCTCCGCTCCAGACAGAGCTCCTGTGACCGGCCTCATTGTCCTGGACAGGCCTCCTCACCTTGCCAGCGGTCAGGGCAGGCAGGGCAGACTGAGCTCATCTGATTCAGGTGCCCAGCTCACCTCAACTGTTTTCGGTGGCCTCCTGTGCCCATGCACTTGCCCAAGAGAGAGACTCATCCCATACTTGCTCGTTGCTTGCCAGTGCCATTCTGCACACCATGCTTTCTGCACAAGGTCTTCAGCAGCCGATCCCTTTGTCTGTGTGATGCACATCACAGGTGTGGCGCCATTCATTCATGAAGCTGGCGTACCCTGCTGCCACTGCTGCAGCGGCAACAGGTTGGGTGCATATAAGTTGAACACTTGTGCTTGTGCAGGCTCGCTCAGCACTGTCTCAAAACGGCCGCAGCCGCTGGCATCTTTTTGCAAGTTCATGGGCATGCAGGGGGCAATGCAGCCATGGGAAGGCCCTGCTGTGCTCCTTGATGGGAGCAGCACATACAGGTGCAACCTGCTTCCCCTCGCATGACCGCCACGTTGACTCTGATCTTAGCCCTGTGATTTGTTAAGCTGTGTAAGTCAACACGGCTCCACTCCTGGATGCACAGGACCCATGCAATTTAAGATCATCACCAGGTTGCGTTGATCTTGCTCTTCCTGCAAAAGCAGCTGGAGAATGTTGCCTTCTGCTTTTCAGGCTCCAGACTCTGATGCAACGTACAGCCTTGTACCTCCCCAATTCAGGTGCTTTTTCAATGTATGCCATTCCCTGATGCAGGGGCCAAGTCTCGCAAACAGGGTTGCTAAGCGGCATGGCTCTCACCAATCTAGCTGGTGCCAGTTCACAGCCTGTCAGCTTGCTCAAGGTAGCTCACAACTCAAGCATGTCAGGCAGAATCAGCAATGCAGCATCCCACACACATCGGAGTGATAATCTTCAGCATGGAATGCCTGCAAGCAATCCAAAAGCGCTGCCTTCAAGTAATTCAGCAGCAAGCCTGGAGTCAGAGAATCAAAAGCTGAAGGAGCAGCTTCAAGAGGCTCAGGAGGCTGCTGTTAAGTGGCAGACATTGCATTCAGAACTGCACAACTTTTGCATAAATAAGGTAATTTCTGCAGCCCAGACGTGACGCAGCTTTATTCTGGTAAAAAGGCCCTTCAAACAATCAAGGCCACTTATACTATTGGCGGTTGCTCATGCTTTTCAAGGAGCTCTGGAATTATAATTTGTATACGTTGAAACATCATTCTTACAGAGTAGCAGCCATAAATGCCAACCTGTGGGTATAGCTATTGGATCACTTGACATCATCATAGTCTTATAGACATGCGTTGCATCAGGATACCAAATATTTCATATTTGCAGCGCCTTCTGCTGGTCCGCAGCTGCCACCAAAAATCTTACAATTGACTGCTTGGTCTCTCCAGAACACGCAGGCACATAGTGAGCACCATGGTGTACCAGCATCGTCTTATTCAGAAAATTGCCACAGAGCTTTTCGCCCTGAGCAAGAGGCACAAGCTGATCTTCGGAGCCATGCACAAAGAGTGTGGGCAACCCAATCTGCATGCGCTCTTTGTCCAGCAGCTCTGCATATCTCTCATCCCTTGGCATGAAGCTGCTTATCTGCACAATAGAGCAGTCATCATGAGCGCACATCCCATGCTCTTTAAGTGCTGGTTACAAACGAGGTCATACGAGATTTTCCATCAGGCTTTGCTGCTTCTCAGACTCTAGCACTTTCTGTAAGGAGTGCTGAAGGCACAATGCTCTGTAGGCCTTTTGAGTACTGGTTCATCTTGTGACACATGCACAAGAGGCCTTCACAAGCGCCAGACAGCATTGTGTCTTAGAACATATGTTTGGCAGACTTCGCTCACCAAGATGGCAAATTTCAGGCCCAACACCTGCTTTTGCGCATGCATCTCTGCCAAGAAGAGAGCCGCAGCCACAGAGCCCTGGGAGAAGCCTGCAAGCAGGATGTCCGCGTCTGTGCATAGTCGACCTCCAGCATATACTCCCGGGAACGGCTTGCTGCCCCGGTGGGACACTCAGCTGCAGACGGCATAGCATCATGTCGCTCCAATGGCAGCAGTCTGGCTGCCAGGGGGGGGACTCACCTAAAATGCCATCTATTGGGTGCTCTCTTTGCAGCGCCTCAGATATGCTCCTGGAGGAAGTCTCCCATCCTGTGTACTGCGCCGCCTTTGATGGCCGCTTTGTGCTCTCTATGTCCTGCCATATGACTGCAAAATAAGTGTATTACTGACCTTTTGCTACCTGGCAATGCGACGTAGAAAGAAGAGAGTCAAGGCTTGACAACTCAATGCAGATTGAGCAAAAGGGCTGCATCAGCCACGTGCCAGGGCACTTTGCTGTGAGGCGAATTTACAGATAGGCACTTCGCTCCTTCTACCTAACATGGAGCCTAGGAAGTGGCGATGTAGTACCTCCCAATGCCACCAGGTTTTTGGGTATTCTCCCGTTCCGCCAGCAGCTCTTATCTCTGCCTCCTCTCCCTGAGCCTCATGCGGTGCATCCATAAATATAAATTCTGCTCTGCTCTTCAGTGCCTTCCGCATGGAGCCAATCTTTCCACTGAAGACCTGCACTTGACATGGTGTCTCGGCTTCTGGGCTCAACATACCACAATGGGAGCATCTGCAGAGAGGTCTTGGCTCACCTCTGAATTCTGCAGATACCCATGCAGGCATAGAATACGCAATTTGGTCTTTACGGAGGCCGCCGGTGGATTTTTGGTCGTTGAATCACCCTGCGTCATGGCGGTGGCTGCTGAGCGGCTGAGACGTCGAGAGCCATGCACGGGGTGAGGCTGGATCGGAGGTAGAAGGCAGACTGGTAGCAAAAGCCTCTGTGCGGTGTTCGGATGCCTAAAGATCTGTAGATTATAAAGTAGCCACCGACTTGGTGAGCTTGAAACTGCCAGACATTGCATGTGCTATGACCTGTGCATAAGCCTGCGAGCCCAGATCACTTTGGCCCGCAGTGTCTAGGAACCACCTTCACGTGAACAATCGCGCGTTTGGCTTGTGATCTACGTCGCCACAGCTGTTAATATGCATGGGGTTCTTCTTAGGCGTGTACTGCATGGGCAACCTCTTGACCTGCCTTGGCAGAGGGTGTACGTCTTGAGCAAAGCCATCATACCGAGATGTAATCAGCACATCATGCAACAGCGTGATTCCGTCTGGGAAGACCTTGATATCTGCCCGAGGACTTGCCCTAGTAAGAGGTCTAGATGCTGCACTTATGCTAGATGGTTTGCCAGACCTCCACATAGGCATGCTCGCTCTCTATTGGATATTCCTGTTTCTGCTGCAAGCATGAAGCGCCTCCTTCGGTTCCGTATGGGCTGTCACCGTCTCCCCAGGGATGAGGGGTCATGGGCTAGGCCTGAGGTTCCCAGACTTGACAGGGTTTGCCAACTTTGCGGGGCAGGTACATTGGGTGATGAGAGGCACCTTGTCTTTGAGTGTCCAGGCATGTTGTGCTTCAGGGAGCAATGGTCTCACTTGTTTGAGGGGCCACAAACGATGCAGGCATTCATGTGGCAAGAGGACTTAATTGGAATTGTCAGGTTTATCAATGCTTGCTTGCATAAGATGATGGGTCAAACATCTGATCAGCCTGGTGTGGCTGGAAGAGATGTAATCTGATCTGATCTGATCTGAATCTGATTTGATCTGTCACTCATGGCACTGACCCTGATGAGGGTCAGGCATCTGCTCAGCCCTAGGTGGCTGGAAAAGATGTAAAGTTTCTCTCTCTCTCACTCGAGATCATTACCTCAGATTTCTAGGAGGCAAGTCTTTCCTTGAAGACTACTTTATTGCATAGTTCAGAGCAGTCACCAGCTCAAAATAACACTATCACAAGCCAGCCCAAGTATTAACAGCACTTAGCTGACTGCCCCGACCGTCAGACTCATGTACATCATGCCAGCCTCCATGCTATAACGGCATCTGCAGCAGCTAGGCCACTTTTTATCGCCCCTTCTGAATTGGACTCCCTACAAAAGTCTCCACAGGCAGCTAGCAGTTGGGTGGAATCTGACAAGCATACTTCTGGAAGCACATCTGCCTTGAAGGAGCTGCCCCACCGTTGTGCATGCATGTACGCAGGCTTCTGCTCAGCTCCTGGACAGCGCACATGCATTCTTGCAAAGTAGGTACCATGTGTGGTGTACTTTAGGCAATGTGCCAGCCGTGACAGTTTGATGTGCTCATTCTGTTATATGCCGGCTTGATTGAAAAGACATTGTACAAGACAACGGTTGTTTTATGGCACGCATGCTGGTAAATGTCATGAAAGCACGGAAGAAGCTGCAGGCCACCAGAAAGAGGGGCTACAGCGATGTGATGTACCTTCAGATAGAGTCAATAGGCCTTTGACTGCTGTCCAGATCTTTGCAGCAGTGTCTGACAGGTAATTCTGTGTTTGGGGAACATAGGTCCCATCAACAGCCAAGGGCTTTTCTGCAAGCAGCTGCTTGGCATACTCCTCCGTCGTCACAGCAACCCAACACTCTAGCCCATCTTGCCTCTCCCTGCCTGCATGCGGTCTTGCATTTGAGACAACACAGAGCTTGTGTTGGCTGCTGCTGCACATCTTTATGAACGAGGTGCAAGAGGTGCCATCTTGGCATGATCCACACAAGCAGTAGCTGGAATACAGCAGCTTGCCTGGCTTTGAACTATCTCTCGCAATCCATTCAATGGTACAACTGTTGTCTATGCTAGCTCCATCGAAAGGCGCTCTGATTACACCTTCTGACAAAGCTAGCATCAGGGAGAACCTGGGGCTGCCTTGCATATTGAACAGCTGCTGCATTATGGTGCTCGAGTTGTGAGATTGCATCTCCACATATCCAGGGGACTCTGCGTCAGAAAAGATACTTTGGGGTCCAGCTTCCGCACTCAAGCAAGGTCCCCTTCAGTGATTATTGCTGCACTATGTATAGTTGCGAAGATTGCCGCTGACACTGTAAGCAGTCTGGCGCATGCATGCACCTTGGAAGGCAACCAGGAGCATCTCACCTGATCTTGCATTCATTTGATCTGCAATGACAAGCCCCTTATGCATCGCCGTGAGTACCTGCTTTTCCCTGCCTGTCTCAGCAGTAACTTCCCACAAGCCGCTGTCCTGCTTGACAGCCCGCTTCACCTGCAAGCATCTGCTCCGCGCTCATGCAGCATCCAGGATGCCACTCCACCTCAGGTATTGCAAAGGTCGGCACGCACCAGTAGAAAATAAAGCTGGTAGCTGCTGATGTTGGGTCTTTACCTTTGCGCCCCACTTCCCATCGATGTTTGCGTGCTGAGACAGCGCAGCGCAGATGGCGCTCATGCCGGGAGCACCCACATAGACCTCCCCGGGCGTCATAATGCCACAGAAGCCCCGTCTGCTGGCCCCGGCCGAGGCGTGAGCCTCTCTCCGGTCTGTGAAGGTGCCCGACGCAGCATCCAAACTGCCCAGCCTGGCTGTCCAGGGCTTCAGACAGCCTGGAAGTACACTAATGTTGAGGGTGTCAAACTCCTCAGTTGAAGCCCGTTGTTTGCTGTGAGATTCCTTGATCCTAGCAGAGCAAGAGAGTCTTGCAATTTTATGAACACTCCCTTCCAGCCGCAAGCTGGCAGGGCCTGCAGATTCCATACACATCTCTGGTTTTCTCCTAGCCTCTGCAAATGGTAAAGAAGGGCTAGAGCCAACCCATCACACACAGAGTCCTGTGGGACTATGGCATACGCCAGCTCGGCAGTGAACTTTCAACACACCTTGCTGCTCCCACCCCCTGAAATGCTGCAGCAGAGCAGGGTCTGACACCTTCCAGAATTGGCAGCCGTGGTCAAACTGTAATGACATGCCATCATGCTTTACATGCCTGGTGGAAGCCCGCCCACCTGTTGTTGGCACGAGCAATTCCAGTTTAGCACAGGCTACTACTGAAGCAAGGCCATCACTCTCTTAAAATGACTTTGTGATGCTCAACTGGTATCCGATTGCCGGGCCAGACCTGGACTACGCCCCATGTCATACACTGTAACTGACACGCCATTCTGTGCCAACTTGTCTGCTGCTGTTAACCCAGCAAGGCCGCCACCTGTGTGATACATGCAAAGTCAGTCTGGAGGACCTGCTACTGACCAGGCTACTGTATTGACAAACTATGTGCTGAGGGATTGCCTCACCAATAATGGCTACGCTCATGTCAATACAGCTCATCAGACTCTCAGATGCCCCTTTGCTGGCCTGCGCTGCCCAACCTGAGACGCTACGACAACTAGCCAGGGGCATGGACGGCACCTGCTCATAGGCAAGGCCTGCAGGCGCCTCTAAAGGACCCCCATGCAATTTGGTCTACCTTTTGACCAAATCCTTATTCAGGATATCCAGGGGCAAGGTGAATTAATTGTCTTGACAGCCCGGCTAGGCCTGATTGTGCAGCTCCCGCTGAGGGAGAAGCTGCCGTCAGCCTCGCACTTTTCTTTATGGAATCAGATCCTCCCAGGCCTACAATGCCCAACATATTGCAAGACACTCCTTGGGTGGGCGCCTGAGTGTTCGGGCAGCCTTTCTACTGTTCTCTATGTCGACCGTACTGGCTGTGACAGGTGAGAGAGCATGACAGCCGCTGTTACCACAGAACAACATTGTCTGCATGACGTGC
Organism: Coccomyxa viridis; assembly: GCA_963930925.1. Taxonomy (NCBI): domain Eukaryota; kingdom Viridiplantae; phylum Chlorophyta; class Trebouxiophyceae; family Coccomyxaceae; genus Coccomyxa; species Coccomyxa viridis. The sequence continues at coordinate 8,377 of CAWVOJ010000004.1, read as the reverse complement.
CCTGAAGCTTAACTTATCCTGTCGCAACCAATAGTGTCCTGCATGCACAGGACTGGGCATATCTTCGACCGGCTCGGCGCTCTTTCGCAAAGGTAGGTCTCCCAGTGATGGACAGGCTGCCTAACGGAGGGGTGACCATATGGGATGATGTGATGACTGAAAAAAGAGTACAATCTTGCAGTGCTCTTCCAGCTGAGAGGCGAGGGCTTGGGCCACGTACTCCACAACTTCGAGAAACCCTGGTGAGACAACCTTGGATCGTCCTTAGGCCCCGTTCCTGCCCACACCAAAGCGAGAAGTCCTAGATTCACTGCGTATGCTGATTTTACATTGAGTAGAGCTTGCGTCCTTACTCATACCACCTGAACGGCTTCTACTCTTTGATTTGCAGGTTTACTACTTTGGAGTCGGCATTAGCATGTCTGGTCAGCCTGCTGCTGTACTGGGGGAACCAGAGATTTGCAGCAATCCTGCGATGGCGTAGATCCAGGACGCAGGAGCTACAGCAGCCCCTATTATGGAAAGAGGCCCTGGATGTGCAGCCTGTGGTGAGCCAGGAAAGGAAGACCTGGAAACAGCTCAGTGTTCTGGCATGGCCTGGAGCTCTGAATATGCTTTCCATCATCGTGCAAGGCATGGGGCTTCAGTACATCAGTGCGTCGGTCTCCCAGATGATCTCAGGTGACGCCCTTCCTCCACAGCCTGCCGAGCATCCTGGCAAGGAATGAGACAAATACTCCCGGCAGGCAAGTGATGGGACCAGCAGCTTTTGCATGGTGGATGGTAGGAATCCAGGGTCACATCTTGCCGCATTGCTAAAGGAGCCTGGGCGATGGTGTACAGGTTCCTGCATCATCTTCACTGCTGTTCTTTCGGTCATCATCTTGAAGCGCCGCCTGAATTGGCTGCATCTTACAGGTACGCCACCCAATCTGTACACACTTCTGTAATCTACATCTTATGACTGAAACTGCTATCCTTGCTGGCCCATGAAAAGCGCACACTGAGACTGCTATGTGTCTAAGCATCACAGAACTGTGACAAGGTCAGGAGATGTTGCTTGTACCATTGCAAGCACATGCAGTCCATTTCCCTCTTGCAGGAATTGGCTTGACGCTAGTGGCGGTCGTGATTGTCTCTCTCACCAACATACTCTATCCTCCTTCGACCTGCCCACGCTCCGACCCAGCCTGTATGGAAGCGGAGCACGACGTAAGCTCAGCTCAGCAAAAACAGTGGTTTCATGCATCCTCTGTGCTGCGCAGTTTTAGCACATCCAGCTGCGGGGCTGACCGGAAGGTTGTTGGAGCAGGAAAGGCCTCACTATTGCTTGTGTGACGTCCAGGAGGAACCTTTCCATCCAGGAACTGTATCTGACCTGCTCCGCCACCCGAATGTGTATATGTGAAGAGCAGGGATTTTTTTAGCTGAGGGAGCATGAGGATATGCAGGGCAGCAGTGCTGGCGCTATCACACTGGGCATTCTTTTGACGTTGGCCTCGCAGATCTTCCAGGCTGTGAGGTTGATCATGGAGGAGTCCCTCCTCGCAAAGATGGATCTTCACCCCATGGAGGTGAGCTCTGCTGGTGACTGCCATATCCGGCTCAGCGCAATGCTGCATGAAATGGCTTATGTGAGCACATCATGCCTGCTGTGGCTGAGAAGGCCTCAGCTGTGCTGCGGCAGCAGTGTGGCCTCAAATCTGCGTGCATGACCTGGTTGCCCGGATGCATACCGACCTCTGTCTATACCATGTGATGAGTGTACCTAAATACCCAAGAGTGGATGCATCTGTTCAGGTGCTTGGCTGGGAGGGTTTCTGGGGGACAGTGGGCATGGCTGTTGTTGGAATGCCGCTTGCCTGGATCATCCCAGGGCCTGACATTGGTGCGCGCCTCTGAAACCAGTGCTCCATGCACAGTCAATGCTGCTTCTCTTGTGAGGAAAAGCACCAATTCAGACTGTTATGAAATGTGTCTGTTTTGTCTACCGTCACATCTTCAAATTTCCCCTCTGTGCGTTGGTCCAGTGACATTGCCCGGTAAAGGCAAACAATGCCTGATGCTTAAATAGCAATATGCTCCAGGTGGCCGAGAGGAAAACACAATCGACAGCATAGTCATGCTGTGGAATGACGATGTGCTGAATGGGGTCAGCGTGCTTTTCTTCTGGAGTGTGGTGGGGCTGAACGTTTTTGGCCTCATGGTCACGCAAGTGCTGGGGTCCGTCTTCCGAGCAGTCATGCTCACGGCTCGCACTGCATCAGTAAGATCCACCACACTATGTCATCCATGCTGTGATGCTGTGAGGGTCCTAAGTGTGCAAGCCCAGCAGAGCCAAATGGGCTCTGCATGACAGCTACTCACATGGTAGTCAAATGCTATTCCGTTGATGGATTGGTCGAGACAGAGTCCAATGTACCTCGATTTGCAGGTCTGGGCTGTGAATCTGGTCCTGTACAGTATGCTGCCAAAGGGCATGGATGTTGGAGAGGCCTGGATGAATCCTGCATCCTGGATACAGCTGTTTGGCTTTTCCCTGCTACTGGCCGGCACTGTCATCTATGCTCAGGTGTCTCACCTTAATCATGACTTCATTCTGTCACTCTGCATGGGTGCGGTTCTCTGTCCTCTCTGAACTCTCAGTCAAGGCGTCTGGACGTTTGCAGAACACTCAGAGAGCATGCTGTGCACTGATAGTGGGATGTGCAGCCAGTAACAGGGCTGCTTTCCCTGCCAAACATCAACTACCCTGCTTGGAATTGTGGCTTCCCTGCAGGGGTCAAGCCCGGCGGCTCATGACAAGGGTGACGACAGGGGCCATACCTCAGAGGACGAGGCAGACGGGCCAGCCCCGCTCACCAAGCGGTCCTCCATCGCCAACGTCCGGCCGCTCTACTCCATCTACGTTCCCCACTCGGACAGGCAGGCGCGCGCGGTGGCCATCCCCACTGCCAGCCCGGAAGATCTGCAAAGAAGCTCCTCTGCACCCACCGATGTGGAGGCTGTCGCAGATGAAGGTAGGCCCTTTCAGCATGCTGCCACACCTTGAGGCACAGAGGCCAAGGCTGGCGCAGGCTTCATGCTCAGTCTCTCGCCTTGATGACCCCAATCGATGCTATGCTTGCCTTATCACAGAGTGAGCTGCTACCTTGACTCTGCAAGCCTGGCCTATTAGTCCACTGTGGAATGACAGACTGAATGCATGTGTCCTGCGGCCTGCAGAGCAGCAAACACCGGAGCCACTGGGCGGGCGAGGGAGCCTGCCATCGCAGCTGAAGGGGAGGCTGCCCTCGCGCGGCTCCCTCCTCAACATGTTCCAGCGCGCGCCGGCAGACGCCGATAGCACGACATCGGTGTGCCCTCTTTTTCATCACCCGCATGCCTTGCCGTGCACATTTGCTGGTCTGGTGAGGGACTTGTGCTTTCGTACATCCTTCCTGGACAAGGCAAACCTGCATGCCTGACCCTCTGAGTGGGCAAATTCCGTACCGCTTGTCCCAATATGCACTGCCCAGTGTCCAGTACGCAATGCTTGGTCTGCACAACTATTGGAATCCTACCTGATTGCGTTTCAGGATGATACAGGGAAGACAGATGACACCACTGTGTGAGCAGGCATGCAAGGCTGCCGTCTGTGTGCAGGGAGAAAGTGGAGACCTGCCCATAGGAACATCTCCAAGCTTTTACAGAACTTTGACACATCGCACATCATGGATCCTGGACAAGGTAGATGTCTGGCAGAGCTCACTAAAGAGCAGGACCCTCCTGTGTCAGGACATCACATGCTCACGACACATATTTATAGCATACCATATGGAGGTTCGTCATTCTGCACCCCCACAGAAAGCATTGAGCCTGTTGCACTGTTGTCCTGAAGAGCGCCTGACAGGCTCCCCTCATGCAGGATGACCAGCAGCTCAAGGATCTGCTGCTGCGGGAAGATGCAGAGGGTGGCACACTTGGCGGGCAGAGCAGGGAGCGCGGCTTGAAGCCCATCCCGGAAGACAGCATGCGCCTCTCCTCGGATGTCAGGAATGGCTCAGGAACACCCTTTGCTGGCGTGGTGAGTGCATGAAGTATGTGGTGTATTGGGCTGTTCTCAGGCATGTATCAAAAGCTGGTAGGAATTTTTGGTCGTGCCACATATGGAACCGCTGTGTTTGCTATTCAAGCTTGGGTGGGCCTGTAGGGTATGCCTTGCACAATTTGGCTACAGTTCTGCTGCTGAGTGCTATCTGTTGTGCAGGAGGGCGGCAGACGGAGGTCCATTGGCGAAGGAGAGCCTGCATCTAGAGCTAGCCCTCGAGTGAGGTGGAGCACTCCAAGTCCCAGCGGAAGGTGATCATCATCTTGTCAGCTGAACCTGCTCAAGCCTGGCTGTGGAGGGGTCCCCTATGTCTTGCCTACTGCGAGAGGACTTTTGTTCAGGGGCTCGCATGTACAGGACAGCTCTCATATCCCTCACGTGTCAGAGGCATAACAAGCAATCTGGGGCATCCTGACAGCAGTTACCTGCAGGAGCGGAAAATCAGTCCTGGGGCAGTCGCCCACACCAGAGGTGCTTCTGGAGCGGCAGTCCTCCTCCAAGCAACCTCTGAAGCACCTGGCGGCCCTACCTGAGCACGAGGCCGGGCTTCCCAAGACAGTGTCAGAGCAGAGCGAACCCTCGGACATGTTCAGCATGGACATGCCTACACCGCGTGGAAAGTAGCCAGCCAGCCTGGCGCTACGCACCTGACTCACCTTCTGCAAGACCCAGTCGTATGAATGGGCACTTCCTGTCTGCAGCCAAAGCGGGTTACCTCCATGAATGGGTTCCACATGGTCCCTTGTGGTCTATCTGGCAACTTCACATGCCATATTTCCACGCAACAGTGGTTTGAGTCTCCAAAGGCAATTTGGGAAAGGAGGGTGCTTTACCTATGAATGAATTACATATAAGTACAACACTTTTCAAGGTACCAGCTCGAGTGATGTATTGTCAGAATAGTCAGTTGAGTCAGACCAGAAGGATGTCCAGCTCCGCACATTCTGTTATTGCATCCCCGCAGCTTGAAGGCGGTACACAATACAGCTGTCTTGCGCAAGGAGGACCAGAGCACAATATGCGCCCCCACCTGCTGCCACTGCATGCATTTGGCTGCAATAGGTCAGTAGGGTGTCAAGTCTGTGATATTCTCAACGGCACAGATCAGAAGAGAGCTTCTGTAGCCAAAATGATAGCGCAGACGAGGCATGTTTGAGCCGACCAGCCTGGGTTCATCATACGCGAAACTCTAGCATTTCACTCAAGTATGCAATTGAAAGTCCTCTGTGGCTTGTGTGTGATGGTCGTCATTGATGGCACAAGGTTTATATTCCTTCATGGCGCAAATGCAGCAGGGATGGCAGTCTCCCGCGTGGGAGGAGGGGAGTCCCCTCGCCCTTGGGGACGCCAGCAAGGTATCAGAGCATAGACCAGTGGATGCCATTCCTGTTTGCATGGATGCTTGATGCATGACAGGCGCAAGTGTACCATATCAATTGAAGCTGCTAGATCTAGGCTAGCCAGGAATGTTAGCGTGACTTTCACAATACTTCTGATCAGCCAGCAACATGCTTACTGTTCCAGACAGAATGCACATTGGCATGCTTCTCTGGGATATGCTATCACAGAGGGGCTAGGCTTGTGCAACATATGCCCTAGAACCTGTCAACTGTGGCACATCCAGACACTTTAAAGTAGGTCTTCATGCTTCTGTGGAAGCCCTGTCTGAGGGCGGGTGCATTACACAGATCCCCAGACTAGGCACATTTGTATCGCAATCAGGGATCTTGTCACTCTCTACACTGCATCTGCAGATGGGTCTTGTGTAAGCAGCACCCATAGTGAGCCTTCATGCTCCTGCTTATCATGGTCACCTTGCACTGGCGGTGTGTCGCACGCCCATTGGGCACAGTCCTGTTGCATGAATGTTGCTGTGTAGCGCCTGCTCAGCTGCGGCTGCTGCTCGCTTTCTCCTCAATTTTTGTCTGGATCCTTTCAGCTTCCTGCTTTGCCTTCTCCTTTGCATCGTGAGCTACCCCTGGGTGTGCAAAGAGCACCACTTTGATAGGCCTCCAAATTGCCGGCGCTCCTAGTATAGCAGAGAAGCTGGAGCCTTTGACATTTCAATGAAATGCATAAAGGCTGCATTAGATGCAGGTGTTGCTGCAGATCTGCAGCCAGCAGAATGCAATCAAGTGCAGCAGAAGCTCTCACTTTGAGGCTCATTCTCCCCATGCCGCTGTGTCATCCAGTAGTAGATTCCGCCAAGCAGGACCGCACCACCTGCACGGTGAACTGCATCTTTACTGTGGAGCACAGAACTCAACAGTTTTCAGCGCAACAGCCGCCGAGAGCGAACTCGAAATTTGTTTCATCGCTGACAAAGCACGGCTGCGATGACCTGAGTTTGTCAGAAGCTTTTGTGGCGTGCTGCCTGCAGCATGCCACATGTGATAACGATTTGAGTTGCTTGGTCATACCAATCAAGGTGCGATTACGGCGGGTGACTGGATCCTTGCCCAGGACAGAGTTGCTGAAGCTTTCCATATCCTCCGCTGGCTATCAGGCAATGAGAGGCCTGCTGGCTTAGCGTCTCCTATTGTGAAGCAGAAGAGCAAACGTATACGCAACGGACTTTAGAACATATTTTGAGCTTCTTCGCTCCGTTTTCCAGCACCTCGTGGATCATTCTATTTTGGCCTGCCTCGATCCAAGGTTACCATGAGATGGATTCCTCCACCAGCGGCCAGCTAGGTAGAGTGGTGAGGTACGGACGTACAACTGAGCTTTATCTTGCTTTCCGAGGTGATTGACGCTTTTTCACACAGTACTGGCGCACTTCTCTGCGTAGACTTGAGACAGAGTTGAACACGCAATCTTGTTTGCCGACACTCACTGAAGGTGTTGTGTGAAGACAGATGGAGAGCGTGAAGCAGATGCAGGTGAGGCTTGCTCAGTCGTAGCTTGCCTATGCCTGTATGAGAGCCATCGCTCTGCAACTCAGCAGCTGAAATGTGTCATGCCGTCAAGTGTAGGCGATGGCTCTGAATGCACAGCCTGCGACATGAATGACCACCTGAACTTTCAGGCTGAGGCCACGCCTGGGGCGCAATAGCCTTCCCATGTACAATGCATCCCTCACAGCAAGTATGTCTGCTCAACGTTGGCTTTTGGCCGTGATTGCAGCCACAGGGACGTGATCAAGGGCCAGAAGAGGGTCCACCTGCCCCGTCAACATATGGCCAAACACATCATACTCAGAACGCCCCAAGGCATGACATGGATCCCAAGCAAGGCTCCTCTATCAAGCGCTGGTATGTCTGCCTTGCCTCTTCGGAAGCCTTACATAGATTCCAGCGCTCTGATCCAAGAAAAGCAGTGTTTCAAGTAAAAGATTAGTAGGAATCACATAAAGTCTCATACTGACATGATGGCAGCCGTCTGATAGCACCTCTGGATGCAAACACACGCCTGCAGCATGCATGGCTCATGCTGTCATGCTCTAGGCTGTGTTACAACACACGGATGGCCTCGACCCATGGACTTTGCTTGTGCAGCTGGGCCAAATACGGTTGTGCGCTGTGTGATTGGTGCTGCCGCTGATGGGAGCGCGTGCTCACACCACCTACCAGAGACAACCACAGGCATGGAAGATGACTACATCACAGATCCCTAACGCCTCTGAGGAGTCCTGACCATGATCATCGTGGTGATGGAGTGAAAGGTCTGCCAATGATGATGCTTGCGAGGCATGATGATGGCCATGGCATTGAACAGCTGCCTCAATGCCAGCCATTATACTCCACCCCTCTGTAGCCCGGCCAGATTTAGGTGGGCTCGTAAAAAGGGTTTACGGTATGCACGCCTGCATGCACTCAAGGATGAGACACAATTTTCTCTTAGAAGACTCACAAGGTGTATTTTAAGCATCCCGCTGCCTGACTTGGGCCCTTGCATGTTGATTGTTATGATAGGATATTGGCATAGTGCCTCAGTATGCAAGGCTGGACTTGCGAAGCATAGAGTGATGCCTAGAGCTTGGGTTTTAATTTGGTGACCACCATGTTTGGTGTTTTATTGAACCCCAGCAACTTGCAGTGTTCATGAGGCATGGAACAGTGGTGATCACCATTATAATTATGACTGTCAATAGCCACTCGATGATCACCATGCCACCACATGACCACCAGCTTTAGTGCTCAAATCTAAATAGGGTTGAACTTCAGCATAAGCTAGCATGGCCCACAGGATATCATTTCAGCCCATCCTTCAAGCTGTGGGTCTGTCTTGATGTTCTTTATAATCCTGGTTTTTGACAAAAGATAGCATCCTGAGCTGGGTTTAGGG